>OY754464.1:14800000-15457500 GCA_963575645.1 Xanthostigma xanthostigma
CTTCGAATATTATAAAATCATTTTACCAATATATTCTAAATATGTTTAAGAATTAATGTATGCAAGAAAAATAATCAAATTTTCAATCTGTCACATGGGGTAACCCCTTCAAGCGAAAGTCACAACATGCTACCGGTTTGTGTCACCGTTGTGTCGTGCCGCTAGTTTTCTCTGTCTGTTCTATTGTGAATCAAATGCGGTAATGCTGCAGTGAAATAAATTACACTATACACTAGTTTTTTATTCAATTTGATAGTTTATGTGACAGTTATGGACGTTCGCTGCAATGAATGAATTGCCTGGGACACCGCTTGCGTTGAGCTGTGTCGGTTCTGTACCGACTACTGTTCCAATTTCAATTCTCCTCTTTCACTCACACTTTATTTGAATTCTGTCAACGTTTCTCAACCTTTTTTTTACAAAATCAATGTGGCAACATACAAAGGCATTAACTTTTATATGTTCCCTGTTATTATCATCAACTAGCGACCCGTCCTGGTTTCACCCGGGTGCAAAACTGCTCTGGAAATATTATATTGACCTTTTTTTTTGTCACGCACTCGTCAGCAGATTGTTGTCTAGTTTTTTTTGTTTAGTATACAAAAACAACATTTAATCTGTAGTGTACTGTATATACAGTATGTAGGTTAATTTACGTATATCAGTTGCAATGTAAACTGCAAACGTAGTATTTCACTATAACACTTACTTAAGTGGTCTACTTAAATGCGCATGTGTTTGCATTTCAAATTGATATAAATATATGTATATTTGGAAGGACAGGAGGTGACTATGCCAGCGTAATGCTGGCATACGTTCACGTTGGTGTTGTAAATAAATCATTATTAAATCAAATTCAAGAGTATTACTAATTTAAAAGAACCTGATCAACCACCAACACTACAATAGTCCGCTTATGGATGACCCCTAAAAGACAATGTATTACATTTTCAAGACTTCTGACTTGGTTTTCGTGAAATGAATATATGACAGATTTAGACAGAAACGGAAGATGAATTGAGAGGAGTAGAGATTAGGATTATTTTGTTGTTTGTGAATAACTCCTTCGTGTCTGTTTAATGGTATCTCGTAAAATAAAATCTACTATACATAAGTATAGTGATACCTATGACCCCACTATATCTGCTATTTACATCGGCTCTGTATAGGTGTGATTTTATACTGTATATTATGTGGGGTTGCTGTATAGACTTACCAGTGTATTTGACATTGAATGGGACTGAACGATTGCCTGTGTATAGTCGTAAAATAGAAAATACTCGAAACAGTTTGATAGAGAAAATGTACATCTATTTTAGGGCATATTTTAAATAACAGCTAAGGACTAGTCACTTTTTCACGTAGATTTTATGAATGATTGAATAAATTAGGGGATATGGCTTATGGTTATGCACGTCATCCTAGAAGAATATTTGTGCTCCCCCTTGTCCTTTAATAGTTTGGATCTCCTCATGAACTCCAGAAGATTGGTGACTAGATTGTCCTGAGGAATTACATCGCTCTCGTCAATGTATCCAAAGATGGCCTCGTATTCGAACAGTAAGTGGTTGGCTGTAGACGTGTGTCGATCGCGATTGATCGAATCGTTTTGATTCGATCACCACCCGTGACTGAGTGATTGAATCACTGAATCTCACAAGATCCAATCGTTCGGTCTCGAGTCGATCGTCAGCTCAATAGCAACCAAAGAGCCACAGGGAATAGATGACAGAGCGTGACCGAGTGATTGAATGATGAATTTCTATGGTAGAGTCGTGACTCGTGAGTCATAATAACATACAACAATCACTTGAATGAATGCTACATCTGTACCATGCGAACGATTTTTTTCCAAAGCTGGAATGACAATAAGTGCAAAAAGAAGTTCTTTAAAACCCGAAAAAAATTCTCAAGTTTTATTTCTTAATCATAACCTATAGTGTCATAAAATAGATATAAACATTAATTTAATCTTAAAATACCTACTTGGTGTTAATTTATCGTATCTCATTATCTATTTTATATATAAGTAATTTGAGTCGGGTTAAATAAAAGCCTCATTGTTCTGTTCAATGGTAAGTTTTTCTTTCGTACAAACAAGCTAGCGCAGAAAATTACATCAACAGGTCAATGGTAACTCGTATAGAAATGAAATAGGTACTCAGACAGCCGATCGAACGATCGAATCATTGTGATACTATCCCCTAACCTGTAGGTTGCGATCGACCTAGGTCGCAGGAAATGTTCGATCGACACACGTCTAATAGGTACAAGCTGATCGATCAAACGATCGAAACATTGTGATACGATCACTTAACCTGTGGGTCGCGATCGACCCGGGTCGCAAGAAATGATCGATCGACACACGTCTAGTTGGCTGTTTCGTCCTTCATTTCGCAAAATCTGCACTACGTGCCGATTTCTGACGTATTCCCATCTTTTGTAAATGCTTTCTCAGAGATGCGTGACCGGTTAAGAGCCCAACCACTTTCCTAAGTTTAGCTCTACTGAGTTTGATCAAGTCCTCAGTAAGCCCACAAGCATTTTCCCATGTTAATTTTCTGGATTCAAGCTTCAGTCAGTGGTTTGCTGATTGCAAGTCCAGCTTTTAACAATTTGTTGAATATTTGTACGTAGACTTTAACTAACAGACACTTCTATTTATTGATGGAAGGTCATATAAACAATTGAAATTGCGACTTTTTCACCGAAAAACAAAAAGCAGATGACAAGAAAACAAATGTTTATTTTTGAGATTCAAATCTTGGATGATAATTCTCTCCAGATCTGAACTACCTGTCGTAAATTTTTTAAATTATTTATTTCATAATTGATTTTAATAAAACCTTTTCGGAAATAGAGATATATTGGTCGGATAAAATCCAATAATTTGAAAATTCAATTGACTTTATGTGTGCAAACTTTCTTTCTTTAATTGCTTCGAGTAATTCTCTGCTTGTGATATACATTTAAGAGACGAGAAACTCATGAAGTCAAGCAATCTCGCATAGAAATAACTTTGCAGTTTCTGAATTGGCAGTAACCTATAGTCAACTAACAAACACTTTAAAGGCCTCCCTTTGATAGTTAAGAGCACTAATTTGAGAAATTAATAACTACTACATTAAAGCTTGAATTACTAGTTCTTGCGAAAGTCTTTCTCTTCTTAGTGTAAGTAATTAACTGATCAAATCTTGGAAATGGTTTCTTATTCCGAACATTATTTGCAAATTGAATTTTAAAAGTTAATATTATTGGAAATACTTTAAATTGGCCTTTGAAGGCTTATCTTGACACAATCTATATTATCGTAGCTATTTAAAACTAAAGACGTTTACTTTTTACAATCCGCCAGCGGCTCCGATGAAAGCGGTTTTCATGATTTTTGACGTGATAACGTCTTATAAATTGATGAATCACCAATCTTATAAATTGATAAAACACCGACTGCATGCACGAAAAAGTGTAACGTAACGTTCCTAACGTTCGTAACGCGTAACGCGTAGCGTTCCGCCTGACCCTGTGCGTGCTTTTTGCTAATTTCTCGCTCAATTTGAAACCAGTTTGAAACCAGTCTTAAACGAAAGAGGAGAACATTTTACATAGATTTCGTATAACAGAATTTGCCTAAACAGTTTTTTTATACAAATGTATATAGAAAAATAGCTGTATAAATGCAATGTTGTCTAATGCATGACGCGACGCGGTCGGTCGTCTTTGTTTGCCGTACATGGAAATTAGAAAATAACGTATGTTTTGTCTTAACATGAAAACGGCTGCATTTCTAATGTTTAATTCAATTTTTTGACATAAGTATTTTATGAAATGTAACGCCTTCTAAGTTAAGTATTGGAATAACTAATTATTATTAGAACATAATACTTTGACAGTTGCAAACGTCACTTTTGACATTTCTTATCATTCCGACACCAAGGATAAGCGGATTGAAACCAAATTTTGGGAGGATTTTTGATATGCAAATATGAAGTGGCCTATTGTTTTTGGGGAACATCGGCGCATGCGTAAAAGAATATATCTCTTATAATGATGTTTTATATAATAATAATACCTATAGTTTTTAAAACGGTTTTTACTCTATCTATTTTTACTAGAAATTTTTGTAAATTTTTTGGGGAAAATCGGCGCATGCGCAAAAGAGATACATGCCATAGTTGTTTTTTATATAATAATAGTGTACTTTTTATAGTGTTTTATTATTCTACTTAATAAAATTAACCTAAATTTGAAGCGAAAGATGCAATATCATAGATTCGAATTATTATAATTATTATATAAATTTAGGTTATGTATTACGGAATACGTTATCACGTAAAACTATCGTCCGTAAACCGACTTTACAGACAACCAATTTTTTTTAAGTGAAACTTCTTTAGTTTTTTTTAACTTATCTTACCCATTGAAGGGGAAATAATTCAACCTTATTTGCTTTTAGTTCGTTCAATTAAACTTAAGTTGGTTCCAAACGAAAAAATAGTTTCGTACAATAGAATTTTTATTTTATTTTTTTATATACAGATATTTGCAAAATAAAAACTCGTTTAATCTGTATAACTAATATTATAAACATGTAAAGTTTATAAGTTTGGATGTAGGATTCTTCAAATTCGGACGAAGTCGGACCCGTCTTCGTCCGAATTTGGAAAAAAGGATCAATTAAAAAGCAGTACTGAAGTATTAAAATTGCATTTATTCACTGACGTTTCGGTACCGTGTTCAGAGTTTTAAATGCTGTCAAAAACACTGATATGATTTGACCGCATTTGAAACTTTGAAGATTGTACGAAGAGTACAGAAACGTCTGTGAATAATAGTATATTGTGCGATTAGTGAGAGAAGGAGAAGATTTCATGAGCGTGAAATTTGCGAGCGTAGCGAGTGCGGTAACACGTGAGTGGAATATTCTCCTTCGATCAATAGTCACACATAATACTTTATTCAACTAGCACGAGTAATAATATGTAATCGGGGGCCTGATAAAAGAGGGAGTAATAATAAATCACTTCATTGATTGACGTACCCACCGC
Source organism: Xanthostigma xanthostigma (assembly GCA_963575645.1). Taxonomy (NCBI): domain Eukaryota; kingdom Metazoa; phylum Arthropoda; class Insecta; order Raphidioptera; family Raphidiidae; genus Xanthostigma; species Xanthostigma xanthostigma. The sequence goes on from OY754464.1 coordinate 14,805,046, forward strand.
CCTCGATGCACACAAGATGGCCCTGACTTTCGCTGAATTGCGATGCTGTTTTCATATATACAAATCGCTACCGCGTTCCTATTGGTCCAGAAACTATGCAGTAATATATTACCGTACACTTTCGGCTCATTATTCGCACTCTACGCGTCAACATGAAGTAATTTATTATTTCTCCCGAATTTAGCAGGGCTCCGAAATTATATATTACTCACGCGTGTTGAATAAATATTATTATTATTTAATTAATTGGAGTCAACCTCATATAGATATCAATCACACCTAATTATAATAATATGGCAATTTAACGAAAAAGTCAGAAAGCGGAAGAAAGGCAATTTACTGCGAGAAAACTGTTTTGTTTCCAGTGTCACGTTTTCAACATTTTGAGTAGAGAAATGAGTCCAATAGCGCACGCTTTATTTTAACAACACGATCTTGTTCTATTTTATCCATCATAATTCATAGTATAAAACACTCCCTTGTATAAAATAGGTATAAACAATGCTGGTCACATATAAACAAGTTCCAGTTATATTGTTTCAAACACGTTCCATTAGAATTCATAACGTTAGTAATATTTAGTGTAAAGCCGACGACAAGGTTAAAGAGTGGGGTCGTACCACACCTATTTTTTTTTGTTAGATCGACGTGACAAACAAATTACGAAACAATTTTTTTTGAAAAATTTTCGAAAGGTTTTTTTTATAATAAATAATATTTTTATACTGCCGTTATATATGGATATGTCGAATTTATTCCACACGCCACTGTCTGCGAGCAAGTAAGCTTTCGTACACCGCAAATCAACTTTTCTTTGAGTCACCTGCGAAAATTTGCTGCCAACGGCTTATTCATCAATATTTTGCAATAAAAATTTAGGAAAATATAGGTAGTTGAGAATTGAGATGTATTATTATATGGAAATTAATTAAGTGAACCAGCGCTACATGTTCAAATTCTTGAAACTATGCTTTTTTTCACCGAATCAACCCCCTTCTCCATATTACATTTAAAAATCATTCGAAAAATTCTCAAAGAAACTAGCGTAGAATTAAAAAAAAAGTGGGATGACCCCAGTTAATGTCTGCAAAATTATTTAAAAAAGTGTAATAAGTAGTCATTTCTGATTAACAACGTTAAGCCTTCTTTAATCAAAGATCCGGCGTTCTTACAATATGGATGTTCGAAAAACTATGACCATGTTAGCATGTTTGATTGTAGTGAATTAATGAATACGAATATAATTTTTCTCATTTTTGATCGAGTAGCAAATATTTGTGGCAGACAGTGTTCATTTGTTTCTGGTAGGTCAGTGTGTCCAACCAACCCTCATTCACATATCCCAAGTCATTTCGAGCAAGGATAGTGAGTGGGTCCAGGATTTATATTTGCAATTGGTGAGAGAAGAGGGAAACGCCCAGTCGTTGCAAAAGCTTTTATTGCCTCACACAAAGAATTACTTATATATACAGAATGTTCCAGACTAGACTTCCCAAATCTGAATGTCGTTTATTTTTGAAAATAACGAATTAGAGATGTCGACAAAGTAACGATACGATACGAAACTACTCGTTACTCTAGAATACCCGAAGTAACGATTACCGATTTGAAAAGTAAATCGTTACTTTTACTTGAATGATTACTATTGATTATTGATTACTATTGATTAGTGATTACTATTGATTATTGATTGCTAGTGATAATTGATTACTATTGATTATTTTATTATGCGAGTATAAGGATATTCATTGAGTTCCTGCGAATATAAGATTTCGGAGCCGCTGATACGTATAATATAAATATGCCGCCGATATCAATAGCCCTTAGCAAAATTAATTGTGTATGATTGTGTTGTTGATATGTTGATATTTCGCAGTCAGTAATCGTCTTGTGTCGATATTTATTTTATTCAGTATGTTTTTATACGCAATAATTAATTATTTGTTGGTTCAGACACTACGTACTACATTTTATGTATGTAACTTAAGTAATCAAAGTAACCAGTAGTTGAAATGATTACTTAATACCCAAGTACCTATAGTAGTAGTAACGAATACATAAAAGTAACGATAATCGACATCACTAGTATGTAACCTAAGTAATCAAAGTAACGAGTAGTTGAAATGATTACTTAATACCAAAGTACCGAGTAGTAACGAATACTTAAAAGTAACGATAATCGACATCACTATAACGAATGCATTCATGAATTGGATGAAATCATCTACAGAATGAGGGTACATCATCTGTCTATAGGTAAGAGAAGTCGCAGTCACTATTTTTTAATAGAACCATAGATATGTTTTAGCTATTCTGAGAGAACTTTTGTTCCAAAAATATCTATTGAATATCTATTTGGTTGAGGAAGCTACGTCACTATGCAATAAAACACACACAAGCATAAATACAATGATAACAACAACACTATAGAGAAGGGTATGTTTCAATTCCATGCATCACAGAACTGTCTGAAAAATTAAATAAAGTATTTAAATAGAATATTAAATTGTAATCGAGTCGCAGATCATTTCTTCTCAAATTTAAACACTCAAAAATGTTAGAATCAAATCTGGTCTATAGTTAAGAATGTAGTAATATTGTAATGCCATTTATTTTGGACGAACCTCTCAATATTTAAAAAATCGTGTTTATCAACACAAAAATGATGTAAAGAAATCCTCAGGAAAACCATGTGACATTAGAAATCCTCAAGAAAACCATGTGACATTAATAATCATTCAGCATTGGTTCATCACTCCATCTCTAATGATCACAATTTTAAATCTTTGATTAACGTCTGATTAGAACTCATCAATAAATAAAATTATCGACCAATTTTTCAGACAATATATTAACAAAAAAATATATAATTAATACATTAACGTTACAATCCGGATTTGGACCTTCTTCAGAACTGATCTAAAAAATAGATCACTTCTGAAGAAGATCTAAATCCGGATTGAAACGTTAATGTATTAATTATATATTTTTTTGTTAATATATTGTCTGAAAAATTGGTCGATAATTTTATTTATTGAAGATCAATATTTTAACTATAATGAACCAAAAATACTACATAAAGAAACGAATTTGCAAAAAAGACTTTTTTAGGAGATGTGTTACATAAAAAAAAAATTCTAACACTGTCAATAAGAGAACGGACATAAAAGGGTTAAACAACATATAATTAAATACATATAAAAAATTCTATCAGAACAGCTTAAAAAATACAAATTGACTGTTGTCTATAGAGATATTTCGTCGATGATATACCGCCATCTTGTGAAGAATTTCATCCCATTTACGATAGGATTACCTTAAAAAATAATCGAGATACAGGCCTGCGGAGTCTTGTATGAGACACCCTGTATGTAGATCTGTACCTTTTTCAATTAAAATAGATTTATATTTGTTCGTCTGTGCAGAACATAAGCTCATTATTTTTCCTCTTTTTTTGTTATTTATTTTGTTGTTGTAACGTAAAAATATATTCCTTAAGTGTGCATTTTTAATAACAGTAAGTTCTTTCTGAATAGGTATAAATTATATTATTATTTACGATAGTATTATTGATTTCAGTTTCATTGCTTTTTTATTATTCTTTGTTATTATTAAATATTTTACATTATTTTTGTGTGTGTAATAAAGTGTACTTTTAATTACGTTTATTTTTGCGTTGACACAATATGTCAGCTTTGCTTTTTTTAAGTGGATTTTATTTTAGACAAATATTGTTATAGAGAACTACAGAATCAATTTTAACCAAACATTGCATAAAATCTGACCATATAAAAAAGCGCTTGAAAATCTAATCAGCCATTCTCTAAACAGATACACGATGAGTTGTTGAGATTTTGTTATTGCTGATATAACAATAATAATTTATACAGTATGTAAACACGTAAGGTGCACATAGGGAAATTAGCATTGGGAAAAAATTCTTGGATCAGAGTTAAGGGTACGTCCAAGATGCAAGCTGGTAGTCAGATTCAGATTTTCGGCGTCTGACTGTCTGACTCCGAGCGGCGTTGGGTGTGGCCAATATGAAAGCTGGTTATCGGCGCAGACAGAGCATTCATATTAAATAATTATAGAGCTAACAGTACAGATTGATAATAATAATAATATTTCACCTAGCTATACTAAGTATACATGTGAATAGTCAAATTAAAATCAAATTAAAAGCTAAGAATTTAAATATTCTTTAAATATTGCAGCTTTGTTGCTGCTTGGTGACAATGTTACATCTAAATTAAAACCTTTTAAAAGTGAAATACATCCAATTAATAAATTAAGGTCGATTTACGGGGAGTACAAACACCTTTTTCCGCAATTACTTGCCGACGAAAACCGATTTTTTTAATATTTCCGAATGAGTCCGGATACTTTTTACTTTATTTTGTCAAAAATTGAACACAGGCTTACGAAGAACTGGGCCAAATTCCACAAAACCCTTTTTTGAAATAAAATCCTCGATATCCATATTTTATAGCACCTAAAAACAACACTGTTAGACGCAGGTTGTCTGAAACCAGAATGTACAATTCATACCGGTAAATATCTGAGTCAGAGAGCCGGTGCGCCGGAAAACTGCGCGCTGGTGCATTATGGCCATTCCGATTTAGCAATAAAGGATTTTATGCACGCCGACTGTCTGACTCAGAAAACCAGCGTCTGACTACCTGACTACCAGCTTGCATCTTGGACGTACCTTTAGCCATGACTGCATTAATTGTTATTTCTATTGAATTATCGTGGTAATCTTGAGGATTCATATTTTATTTTGATTTATTTTTAATTATATTTAATTATAAAAAGCTCTTATAAGTTTTTATTTTAATTTTTTTGTACAAAAATAAAACAAAAAAACAACTTAATCTGTTTGGAAACATTTCACTCAAAAATTGTCTAACTGGTATGACGTATGCGCGTTGGTAAATCAGTGACCCAATGTCTTTAGGTTCAACACGAATATGCGGAGATAATATTTGATCTCGCACCATATTTAAGTATTTTTGGGAATTTAATGTCCCATTAATAAAAAAAGTCCGATTATGTTGTAATCATTTGAATATTTTCTTCGGGGGTATACCTACACATTCATTTTGCAAAAGAATATTATCTGTCAAATTGAAAAACAAGATTTCATGGCTTACTCTGATTCAGTCATTTTTTCCCAATGTTAATTTCCCTATGTGCACCTTACTTGTTTACATACTACGTAAGATTTTTTGTTTTACATTTTATTTAGCGGCTCGGTCCGGTTTCGCTGGAATTTATAGATTGCTACCTTTTTTTCGTCTACTTACGTTGCAAAATTGGTCTCCACGAAAAGCGCTTGTATTTTAACGCGACAATATAAAGCCTATATCCATCCTGAAGGTCCATTCTAAATAGTAGTTATTTTTTTTGTAAATTTTCTCTTACATCCAAAACTTACAAACTTTACTTCTTTGTAATTTTAGAATAGATTTAAATTTCCGTAGTGCAGTATAGTCAACTTTATCAAAAGAAACAAAAAAATCAACGCAGCAATATAAAATTTGTGAATTTATAAAACAATGGAAACTATTTAAATTTTTGGCTATTCTGTCTGATATTTGTGAATTTAGTACAGCAGCGAATATTGTAATTAAAATTTGATAATTGATTGGCTCACAGCCAAAGTTGAAATTGTATACAGACTGAACAATATAGGCAATCATCACTTAATCGGCAATTTCTTTTTTGTACATCCTCCCTAAAAAATAGCTGCTTTACATACAGGTATGTAAAGTGACCCTTTTCGCACTAGTGCTGGTACGAAGAACACAACTGTGCAGTTTAACCAGTTCTAAGTAATTTTCATAAACTGCCTAATACAGGGTTGTCAGACTGATTTTTCTAAAGGGCCATTTATAATGAACGACTCTTTTCTCGGAGCGGAGCGAGTCGCTCTTTTTTTGTAAATGATTCACTCCGAGCGCCATTGCTCTGTACTGAGCTGTTCTGTACTGTTGCAGTCGCACATTTACAGAGCGCACACAGCACAGGCCACAGAGGCACTAGTGAATTTTGCACGTACGGAGTTATCTTTGCTGAGTCATTTAATGTTGAATGACACACTGTAAGTATAATAGTACTAAGCTTACAGTGACTTAAACTATTCACATTGACGTCGTTGACAAAGATATATTATTGTAATAATAAACATTGTTATTGTTAAGCTTTTATTATACTTTAGGTATAGTTTATCCAAAATGCGAATAATATAAGATCAGAATCATATTAAAATGAGCTCAGAGCTGAGTGTGTGTATTGTGCTGTGCAATGCTACGTAACTCCTGAGCATGCATGATGACAGTTCACACCTCTGCAGTCTGCACTCTTGTGTAGTGCGTACTGTCTAGTGTCGCTTCTTTGAACGACTTGCTCTGAGCGACTCTTTTTAGTGAGCGGAGCGCACGGAGCCAGCTCCCAATAAAGAGTCATGTGGACACATCACTAGTAACCAGGGCACCCAGCTCAAGCGTAGCGGTGGACTGATATCTGTCGCATGATCCAATATGGCGTCAGCTACTGGATAACACGTTCATGGCTTATATGTGTGTAGTGTCTGTGAAGTTAAACAACTTTGGTAATTATGGCAAAAATAGGTGGAAAGAATCGAAGCTTTCCCAGGTTATAACCGAGCCATCTCGCGTGCACTAGAAAACGGTCCGTCTTAAAATACAGCAAGCATAGAAAGCTAGGCCTCCTAGACTTCAAAATTTTCTCTTTCTCGTCTGTGTTAGTCGGTATCTGCGTCAGCGTTCGGCGCCCAACTAGACGGGGGTCCGATTAACAGGACCCCACTGTATATGTATATTATACAAAAAAAAATCTTTTTTTAAAAACTTTTTCTAGTGAAAAATTTATGACTCTTTGTCTTAAAAATTTACTTTGTTTTATGTAAGTTCCTTTCTTTTCTAATCCTTTTGATAAATTAGTTGTATAAGATAAATGATTTTACATTCACCGTACCTCTCCATAACTTAACAAAACTGTTAAATGCTCGTGCTTTTATAAAAATTGTTAGTAGAATACCCTTGTGATGTCATTAAAAAATCCCATCCCTATTATGCACAATGTAAAATCTCTTCTGCGGCAAAGTTTTCCGTAAGGAGACTCTTAATTAGCCGCGGAATAAAAAAACAATATATAAAATCGTTAAGCTACTCAAGGCGTACATTCTTTCTCATTCCTCGGCGACTACCGGCTCCCGTTTTCCTTCTGTTGAGATAAAAATTCCAATGCTTATTTTTCTTACAGGGAAAAAGTAAATTAATTTAGCATTTCCTCACTCGGCTTCCGAGACAAGTAAACACTAGTCCAAAGCGAGTGTCCTTTAGATGGTAGGTGTCGACTCTGACCTCTAAAGTCTTAAGCAACATAAATCGATTTCTTTGATGGGTAAATACGCTTACATCCAGTGCGTTCAAAACAAAACTAGAATTTCAGTTTCCCAAGGAACATTTCACTAATTTTTTGGAGTTTCGATATTTAGAATGTGTATTATCCATAGATATTTATATTAATAGATAGGGGATGCCTATTCTTGAGCATTGTGCGGAATGGTTCCAATTAGAAGCCATTTTGTATGTGGAAAACGCCGTAAAAAGCGCGCGAGATTCAAAAGTATTAAATATTCTATAATATGATTTTAATGGGAAAAACAATAAAACTCGCAGTAAACAGTGATATTTCGCTCCAAAACCTATTTTTATATTGAAACTTTTCAAAAATTACAAAACTGAGCATAAATATAATATAAAAGTTCAGAACATTTTACATTGTCAATTTGGCATCAAGGTTGACAAGCGCATTAATGCCAAATTGACAATGTAAAATGTTCTGAGCTTTTATATTATATTTATGCTCAGTTTTGTAATTTTTGAAACGTTTCAATATAAAAATAGGTTTTGGAGCGCGCTTTTTACGGCGTTTTCCACATACAAAATGGCTTCTAAAAGGGACAGGAGGCGCTAGTGTATCCGCAATCTATTCAATATATATATCCATGGTATTATCCGCGAAGTCATAATCAGGAGAACCAGCTCGAGCGTAGCGGTGGACCGATACCTGTCGCATGAACTAATATGGCGTCAGCCACTGGGTAACGCACACACGTTCATGGCTTACATGTGTGTAGTGTCTGTGTTGATTATTATTTCACAACCTTGTCAATGTATTATCGTTTCATACTAACTTGATTTGTTATTGGCAGTATTTCGACACTAATTGAATTTGAATCTTTAATTAACGTATGATTAGAACTCCTTAATAAATAAAATTATCGACCAATTTTTCAGACAATATATTAACAAAAAAATATATAATTAATACATTAACGTTTCAATCCGGATTTGGACCTTCTTCAGAACTGATCTAAAAAATGTAAAAAATAATTAATATTTAAAATCTAATTCGCTTTTTATAATAATAATAATTTTGAAAGATTCTATAAAAAGCGAATTAGATTTTAAATATTAATTATTTTTTTATATTTTTTAGATCAGTTCTGAAGAAGGTCCAAATCCGGATTGAAACGTTAATGTATTAATTATATATTTTTTTGTTAATATATTGTCTGAAAAATCGGTCGATAATTTTATTTACTGACTAATTGCATTTGAACTTCAGGCAACTCTACTCTGTGTGTTTTTAAGTAATAAAAGATTAAAAACTTTTGTAATTAAATCAATGCATTTTCCGTGCAATTTACGTGGTTTACGTAAGAAGTTTCCGCTTCCCTTATATATAGGTACATATTTTTTTGCTATCACTGACACACGAATCACGAGCACATTTGAGTACCACGGCTTAGCCCCTATTACCTTTCTTTCCCCTGTCGCGTCCCCGACGCCACCCAGTCCTTGTTAAGTAAGCATTGGGGGGACACGATGGGGTTTGTAAGCACAAGATGCGATCAGTGGATACGTGTAACTAAGGATGGTTTAGCTTTGCTGATTTTAAAATTAATCTAGACCAGCGGTCGGCAACTCAAAACGAGTTATTCAAATATTGGACACTCGGTAGAGTTACCTACACGACTTTTATGCTTAATTACAGTAGAACTCATGTATTTTCAACCGGTTTTAGTTAGCGTTTATCCTATAAAGGAAGAGGAAAAAATGAAAAAAGGAGGATGAACTACAAAAAGAAATGAGATTCCATCAAAAACATAAAATGTAAAAAAATGCCAAGTCTGGCAAAAAAAGATGTGAGATCTCATGTAAAACCAAGTAGAGTTATTTTAGTTAGTGTCTATGGAAGCACCTGTCCAACAACTTTGTTATAAATTGTTATCTAATCAATTGCCTGTCAACATTTATAGTAACCGCATCAGTATTAGACATCTTTATTTCTATATAATAATTATAATGACTTGGCAATTGCATGGCACCATAATTATGAAAGAATAATCTACTATTTCGATTTCTAAGTACAGGGCCGGATTTACTCTAAGTGCCGCCCTGGGGCAGCGTGAAAAATGCCGCTCCGTTACCTAAATCCTACATAAAATAGAGTAAAGGTTCGGTATATAATTTTAAAATAAATGAAATGATTCATTTATGTCAAAAGTCGTTTTTTTACTAATGGGATAATTAGATAAAAAACATTCTTTTTCGTATTAAAAATCATAAATTTACAAACAAAACGATTGCTCATCAATTGCGAGATATTTTTAGAGGCAAACGCGTCTGACTGAAAAAAAAATATTTATAATTTCAACACGATCACACTTCCCGAAGAATTTTCTGTAACGCGAAACATTTTTTTCTCACGTTCCAAATTTTGCCGCCCTTGAAAATTTGCCGTCCTGGGCACTATCTCCTACTGCCCCTAGTGTAAATCTAGCGCTGACTAAGTAAATCTAAACAGTGCACTTTATTAAAGTATTTTAATTATTAGAATATGATGCTCTGTAATTGCCAAGTCATTATAAATATTATAAAAATAAAGATGTCTAATATACGGTCACTATAAATGTTGATAGGCAATTGATAAGGTAACAATTTATAACAAAGTTCTTGGACAGGTGCTTCCATAGACACTAACTAAAATAACTGACTTGGTTTCACATGAGATCTCACAACTTTTTGTAGCGGAAGAACTGCGTTGCGAGACATTTTTTTCATTTTATGTTTTTGATGGGATATAGTTTTAGAATTCTTATCAAATAACGTTTCTCATATATAGTTTTTTTTTTAAATATGTCTATAAATATGTAAAATATTATGCTTAAACTAAATTCGCTGACTAAAAGTATTGATTTTTTTCTGGTTAACTATAGCTGTACATATTATATAGAATGTATAGGTACAAGGTTTGAGTGATTTTTTTATGAATTTTAAGTTCTCATCCTTATTCAGGAGGCTAAGTACAGAAACCGTTTCGCATCGACCAGTAAATAGGCAGGTACCTACCAGAGCCGGTCTTAAAGAATTCACTCTTTTTTTAATGTTTTGTATGACATCTACTTGGAAAATTACCACAATTGTCACTCATAATACCCCCACAATCAGAGCCGTCTTTGGAACATGCGAGGCCCTGGGTCGAAAAATCTTGGAGTCCCTCTTAAAGAATTCGTAATGGGTCAACAGAACATCAATGTTGAATTTTAGGGGTCCCCTAATATCTGGAGGCCCACAACACAACTGTAGCAGCATCGGGACCAGTGTATGTACATCATAGAAATATAAGTAACTAGAGTACGCTAGTGCGTATGCTTGTCATCAGTGAAAGTGTCCTGAGTTAAGAGAGAGAATTCTCTCTCTTAACTCAGGACACTTTCACTGATACACTGCAGAAAACCAAAAAAATTGTTTACTCAAATCAGCATTGTTTTGCACCATTATAGCCATATAGAGATAAGGAACTGTTCTCACTCTTAATTGCAGACGCTTTCATTGCTCTCTCGCGTACTCTATTGTAATTAGAGCTGTAACAAACCGTATGTATCCGTTACTGAGTAACGGGTACATCGTCTGACTCGAAGTAACGAATCGTTACTTACAAATTCATTTCGTTACACGCATTTGTCGTACCCATGTCAGTTCAACTCGTTTGATGCGGTTATACGTTATAAGAACGAAGTCATACCGTATCACGTATGCGACGCACCTCGATGCGATGGTACATGCTTGATGCTGTTAGTACACGATTGCATGTCGTATGAAAAGTAACGAGTAACGTAACGATACGAAAGTAACGGGTACTGGTTCTTTAAGTAACGAATACGTACCTACACAATTTCTCGTTACTTTTACAGTTCTAATTGTGTAATATCGCGGCGGACGACATCGGAACTCACAATCGAATCGGATCGGGAGAAATACGGTCAAATTAACATATAAACCGACACTCTGTACACAGGACTTTTAAAAGGATGCCAGTCCAGTAGGTACACGCCGAAATTTCCTAGAACCAGATCTGAACATAAGTCCCTCGGGACACGCTTCCTTATCACGTAGAGGGATTCGTACGTGTCTCACCGGGTTGAGTGACCGTCTGTTTGTACGTCGTCGAACGGCCGAACCCTGTTCTCATAAGGGGATCGGTTACAAAAGCTGAACGTGTACACGACACCATCTTCGTTGTTTACTATCAACAGCTTCTCGATTGACTTTATTAGTAGCCGGAGCTTTTTCATAGCTTGAAAGTCGCACGCATCGGTTCGACCTAACGCATCGGGACAAGGAAAATCACTTTCTGTTTAATGATCCGGCATTTGTAAATACCATTCTTTGATGCTTTTATTTTTTTCTGGTAATATTTTATCGAAACACTGTACAGACACGTTTTTGTTTGATTATGACATAAAAAAAACATCCTTTTACATGCGTTTTGAACATTTTTGCTTCCATATGCTTTGGTACCGCGCAGTCCATGGATACCAAATAAACAAAATCCGCTTATATTGTGTCAGAGAAGAGATACTGTACAGAAGTTTATTTCTAATGGAACACTGTGGCCGGAAATTGTAGTTTGTCTTGTTTCTGTTAGATGACAGAACGATCGAGGTTTAGTGTCAATGTCGAGAGGTGGGGGACGTATATTTCCATATCTCATCTTCAGAAGTAAATTTGAGCGTTTATCTAAACACCGTAGAAAATAAATATAAGAAATGCATCAATTACTGTCGATTTTTTTTTAATTAATACAAAATTATGAAAAATACAATGATTAAGGTGTGAAGCTGAAATTATTAATTATCGCCACCTGGCGTTGCGGTTCCGAAGCTTGAGTGCGCCGCATCGCCATCTGTCAATTGGGGTGGGAATTGCGCATTGGGGCATAACACAGGATTGAACTTCTATACAGTCTCTCTTCTCTGGTTGTGCCTTAACTAATAAAATTCACTGTTTACAACGTAGAGATATAAGTAACTAGAGTTCGTTAGTTCGTATGCTTGCCATAAGTGAAAGTGTCCTCAGTTAAGAGAGAGAACGCTGCAGCGGGTCCAGAAAACCAGATATATGTTTACTCAAATCAGCATTGTGTTACCATAGAGATAAGGAACTTCTCTCTCTCTGAATTGTAGACACTTTCACGGCTCACTCACGTACTCTAGTCTAATATCTCTATCTTTATGGTTTATAACAGAGGTCCCCAACCTTTTTTGTCTCGTAGACCACTTGCCATGTTTTTCTGTTTTGGGTAGACCCCCTGCTTATCTGATATTGATTTTTTGCAAATACATTAATTTCAAATGTATTTTTGACAACCGGTATAGTGCTACTCATTTTGAACGATTTAAATTTATAACGGTAGTGAAATGTACTGTGAAATGTTTAGTTTTATACATTTATTAATTAGATTCAAATTAAACGAATCAAATTAAAATTTACTTTCTGTTACATAAAATAACTAAGCAAAAAATTAATGCTTTTAGTGTGAGGGATGAACCTGATGCTTTAATAATAAATTTCCAACATTTGGCATCAATTTAGTTAGATTTAATCTTAAATCTCTTCGGTTAACGATGTCCAGTTTGTTTCTTTTTTTGTTAGGAGATTCACTATCGTTGAACCCCATTTTCATTTCATGGATCCCCAATTTTTTTTCCGCTGACATGGACCCCTTGCAAGTTGTCGTCAGGCGCGGTCGCAGCCTGAAATTTTGGAGGGGGTCACTCACTACACTAATAAAAAATAGGTATCTGGAATAAAATAAACATTATTGCACAAGACACAATTTTATTTTATACATTACCTATAAAACAAATGGAATGGATAGCTAGAAATTTCCTTTTAATATTTGGCAAATTTTTGAGATTTTTCAATTTGACCTTAGATTTTGGGAATCACTGGTTTATAAAGAGGTGCGTGGATCGATTATCTTAGCTTGCCGTGAAAAAAAAACAACAGTTAAGTTTTAATGTTTCATGTAGAGTACATACATCCCATACCCTGTGACTCTTATACCACTTTTATACAAAGTATCAAGCATTATAATAGTATAATTTACAACGCCAGTGTACATTTTATGACAATATATATAACAATAATACATTAAGGTTTATGAGTGCGTGAATAAAAAGGTCGGGTCATTCCCTTCCGGACAAGGCTCATAGCTTGGCTCCGGCCCCGTTACTGTGAGGTGTCGTTGTGTTTTAACATTAAAACGTCTTTAATAGGCACCTACCTACTCTAAGTAGCTGTCTTAATACATTCTATATATATACAATCTTGTATTCATCGCAGAGATATAGAACTGTCTGATGGCTATTAAAGGGGTGGTCGATATCAATTTTGTCCGTAATTATTTAAAATGTAAGATCGTTTTGTTTTATGGCAAATTTGTATTTTTATTATGTAAATCACCAGTTTGTAACGTTCCCCGGTGGTCCTCACGCCGTGTGTATGGGGACGAAACGTTACTTCTTCCTGAGCAGGTATCAACGCTATAGACGGAGAGCTGGCTACGGAGAAAATGGGTGACTCGGTGCAGAGCTGAAAATTTGCAGAACAATAGGAGATAGTACTATAAGTAAGTAGGGAAAAAATTGCCAGAAGGCTAGGCGGAAGATAAAGAGCCGCCAGAAGGCGCTAATGTTGCGAAAAATCAGTGCACTTCTGGCAATTTCTATACTTATTCTGTAATTCAAAACTAGATTATATATTATATATATTTTAAATTATATAGTTATAAGGGCATACTGAAAATTCAAACATGATATAATAATTACATTCGACAAATATTCAAAATTATTAATGTCATTTTGATAAAAATAAAATTAAATAAATTATTAAAATTACGTTGTTATAACAACGTAATTTTATATAGAAATTGCCAGAAGTGCACTGATTTTTCGCAACATTAGCGCCTTCTGGCGGCTCTTTATCTTCCGCCTAGCCTTCTGGCAATTTTTTCCCTGCTTACTTATACTATCTCCTATTATTCTGCAAATTTTCAGCTCTGCACCGAGTCACCCATTTTCTCCGTAGCCAGCTCTTAGCCTACTATTGTTGATAACTGCAGAGGGTAAAATCTTGAATTATTTTCCAAAAAATGCATTTCTTTTCTTTTTACATAAAAAACAACATTACTTCTAAATTAAAATTTTATTCAATCAATTACCTATTGCAAATCAATTTTATTTTTTTAACTTATAACTAACTTAGCCTAAAATCAACTTTAACTTTTTTAATCTTTACTTTCAAAATTGTTTTACATTTGTTTTATTTTCAAATGATTGACTTTTTTAAGCTGATCATTTTTCAATCTTATATATGTTCATAACACCGTCATGCGCAGATAGCTCAAAACTTGTTCCAAAACAGATACACAGTTTCGTTTTAGCTACTGCGCATGAGGGTGATGGTTTCGTGTCCGTTTGCTGGCTGCTTGAAACATATCTAATATTGACTTTACATGTAAAGTGTCTCCATTTGATTAACATTGAATTCAAGTAGTAGACTGCTGGGTTGTAAAAAGATTTGTCAAAACAATGACCTTAGATTGTGATCATAAGTTACAGTTTTTATACCTGCAGAAGCAGTCTAATGTCGATAGAACATTAAATTGTAGTACTCACACTAAAACAAAATGCTTGCTCTACACAGAAAAGATTATGTTCTAGGAAAAATTTCTAGAAGACATGTTATTTGGATGTGAAAATTGTAAAAAAGGTATGTTAAATTGGAAAAAAATCGATGAGTGATAGATTATAGACGCTCGACAATTAAGTTAATTAGCGTTTACTCAACGAGTGCAACACCATTATGGCGACTGCTACTTGTTCTTTTTTTCATCAGTTTTTTAATACCAAGTTTTGAGTATTTTCAATAGTTTCGGTTTCAATTCATTAAAATTATCGCAAAATATTTATAGTAGATATTCAAATCAATACAATTACAAATTGTTTATTTGATATATCGATAAGCGTTCGCAGCCCTAATGGCCACTATAGAATTATATTACCGTGTATACATTTGCCGCTCTCATCGTTTGACTCGACTAATATTATGCAGAAGCGGTGTATTTGAAAACATCTCGTCCACTGTTAAAATTGATCAAATACAAGATTTCTTGTTTATTCCACGCTCTGACGGTACACAAGTCTACTGGACAATACCTACTTCTAAAATTTACTATTAAATTTATCTGATAATACGATGAAAAACAGACTAAATGAATTTTTTAAATTATTTTTTATTGTCAGTATCTCTCTACACTACTCTATAAGAAAATACAGATTATAGAGAAGTATCTAATATATATAGGTACAATTATTATCTTCTGCTTTTTAATTTTTTTGCATCTCTGGCAGACCTCATTTAATCATTCGAAGAGAGTTCTGCCAGGTCTGCAAAAATAATTGCAAAACGATGATGATTATAAATTATACTTCGCTCTTTTTTAATTCTTCAAAACACTGCATATATAATTGTCTCTCTCGAAGGGCATTTCACAGTATTGAATATGATTATTTTACATTTTTTATCTGCATCTGTTTAATGAAGCACTGCATGCAGTTGTCTCTGTCAAGTCTTATAATCGAAACCCAGAGCTAAATTAATTCGTTATAATAATTATACCGAATGCATTATGCACACTGGAATGTATAGGTAGACTGAATGAATTGCGTTTCCACGGCGTGGTACCTAACCATTCAAAATACTAATTCGTTGAATAATTTTTTATCTTCGTTTGTGCTATGAAGTATTCTATGCAGATGACTTTCTCATTACTGATAATCGAATTCGAGAACACATTAATTCGTGAGTTGAAGCATTCATTCACACCTCGTATTATCATTCATCATGCGAGAAATCATTGTGAATGAATCATTCTATTATTAAAATCATTCGAATACGAACCTTAGTGCTATGAAAATCAACGATTATTCCCAACTCTACTAATAATTTTTTGGAACTCACACTAACAAAGGACACCGCACAAACCTTATGGGATTTGGTTCTCGGTTAAATTGAACGAAAATGTGTTTAGTTTGTAGTTTAAAGTTCACTAAGAAAAAGTGTCCATGGGCGCATAGCCTAAAAACCAATAGATTTTTAGCTACATATACCTATATGTTTAGCGAGATTTTAGATTGAGGAATATCCATTGAATTCACAATCTTAAAAAATCCTAAGCTCTAGAAATATGTTTTCGAGTGCACTGAATCCGAATATGACATTATTATTTTATCTTCCAACATTTCCTAGTTTTAGACTGTTTTTCTATTTCTAAAAAATTCTTGAACATGGAACATGTTTGTGAATTCAATGGATATCCCTATATCTAAAATCTTGCTTAACATATCTGTAGCTAAAAATCTATTGGTGTTACTGTTTAGGTTATTCACCCATGGACACTTTTTCTTAGTGACCTTTAAGCTATAAAATAAAATCATTTGCGATCAATGTAACCGATAACCAAATCCCATAAGGTTTGTGCGGGGTCCTTTAACCTATAAGTTAAATTGATACAAAAATTTAACGGCGCTGTAAGTTTTAACACTGACCATACAAAATAATACCGCCATGAAGTCGCGAATATTTGCGGTTATGTTAATATGTTCTAGTGGACAACCGTCTGGTTTTTAGTATAACGACCAAGAGAATTACGAATATGCACGAAACACAAACACTAATGAGCTCTCTGTTAACTGCCTTCCTCCATCTTCTTACACGCTTCACTCAACTACCCCAACTTCATCCCGCACTCCTTCAATCCTCTTCACAAGGGTTCCTCAGATACCGTACCAGTAACACAGGCCTATATGTAGACGTACCCACCTATCTAGTATCTACATGCATAGATATGTTGCCTTCTTACTTCCCTGTCTATACAGTACAATTACCCCGTGTGACTAAATGTTTCAACAGATTTGTTCAAGTCCTGGTTTGTCTAAAATAGCGGTACCGTAAAATCACTTGGATGCCAAGCTGCGCAGCCATCCGCGACACCGCTGACGCTGCTCGTCATTGGGCGTATTTAGATTAGAGCAGCCGGTGGCGTCGTCACGAACTATTACTGGTCTCCAGGTGGCGGAGAGTGGTAGCGGGGCATTGTATCATACTGAGCCTATTACACTGGGCTGCCAAGTGGCGCAGCCAGTTCCGCCACCACTAGGCTCAGCCATCACAAAGTCAGTCTACTGTGCATTTAACCTTCAGAACTGGCGCGGCGTTCCAAATTGCGGGTTGTTGTTAAACTGCACAAATGAAATCTTCGGTATTCACTTTTGTGTCCAATTTGGAATAGTAAAATCGTTTATGGGCTCACTGATGTAGGTACATATTATCCTGTTTCAGGGACTATCACTGTACAGAAATCCGTGGTGTGTGTACACGTATAGGTGCGTGCATACCAACACATACATATTATTCAGTATACATCGATGAGGTGGGGTTGGGTAGGTATGACGTTGGACGGGCGCGCCATTAAACTGATTCCGACGTAATATCATTCAGACGGTGTGTATAACCTATAATAATACACAAGCTGAGCGTCCTTCTGCTCGAACATATTCTGTATACAGTACGATCGAATTTTAGACATATCGGTAAAATAGTCAGAGTGCCCGTCGGCAAAAATTTTATTGACACATACTCTCCCTAAACTTTGTATATGGCTGCATTAGATAAATAATGTTCTCTGAAAAATAACTAGAGCTGTAAAAGTAACGAGAACTTATGTATTCGTTACTTAAAGTACCAGTACCCTTTACTTTCGTATCGTTACGTTACTAGTTACTTTTCATACGACATACAATCGTGTACTAACAGCATCAAGCATGTACCATCGCATCGCGGCGCGTCGCATACGTGATACGGTATGACTTCGTTCGTATAACGTATAACCTCATCAAACGAATCGAACTGACATGGATACGAAACATGCGAGTAACGAAATGAATTTGTAAGTAACGATTTGTTACTTCGAGTCAGACGATGTACCCGTTACTCAGTAACGAATACATATACGGTTTGTTACAGCTCTAAAAATGACATTTTAAATGGTTCATGTTATTTGTCAGAGAACATTATATTAGCGTTTTGGTTGAAGTTTTTAAGCTATTCAATTAAAAAAACAAACAGTATCTATAACGTTTTACATGTCGTCAAAACGACATCTTTCGGAAAATTCAGAGGGAAAATTCCCCAAAAACAAGAAAAGTCATAGAGGAAATAGGTGTCAGACTAGGCCTACTGAAGCCATATACAAAGTTTGAGGAGAGTATGTATCAATAAAATTTTTGCCGACGAGCACTCTGACTATAATGGAAAAGATTTGATAATGCTGCACACGATGCTGGTGTTGTCGCTTGCTAGGTTTCAAGCGGTACTATTGGCACTGGTTTCGGCGATGGCTTTTATGTGTTCGCTTCATACGATTCATGTATTGAAACTTGCTTTGTAGACGGGTTTGCTGCGCGTGCAGTGATAGAAAAATGAACGTTTATTGTCTCTAAACAGAACGCACACTATGGCGCCTTGTTTGCTTGTTGACGTGTGTTCATGTCGCCCACGTGACAAGTTACCGTTTCCTGATTGGTTCTTGCTCAAAACTAGCCCGACAAATAGCCCCGGTTTCTAATTTTTGCAGTCAGCATAAGTCCCAGCAAAAAAAAAAACAGCCTTAGCTATGTTAATCTTGAAAATAACCACTGGCGGACCAGTTCTAAACTTTCAATTTAGTAAAAACACACGTAACTATCTCAAAACTGAACATTCTATGGTTATGTCATTTTATTTTTTAATCTACGAACCAACTAAAAGTACATCTTGAATTATGCTAATAAAAAATGATTTTCGCGCAAATTTTATAGAAAACGTTTTCCTCGAAATCCGTAGGGTGGAGTCCTCTAGTGGCGGACGTCTAAGATTTTCAGAAAATAAAATAAAAACTACTTCAAGAAATGTAACTTTATGAATTAGATAAAAAAAAATTATAAACAAAAAAACAACTTAAATAAAAAAAAAACTGAAAATGTAATTCTACAAATTTTTGAATTTCAACCTGGAATTGTTTGGGTTTTTGTCCGTACCATAAAACTTTATTGATGGTATGCTTCTTAATATCATTTCAAAGTTAGTAGATAAGGCTAAAAAATAAATTAAATACAAGACTCAAGACAGTAAGTTCAAATGGGGACACTCTGTATGTGTATGTATTTTTAATGGTTGTTTTTATTTTCATATTGTCTAGTGACGTTTATATTTTAATGGTGCAAAGATATGCATATTTTTCTTAAACGTCAACAACATTTTTAAACCGACATCAAATCTGTATTTACTTGAGACAGAAAATCTAAGTGCATCATTTATTTTCGTACACTTTTTATGAAACACTTTACGTTTGGAATAAAAAGACAAATTGACAAACGTTTTTTAAAGGAGAATATTAAAACGTCTATTTTGTTGTTGTTTTTAAAATTAAGAATTGTTATTATTTATTATAACTATTTTATAGATTTGTAACGCTAGTTTTTTTACAAATTACTTTCAGTTTTTTATATATTTCATATAAAACAAAATATTAAAAAAAAACTGGGTTTGTCATTTAATACGCAAACGATGTGTAATATTTGACTGTTTTTACAAAAAGAAAAATATTATAATCAACATTAACGCAAGTTACATCAGATGCTTCAATCACACATAAAATCAACTTTTAAAATTTTCTTTTGTATATAAAAATAAAAACCGACCCAGTTTCGCAATGTTCTATGACGTATTTATGAGCTAATTGTTGATCGCATCGTTCGTTGATAAATATCATACCCTAACCTATGTATCATTGCGATATGTTGATACTGTTTTGTAAATTATTAATTTTAAATAAGAAAAATTTCAGTGCAATATGAAGGAATGCCTTTATACAATACAAGGAGGAAAAAGGTTGGGTTATATTACAAGAAAAAAATAATCATTTGGAAACTTAATTGTGGTTCACCTGTAAATGCATATATAATTAAATTTCTAAACTACTAAGTGATTAAGATATTTTATTGCTTCGCTTACTTTTTATTTTCATATTCATTACGTAAAAGTGTAATTAAACACAGATATTTCCGTTTGCGTACCTTTCAGTCTAATTATTTTTGTTTATCTAATTGATTCCTCGGGAGGAAAGTGAGAAAGAGAACAAATTGGGATATGTTTTGTAACGGGTAGCAGTTTTAATAATCGTTAAAACCGCTGTTTAATTTTCTAGTACAACAAAAATATTAAATTTTGAGAACGTTCCGTTTTGTGTTAATAGAAAAAGAAAGTATGTGCTTAAGACCATATGGTAGAAGTGAAACTTCTTGACTACTTTACCTACCCAACCATAGATGGCATTGTCAAACAAACACGGTTAGTTAAAAAAAAAATATGAACGGTGATAGAAAAAGTTTTTGGTGGAAGAGCCGGGTATACTAAAAATGATTGTATTTTTTTTTATTCTTGTGTTACTGATTTGGTCAAAGTTATCATTTATATTATGATATTATTAAAATCAATTGTTATTTTCAGTTTTAGGAATTATTTTGGGAAAGTAACTTTAAGTATTAAAAATAGACGGTTGATGATGGTGGGAGGCACGGGTATTTAGAAAATAATTTATTATTTTTTTTTTATTTCATGGCTGTGATACTATTATTGTTATTTATTTGTAAATTAGCCGCAATACCATTTCGAAAATTTTAGCGAATATTGTTCTGCCAGCGTGTGAATAATGACATTTTCCTAAATAACACCGCTAACACGTCTCAAGTTAATTGGAACTTTTAGTATATTTATGCAGGTTAATTTCAGTAGCTTAATTTTTTTTACGAATGCACTGAACCTAGAGTACTATTGGAGCGCACACAGTGAGTAAAGATAAGTTTAAAAGCAGCGGCATTTTTAAAAACTACTACCATCACCACCAAAATCGTGTTGTGTATCATTGCAAAAAATATGATTAAAAATATACTAATTAATCGAAGATTAAAGGATGAAACCTGGTGGCATGGGATCAATGAACTTTGCAAATACTGAAGTTTTATTTATTGCATTTTATTGTCTAACGTTTCGGCAAACTTTATGCCATCTTCGGAGAATCAATGCTGTCTATTTTGTCAGTATTGTTGTTATGTAAAAAATAAATTAAAATAAAAAATGTCGTCAACGGGTATTAAAATTACTAAAATGCAATAAAAAAACCTTCAGTATTTGTAAAGTTCATTGATCCTATGCCACCAGGTTTCATCCTTTAATCTTCGAATATTTAAACAGGTTCATCATCACTCTAAATTATTAGAGTTATTTTTCACAATACTAATTAATATTTTATGTTGCCTTATATGTTAAGACGCGAATACCCTTGGTTGTCGAACGTCTATAATCCACGTTAACTAACTAAGCTGAAATGTTAGCCTACTGGTTTTATTTTTTTTAAATGACCAAATACTGTCATCTAGTTATCGGGAACTTATACCAATTCATATTTTTTATTTATTATTTTTAGAGTTCCGTACCCGAAGGGTGCCCAATGAGACCATATTACTAAGCCTCTGCTGTCCGTCCGCCCGTCTGTCAGTCAGCGGGCTGTATCTCATGAGCCGCAATAGGTAGAGAGTTGAAATTTTCATAGACTGTGTATTTATATTGTTGCTATAACAACAAATAATAACAAAACCAAATTGTTTTATACACAATACATTCTATACTATACATATACAAACCGCAACAACGTGCTGCGCACTACACAGTAACAGTTCTAATACAAAACAAGTATCCGCTAACGGTGCGTTTATACAGCAGTATACTCGAACATACAGCACAGTAGGACCGCTAGACTATCAGTTATAGCCACGGTGTACAGTACAGTTCGGATAGTCCATCTGAACTCACTGCCTATGCTGAATTATGGGGACAAAAGTTTTCCAACGGCAAAGCGAGAAAATTCTTCGAGACTCGATCCCTGTGATGGACGAATTATTTACATACTTACAAGTTTGTACGGAACTTTCGGTGCGCGAGTCCGATCGCACTTGGCCGGTTTTTTTGGAGTTTACTCCTTAAGAAACGATTTTACCCGGTACGTAAATTGTATGAGAAGTAAAATCAATTGGTGAGGCGTTACGCTCGGCCGCTTCAAGTGTGGCGTTACGCTCGTCCGCTTCAAAAGAGACAAACATATATCTGTAGTATTTAACGTGCGAAGGAATGAGATGTAATACATTACACATTTACACAGCGTATCTAAGAAGTATAAACTCAAGTCGTGCGTCGGAACTGACAAACACACACACTTTTTTAATAACAAATTGAAAATTCACGCTTTCACAAATTCTCAGATTAAAACCCGGCATAACGCCGTATGGTTAACAAGCTCTATTAAATTAATTAATTAGAATATTACGACAGCCTCCAATCATTACGAACATCCTATATATAGGGAACACGTCCAACAACAATTTCACTTTAGATTGAAACTTGCTACATCAGAGCGTCATATTGGCTGAAACTTTGTTGTTGTAGCGCTCTTCCCTAATTTGATTTTATCGATTAAGATCGACTCTTCACTCCAATGAATATTAAACTGGTCTGCCTAATTTTTGAGGCATCCTCCCAACTGATTATCCTTTTACCTATATAGGGTGACCGGTAATTGCTCGGCCGGGATCGAACTGGCGATGTTCTCCTTACTAAGCAAGATCGTTGACCATCACTCTAAGGAGCTTAACAGGTGGTCAGCTACTTTTAAGGTATAGCAGTATAACACTTAGTTATCCTACTATATACTATATTAGAATAACCAGTAATTGCTCGTATTCCTTTCGGAGAAGAGACTATGACTTATTTCGAATGATTTAACCTCTATCACTTCGGGGTCGCAAATGCGTCATTTTCGAGAAAATCTACTTCAGCTTTCTTTTAACAAAAATCCAAATTTTCGGAATTAAAAATTTGAAAAATTATATTTTTACTTTTTGCCTTGAAACCGTCCGTGATCTGATAGCTTACTAATTGGCCAACCTTCCTAAAACTAAAAACCACGAAATTTTCTGTTAGATTTTATGTTGTGTGTCAAAACTTACAATATATAAAAAAAATTCTTCACAGATAAAAAAAATGACGCATTTCCGACCCCCAATGAATTAATCAATTAAATTAAATTAAATTAAATACTTAATTAGATTAAATCATTCCAAATTAGTGATAGTTTCTTCTCCCGAGAGGAATACGAGCAATTATCGGTCAGCCTGTATAGCCCATTCTATCGTGAAGATCCATTCTTAATATTGGGTAAAAAATTTTCTAAATCGAATGAGTAGTTTCGGAGATTACCTCCTACAACTAAACTTTAACCTCTTTATAATATTAGTGTCGATAAATGATGCACTAAGAGCAAGTGCAAGAAAGAACAGTTTTTTAATCTATGGATAATTTGTTATAATATTAAATATTAATATCATTTTGTTTTGTTTCAGGTATGTGATTCTTACATTGAACATTTTTATTGGTAAGCGTGTACTTTTATATTTTCTAAACATTTTGCAGTTTTGTATGATACAAGAGAGCTCTGCGATTATTTTTTTTTTTTTTTGAAAAAAACTAGAGTTGTAAGCCAACCGCCTCCCGTAATTCAATACCTACATTCCTGGTCATCATCATATTTTCGGAACTGTTTGAAATATCACGAGAAACAATGACAAAATTGGTACCAGGGTTACTACTTACTATTCATATAATTCATTACTATTCATATAATTCATGTCAATAGCTTCTGTATACTTTCTTACAGACAAATAACAGTTTAGTTTTGGTTTAGTAACCGAGAATGCAAATGGAAGAAAGTATTTAAAAGCAGAACATTTGTAAAATCGGAGACAGACATTTATCTGTTGATGTATTACTTAATACGAAAACAACCCCTAAGAAAACGAATCGGCATAAATCGTCCGATTAAAACTATAAACTATACTTTTGTAGACTTATTGAAAACATAAACAAGATGAATATCGGTGTATTTTTGGTCATAACTTTACTTTTTTCATAGTTCGCGATACTTTATTTTTTTATGGATACGACGGTATAACTTTCCAATAAAATTAATAATGCGGAAACATTTTTTGGGTCAATCTATACAACCCACTATAGGTAGGTAAATTTTGTTTGACAATGGGTTGACTGTTAGTCTGTGAATGTGGTACGACGACAATAAAAATGGAATGATATTAATTTATGGCTTTTTTATTTCCAAATAAAATTAAATGTGAGCGACCCTCGCAGCCTTTAGGATTGATTTGTTCAGATATATCAACACTGCGCGTTTACAATACCTTGGCAAGAACGAACGTATCTCTTGCCAATCATTTTTTACTGGCTAAGAAACTTGTTAATAATCATTTTGTCTATCTGTTCAACCATAATATATCTTTGTGTATATTAAGTAGTTATTATAGGAGTTTTTCTCTACTTCTTCTTCTTTCTTTTAATTTCTCTATTCTATTGAGATTTTTTGATGGTTTACATCATATATATTAATACGCTAAGGTTAAAGATGTTTGCCTCCGTTTTTAGAAAAAAACCTCACAATTTCTCCACATAAATTATATATCATTTTACAGATAATTGCTTGCTCTACTGACATCGACAACTAAAAAATTTATTATTGCTTTTGTTTTTGTAAATTAATTAAAATACAGCAACGCTGAACAACGTCTGTCATCTAACGGCTTTAATTTTGAAACAGCGAGCAACGCTGAACAACGTGACAGCAATGCTGCATGATGCCATCTGACGGCTTAGCTCAACGCTTTTGCTACTTGCACCTCTATATGACAATTTTAGTAAAATATTTCTTCGATCTGTCATCTGAGCTTCATATTGTAATACAACAAAAAGAAGAACGTTATAAGCAGTGTGCAAAATTAAAAACGAATTGAATACCTGCAATCATATTTAAAAAATAATTTTGTAAAGTGATCATTATTATACTTATTTAGTGCGAATAATTCGCACAGGTCACACTAGTCTAGTTATCTTATTGATGTATTCAACGATTTTAATCAATAATCCATACTAATATTAATTAATGAATTTTAGTTTGAGTGTGCTTAGCCTTGAGCGAATAAATATGACACGCGAAAAAAACGTTTTTAAATTCGTGCTGTTTAAATTTATTTTTCGAGAGTTGAAAGTTGAAGATTAATTGCTTTTATTCATCGTATATTATTTTTTATCTAGAATAATGGCTTTAACAGTAAATAATATTTTTATCTGATTTGTGAATTTCTACACGACACAAAGATAAAGTGACGATATATTTCACACTGTTTATTTGATGTCTGTCTCATAATTATTGTTACGCAAAGAGTTTTTTAACGTTGATTAGTATACATTTTGAACAAAAAGATTTTCATGAAATTCTAATAACCATTTTTTTGCTAACTTGATTTTGGAAAACTCATCATTTATTAATTTATTTTTTCAAGTTGGCGATATGTATATTGATTTATTAATTTAAGCAAATGAAAAAGGAGAACTTGATGCAATGATCAGCGTGTTAGCCAGAAGTCGGGATTTCATGGGGTTTTTGCTTTTTTTGCCAGAGCGCCAATCTAGAGACCATCCCCCGTTTTAGAGGTCGCTGAACACGTTGATGATTGTTCTACAATTTGGCCCTCCCGATTTTCAGCCATTGGAAAAAAAAATATAAAAAAATATTTAACACAACAATTTTCTAGGAAAATTAATTCTCTACAAAAAATCTTTCTTGTTTTTTTATGTACCTAAATGTGATACTTTATGAATTACTGGCCTTCAAAGATGATCATTTATGGAAATTTTACGTAAAATTTTTAAAGCATCACATTTACAGAAAAAAAACAAGAAAAATTTTCTGTAGACAATTAATTTTCCTACAAGATGGTTGTGTTCTAAATTTTGTATAATTTGTTTCCAAGGGGTGTAAATCCGGCTGGGCAATTTGAAGAGGGTTGACGAGGGAAAACAATTGTGGGACCCTCACCATCGTGTTCAGCGACCTCGAAAACGAGGGGGGGGGGGTCTCTAGATTGGGGCTCTGGCTAAAAAAGATACCCCTTCCGATTGCTGACTATAGATTAGGTTGTGGGAAATCTATTTATCCAACCTGTCCAAGTACCCGATAATCTATAATTAGCAGTGTCTATTACAATTGTACTTTTTACGTACTCATAAATCTGTAAGAAGTTTTCTATTAAAAAGGTGAGAATGCCGTATTTATAAATGTTTATCACGTGTGTAGATAATATTGTAATTAATTTTCATATTTTCGATATTGTTGTTATTTTAAGAAATTATCTCGTAAACATGATACGTTTTAAGCTCGTAAAACTTGTATTTAAGACACATAATGATAGTGGATATTATAAAGATTTCGACAGACAGTGGGCAGTAATGGGTCAAACAATGTCTTCCGATGCTATATACACTTTATAGGACGGATGTAGTAATAATTTATTGCCGGAACTTTAATATATTGGGGATCGGCAAATTGATACATTCTTTGTGTAACTGAAAATACACACTTCCGCGTAGGTTTTGATCCCAAAATATTTATTTTTCGTTGAAATAGTCTCTTTATCGACATTTTTTTATATATGAGATATAATTTTTGTTATAAAAATTGTATTGAAAATAACAATTTAATTTTTTTTTCAACAAAAAGTATTGAGAACACATTTTGTTCATTTTTACGTTTTATCAATTTTTTACAAATCCTCTTTTCTGAATGTCCGTTGATAATGATATCTGAAAATTGTTTTAAAATAAGAGGAATTTATTTTGAAGTTTCTAATTTCAATTAAATCTTTCCATTTATAATTAATATGACATTTGATTCATATTGTGCAGTGTTAAAAAAATAAAAATGTTATTAATATTAATCGTATCAAGAAAATATGATAATGTAGGTAATTAAAATTTATCTAATATTGAATTCGTCAAAACACCAAATTCAAAATAGCAAAATTCAAGTAGTAAAATACATAATAAACATGGAAATCTTCTATGTTATATAAAAATATAAAATCACTAGTGACTCGGTCCGGCTTCGCTCGGATTTATAGATTACCTATTAAATTTAAGCATAGACATATTACGCTGCATCGGAATTTTTGTTTAGAATAATAGCGGACCCGGTAGGCAAACGATCAGTTATGAATGAAACGCTCATTATTTAATATTATGAAAATTAAAAAAAATCATTAACATGAAAAATATTGAGAGGTGCTGGGAGGCTGTTAATTTGTGATTATATCTATATTTTTTTATCTGATTAATTCAAAAAAATTTTTGGTTAGAATATTAAAAAAAAATTCTGGATCTCGACAACAGCACCACCTACCGGGTTCAACTATAGCTAAGAACCATCCAGGTGACCCAATAGCTACAAAAAAAATTTCATCAAAATTGGTTTCATAAGCCTAACTTTATTAAAGAACGTAAAGAAAAATGTTGAACCATGCAGATTTTTCAAAAAGCTGACATCTAACTTTGAACATATTATTATTATGGTGTGGTAGATACGTATTTTCTGCAAAATTTTATAAATTTCAGTGCCAGTTATTTAATTCAGTATTGGAATGATTGTTATAAAAAAAATCCGGCCTAAGGGACGTTAAACTAACTATCTCCTGCTTTTTATGCTGGTTTCTTTACTTTTAACAGCAATTCTTATTTAAAAATATAGACAGAAAAAAATTGGTCGTCTGTAAAGTCGGTTTACGGACGATAGTTTTACGTGATAACGTATTCCGTAATACATAACCTAAATTCTACATATAATAATTATAATAATTCGAATCTATGATATTGCATCTTTCGCTTCAAATTTAGGTTAATTTTATGTATTAAAATACTCACCACCTATAATAATAATTGTTTTTTTTTAACTTTCTTTCTTTCGTATTTATTTTAAGTCTCAAAGATTAATTGTCATAATATTTTGAAAACAATTGTTTCACTGTTTATATAAAATTCCAAAACCTACTTACAATATTTAAGTATTTTCATACGTCAAACAATTGATTTTTATAATGATAAAATTTGTATAAAAACGATTTTTTCGAGAGATGAGACCTAGCTAAAACGATTTTTTGCCCCCCAAAATCCCTTTTCAGTAAATTTCATCCAAATCGTTAGGGCCGTTTTGGAGAAAAGCACGCACAGGGTCAGGCGGAACGTTAGGAACGTTACACTTTTTCGTGCATGCAGCCGGTGTTTCATCAATTTATAAGACGTTATCACGTCAAAAATCGACAAAACCAACTTTTTTGTAGTTGAAAGTATTGATCGTTGTTGATTTTATCATCCGTTTGACCATGCAGTCATTTGATTACTCTTAGCGCACCTGCCAGATATAAAGGTTATAGGTCAAAGTTTCTTGATTTAATGGAAAACCTACCTGCCTTACTCCTTTCAATCAGCCGTAACTCTACAGGGATGAAAATTTGTTTATGACATGATGCGTCGACTATGTAAAAAAGGCAGATCGTACCGAATTTTTCGTTTATCGTCCGGATACATTTTTTTTAAATTCTATTTGCCTAGTTCTTATTATGAAGAAATAAAATTGATACACTTGGAAAGTAATAATTTTGAGATTATTAATTGATAACACAGAAAGGGTGTATTTAAATGCAATGTTAATGCTTTATATCATATTTACACAAGGTATGTTAATCAAAACAATTAAAAATCATTAATAACCTCAAATATCCTTTATACGTAAATATATACCATGCATGTGAGAAGTTATCTAACCCGAACGCGTCTGCGTTCAACTGTCTGATTGGCTGATTGGCGGCAGTTCAAGCGGCAATGAGCTTTGTATCGGAAGTTTGGCAACATCACACATTTAATTTGTTGGTGTTTTTAGCATACATGCGATACACAATTCGTGTATGTATTGTATTGTTACTGTGGTTAGAATCAACCCATTTGATTTATGAACTTACTTTACGTACTATTTAGCTTGCGTTTCATAAAATTGCCACAGGAATGTGACAATTTTTCTCCAAAAAAATATTTTCTGACCTCGCTGAATTTAAATGACCAAGTTAAAGCTAATAATTTCCTTATTCCAGATTTAAAATAAATTAGAAATGTTAACTAAGGAGCACCAAAATTCCTTCACTGTAAGCACTTGCCAATTGTAAAATATTTCGTTACCATATAAATTTAAACTGCATTTCAAAACGATTTATTAAACATTCAGTGAATGTACGAGTGACTAAGTTTATATTTTGTAGAAATTAAAAAGACAGCTGTGCCGATCACGTCTCTACTCTCTGAGGTACCTACCTTACTGCCACTATGCGGCAAGTTGAATAAAATTCGTTCATATTGTAACAAAACTGGTCTAGTCTGTAGTAGAAATTATTTATTTACAATTATAAACTAACTATTCTATATTTTTTGTTTTTGTTTCAACCACAGTGCTCTTAATATTTGTAATAATAAACGTTTAAATAAACAGTTAAACACACAACGAAAGCATACCTCTCAAACGAAACAGTAATAATAACGTAACAGAAACAAAACTAATAGTTCTAAAAAATAAAATAGAAAACTATGTAACAGAAGAATATAAAGTCACTAATTATGTACACAAAATATTTACAATACAGGAACACACCAAAGAGTATCTAGTACACTTATTCGCACTTGTCTATTAACTATATTCACACGAATATTTACAACACAGAAGCTATTTATGTAGAACCATATTTATATAATTGCACTCGATGCTTTACACAGCTCATTTATTTTCTATCTTAGCAGCTACCTCGGTCTTGCTGTACCGACACTGAACAATTTATTCATAGTTGTCTGTAATCCACTGTACGTACGCGCTGCAACTAACCAACTGACTGACCGACGTGCCAACCACTCCGCTCACATTTTATAGCTTCGGCCCCCGCCTGTAGAATGTTCTAGAAGTACTGAGATCCTTCCTTTAAATGTATCGCCTTCTTCAGGCAACTTTATGAAGGTCGAGTTTTGACTACCTGTTTCCATTGTTGTTGTTGCGAGAATATAGTCGTCCCAACAGGGAATGCGCAACAATATTTTTAAAATACAACTGTGCAGATTTAAAATATATGTTGCTAATTGAATTTTGTTCGAATCGTCGTTCGTGATGTTTTGTGCAGTACGAAGGTGTCTCGAGGGGTGTGATCGGCTTTGCTGTCTATTTTCTTGGCAACGAAAAATAGAGAAATGGATTATTGAATGAACTAGAAGATTCACTTATCATTAATTTAATTTTACCACAGATTCGACAGGTTGCTACGTTAGCCCAAGAGCTTGCCAAAAATTGCAATATTTTTGTAAAATCTAATATTTTAAGATTAGTTAGTATTTAGAGTGTAAATGAAAATAACATATTACGTCAGAACCCCCGCAGTTGCCTCTTTATATTTTCTAATGGACATATTCACCGACCGAAAGTAGTTATTTATTCGGTTCATTTGTTTCGTTCCTCGGAATAAATACCTAGCGTTAATTCAATTCACCAAGCAGACTTTTCTTTAGTGCAGATATAAATCTATTCCGTCCAAATTCTCGGGTATAAATATTTCTTCGCCTGAGAAAATAATAATGGCTGCCACGCATAGATCATAATACCTAACCTATAAACGTAGAGTATTATATCTACAGTTTGCTCGTGTGAATTTATTTTTGTGCTGTTTATTTGTGAAGTGTACCGTTGTAAAACATTAAAGTTATAGTGGAAGTATTGTGTGCAATGGGTTAGGATAAAACATTATTATTTTGTGAAACTTTTTTTTTGATGTTGACACTAACGCCATCGGTCGGATTATTGGGTGAACGTTAAAATATTTAACAAAAAGGAGCACGGAGTATAGTGCAGTGTATATTTATTCTAACTAACTTTTCTACCTAATAATTTGCTTGGTGAATTGAAAGTATATTTTATTCTAACGAATAAATTTGTTCCAAGATTTGTAACTTCTATCTTTAATAGTGTTCGGAAAATATGGGCATAAAACGCGTAAATTCACTAAAAACGGAAAATCGAATTTTTACACGAATACGAGACTTCACTTATATAATATACCTTGTATGTGGGAAAGTAAAAAGTACATAGAAAAAACAAACGTATCATTACGTAAATAATACCAATAAAAATATCGCCTTTCTTTCTGTAGGCTATAGGTATACCTACTATTTTGTAATATATAAAGTGTAAAATTCAGTAACGGGGCGCTGGTATTATACTTCTCCAGTTGCCTTTGTTTTATTGAGTTGAACAAAATGTATGAAAGTTAGCAGGGGAAGATATTCAAATAAAAAACGCAATATAAATAAACACGTTCTAGAACGCTACGTGCGATTTTTTTGTCAATTTTACCAGTCCAATTCATAAATGTGGAATGGTAGGTACCTACTAATTTAGGTCAAAATATACTTTTCAAAATTTTGCAATATTTTCTTCGATTTGAGATTCCTTGAATCCTAAAAACAAATTTTTGTAAAAACTCTGTGCGTCTGTTTGTCTGTGAGCACGATACAGGTCAAACGGATGAGTGGATTGTGTAAATTTTGGGAGGATGTTTGGCATGCAAATATAAAGAACACTATTGTTTTTGGGGAAAATTGGCGCATGCGCAGAAGAGATATATTTTATGTTTTTTTGATAATAATGATATACTTTTCATAACGACTTATTATTCTATTTATTTTTTCAAGAAAGTTTCGTTAAAAATATTTTTTCTAAGCTTGATAATTTCGGAAATATTTTGAAAATACAAAAAAATCAGCTGTTCTTTTAAGAATTGTTTGATTAATTTTTACATGACGTGGACCATATTATGTAGGTAACCATGGCTAAACGAATAGCAAATATCAAATTGAGTACTAGCCATTACCCACGGCACCTCACGCGGTATCAGAAATTTTCTTTTCTTTATTATACTGTATCCAACATTTTGAAACCGGTGAGTGTTAAAGCAGCGTTAGGCTGGCTGTACACAGACCACTTCAAGCAGTAGAAACTGCACGACGAAAAATAAATTAAAAAGAAAAATTTTTTTCTTTCAAAAAAATAAGTTTTGAGGTCGACGTCAAATAATATAAACGTTACAGTAATTAAATTGGCGCCGGTCTCAAGACTTTGCTATTTTACGTTTTTTAGTGATCTTTTTTGAAGGAGGTCCCATTTTTTTCTACTTATCAGCCTTTTAATCCTAGCCGAGGAAAGTTGTCACCACGTCTCAATGACGATACTATAGCACGTGTACACACGTCGCATTCTTAGCACACAGACGTGGATATCACACATACGTTCAAAAAAACTTATATAACTGATCGTAATAAAAATTTATAGCTTTGAATCGTATTTTTATTATATACGTTTGGTTTGCTGGTTTGGTACACGTACTATTTTGGAGGAAAAAAAAACTTTTTTTTGCCAGTAACCGAAAGTGTTCTTGTGTTTTTTTTCTGATTTAGTGGAAACAAATAAAATCCCAAAATTGTGTTGCAATGACAAGGGCTGACCAGTTTTATGAAACATCATATTGTTTTGAAAATCTGTTTTTTTTAAAATAATTATTTAAACTAAATTATAAATCATCCAATAATAATACATAGACTAAAGTTCGTTAATGAGATATCGACGCACTTACTTATGATATTGTAACAAAACTGTTCTAGTTCGTGTTGGAAATTATTTATTTACAATAACAAACGTTTAAAAAAGCAGTTAAACACACAAACAAAAAGTACTTCTCTAACGTAACAGAAACAAAACTAATAAATTCTGACTAATAAAATAAAAGAACAAGTATAATGAAGAATATAAAGTCACTATTTATGTACACACAATATTTACAACACATAAACACACCAAAATCTGTTTAGCATTCAAAAAAGTCTTGACAGACAGACAGACGGACAACAAAGTGATCCTATAAGGGTTCTTTTTTCCTTTTGAGGTACGGAACCCTAAAAAGACACAAAAATGTTGAAGTTGTAAGAAAATCCCCAATCTGGCAACACTGTTCGCACTATAGATAATACGTTTCCCGATTTTAAATTCTTGTTGAAAGCGAATGTTTACGATTGGTTTTTATAGCCTTTCTCTTTCTATGATGATATGTTATTTAAATTGCAGATTCTTCAACTGTAAAAAGTTTATTGACATATCTTTTCCAGGATTACTATGCTTAAAAGTGTTAATTTAATCAAATTTAAAAACTCTGTAATCATCGTTGAAGTGAAAACACCATATATTTAATAATTTACTATATGAATCATTGTCTATCTACTCAATGTGTGGTGAGTGAAAGCAACAAAGCGTATAGAAAATATATCTGCGTCTCTTTCTTCGATGTAATTCCCTGATTTCTCCGATGATAGGTTTGGTTGATGTACTTGTATTCAATCTGAATAAAGTATCTCTGTTTCAACGACTTTGTCCTTCTCTATGACGTTAATATGGACGTACCCAGCTTTTGGCCCAGGAGGGGAAAAATTAGAAATTTCTTAAGCCGGGTCCCCCGTGCTTGTTTTGCCTTCCTGTATACGCCAGTGCTTACGGCGTAAAAAAAGACAGTACTATATGTTTACACCCTAATGGTTCCTATGCTCAGTATAGAATAAAAGTATGTATATGGAAAACACGGCCGTTTATCCCCACCCTCTCCTTACAAAAACCCTCTGTACAGGCTGTTTCAGATCGATCACTCATGGACAGGACAGTGAAATAGAGAAAATAATTTTGAGCAGAACAGTAATTAATTATAATGAGACTATCCGTTACCCGAGGCTTTGCATGCGATTGAGACGAAACACGGATTGCTTTCCCATTATTTGATTACTACTTTCTCGACGTAGACTCCCTAATAAATTTCAAAATTGATAACATTCACGTGATCAACGTTCTGACAAACCTTGAAAATGACACCCATGTTGGTATTTAGACTATTTACCTCTTTTCACACTCTGAAGGGGTTGTTCTTGAAAAAGCATGAAACACATGTTTATTTTAATCCTATGCATATTCGAATTGATACATCTATCTTATATGATTTCTCCATGCAAATTTTAAATCCTCGTTACACCCTTTTAGGGGTTGAATTTTCAAAAATCCGTTCTTAGCGGATGTCTATGTCATAATAACAATCTGTGTGCCAAATTTCAGCACAATCCGTTCAGTGGTTTGAGCTGTGCGTTGATAGATCAGTCAGTCACTCGCGGTTTCCTGATATATATTTAGGTATTTATTAATTAATTATTTATGGTTCTACGTCAATGCATCGCCCGACACTACGTTGCACGACAATTGTCGCTACGACAGTTTATCGCGGGGCAATTTATCTCAATGAGAATTTCTCGCAACATGAATTTATCGCAAAATCACTATTATTAATATCCATAACTTTTTTTATAGCATATAGACCAGAGAATTTAAGGCTGTGACATGACATTGAATTTTTAATAATATGGATAGCTCATTAAGAAAAGCACAGTTAATGATCAGGTAAAGTAAAAAATATATTGAAAAAATCACAATAAAAAATTCTACATATGTCAAAAATACAGCTAATTAACAAGTAAAGTAAAAACAAATATATCAAAAATATCATTATAAAGAATTGTACAAAAATGTATAATTATTATTAATATAACGTAAAAATCAAATAAATGAATTCATCACGTCATGTCAAACCTGTTAGGCTGTTACCTAAACAGTTTTAAATAAATAAAAATTGTTTCTATAGTAGCAGTTAGTAAGGACCATTTTAATGTAAATTTAAAAAAAATAGAGAATCATGAAAACAGACTATTTTACGCTGAAATTGTCTCGCTCTGTTTAGTCGTGCGACAAACTGACGGGATACAATTATTTATAAACATTCAGTAGTTTATTATTAGTTATCTTATGAATTGAGCTCCGCTTATTGGTGATAATATCTCATAAATGGTGCATAAGCTAGACAAGTATCTATGACACGCGACTTTTGCGCTATTTTGTTTGATTTTTTAAAATCTGGTTCAGTCAAAACTTACGAACCCTAGAAACCAGCTTTATTCTTAATTATAGAAAAATATTTACGCACAATGTCAGTAAAAAAACTACAAAAATGATAAACAGTTTTTATTTCAAGATTTTTTAAATCTTATTTTTGTTAGCAAAATAACAATTATGATATTTTCCATGTATTTAAATAATTATTACAGACGTAAAATAAAATTTAATTACACTTGATGACGTACTGCTGCAATCCATTTTTTTCCTCTCTAATTCATAAGAAAATCAAGGAAAACGGTGGAATTGTAATTCTGGATTTTTAGTTGGTGTATTTTTACAATCAACAACACAGCACTTCCGATTTGTTAGCTATTTTCCCATTTTATTCAACAATTATTCCTTATTAAAATGCACGTATAACATATTATGACACAAAGGTTTTGACTGAACCAGAATTAAAAAAAAAACACGAGAGGGCGCAAAGGTCGCGTGTCAAAAGATGCTCTTCTAGCGTATAGGATCAAGAACTGTGTAGAGACTTTTCTGTTCAGAATTTTTTTCTCTATTTCACTCTACTGTTTGTAGGCAATCGTTCTGGGACAGCCTGTATTTAGTGTTGCAATAGATAAATTGAGCGAGTAAATTATAACAAGTTTTTGGTTTTTACACATGTGCATACTCAGCCATTAGCATAACTACCATTAAATAGTGCAGATTTTATGAAGTACCAATGTAATTAATATATAAAATACCACGTAAATTAATAGTTATGTAGATTGGTTATGTTAATTTCAGTGATTCAGATCGTAAAATAATATGAAATAGCGAATTTATGGTGGTTTATACTAAAATAGCGGCCCGTCCTGGTTTCACCCGGATGCAAAACTGTCCTGGAAATATTATATTGACCTTTCCATCTACACAGTAGAACTATCAAAGTACATTGTTTTGATGTATCTCTAAAGATTTGGCCAGCGTTAGCCATGTATATGTTATGGACTATGTGATTAATCAGGGAATTGTATAATGCCCGGGCAATATGAATAATGACAAGTCAAATCGGGCCATGTAATAAATAATCATTAAAACTTCATTATTTATCACAGTGCCCGGTCATTATGAATATTGCTATGTGATTCTTGGGCAATTTGATAATTCAAGTACATTTGGCAAGACGTGGGGAGCAGGGACAAATATGTGATACGCACTAGCCAATCAGAGCACGCAACTCATCCGCTGCTCACAACAGAGCGTATTTTACAATATTTTTTCGATTTGAGGTCCCCCGAACCCAAAAAAAAATTTTAATTTAACACTGATTATCTTAAAAAAACTAATATTCGTTTTATATTTTGAATTTGTTACTAAGTACTATTCGTACCTTCCTACCATAATTATTTTATAATAAAAATTGGTTGTCTGTAAAGTCGGTTTACGGACGATAGTTTTACGTGATGACTTATTCCGTAATACATAACCTAAACCTCCCAAAATTTGGTTTCAATCCGCTTATCCTTGGTGTCGGAATGATAAGAAATGTCAAAAGTGACGTTTGCAACTGTCAAAGTATTATGTTCTAATAATAATTAGTTATTCCAATACTTAACTTAGAAGGCGTTGCATTTCACAAAATACTAATGTCAAAAAATTGAATTAAACATTAGAAATGCAGCCGTTTTCATGTTAAGACAAGACATACGTTATCTTCTTATTTCCATGTACGGCAAACAAAGACGACCGACCGCGTCGCGCCATGCATTAGACAACATTGCATTTATACAGCTATTTTTCTATATAAATTTGTATAAAAAAACTGTTTAGGCAAATTCTGTTATACGAAATCTATGTAAAATGTTCTCCTCTTTCGTTTAAGACTGGTTTCAAACCGATCTGATTTAAATTGAGCGAGAAATTAGCAAAAAGCACGCACAGGGTCAGGCGGAACGTTACGCGTTACGAACGTTAGGAACGTTAGGATTTTAGGAACGTTACACTTTTTCGTGCATGCAGCCGGTGTTTTATCAATTTATAAGATTGGTGATTCATCAATTTATAAGACGTTATCACGTCAATAATGTATGTCAACATTAAAATAATTTAATAAAAATATCTTTTTATTATTCTGCCCAATAGGTGAAGGGCATTCATAATGCCCTGTCAATTTAATTATTTGAATAGTTTTTATCACACTGCCCTCTCATATTGCGCATTTATCAAACTGCCCGGGCATTATGCATAATGCTCTTATTTATCACCTGTACCTGTCATGCTCATAGAAGCATATAGAAAATAACAGACTTTTTCCAAAAATGGATACCTCAAAACGGAAAAATATTGTAAAATTTTGACCTAGTAGTACCAGTACAATAGTACCATTCCCTATTTATGCAGTTGGAATGACTAAAGGCACTTTTTAGCACGCAATTTACGGTTCTGTTAAAGAAAAAGATATTCAGTAAATTAATACAGTAGTATCATAAGGATATGATAAAAAGAAAAAAAAAAACGAAAATATAAATATTGTACATAATTAATAATAGCCTTTGTTCTATGAGAAGAAGAGTCGCACAAATTATATTTGCTTGGAAAGTATTTTTTAATAATTATTTTTCTCGATAACTGTTTTGAGTTTTGATTTTCATTAAATCTGTGGATTATCTGTGTTTAATTGGTAGGATTTCCAATTTAATTAAAATTCGAAAATTAGCAATCAAATGTATACGTATTTATGAATTCTGTTTAATTAAAATATTCGGTGCAATTTTATGCAATGTTTTGTTTAATAAACATTTAATGCATTCGATATAATGATATATGAAATGTATGGTTTTTAAATTTCAATTAATTTTCGTTTTTAAAAACAGTTTAATTTTAGATACATATGTTTTATGCTAGTTCCACCAATTTTATATAATAATAAACTGAAATATTTTATATTTTCTGCACCAAATGGCAAATTGATATCTAAAATACGAGAATTTTTGGCGGAATTTTACATTTTAACTACCTATACAGATTCGAAAGCTGATTCCTTATGTCATTTTAAGAAATCTATACTAATTATAAAGTGGTAAAGTTTGTAAGTTTGGATGTAGAAGGTAATCTCCGAACTAGTCATCCGATTTCAAAAATTTTTTCACCAATATTTAGAATGCACTTTCAGGGCGGACATAGATTATCATATTATATTATCGCTTTAAAACAAAAGTGCTTTTCGTG
Source organism: Xanthostigma xanthostigma (assembly GCA_963575645.1). Taxonomy (NCBI): domain Eukaryota; kingdom Metazoa; phylum Arthropoda; class Insecta; order Raphidioptera; family Raphidiidae; genus Xanthostigma; species Xanthostigma xanthostigma. The sequence goes on from OY754464.1 coordinate 14,843,761, forward strand.
GAGTCCAATTTTGCTACGTAAGTTGATGAAAGAGGCTTACGGAACTAGAGTTTAGTGCAATGATGGCGAGCCTTTTTGAGAATTGGGTCAAATTTTATTAATTATTTTTTTTAGTACTAGCTCGTGGACCACGAAGTCAGTGGCGTTACTTGTAAAAGGAGAAGGGGGATGGTTAAAACATTTTTTTTAGTTCGAATGCTGGATACAGCGTATTTTTTTATAAGCATGCCAAAGTTCCGAATGATTTCGATTTTCGTCAAAAATCGCATTTTTAAAGGGGTATGCCTTGAAAAAATTGCAAAAATTAAATTTTTATAAAATAACTGTACGGAACACTCAAGGCGCGAATTCTACTTGCACTTGTCCGTCTTTTTTTAGTATTATTGACTGTTTTCTCTTTTATGATATGGAAAATGAGTTTATACTTGGGTCATTTAAAAAGCCCTCGTGTGTCAGTGTCTGAACTGCAAAAGAGTTAAAAAATGATAGCATATTTTTATGAAAATATTTTAACCTGGAAACTTTTAGATTGTGCTGCTATTTTATTTAGCAAAGTAAAAATGTCTAAATATTTAGTTTTTGGAATGTTTAAGTGTGTATTTATCGACTGTGTGCAGATTTGTTTATTGATAAATAAGAGAGCAATACAGTGACTTTTACGAGACATTTCTGAAGTTATCTCTTGCCCTACAAAATATTTACTGTACAACAGCTAGCATACATAATATAATACAAATCACTTTGAACCGTTCATAACTATCGCACGTTTCAATTGAAACCGCTAACCGAAGTTAGAATTTAAAGTTCCGCTTAAAAAACAAATAACATTTTTTTTGTACAATTATGTGTTATGTAGTTTAAATTAGACTATATTATTAAGTGCGATTATTTTCGTAGTTTTTAAAACAGGCCTAGAAGCAGGAACCCTGCCAAAAGTTGGGATACCGAATTTGCTATAAATTTATTAGGAATAAAACATCCGTTCGATATATAACCTGGCACATCCAAATATCTCAAGAAGTACCTAAGCACTCTAGGGAAAAATATCTCAGATCAAAGTCAAATCATATTCCATGGGGGAAAGACTTTGGTACAAAAATTACCCCACCATCTCTTAAGGGGAGGGGCAAAATTTGAAATTTTAAATGGGGACCCCTATTTTTTATCCCGAATTCGGACTCTCCGACTAAAAATACAAACACTTTACAAGAAATTGTAAAATTGACTCCGCACATGTTGTCGATTTTATCAATTTTTTGGTTAGTGAATAAATGAAAAAAATGGTCAAGCTAACCAAAAAATTTGTCAAATCGACATCTGCTGAGTCAATTTTAAATTCGGGATTAAACTTTTGTATTTTTTGTCGGGGAGTTCGAATCTGTGATAAAAAATAAGGGTCCCCATATAACATTTCAAAGTTCCTCCTCCCCTCAAGGGGGAGGGGCAATTTTTGTACCAAAGTCTTTCCCCCATGGAATTATTTGACTTTGATGCGACATATTTTTCCCCAGAGTGTTTATTTTTCGAGATATTTGGATGTGCCAGGTTTAAAAAACTCACCCGCTATACATAGGATCCGAAATACCTATTCTAAAATAAAATTTAATCAGAATTGGCCATACATCATCTGAAGATAATTCGTCATGGATTGAAAAGATTCTGAATAATTATTTTAAGATGCGTAAAATATTATAATAAACTAGATCATCGGGAAAATTTGGCAGTGCGGCCAATGTTTTTTTTTTATCATTTTTGATTTCAGTTTCAGTAAGTTTCAGAACAGTTCCGTATCAGCCAAGTGAAATATAAAAAAAACATAAAGTAGATATCACACTGGTGTTTTTCTTTTACAGAGTTATTATTTCTAGGTCACTTAACTTGTATAAAAACAAATCGAAACGGTTGTTACGTTGCATAACAAAATATATTTTACCAAAGAAAAAACAACTTAGATAAATCGCCGTTGGTTCTGTAATACCTCTTATGTGCAAAAAGTAAAATTTGCAGGAAAGGCCAAAAAGTGATTATTTCAGTAATGGATGGTAAGAACTAACAAGTTCAGAGGTATATTCAGACGTTAATCAAAGATTTGTATATTACTATTTCTTCACTATACATGTTTAATTAAAATGAAATATTTTCTTAAAAAATATTTAACGTTAATTGCACATACCGCTAAAGTAGCGGTATGTGCTTTATTATCGCTTTGCGCGTCAGAGCTGACTTTCGTTCATATAAGAAGTTATATCTAAGTTAATTTCACACGAAATCCATTCAAATTGAAGTATGTACGTACATATGTACGTACGTCACGACTCTACAGATCGCAATTTTGGTCGGATTGCCTTGGGTTATATTTTATTCACTTTGTTTACTATCAGACCAGAACCCTATTTAAATTCACTAAAATGTGTTCAGTAGTTTAATTTTTATAAACAGTTTTATTTTATTATTTTTGACAGCTAATAGTTTAAAAAAACAATATAATTGCTGTGTAAATATAGTGTAATCCATAAAACAAGTGCTACACTTCTATACCGTGATAACACCACTACACTTAGTAGGCTTCGTGGCGTAATGGTTATGCCGTTGGATCCCCAAGGGCAAGGTCCTGGGTTCGATTCCTTACGAAATAATTGATATTTTTCTTTTTTTTTCTTTTTATTTTGTTTTATTTTATTCCACTTGATATTAATTATATTATGTATAGTTCTTAATTTTTTTTATTTTTGCAAACTTAAAAAAAATATTTTTTTAATTTTTAATTATTTATTTCTTTAAATTTTTAAATCTTTTTAAATTTATTAAAAATATTTTTTAATTGTTATTTTTTTATCATACAGTGGAAAACTTGCGGGATGTGCACTTTTGGTTTTGCCAACTATTTCGACTTTATTGGCACATGGGAGGAATTATTTGATACAACTTTTCACATAAGAGTTATTTCCCCTTGTTGGTTACTGTAAAATTGATTTGGAGGTATTACTAGTGTATAGAGCTCCGTTTCCTGAATCTTTTCATCTAAAAAACGTAAAATCCGCCAACTATGCACATAAGAGCTATTACAGAACCAATTATTATGATCTTTCCGCGCAAACCTAGTGCAAAAATCTGAAACAAGATGAGTGTAATATGTTGCGTGCAAAATGTCCTCCAAACCCCAAATGAAGTAATAAATCAACTTGGTTCTATTCGAAATAATAAAGATCAATCGGGAATTTAAAATACATAAGAATAAATGAAAACCTTATCCAATGAATCGAATCAACATTAATGCTGGTACATGTAAGTAACATATTTTTGGAAAAACTCTGTGCGTCTGTTAGTCTGTGAGCGTCAAGGTCAAACAGATGAACGGATAGAAACCAAATTTTGCCCTACTTATCATAACGGCTTATTATTCTATTTGTTTTTTTAAAAAATTTTTTTCCTAAACTTTATATTTTCTAAAATATTTTGGAAATAACAAAATCAGCTGTTCTTTTGCTTTGTAGATCTGTCAGAAATAAACTAATTAAGTATGCTTTGATTAATTTTTACATGAAGTGGAACATATTAATTTGTTCTCTTTATTATACCGAACTGTATCAAATGTCAATATTTTTGAAGTTGGAATGGTCCCGTCGCCCAATTGGCTGGAATTTTTTTTGTTTGACTTCTGTAGTGTGCAGTGCAAAATATACAGTCTCCTCTTTTAAGTATTTTATACGGTCATTGTATTTCCTTTACACCTCTCTTGAAGAAGTAACACGCCACCGGTTGAGAATCGCTGCTGTAGATAGTGTTTTACAATCTATAATTTGTTTGATGTCACAGATTATAAATGTTTTTAGTTGGCTTTGTTATACCTCGGAGCATCTGTCGCTCAAAACATGTCACCTTAATAAATCGCTAACGTAAGCTCCGAATGTCACCGTCATATAGATTCACGTGACATGATTTAATGCTGGTTTTTAATGAAAGAAAGTATAGAAGATTTACAATGAAACATAATATTGCTTAGAAAGTTCAAAACATATAGTTGGAAATCAGAACGCAAAGTAAAAGGAAACGAAAGAAAACTTATCCAGCATTAATTTTAAACTAATAATAATTTTTGTAGGTTGTTATAATTTTTAAAATGCGTTTGCACCAAGTTCTTAGAAACTAGAAGAGCAGGCTACATGTGGTCGAGCCATGTGTTTGAAAGTTTTGAGTTAACACTGGAACCCTTTAAGTGATTAACAGGTTTTTTTGCTACGCTAAAACAAATAAAAATAGGTTCTAAAGAATATCTACGAATGGCTGGCCGTTGCAATGTGTTTTAGCATGATTGGCTGAGAGAAAATACAATTGCAAAATTTTTGCACGAGCAAGGTTTGTTTGAGTGATGATTTTTTAAATTATAGTAAATAGTGGACAGTGTAAGTTGAGAGTTGAAGTTTGGATTTGTTAATAAAGTTTGCACAAAGTCAAAATGATTAATTTCAAATTTATTTCCATCCTTAAACAAGAAATAAATTACGGGATAAATAAATATCGGAAGTGTGACATATAGATCAATTTATAACAATTTTGGCTGCGCTAATCTCCGAAACCACTGAACCGATTTTAATGAAATTTTGTAAATGTGTCTTGCTTGGTGCAACTGACGCTATAGGATAGTTTTTATTAAATATTTTGTACAGAATTATGGTGTTCTTTAAAAAAAAAACTGTTTTAGTAACATGTAACGACATCTGATAAAATTGACTCAAAGATATTAGTTTAGAAGCAAACAAAAAAATCTATTTTAGTACCAAGTAGCGACATCTGTTAGAGTTTTCTCAAAGCTATTAGTTCAGAAGCAAATCTGGTGGAATTTTCTCAAAGTTATCAGTTCAGACGCCGGGCCGCAAACGAAATACATTTTGCAGAATTATACCTATCTATCACACCCGGGTGAAACCGGGACGGGCCGCTAGTAATATATAAGAAGATATTCAATGCTAATCGAATATACCTAGAGTTTATGCTCGACCACCATAGGGTGTGTTAAAACAAAAAAAAAAAAAACCTCCGGACACCCTGTGTGCATAAAAAGTACTACGTACTGTAAGTCGCACAAGAACAAAAAACGTTTTTCCTTATTTAACCAAGAGACTGTTATAAATTTCAGCAGCGTCTCATATCCGTTTTATAGTGTTTTTTTCTTCGTTGTTGCAGACTTTATTATTTTATTATAATTTATGGTAGACATAATAACGCTGACCTTGTCTTTCTTATATACATGGAAATTAATTCTATATTCGGTATGTCCATCCGGGAATGCTGCATAGCCCGTTGGAGACGCTATTGGAAATTAACACTAACATACCTACAGTTTTTTTACAATTTTTTATTTAACTCAACAATATGTTTGTCAGTCAGTCTATCATTTTGGGTCAAATCATCTCAATCGCGTGCGAAGCCGCGGACAGCGACTAGTATATTATAAAAATAACGTAGAACTTAGATTATAATAAATATTATTTAAATATTAGTTAAAACTAAATTTGTTTATATAGTTCATGTTCCAAAACCTACTCACTATATAACACTATTTTAAAAGGTCAAAAAATTGATTTTGAAGTAATATATTCGATAAAAAAACTAATTTTCGCAGGAATGAGATCTAGCTAGATTGATTTTTTGCCCCTCGAACCTATTTTCAGCAAATTTCATCAAAATTGTTAGAACCGTTTTCGAGAAAAAACCTCGTTCTATACTACGACAATTTTTTTTTGCCGCGAAACATTAATTTTTGTGAATGCAACCGGTTTCGCACGGCTATTTTTACAGTTAAGCAGGGGTACACTGTTTTTTTATTAACCTTTCTATGTTCTTTGGTCCCTAAATAATCAAAAACAAAAAAAGTATCGCCAGTTGTAAAGGGATATTATAAAGAGGTAAAGTTTGTAAGTTTGGATGTAGGAAGTAATCTCCTATACTATTCATCCAATTTCAAAAATTTTTCTACGAATATTTAGAATGGAACTTCAGGAAGGACATATTAAGCTATATATTATTGCAATAAAATAAAAGAGCTTTTCGTGGAGACCAATTTTGAAACGTAAGTCGACGATAAAAACGGTGGCAATCTACAAATTCGGATGAAGCCCAGACCGGGTCGCTAGTTTAATAATGTAGTACGTACGATTATATTTTAACGCCATCTGTCAGTATAAAAATGAAAAGCCAAACTGCCTTTGAATTAGGTTAAATAAGGCTTTTAGTAGATCGTCTGTTCTCTCTTACTCGGTGATTTACCGATCGCCTTGATTTGTTTTTCTTACTATGTAACATAAAATGATGGACAGAGTATGTTATATGCCAGTCTGTATGTTTCATGTTTGCTGCCGTTTTCATACAGCTTTTATAAATTCATCTTTTTAACTTTTTTTATTGCATTTTGTCTTTCGACAGATATTTATCTTTAATAACTTACATATGCAATAGCTGATATATTGTAAAAAACCCTGGTGTTGTTTTTTAGCGTTGATATTATGTTTTGTCTTTTTATTCTATTTTATTGTCAGGCATATTTCAGTTATATTTCCATTTTATTATTTTTTTTAAAGTAAATCTGATGTATATGAAACTTTGTAACATTCCAGTTTTCCGTTTTTATTGTTGATACAAATTTTAAACATGTTTTTTCGATGGTTGCTCAATTGGAAGAATGGCCGAGAGATGAAAAATACGATATTTGATAACATTCTTAATCTCGTAGAACTTTATCAAACTTATCATACTTATATGTAGAAAAAGACACGCTGATTCCATTGTGTTCTTCTGTATGCTTTTTGGTTTAGAAGTTGTACTCCTTCATAGTTTCACAAAATTTACAAAAAAAAACTCTTTTTATGAAGCAAAGGAGGTACAGACGTGCTCGTTGAAATCAACGTACTTTCAGAAATATATAAACGGTATATTTTTTAACGATTTTTTAGTATCTAAACGTTGGTTTCCACGGTGTGTGATTTTATGAGCGGCGCCACCCACCGCAAACGAGCGCAGACGATCACGTACCGGACCGGAGCTCTTCTCACGGTGCGTGTCGGTCTGTACAAGGTTTGGTGCGCTTCTTTAACAAATTATGCCTTTTTAAAATGTCCAGTGAAAGAATGCATTACATTATTTAGTCACTGTTATTACTCGACCAAAAAAATAAATTTTGATTCGATTCCAAGCATCTTTAATGCATTGTTTTTTTAATTCCACAATGACAACGCGTTAAACGCAAAAAAAATCTAAAATTTATTCGTATTTACAATCCATATTGTCAACCGAATGATTGAATCGTTCGTCTGCGCTGACACGGACGACCATAGACAAGTCCGCACCGCACCTTTGATCTTATCGACTCGCTGTGGATCGAACGCACAGCCCCGGACGCGTCTGCGTCGCTACGGACAACACTCTTCCCAAAGTGCGTCGTTTCGGTGCGGACTCACGCATTGTGTGAGCTATTTAAATTCATAATGACGACTCGTTTGACACAAAACAAATCTCAAAAATTAATTCGTTTTTACAATCCATATTGATGTCTACTGCACGCGTAGCGCATACACAATTGTCAACCGAATGATTGAGTGATTCGTCTGCGCTGACACGGACGACCACAGACAAGTCCGCGCCGCACCTTTGACTTAATCGACTCGCTGTGGATCGAGCGCATAGCCCCGAACGCGTCTGTGTCGTTACGGACAACACTCTTCCCAAGGTGCGTCGCATCGGTGCGGACTCATGCATTGTGTGAACCGACCTTTATATGTATGTACGTTGAAAATGCATCTTTAAAACTATGAGTACACAAAAAGTACGAGAAGATAAAGCCAAGGCTAGAACTAGTTTTATTAATGTAAATTACGTATTAAGAGCTCAGACATTTCCAAGTGCGAAAGAAGAGAAAAATGAAAAACACTTTCCTGCATTTGAACATCGCTTGTTTGTCCAAAAACTTTTCTGAAACCAAATTAAATTAAATTAATATATCTAACGGTGAGGAAAAGTTCAACATGAATGTTATAACTTGCGATCGCATTGTAAATTTGCTTATATACGAGCTGTGTAAAAAATTTCTTTTTACCACGTTTATATTAATTTGCTTTTCGTGTATGTCGGGCGGAACTTTGTAATTGATTATAAACTAACTTCCTCATGAGATAGAGACGACATAACTCATAATTAGATAACAATACGAGAAAATACTAAAATAAGAAAATAGAAAAAGAAATAAAGAAATTTTAATAAATACATATTGTTCATTTTCAATTTTTATTTTTACCACTTTTTTATTAACTAAAAAGTTGAATATAATAAATTAAATATTTTTTTTATATATCACGTTTTTAAAACGAACTAAAAAGTATAAAATACTTTTTTTAACTTGTAGGATTTGAAACGAAAAACGTGGGCGCATGCGACAGTTATATAAGATGTTTATGAGATAAAACGAAACAATAACTGGGAAGTTAATAAAAATGAAAATATGATCTTGGAGTTTAGACAAAATTTTCTTCGACGAATTTTCTATAATTCCGTCCCGAAGGCAGACCTTAGAACCGAATCAGGGTATACCCACGCGTATCTCTTAAATCGCTTAAACTAGAAACGTGGAGAACAACATTTCTTCTTAAAAATAAATAAATAAAAAAATGTACGACGGTTTCTCTGAAAAAAAAAAATGAGCCGAACCGGGAGAGGGTTGAAATTTAACCCTTTAGTAAAGATTAAAATGTGCTACCAAAATTTTATTGAAATCGGCCCGACAGGACCGGACTTAAAAATTTTATGAAAACGTTAGTTTGTATAGATATTGGTTTATTTAGTGATGGGTGAATTTAATTTGTTGTATTGCTAGTAATATTGAAATTAGGAAAAAAGCCACACTATATTGTCGGCAGGGTTTCGCACTGCGACCCGAGTTTTTTATATATTGAGTGCTTGAAAAGAACCGTTTACTACACTTCACTCGTATCCTATTAATATTTAAATAGACATTAAAATGTGACTTTCAAGTTTCAACTGACCGTGTAGACTTTGTTCTATTTTGTGCTGTGCACCGTGCATACACGTAGCGTCGTAGCATACACGTAGCACTGCCAGTACACACGTAGGCTAGCCGTAGCGCGAGACTTCACATACTCTTCAGATGCTTCTTATGCCGTTCTCATCCCTGCATGTATTGCTATGCAAGTCAAGGTTTTTTTTTTTGTACAGCACGATTACAAAGTACACGTGTAACATACATATGTTGTAAGATTAAAAAAAAAACTCGGGTCGCAGTGCCAAACCCTGCTGACAATATAGTGTATAGAAAATACATAAATACCCCTATATTTATATCAAATTAAAATGCAAACCATGCGTTATTAACTAGAACAATTAAGTAAGTGTTATAATTAAGCAGGTTGATTCTTTACAGTCCCAATTAAAAATAAGTCGAATTCTAAATGGGAACTTTTCCATTATACATTTTTACAAAAGGTTATGTCTCCTAATTAAATTGGAATAAAATATTTTTAACAAAAAAATTGAACCGACTTCAAAAAAGGCACTAAAAAGTAAAAAATAATTGCGTATTGAAATGTTTTGGAGTCGGTGTAGTTCTCGGAATAGATTTCATTTTGTCTGACACCGACTCCAAAACATTTCAATACGCAATTATTTTTTACTTTTTAGTGCCTTTTTTGAAGTCGGTTCAATTTTTTTGTTAAAAATATTTTATTTTTCTCTTTTTAGTGTTAATCTAACACTAAAAATCGGTGAACATACATAAAAAAAACATTATGCATGCCTTTGAAATTTGAGAGTTTCCCTCGATTTCTCCGGGATCCACCATCAGATCCTGACTTGGTTCCGATGGGACCACCTCGGAAGTGCACTCTTTCGAATAAAAAAAAATATTTGAAAATCGGTCCATAATTGACGGAGAAATCGGTGAACATACATAAAAAAAAAATATATATACAGACGAACATAGAACCTCCTCCTTTTTGTTGAAGTCGGTTAAAAAATATTAAAATATGCGTAAGACATCGATGCTTTACATAATTAGCTTTGGTTATTTGCAAAAAATTAAAATGTATCGTTTGCATGCTAGGTTGGCATATTTTCCATAAGACTACTTGTAAAAGTTTTTTTTAATTTTTAACTTTATAAATCTACTAATGATTTTGGATTTTGACGTGATAACGTCTTATAAATTGATGAATCACCAATATTATAAATTGATAAAACACCGGCTGCATGTACGAAAAAGTGTAACGTAACGTTCGTAACGCATAACGCGTAACGTTCCGCCTGACCCTGTGCGTGCTTTTTGCTAATTTCTCGCTCAATTTAAATCAGATCGGTTTGAAACCAGTCTTAAACGAAAGAGGAGAACATTTTACATAGATTTCGTATAACAGAATTTGCCTAAACAGTTTTTTTATACAAATTTATATAGAAAAATATTTTATACAAATTTATATAGAAAAATAGCTGTATAAATGCATTGTTGTCTATTGCATGGCGCGCGCGCGACGTGGTCGGTCGTCTTTGTTTGCCGTACATGGAAATTAGAAAATAACGTATGTCTTGTCTTAACATGAAAACGGCTGCATTTCTAATGTTTATTTTTTGACATTAGTATTTTGTGATTTGCAAAGCCTTCTAAGTTAACTATTGGAATAACTAATTATTATTAGAACATAATACTTTGTAAGTTGCAAACGTCACTTTTGACATTTCTTATCATTCCGACACCAAGGATAAGCGGATTGAAACCAAATTTTGGGAGGTTTAGGTTATGTATTACGGAATACGTTATCACGTAAAACTATCGTCCGTAAACCGACTTTACAGACAACCAATTTTTTTTACAGAAAATTTTGTCATAAAAAAATCTATTAAAAAAACATTATTTCAGATTGTTTTCATTATCTTCGTAAAACGGCTCAACGTCCTTAATACTACCTTTCCTTTGCAGTTTACATTGCAACTGATATACGTAACTTAACCTACTTAATGTATATACAGTACAGACACATCACTGCTTTGAATATGGTATTTGAACGGTATATGTATTTTTCATTGTAGAGAATTATTGTCTGTTGGCTGGTATAGTTTTTCTAGTCATATAAATCAAGTTTTCGGCCGCCTGTGGTAAACATTTTTTTGTGTTTCTCCGGCTTTGTATGTATGTAGTCAACGCTAGGAATAAAAGTAACCTTAATGACGCAATTTTTTCTTTCTGCTAAAAGAGGCGTGGAAAGTATAAAGGAGAAAAGAAAAAGTGGTGTGCTATTCACAGCAGACTCTAGTGGCGTCTCGAGACGTCCTGAAGTGGGCGTGCACTGTTTTAAACGTAACTAAAGAAGAAATAACCACCGACTTATTTCCCCGTATTCCCTCTACCGCTTTCATTCACTCCAGTGGACGGACTCGTAAAATATCGGAAAATATCACCTTGATCACAGAAACGTCATAGTGGTCCACAGCGGGTTGACACCAAGGGCGTAGATATTTTTTTTCCTGGGGGGTGGGTAAAGCAAAAAAAAATCAATATTTTTATTAGTTTTATAAATATCACACAAAAATATTTACAAAGGAATGTGTCAAGCAAAATATTAATTTTCAAACTAATTATGTTGCAAAATACGCTGTTGCAATTTTGTCTAAATTTTGTTTTTAGTTAAGTACCTATTCGTAATATTTTCAGTTTTATTTTTTATTATTATGGTCCTGAAGGGGGGGGGGTAATTACTCCCTTTACCTCCCCATATCTACGCCCTTAATTGACACAAGTCTCCCCTTCCACTTTCTTATTTGACTCCAATCTATTGTCATACCACAAAAGCAAAAATAATGTTTTTTAAGAGTGGTGTGACAATGCCGGCCCTGTTCATAATTATTTGGTAGTATTATGTACTTGTTTTATAATTTATTGATAATTATGCACTGGTCGCCCGGTACTGTCACAAAGCCTATCGAAAAATGTAAAAATAGATTTATTCAGTGTTCAACAACGAAATAATTAACATTATAAATTAAAAGTTATTTAAAACTAGCAAGATAATCTAATATAACGAAATACTATTCAAAATAGATTTATCTTGAAAATAGTCTAAAATAAACTAAAAGAATAAAATTAAAATATTATTTAAAATCATAATAAATTTAAAATCATTACAAATTCATTTAATCAAAATTAAAATTAAAACGACGCACTGAATTGATCCTTTTAAAACATTAAAATTATAATTGGGCTTTTGAATGAAATTTTTTTTTGTCATAAATGGAAAGATCGTATATAAGTTTTATAACAAAACTATTTTTCTTTTTTTTATTTTCGTTATAATTCAAAAGTTATATCAAATTAAAAAAAAATTTTTTGTACCCAGTTCCGAGAACGCGCCGACATTTCCCGAACATAATGTGACGTCATAATGTTTTAGTCAATACACATGTAGAAGCCATTGATAGGTATACTGCTTATATACATTTTACCATTATGACGTCACAACTGTCAAAAACAATTTTAGTGCGTTTGCAGTCACGTGATTTTTTTAAATATTTTATAATTAATTTAAAAAAAGTGTTTTAAAAGTTTTTCGCATCGATTATCAATATTATTTATAATAAAGTTTTAAAATACAATAAAAAAATCGATAATTATTTTTTTTTTCAAAAGCCTAATTACGTAAACTAAAATATTCAAGAAATAAAATTATTTTGGAAATTTTATACAACTACTTTCATTTTAAAACTAAAAAAAAAAAAACCTAACACAACACTTTTACTTTTGTAGATCGAAGATTAAACTATTTTGAAAGTTCGTCTACTGTTCTGTTTCTGCGCCTATATTTTGGTCTACTGTTTGGCTAAACGCGAATTGTACGATTGCTGAGTTCGGCAATAGTCTTAAAAAATAATACCATCTCATTAACTGCCTCTTCGGAACTTCTGTTTTGCAGTTACAGCCTGTTCTATATATATGAGTTTAGTTTTAAATACTTTCGGAATTGTTTTACGTACTCCGTTTCAAAAATGGGTTACCACTTGGATATAATTTTTTTATTATGCGGAACTACAATACACGCAAATTTACATAAAACTGTAAAAATTGAATCTTAATAATTACTTCCTATTTAAATGATAGATATGAGACCAAGGCCATAGGGCATAGGGAGTGGGAAGGGTTTTGGGTGTTCACCCCAATGGCTATTCTCATGCTAGGGCCTCGCATTCGAACAGTAAATGGTTGGCTATTTCATCCTCCATTTCGCAAAATCTATACACTGTGTCGATTCTTGACGTATCCCCATTTTGTGTACATGTTTTCTCAAGGGTGCATGACCGGTTAAGAGTTCAACCACTTTCCTGAGTTTGATACTCAGCAGGCCTAAATACAAGTAAGTCTGTTTGAAGGGCCCACAAGCATCATTTTCCCATATGTAAGTTTCCTGGATTCAAGCTTCAGTACCAGTGATTTGTTGATTGCGGGTCCAACTTTTGACAGTTTGTTGAATATTTGTATAAGTAATTCCACAAATCGGTTCTGGTCCAATGAACTTTGCAGAGGCTCTTTGTCGAGCAAGGCTCTACACCATCTCATAATTCCACATAATTATAATCGTAATCGTGAAAAAATAAAATTAGGCAAGACGGCCAGGAGTTTTGGGTGTATTTTTCGGGCACAGGCGAGATTATTGTTGGAATCGCTTCGTTTCAGGGTGCAGTTCAACACCCTAAATTTGCTTACAAATTGTTGGTGTGCTTGATTTTATAATTGACAATAATTTAGTGACGAAAATAGTGCTTTTTTCTCTATTTCCTTTAATATCTCCGTTTTTTTAAATTTCGGGGCTATTTGCAAGTTAACAATTGCACTTAGCGAACTCTGTCAGTGCTCATTTTTTAGGAAATTTCATAAGGAACAGAAACTAAAATCAAGAGAAACGGAGATATTAAAGGAAATAGAGAAAAAAGCACTATTTTCGTCACTAATTGTCAATTATAAAATCAAGCACACCAGCAATTTGTAAGCAAACTTAGAGGGTTGAACTACACCCTAAAACGAAGCGATTCCAACAATAATCTCGCCTGTGCCCGAATAATGCACTTTTTAATGTTTTTACCTCATCGCCGTCTAGCCTAAATTGTCATGTTTCAATTCTAATACGCGACAGCCTCACGCATACTTTTTTTCCCAAATATTTATGTTCACCCACTTTTGGTTGATGGAATCGGCATTCGGTACAATACGATATTGTAATGTAGAACATACAACTATGATGTGACGTTGTTAGTAGAGAGCACAACACAATCCCGCAATAACCTACCATTGTTCTTGTTACCTCTACTGATAATGGTGTGGTTTGTTTTGTGTTTCTGCTTGCTACATTGTAGTAGTAGAGAGTATCATATTAGTGTGTAATATAATATGGTAACCCGAGGCAAGTGTAGTAGAGGTATCTTACACGCATCAGCTACCCCGGACCTCCCTCGGTGAGAGAGAGAGATATAGATAGAAGCTGTCTTCGATTTGCTTAAGTTCTCGAATGCGTTCGATATATTTCTACAGAGAACATATACCTATTTAATAACTTCTATATTGCTAGTGGCCGTAAGTGGAAGCGTGGCCCATGAAGGGAGACAACAATTGACTGCTTTTTTATCTCTTTCTGTTTACTTGACCCGTTGTGCGCAAGTGTCGCGTCTGTAGTGAGGCAATTAGTAAGTGGAATAGGTCCCTTTCACAGCTTAGTTCCATGTGCAAACTGACGTTGCAACTGACGCGCATCCGTTTACGGACATGCGCAAGAGACACAGAGTATAATAATAGAGACAGATGTATAAATGTCAGCACCGTAGTGTTTAAGTCTTTCTCCCGATCTTTGCTACCAATATAGAGGGTAAATATATAAAAGAGAGTATTCGAGACCATTGGCGTCGGAATAACTTTGGAAGGGAGGAATTCCATAAACCCATGAGGACTTATGAATACGTATTTTTTAAGACCCCCTGAATTTTCGGGGTACAAGTTAAACTAACAAAATTCATAGGTTATATTTTAACTAAAAGTCTAGTTTACTGATTAATTAAGGCCGCTACACACACGGCTGGTTTTGCCGCTAGATTTCTTGCGAGATTTAGCTGCTAGATTTCAAACATGCTGTGAAGCTGGATTTCATGATTATTTTTATGTGTTAGCTTCACACGATGCGTGTATTGAAGCGGGATTTGTTGATGGGTTTGGTCGGCGCGCACTGACAGTTCGAATATTAAACAAAAGTGAACGTTTATTGTCTCTGAACAGACCACACACTATGATGCCTTGTTTGTTTGTGGACGTTTTCCCATATCGTCCATGTGACAACTGACAAGATACTGTTTTCTGAACAAGCACGAAAAATAGCCCCTGTTCTAATTTTGACATCTTGTGACGAAGCACGGGAGCCCGCAATGAATAGAATATTTTAAAAATCAGTAAAGTCATTTTTCCTTCGATTGAAAATTCACGGAAAAACAAGAGTAGGTAAGATTCGCCGAAGACAGCTTTTGCTTTATATTAGTTCATTGAATATTTACTAAAATGTGTGATAGCTTTGTAGAAAGTTGAGACTCTAGCCTAACCCTCTAATTTTAATTGTACTTTCTGACGTCACACTGTATTAAAAACTTCCGTGTAAATAGATTCTATTTTATTTGTAAGAAAATGTGTACAGTTTATATATAACTTTAAATGTCAAAATAGGTAGTTACCGTAAGAATAAAATATTTTTTAAGCAATCGCGTGTCGTCATTTCCCGGTTTTTGACCAAAAAAACGTAATAATTCAAACAACAATACTTTCAGACATGCAGATTCCACCGTACTCATTTTCTGTTGGTTACATTGTATGTTGTACTTGCATCATATCAATGTTTGTTGACATTTTACAATACTATAATAAACAATCGACAGACAGCCAGACAGTGGTTTGCTTACTTTGGTGGAATATCGCAGAATGTGATAATAAAATCTATGTCCTAAAAGCAAAATGCTTATGTTAGATTTTCCGTAAAAAAAAATGAATTTATTCCTTAATCCAGTCCACCATGATTCAGTGAATAAATATAGACGAGTACGTAGTAGAGGTGGGTAGTTCCGGACATTAATAGTTCCAGGAACCATGTCCTCAAATATCCTATCTTTTTGTGTGCAGAATTTTTTCACAAAACAAAAATAGAATAATAAATCGTATATAACTCCGCTCATCCGTATCGTGTCCACAGACTAACAGACACACAGACATTTTCCAAAAATATGTTTTTTTGAATTCGAACGATCTCAAAACGAAAAAATATTGTATACTTTTGAAAAGTTAATTTTGACCTAAATTAGTACCATTCCTTTGGATGGTAAAATATTTGGAAGTACAGAAAAGCAACATATAAAAAAAAAATTGGTTGTCTGTAAAGTCGGTTTACGGACGATAGTTTTACGTGATAACGTATTCCGTAATACATAACCTAAATTCTACATATAATAATTATAATAATTCGAATCTATGATATTGCATCTTTCGCTTCAAATTTAGGTTAATTTTATTTATTAAATTACTCACCACCTATAAAAATAATTTTTTTTATTAACTTTCTTTCTTCCATATTTATTTAAGTCTCAAAGATTAACTGTCATAATATTTAGAAAACAATTGTTTTATTGTTTAAGTATATAAAATTCCAAAACCTACTTACAATATTTAAGTATTTTCATACGTCAAAAAATTGATTTTTATAATGATAAAATTTGTAAGAAAACGATTTTTTCGAGAGATGAGACCTAGCTAAAACGATTTTTTGCCCCCCAAAATCCCTTTTCAGTAAATTTCATCCAAATCGTTAGGGCTGTTTTCGAGAAAAGCACGCACAGGGTCAGGCGGAACGTTACGCGTTACGAACGTTACACTTTTTCGTGCATGCAGCCGGTGTTTTATCAATTTATAAGATTGATGATTCATCAATTTATAAGACGTTATCACGTCAATAATTTTACATAAGCAATTTTACCGTGTACCCACAGCTATACAAAGTAGCAACATTGTATTGAATGGAATCTACAATGTAAGGAAACGTTTTCCAGAGCTGCAGTAGTACTGTAACCTAAGAACGTAAATTATGCTGTTTTTTATTGTAGTTGCTTGGACTAAATGTAATTTGTTTACTTTTCCAAAAATTAATATTATTGCTTTATATATCGTATTTGCTATTCTAAAGTTTGAGCAAAGAAATGTTTAGTGCACATGATCGTTATTAATATTTTAACAATTTATTGAAGCAAAAATACTTGCTCATTATTAGATTGTAAATAAACAAAGTGGATGTTTTAGTTGTGAAATTTCTATCACGCAATTATAATAGACGATTGTAAAATTAACGTCTATTCATATATTGTAATATTTACTGTCCTAGCGAACTATCAGTTTCGGCATTAAATTGGAGTTTCGGTGTCGGCAGAAAACCTTCCGAAACTTGAACCCTAAACCGAAACTATGTTTGAGCTTCTGTTCGGCGTTCGGGTCCGGGAGCAATCGGCGTAGGGTAGTGTCAGTGTCACTGTTGGCTTCCCCTCGCGCCTGTCAGCTGTTGTGCGTTTATCAAATAATTGCTTCTATGAACACAAACACATTATTTGCAACAGCTTAAAAATATTTACATTAGAAGTAAGTTTCGGTTTCGACCGAAGCAAAAATCGAAATTCGGTTTGGTTGTAAAAACTAGTTTCGCTCGGACACTAGTAATATTCAACACGTTTTAAAAGGATAATTATTTTATTTTTTTTAATAATACCATTATTGAAGTAATTTTATTTACCTAACAACTTTTTTCTTGAGTTCGCATGGAAAAAAAGATTCTTTAAAAATAATAGATATCGTTCAACAATTTCGTAGTCGTCAGGGAATAAAGAAACTTTTTTAAGAGCTTCTTTATTATTAATGTCGACCAAAAATAATAGAACACATTTTTGCACGAAACAATTTAATATTTACCATATACAGCCCTGAACTATTCGCTATGTGCAATTTTGTTTGAAATTTTGTTTAAAGACAAAGATCTTTTCAATTTAAATAAATCGATTTAATAAAATTTATTCAGATAGGTCTTTGTCTTCTAATTTTTTAAATAAAATTGCACATTTGTCCCACAATTGGGTTTACAAAACGAAAAAAAGCATTCTGATTCTACGAAAAAATTCCAAAATAACACACATTTTGCTTGACTTAAACAGTTGTGCAATTAAAGTTAACAAAAGATCGGCATAAATGGTTAATTTTTATGGTCAGTAAGAATTTATCAATACTAACCATGGCATATTTTTATTTGATGCGTTAAAACATCATGTAATAGGAATAAATCCAAGCCAAAATATCAAAAAATTGGGGGGAAAATATAGGAAAACACGTGCGGTTTGGTATTATGGTCGGCGTCAAGGCTGTAGGCGGGGGGGGGGGCGATTGTAAATATATCTTGTAATATTTTACGTTAAATAATCCAAAAACGTCTGCCGTAATACAGTAAGGAAGCGTATCAGCAGCGTCATAATTAGAAAAGCACTCTCTTGATGTTGAACATCAAATGTCGGTTGACCACAGCAAGATGGCGATCTCTCATCACATCTTCCAGTACGACGATATCGGTCACAAACTGCTGAGCGCGAGAAGTACAAAATGGACAAACTCGACCGTAATGCATAGCTGCACGTGGTTCAGGGATGAACTTACATCTATTATTTTATTTAATTTGAAGGGAATAGGTTTCAGAGTCGTCGTGCCTACCAAAATTTGATAATTTTGAACAGTGCACACTATTCCTTACATATAACTAAATATTTTGATCTTATTTGTAAACAAATATTAAAAAAAAATTCATTTGAACCGGTTCAGTTTAGAGATCATATAATTGCTGTACCTAGCCAGCACATCACTTTCACGCATAGATAAGAGTTGTATTATCTATGGAAAGAGATGTATATACCACTATCGCGTGATACAAGCACATTGAGCATAAAAGAAGAGAGCACTTACCTGTGGGCCGTCCAGAAGAAAACTTCGCCCGCTGCCACATCGCCTTTGACAATGTCTACCTCAGTTGTAGACGAAACGTTAGGTAGAAATACCAATGGATCACGGCCTACAAGCCCGGAAACCAAGAACATTTTTGAACAACGCCTACGCACTCGGACAATCATCTTAATTGTTTCGAGTTAAATCATATTAAGCAGAAAGTCACCCACACAGCCTTTATTCGTAAGTTGGTGGAACACAAAGCGGCTCCTGTCCATCCCTCGTCTTTGCTATCGTTAGTAAGAGTTGTGACAGTTTTGCGTCGGTCGTATAATGAGTATTTTCTACGTTGTACTACAATGATGACGACATTCCGCCGTTGTGTATCAGTTGTAAAAGAACATGTCATATTAGATACAAATTTGACATTTTTATTATAAATTGAATAAACTTGTATTTGGTTTTCCCCAATGAATTACGTACATACATATAAAAGAGCTTTGAATGCTTATTGTAGTTTCAATATGAAATATGTTCAGTTCAATATTTCTTAGTTTTTCAGTGACACTTTCTGTCGAGATATTGGATGAGAAAACATTGCTTTTTCTTTGCTGTTTGTTATTGTTGATGATCAAACTTAAATGATATATCAAGATTTGTTTAACAAAGTATCGCGGTTTTTTCTTGGTCTTTCAGAATCGACTGTAGGTTTCCTTCCACCTCTCTGATTTTTTAATTCGACTGCGGATTTTCATTCGCTCGTGAACTACCGTTCTTAAATGGTTGTGGAATATTATGGAGTCGGTGATTGATTATCGTACATTCGCAATAAGCGCATGCTTAAGGCACCGAAAGCCCTAAGGAATCAATTAAAAAAATTTACACTGCTGATCAAAATAGACGCACAGCTTAGTTTTTTTTTTTTTTTTTGTTTTAATATCGATGGAATTATCGGGCTAGAAGCATATTTTTAAACAAGGCTTCAAAATCATCAAATGCCAGTGAACGGTATGATGACTTAGAAATACATTGACTATCTCTTCAAAGAAATCATTTGGTATTCTGAGGAAGAATTTGCTTCGATACTTCTAAGCAGCTTCAGAGATTTTGCAGGCAGCAAATTGTTCTCCATATCGTCGCCGTAATCGATCACGACGATCTGATGGTCTCAAAATTACCTTGGGTTAATTAGATGCAGAAATGCTTCTTATTAACACTAAACATTAGCAGAAAAAAAATTACCAAGAATTATAGCGTAGTAGTGAGAGCAATATACTCGCATTCGGGAGGTACCGAGTTCGAACCCCGGCGGGGGCAGATGTGGCTGGGACTTTTTCCTGCTGCCTTTCGCCGAGAAACGGTAATTTCTGTACCGGCCACCTTGTTGAGGTGTTCCATGGTTTCCCTCAATAATTCCAGATAAATATTGAGATGGTTCTTTATTAAGGCCATGGCCTACCTGTCGACCTCCTATGCTCAAAATTTGCCTACCTTATCCTAATGTCCTAAAAATCTTTTAATCGCCCATTACTATTAATTAGTTGAAGTTGAAAACATGTAGAAAATAACGGGAAGTGTGATAGATGGAAAATAGTAATGGTGCGACATAAAGTCGAGAAACTGACGTTAAACACATTATTATTATAAATTAGCAGAAAAATCGTATGTTCATTAATTTTGACTGAGGGTATATATTTTTTGATTTATTTAAAAATACGTACTTTCAAAAGGGAAAGGACTCTCTCTGACTTCTTGATTCATTAGTGGGCATCCTGTAGTGTAGCAGTTTCTGCGTCTACCTGACCTGTCAGTCGTTTAGGTTATGTCTTTGGTGTTGCTGGAAGCTAAACTTCTGACAAGGATTAATCCAATGATGCGACACTGCAATGGTCGGCGACGACACATCTCCCATTTCCCGTCACACCGTCTCCAACTTGTGTACAGTCGTACCAAACTGAATAGAACATGTTATAGGTTATACAGTCACGTTAGTGATGTGTCGCTCCTGAGAATAGGTCATATGCATGATTTTTTTTTTATATTTTTAATAGATTATTTAGTCAACCATAATACGGAAAAAATTGATAATCATTTAAAAATGTAATATTATCATAAGAAAAAAAAAAATTAAATTCCACATTCAAAAATAGACAGTTTAAACAATCGGCCATGTTCGCGGGCTTATGTGACGTCATTATATACGATGCATGCCAACCTTGATGTCAAATTGTCAATGTTCTAAATGAAGTTTATTTGTTGTTTTCTCTAAATACTGACATAATCTTACTGTGAGACGACATCGTCGTCATGGAAACTGTTGTTGATATATACTCTGACGTCACGATGCGTTTTGAGAATTCGAAAATAGCGCTTATTTTCTACATTTCTTTTTTATTAGTTGTATTTTTTTCAGTGATTAGAATAATAAAATAACCATTACGTTATGATCAAGAACTAAAATATATTTCGAAATAAAAATTTTAACCAATTTGGAATTTTATGCATATGACCTATTAGAATTGAAATAGAGTCGAAGCGGAACGAGTCGATCTTTTTTGTGAATGACTCACTCCGAGCGCCATTGCTCTGTACTGTTGAATTCGCACATTTACAGAGCGCACACAGCACAGGCCACAGAGGCACTAGTGAATTTTGCACGTACGGAGCTATCTTTGCTGAGTGATATACTGTTGAATGACACACTGTAAGTGCAATAGTACTAAGTTTACACTGACTTAAACCATTCACATTGACGTCGCTGACAAAGATATGATATTGTAACAATAAACATTATTATTGTTAAGCTTTTATTATACTTTATAGTTTATCCGAAATGCGAATAATATAAGATCAAAATCATATTAAAATGAGCTCAGAGCTGAGTGTGTATTGTGCTGTGCAATGCTTCGTGAGCCAGCTCCTAATAAAGAGTCATGTGGACACATCACTAAGTCACGTGCATTGTATACAGGTCCGATAAAAATTGCTTGCTCATAATTGATCCTCGACTCAAAGCCACACAGGAATTCCCTAGATGATTGTCCCGTCTCCTGAAAGAACAGGGACATTATCTTACTGTTACTATCACGTCGTTTCATAAAAATAAACATATACCAGATCCAGATCTTCTTTCTATTTCTAATTTTAAGTATGAAAAAAGTTATTGGGTTAATGCAGTATGAAAATTTAATCGATACAATTTTTTTTACCCCCCTATAAAGGAGGAGGTTCTATATTCGATGCGTATGCTTTTTTATGTATGTTATGCTATAACTTTTCGGGGGGATAACCGATTTGAAAAATGTCGACGCTATTTTATTCAGAATGTTTCCACATTGGTAACATAAAAATCGGCTCAGTCGCTTTTAACTACATTTAAAGAAGGAGATTTTTTATGTATTATTTCACCTCATATCTCCAGCATTTGTTAATCGATTTTGATTAATCTTGTTCTATTTAATAGGGCATGCCTTCAGGGCAATCTTATACATAAATTTTACTTATGCCGATTCAGAAGTTTTTTTACAGTTTATTTTATTTATTTATTTATTTTTAATTTTTTTTAAGGAAGAAGGCAAAGCCACTAAAATGTAAAAAATAAAAAAACTCGAATGTCTTTCAAAAAGGGTCGTTAAAGAGCTTAAAATAACAAAGTTATGAGGTTGGCACCAACTTAATATAAGTAAGTACATTAAGTGTGATAGCAATTAAATTGGCGCCGATCTGTAAACTTTGTTATTTTACGTTTTTTAGTGACCTCGTTTGAAGGACGTTCAATTTTTTTTAAGTTTTTTTATTTGATATAGGTACAGTTTACAATTTCCGTAAATAATTATCACCATCTGTGCTTCGAATAATTTACGGCTACTAAAGAAAATTGACAATAATTAAAAATTGCTTCGAATAAACTGCATACTTCAAAACAAAAGAGATCGATGAAAATTGTCGTGGATTTTGTCAGCAATAAAAACAAAACAGAAACAGTCCACAGCAACTGTATTCTGCTTACTTTTTATTGATCTTTAGTTCAAAGTTTTGAAACAGACAGCAAGTATAACAAAGTATTGTGTATTTTAGTTCTTTTTTCTTTTCATTTTTTTGTTGTAAAACAATTACTTAGGCGAGTAAACGTTTACCATTAAAATAGAAGCATTACAAATGTGAATATACAAAAAATAAAAAAAGGCTAATGAAATCACTAGCCTTATTTATACAGTAATTATTCAGTTGGTATTTTTTAATATTGATTCTATGAAAATTAAGCGCTAAGTAAAACATTAGCGAGTACAAAATAACAAATATTTTTTTCCCGTTTCCATGCTATTTGTTTAAGAAAAAAAATGCATATTGTCATTGTTTTATTTTCTTTGTTTCAGGTAAGCAGTCCGTTTTGAATTTTCAAATTATTCAGTGATTTTTGATCGGTGAGTTTAAAGATTCAAACAAACATTATTGAGGG
The DNA here is from genome assembly GCA_963575645.1 of Xanthostigma xanthostigma. Lineage (NCBI taxonomy): Eukaryota > Metazoa > Arthropoda > Insecta > Raphidioptera > Raphidiidae > Xanthostigma > Xanthostigma xanthostigma. Next base: position 14,867,256 of record OY754464.1, read on the forward strand.
TTTTTTTAAAGCGCTGCAGAGCTGCAGGTACCAACCAAAATCTTAGGTAGATCATTATTTTAGAATGAGTTATATTTTCAATATTTAACCAATATTTAATGTTATGTAATATTACGGGATCAACGCTAAAGTTTAACAGCCACTGGTAGACCACAAAACTCATTCTGAATCGATTCCGACCATCCGCAACCCGTATATATTTTAGTTTTAGTTTAATTGTTCAATTTTTTGTACATTTTGAATCGTCATAACTTCTAAAATCTAAACTAATCGAGATACGAATTGACGCTTAGGCCTGATCGATTCAGCGTACTTTTTTCTTTAAGACACGTCACACGCTAATTTTTCTATAAGAATAACCTCAGTTTTAAGTCGTATGGAAACAATATCTCACAGATTTTCATAAAAATAAGATCGCTTCTTACAAAATTGAAAAATCTTTAAAAAATAAATTTGCTTTGTTTCGATATTATGCATACTTATAGAAAAAGTTATTCTAAATCGATTTCGACCTACTGCAACCCTGTACCTCTCTTAGTTTTGTAGATATAGCCAATTTTTATACATTTCAAATCGTCATAACTTCTAAACTAATAGAGATATGAATTTGCGCTTGAGCCTAATCGTACTTTTTCTGAAGACACGTAAATATATTAAGCATATCTGAGGTATAAATATCAGCATTTACAAATATTGAGTTGAATTTGTAATTTAGCAGTTTTGTAGTTAATAACCAACATTTCACTTTGACGTGATTAGTACTTAAGAGTAATTAGATTTGATTAATAGACGTGTACTTTGTTAGAACTTGTGTTCTTTTTTGAATAATAAATTGTTGTTCCAAAACCGGTTTAACTAATTTCAAGAACAGACTAATCTAATTTTGGATAGAATGCAGCTAAGTGCTACATGCTGTATAGCAACCGAATTTGTAAGCTCAGAAAATTAAACTTCGAACTGTACTCTATACAAGATCCACCAAAAAACATGCCCTGTGCAATTGATAAAAAATTCCAGCCAATTGAGCGACGGGAGTACGGGACCATTCCAACTTCAAAAATATTGACATTATTTTGATATACTAGTTACTAGTATAATAAAAAAGAATACAATTTCTGATATCTAATGACACAAGTAATGGCTAGTATACACTAATCAGGAGATTTAACTTTTTTCGGTCCAAAACAGGGGTGGCAAACTTCCATAAAGACTAATATTTTCAAAATTTGTCATGCTAATATTCAAGGTGTGAAAGCTAAAGAATCCTTAATAGAACTGTATTTAAAAGAATTACAAAACGAGCCCGACATTGTCTGCCTAACGGAACATTGGCTTCGAGCCGAAGAAATTACCTATTTCAAACTCAATAATTATAGTCTAGCGTCATGTTTCTGTCGTAGTAGAAAAGTACGTGGAGGTTCCTGCATCTACGTTAAAAATAACTATAAATTCAAACCTCTGGAAGAATTAAACTTATTTAATACAGAATTATGTTTTGAATGTTGTGGCATTAAAATATGCGATATTAACTTATATATTTTATGCGTTTATAGATCTCCCAATAGTGAAATAGATACATTCTTTGACTCTTTCTACCAGGTTTTAGAATTAATGTATAAAAACAATCCTCTTGTTAGTATAGTAATATGTGGTGATTTTAATATTGACATTATGTCTAATAATAATAATGTAATCAGACTTCAACAAATTCTTGAATCTTTTAAATTAAAGATAACTTTAAATTCACCTACACGTATAACAAAAAATACCGCTACCTGTATCGATAATTTTTTTATAAATTTTGATTACATACGAGTAGATATTACAAACAATAACTTGTCAGATCACACTTCGCAAACACTGTTGTTTCATCAAGAGAAAAATGAGCGCAATTGCAATTACCATTTTAAACAAATGAGACACTTTTCCGACATAAATATTTTAAATTTCAAATCGCAGTTAGAAAAAGAAACTTGGGAAGAAGTATTAAATTGTTTAGATCCAAACGAGGCATGTAATAAATTTTACGATACCTTTTTTTATTATTTCAATCTTATCTTCCCCAAACAAAACACAAAGATACGTACCAATTCTAACAATAAAAATTGGATAACAAATGAAATAAAAGCCCTATCAAAATATAAAAATGACATCTTCTTACTCATGAAGGAACTAGACAACCTAAACATAAACAACTGCAAAGTAAAAGAACACTATACATTTGTAAGTAACAAAATAAAAACACTGATAAAAAAAACTAAACAGAATATTAGCGAAAACTTTATAAATGAATCTGAAAATAAATCCCAAGCTACTTGGAAACTTGTTAATAAGCTTACAAAAAATAAAAAAGACAACGTAGATTACGCTCTGAAAGACGAATACAATAATTTAGTTACTGATCCACAAACCATACCCACGATATTTAATGAATATTTTTGTAATATAACACAGAATCTAAATTTACCCCAACCTAAGGATATTTCTACAATAAAAATCATTCAAAACAACACGATATTTCTGAACCCGTGCAATGAACACGAGGTTTATGAAACATGTATTAATTTGAAAAATACTAAATCCTCTGGTTGGGACGATATCCCAGTCAAGGTAATAAAACTATGCGCTCATCAAATTGTAAAACCTCTGTGCCATTTAATAAATACAATGCTTACAGAAGGTATTTTTCCAGATTTACTAAAATTAGCCATAGTAAAACCTATCTTCAAAAAAGGAGATAGAACAGTAACATCAAACTATCGCCCAATATCACTTTTAACCTGTCTGTCTAAGGTCTTTGAAATAATAATCTATAAACGGCTAAACTCATTTTTGGAAAATCATGAAATCTTAACTTCACAACAATTTGGTTACATAAAAAAAAGATCTATTACACAAGCAGTCTTTAAAACTATATCTGAAATTTTATCTAGTTTAAACAATAATGAGATTGTTATAGCCACCTTTCTAGACCTAAGTAAGGCTTTCGATAGCGTCGAAAAAAATACTCTAGCTTTTAAACTTCAGCATTACGGTATTAGAGGCAAAGCCCTAGAACTTGTCATGTCATATATGTCAAATAGACGTCAATGCGTAGAAGTAGAGAGCTATGAAAAAGGGAATATCACTCAGCATAGATCACGATACAAAGAACTCGATAGAGGCGTTCCCCAGGGATCAATATTAGGACCCTTATTTTTTGTTCTATATACCAATGACCTTCCGGATATCATAAACGATTCCGTAACTATGTTCGCAGATGATACTTCCATTTTATTTCATGCAAACAATACAAATTTACTTTTTAAAAATATTAATAATTCTGTCACTTCACTTTTAGAATGGTATGAAAATAACAGCCTTAAAATCAATATTGAAAAAACTCAAGCCATATGCTTTAATAATATTCCTATAAACTCAGTTCCTTTAGAAAACTCTAAATCTATAGTATTACATCCTCACACAAAATTCTTAGGCATTTACATTGATAAAAATTTAAATTGGAAGTGTCACGTTGAGTCAGTCACCAATAAAATTTCTAAATTTACATACGCTCTTAGAGTATTACGAAATAGTGTATCAATTGAAGTCCTCATAGAGGTTTTTAACGCATTTGTTCAATCTGTAATAAGGTTTGGTATAATTTTTTGGGGACATGCTACATCCGTTTTAAATATTTTAAAAATACAAAAAAGATGTCTTCGTATCATCAATCGATCGAATTTAAGAGAACATTGTAGACCTTTGTTTAAAAAATTTAAAGTATTGACGGTATTTGATATTTATATATATGAATGTTCAGTGTTTGTGAAGAGTAATCCTGATATTTTCAGTCAATATTTACCGGAACATGGCCATAATACAAGACATAAAAGCAACTTAACACTAAATCAAACAAAAAAAAACCAAATATACAAAGGAGTTGTAAACAACTGTATAAAAATTTATAATCATTTAGATGCTGACTTAAAAGCACTCCCAATCGCCATGTTTAAGAAAAAACTTAAATACAATTTGCAACAAAACTGCAGGTACTCAATCCAAGAATTTGTTGAAAATTTCTAATTTCTTATCTTATATACATGACGCATTCAATGTACTATGTACTGTACTGAATAAAGGCAAATTATTATTATTATTATTATTATTATTATTATATCCTTACGTCCTGTAAAAATTAATCAAAGCATGCTCAACTAGTTTATTTCTGACAGATCTACAGAACAAAAGAACAGCTTGTTTTTTTTTTTTTAATATTTCCGAACCGTTTTTTTAACGAAACTTTCTTTAAAAATATGTAAATAAAATAATAGGTCGTTATGAAAAGTGTACTCTTATTATATAAAAAAACACCTTTACCTATAGCATATATCTCTTCTTCTAAAACAATAGGGCTCTTCATATTAGTACATACATTAACATCCTCCCAAAATTTGGTTCCAATTCAATTCGTTTATCTGTTTGACCTGTATCGTGTTCACAGACAAACAGACGCACGGAGTTTTTCCAAAAATGTGTTTTTTGGATTCGGGAGACTTCAAAACGAAAAGATATTGTAAAATTTTGAAAAGTGATTTTTGACTTAAACCATTCCCCACTTGAGGGTTGGAATGGTAAAATTACCACCGGAAAAGTCGGAAATTTGGTAGGTATTTTTTATACGAAAATCTCAATAAACAAATGTGACGATCAGTTTGAAAGCTCTGCTGCCACATGTTTTGATAGAGCGAGACAAGGGAGAGAGAGAGACTATGTTTTAATAAATATTACAGTTTTGCACCTAGGTGAACCGGGACGGGCCGCTAGTATTATAAATATTCTCCATCTTTTATACTGAACGAGCTATTGAACAGGGGCATGTTTTTGGCGGACTCTATATTATTCGTTCGTACATTTCGGTGTATAATTGTTATACAGCACGTCCTATCCGACTTTGTACATAGCAAACCACATGTATTCTAATTACATTGAATTTCTAACGTTCTATAGTAACAAAACATCGAATTTAAATTAATTTTAAACAGTGAAACGTTTTAATTTGGCTAAAGTGAACTTCAAGCTGGAATTTAAAAAAAATGAGTAGACAGTATACGAAAGCGGAGTTATACCTACTTGTAACAAATATTGCATAAAAGGACTCCGCACAAATGGGATTTGCTTCTCGATTAAATTGATCGAAAATGGTTTTATTTTATAGTTTAAAGGTCACTAAGAAAAAGTGTCCATAGACGCATAGCCTAAAAACCAATAGATTTTTAGCTACAGATATGTTTAGCAAGATTTTAGATATAGAGATATCCATTAAATTCACAATCTTAAAAAATTCTAAGCTCTAGAAATATGTTTTCGAGTGCGCTGAATCTGAATACGACATTATTATTTTATACAGTGTGACACCTTCCAACATTACCTAGTTTTCAACTCTTTCTATTTCTAAAAAAAGGCACAAAAGTTGAACATGGAACATGTTTGTGAATTCACTGGATATCCCTATATTTAAAATGTCGCTAAACATTATCTGTAACTAAAAATCTATTGGTTTTTGGGTTATGCCATTTTTATTCCCGTTATATTAAAACTGGTCCAGATTCCGCTTATCTATACTAATATATAAAGCTGAAGAGTTTGTTTGGTTGAACGCGTTAATCTCAGGAACTACTGGTTCGAATTGACATTTTTTTTGTTGAATAACCCATTTATCGAGGAAGGCTATAGGAGCATCAATGAAAAATGTTGCAAAATGTAACTCAAAATTTGTCCGTTCGACAAAAACTTTTGAACGTTAACTCCGATCATCATGAAATTTGGACACAACATTCATCTCGGTAAACTAAGACCTCCCCCCCCCCATTCGTTCTTTTGCACCCGGGTGAAACCGGGCGGGACCGCTAGTATATCATATAAGAAAAAATGCTTTAAATTACCTAAATAGCTTATGTACCAAGACGGCAGAAAGTTGGAACGACATGTTTTTTTTTGTGCGTCAGCTCCTCAGTCGGATCAGGCCGTGTGTAAGGGATTTAAACTCGGTAAACTGTATCTGACGCTCACTAATTTTTGACGTGATAACGTCTTATAAATTGATGAATCACGTCAAAATAAAAAGATGAAACACCGGCTGCATGCACGAAAAAGTGTAACGTTTCTAACGTTACTAAGTAAGAGACTAGAATGCCTTCGGTAATTTTGAAGCAGATATCATCAACCGATTGAGATGAAAATTTGTATACACGTTTTGTTTGAATGACAATGCATGGTTAGCTGTGTGACGTCACTCTAAATCCAATATGGCGGACTTCTAAAGATGGCGGAAATGCCTTCGGTAATTTTGAAGCAGATATCATCAACCGATTGAGATGAAAATTTGTATACACGTTTGGTTTGAATGACAATGCATGGTTAGCTGTGTGACGTCACTCTAAATCCAATATGGCGGACTTCTAAAGATGGCGGACTAATTTTATTATGCTTTCCTACAATATGGGTATCAAATGAAAGGGCTTGCTGAGAATAACTCGAAAAATAAAGTGACGTCACTCTAAATCCAATATGGCGGACTTCTAAAGATGGCGGACTAAGTTTTTGATGTGATAACGCCTTATAAATTGATTAAACACCAGCTGCACGCACGAAAAAGTGTAACGTTCTGTAACGTTCCGCCTGACCTTGTGCGTGCAAGCGAGAGCGCAGTAATGTATTATTAAGTATGATATTCGAGCGGAATACGTTATCACGTAAAACTATCGTCCGTAAACCGACTTTACAGACAACCAATTTTTTTTCCTCTCGATTAGACCATGTATTTGACTTGTATACTGTTTATAATTGGACTTGCACTGTAACATATATTATTATCGTTTTAAAGCCCATTTAAGTTGCACGAGTGTACTTCTGTACACCACTCTCCAGTTCAACTGCAGTGTACAGAGGAATGTTCAGAACTTAGTGTAGAACATTAATTAAATACAGGAGTCGATATTTGTGCAACTGTTTCTGTGTAAGTATGGTACACACCTCCACTTTTCGAATAGTTTCACGTGTGTTTAGTCAAGCGAATGTCATTTCTAATATTATTATGTGTAAGAGCTCGTTTAGACCAACTGGCGTTGCCCCACTGCACTATTCACTGTGTGTTGTTGTTGCTTTTGAAACTTTGTTATATTAAATATTATTGGCAGTGCTGTAGCTAAAGAACAACGGAGATATTTAGCTCGAATTGGCATTCTGCCAGAGAAACACATTGAGAATGGTGACTCAGATATATAAAAAAAACCTGCACTACTTGAAATTTAAATACAGCCATCTAATGTTACAATTAGGTTTTGTAGAGTTCGTATCTATTGTGTAAAATATCGCAACGATTTTTACAATTTATTCAATTATAAAACCTATCACTCTAACCAAAATAGCATCTATATTGGAAATTATATTTGTCTCTGTCAGATATCATACTAATATTATAAAGAGGAAAGATTTGTATTTTTGGGTGTATGTAATGAATAAACTCAAAAACTACTGTGCCGATTAAAAAAATTCTTTCTCCATTAGAAAACTACATTCACCCTGAGTAACATAGGCTATATTTATTGCTAGAAAATATTAGCGATCCTTACTAAAACTTTAGTAACGTCTACCGAAAGGTGTAAAAAAATGCCATAAAACATCTTTCGTCGCATGCGCTGCGAACATAACAAGCCATGGAAGGAATAGTTGTCTTGGTTACGTATATAAACATTGTAGTAAAATGTGAAAAACAAATTACAACATGTCAAAATGCTGACATATCTATATTATATAAAACTGCGGTTTGTATCGGAAACTTCATAACTAATTGTAATGAGACAAAAATAGATGGCACTGCAGCTAGGGTTACCAGGCCCCAAAATACAAAAGCCGGGCCCGGACATTTTGCCCTTAAAATTTGAACCGACTTCACACTAAAAAGTAAAAAATAATTGCGTATTGAAATGTTTTGGAGTCGGTGTCAGCCAAAATGAAATCTATTCCGAGAACTACACCGACTCCAAAACATTTCAATACGCAATTATTTTTTACTTTTTAGTGTGAAGTCGGTTCAAATTTTTTGTTAAAAATATTTTATTTTTCTCTTTTTAGTGTTAATCTAACACTAATAAAAATCGGTGAACATACATAAAAAACATTATGCGTGTCTTTGAAAATTGAGAGTTTCCCATGATTTCTCCGGATTCCACCATCAGATCCTGACTTGGTTCCGATGGGACCACCTCTGAGGTGCACTCTTTCGAAAAAAAAAAATAATTTGAAAATCGGTCCATAATTGACGGAGAAATCGGTGAACATACATTAAAAAAAATATACAGACGAACATAGAATCTCCTTCTTTTTGTTGAAGTCGGTTAATAAAAAAAACTTTTTTAGGTTCGTATTAAAGTTGTTTATTAATTAATATTTAATAGTGAATAACACTTTTGTTAAAAAGTTAACAACATTTATATCCATTCTTTTGGATAAAAACAAAAAGATCTTTGCTTATTAAGCTGGACACGACCGTAAAAAGACACCTGGCAAACCCTAACTGCAGCACACGCACAGAAAGCACATTAGAAGTACCTAAATCCTGGGTTGGCACAAAGATGATATGAATTTTAATTGCTTTTAGTTTATAATAATACAAAGCTGCAAAAAATCTGCAAAACCAAGCTTAGATAAAAATCAAGCATCTGAGATTTTCCGTGAATCTTTACATTCATCGTTCCTCTGTATTTATTTTCAAGAAATAAACATTTTTGGTCAGAAGTAAATTAATAACAATAAGGATTTTTGCTGTGATCTGATTCATTTTATATTTTTGAAAGCTATACTATATTAACAGAAAAATTGAGTTTAATTTGTTTTTGCCCATGAGCCGGGGGTGGGGGGGGTAAACTGCCCCATGTTGTGGATTATAGATGCTCAACAACCTATAACTCAAGATAAAAAGTAAGTTTTTTTTCAAAATTGCGTTGCGGCGCGTTTAAATCTAACTACAGCACTGCCTATCGACAAGTATGTACTATTTGAAAGTAATTATGGAAGTTTGTGACTGAGAGAGTTCTGTAAGAATACTATGCACTGTGTGTAATTTGTTCCGAACTATTTAAATTTAACTTGAAATAGTTGTTTGTTAAAAATAGATGTTTAATACAAATTTTGCTAGATCACTTATTAACGACAAGAAACTTTCAAATAAAAATTAGATCGAAATGGCATTATTTTTTTAACCGTAAAGATAAGTAAATTGGATAAGGTTGAAAAATCTCGGTCGAAATAAGGTCAGATTCCGACCGTCAAAACATAAAAAAGAAGTTTTCCGCATGGTGGTCGTGTGTACGTGTCTGTGGATTTTGTTTTCGTTCACAGAATATGCAAGAACACATGAGTTTTATGTGGTTTTGGAAATATATACTTAAGAGCTTCTGATAAACTCCATTGAAATTCTTCATTATCCCTTTACAACCCGTTTTATACGGGGGTGACTAATGAAAACATTTCGTTTATCTTTTATAATTCTTATCTCGTTTCGATCAATGTCAAAAACCTTTCCCATCAATTAGAAATATTTTCCAAAATGTGTATGATAACTTAATGTGGGAAGGCAAGATGTTACTTTATGATTATTATTAATGCTTGTAATTATTGTCATTTCGTACATTCTCAAATTGTTAAAATAATTTAAATATAAAATCCTTGTTTTCACGAAAAGAGAGATTATTTTACTCAACACGCGTGAGTAATATATAATTTCGGGGCGCTGCTAAATTCGGGAACGCAAAAGTTTGCCACGTTCCTATTGGTCCAAAAACTATACAGTAATATATTACCGTGCAGTTTCGGCTCATTATTCGCACTCTACGCTTCAATCTGAAGTAATTTCTTTTATCAGGGCCCCGATTACATATTACTCGTGCTAGTTGAATAAAGTATTATGTGCGACTGTTGATCGAAGGAGAATATTCCACTCACGTGTTACCGCACTCGTTACGCTCGTGCCGCAAATTTCACGCTCATGGAATCTTCTCCTTCTCGCACTAGTCGCACAATATACAATTTATTGTACATGTACGAAAAAATATATAGGTATAACATATTTGGATACTGTTTATTAAATACCAAACGATTATTGTTAAGATGGTTAAATTGTGCGTCAATAATGTGCTCTATGTTCTGTCACAGGACGTTGAAGGGTTGAATTAAAGATTTCTGTTTTAATTTACTAGGCTGAAAAGAAGTACAGCGTACTGCGTATAAAAGTAAGAGCTTCTTTTCCTTTTTTTATGTCTAGACGACTTTTTGATAACGACTTGCCACTTATATATCTATGTACGTACGTATGAGCGTACACTACTGGTCAGAGTTTCCGTGCATTTATTTTTTTATCTCTTGTATACTTCCATGCACAGTTTCAGCTAAGGTAAAATGTATATTGCAGGTTCTTTTTATATTCTATATTTTGGTACTGTAACTGCCTAAAACTTAGTTTAGCTTAGTTCGACTGCAAATAGCTATTTTCGCTCACTACTCAGCCTTCCTTTGCTGTAACGTAATAATATACAGGTTATCTCAGAAATGACTACCCTGTCAACGGTTAAAGAGAGTCTCAACAATTAGGCCAGTAAAATGATGAACTCAATTTCCCTTAATTCGAAAATTAGGAGAACTTTTCCATGGTTACAATATTGAATTTTGACAAGATACACGCAAAAAATTGGTTGTCTTAAAGTCGGTTTACGGACGATAGTTTTACGTGATAACGTATTCCGTAATACATAACCTAAACCTCCCAAAATTTGGTTTCAATCCGCTTATCCTTGGTGTCGGAATGATAAGAAATGTCAAAAGTGACGTTTGCAACTTACAAAGTATTATGTTCTAATAATAATTAGTTATTCCAATACTTAACTTAGAAGGCGTTGCATTTCACAATATACTAATGTCAAAGAATTGAATTAAACATTAGAAATGCAGCCGTTTTCATGTTAAGACAAGACATACGTTTGCTTCTAATTTCCATGTACGGCAAACAAAGACAACCGACCGCGTCGCGCCATGCATTAGACAACATTGCATTTATACAGCTATTTTTCTATATAAATTTGTATAAAATATTTTTCTATATAAATTTGTATAAAAAAACTGTTTAGGCAAATTCTGTTATACGAAATCTATGTAAAATGTTCTCCTCTTTCGTTTAAGACTGGTTTCAAACCGATCTGATTTAAATTGAGCGAGAAATTAGCAAAAAGCACGCACAGGGTCAGGCGGAACGTTACGTTACACTTTTTCGTACATGCAGTCGGTGTTTTATCAATTTATAAGATTGGTGATTCATCAATTTATAAGACGTTATCACGTCAAAAACTGAAGAAACACAGTTTTTTAATTCTTTTTAAACGTTTTTTTAACAAGTTCCAGTCATCGCACGAGTGTGCAATTTTGACAGATTGTGTATCAAATTTATATAAATGTTTCCTGAAATTTGTACCCTTTTGCAATTTTGTGGAAATGTTTAAGGTCAAATCAAGATTACCTCAGGACCAAACGCTCTATAGTCAACTATTATTATATATTTTTTTTCTCTCTCCTTGCCATCAAAAGTTCATGTTAAATTGTACCAACAGTAGGTGTACCCTATTGACATAAATTTTTCTAGATAGTTACATAATTATACTAGATATTCATTTCTATTATTATCAACACTGTGAATAGCTGATCACAGCTGAACCAGTGATATTAAAAGTTAAAAAAAAAACTGGCCTACAATGTTGCATTCGCTAAACAATTCAATAAATATTTTTAAAGGTAAATTCGATTTTTTATTACAAACGATTATCTTAAAAGATTGATTTTTGTTCACTTTTCCTTAAAATATATATATTTGCTATAATAACAGTTTCCATAGAGTCCGGAATACTGTTGCTTTACTTCCTTCTATTCTTCTTCTAGCTAATTATGTGTGCACGAAGCCTACTAGCGCCGCTAGTGGGTAATAGAGAATTATTAAACTCACTTTTTGTGGAAATCGCGACATGTTTCTATGATGATAAGTCAAAAACTTTAGTTGGCTATGATGCGTCAAAAAAAGTAAATAAGGAAAACTGATGTTAATTTGTTTATACTGACAGCGGAACGTCAAATTAGGACGCCGATGGTCTTTATTTTACTTAAATCGCCATCAGCGCAACAGCCCGGAACACAACAAGCATTTCCAGATCGATTAGTTTTCCTATGTTTTCTTTGTAATTAAAAAACTATTTTCACTTTTAATAAACATTGCTCACTGACATACGGAAAATTTGAGTTTGAAGTTTCCCCTAGTGCTCACTACAATCGCCTCCCTGCTCATAGCCCATAGGAAACGATAAGAAAAGGTATCCGACAGGATTCCATGTCTTTTTCCCCGACGACATTATCCCCGCGTCATTATCCTTGAACGACAATATCCCCGACGACAATATCCCCGACTTGAAAGAAATAACCCTATTTCAGTTCTATTCAAACAATTAACTATCTAATTCGCATACCCCGTTATCGTTCACCCCGGAATTGTTTATTTTTTTAAACTCAACATTTGCCCCTTCTCGTTTCACTGCGGGACAATTCGCATACCCCTTTATCGTTCACCCCGGAGTTACAATTCGCATACCCGTTTATCGTTTACCCCGGAATTGTTTTTTTAAAAACTCCTCATTTGCCCCTTCCCGTTTCACTGCGAGACAATTCGCATACCCCTTTATCAAAAAAAGCGGTGGTTTTCAATCTTCATGAATATGTGAGTTTTAAGTTGTAGTCTCAAAGTGAAAAACAAAAATAAAAAGTAAAAACAAAACTCATTCCGGTACCGGGAATCGAACCCGGGCCTCTTGGCTGAGAGCCAGGCACGCTACCAAGTACCAATTACACCTTAATTGAGTATGTCACGATAGCTTTGTAATTATATATTATTCATACAGTAGTCGTACGAATAATTATAAAATCGGGGATATTGTCGTCGGGGATAATGTCGTTCGGGGATTAAAATCGGGGATATTGTCGTCGGGGATAATGGTTCGGGGAAAGTGTCATGTCACCATCCGACAGATAATTCTTGGAACTATAAAAGTTCTGAATTGTTTTGACTTAATATAAATACTTTTGGCCGGTACTGTCTGAGCTTGCTTACACAAATACCCGTAGCTATTACAAAGAATGTTTCCGTGTAAAACGAGCCATTTGTAAAGAGAGATAATATGTAGTGCGAGTTGCATGTGTTTTCGATGATTTTAATGTCTAGGATAGAAACGCGAGACAAAGCAAACGTGTAAAAGGAATAGTACACAAAAGACAAGTACAATAAACGTATATAAGACAATATAAAAATAGGTGACAAACAGTGAGAAAGGTCGACGCTCGCGTCGCCATAAGGTGCGTCGCTGTCTGTCAGACGAGACACGTCACCCAACCATCAACCGGCGTCTTTCCATTATCTGCAAACGCCTGAGCCGTGACACAAGGCGAAAACTTCCTCTGTTTTAGATGAGTTACCGACTGAATTTTCCGGTGAAATATTAAATGGTTGCAGTACGATAACTCGATGTGAAAAATATCCACTGGGAACACACAATTTTTTTTATCTATACTAATATATAAAGCTGAAGGCTTTGTTTGTTTGTTTGTTTGGTTGAACGCGCCAATCTCAGGAACTACTTTAATTCCTTTTTACCGATAGTTTTTAAGTTATGATAATTTTAATGATTTTTATAAAAAAAACTTTTCTGAAGATGGACTAATAATTGCCCGAAAGCGCTTAATTAATTAATTGAAAATAAACATTTTTGGAAAGGATTTCTTTTTTTATTTTCATCAGGAACGACTGGTTCGAATTGAAAATATTTTTTTGTTGGATACCCCATTTATCGAGGAAGGCTATAGGCTATATAATATCACGCTACAACCAATAGGAGCGGAGAATCAATGAAAAATGTTGCAAAATGTACCTAACTCAAAATTTGTCCGTCCTACAACGGTTTTCAACGGTACCTAATACCGATCATGATGAAATTTGGACACAACATTCGTCTCGGTAAATTAAGATGAATGTGTGTACTCATGTCCTCACCCGCCATTCGTTCTTTTGCATCCGGGTGAAACCGGGCGGGACAGTGTTATTAGCTGTCTTAAGTTCGGAAAATTGATTTCCCTAAAAAACGATAACGGGATGGTGTCGATGCGAAGACTTTTTTTGCGCAATAAAAAGGGGAATGCGTTTGGGGGGGGGGGTTAAAAACAATAACGGGGTCGTGTATACAAAATGAAATACATGACACGATCCCGTAATTGTTTTTTAAGGAACTCCCCCCAAACGGGGGTTATGTTGTCGGGGAATATTTTACCCGTAGTATATTTACTCAAGATGATATTTTGTCGGGGAATCAAGACGCGCGTTCCATTGTACTCGGTTTGTTTCGTAAATTACGATATCGTTATAATATCGAACGTCATTTTTTTAAATGCAGAACACAAAACTAGATTATTCGTTTCCATGCGTTAACACCCATTGAAACGACGTACATAAAAGGTAGATAGGTTATCTATCTACCATCAAGTAATGTACACGTATATACCCTATAGAAAAGTCGGTACTCTTCGATAAATTTCCCTGGAGAAACGAAATGTATAATTCTTGGGCCGCATAATATATATCCAGTGTTATAAACTGAAAATTGACAAAATTTGCTCCCGAAACGCAATGCAATATTACAGTTCAACCAATGGGATTCCCCGTTTTTTTTGCGGATTCTGAAATTTCATGAAACAATAAAATAGGCGCATATTTTACAAGTTCACGTCTTGTTGCTTAGTTAGGGTTAAATCTTTTATTTCAATTTTGACCCAGTTTGTCTCTTTCTTTCCACACGTGTATACTCGTGGCTATAGTTACGGTTCCTGTGAGAACAGGTACTATTTTTTCATGTCTCCAAAACTTAAATTTGTTTTCTTACGTTTACACAAATTAGCTATCAGATTATGGAAAAATTCAGGCCAAAAAGTGAAAATATTTTTTTTTAATTTTTTAACTAATTCGGGTTTTTGTATAAAAAAAAAACGGAAGTAGATTTTCTCTAAAATTTACGCATTTACGACCTCCAAGTGATAGAGGCTGAATCATTCCAAAGTAGTTATAGTGTCTTCTCTCGAGAAGAATACGAGCTATTACCGGTCACCTGTATATTACATATTTTTTAAATTTGATTTTAATTCTAATTTAATTATTTTTTTTATTATTCAGTGGAAAATGTTTGGCTTTGTCAACTATTTTTTTAAATTGAGCGCGAAAATAACAAACAGACATTTCTAATATAACACCTTTACTTCGGCCAAGCGTAATAGTGCGAGATCCGATATTAGAAATATCCCTCATCTGTTATTTGGTGATGACAAAAATTATATGTTAGATAACAATATGTACATTGATAAATCGCACATGGGTTGCCTAGCTATAAATCGCGTACCGAAGCTGTTAAATTAAATAAATTCTAATTATACATCGTGGCCCAGCCCACGATGTATATTGTATTCGCAATAATCCTGTATGAATTCCTATGTCGTATGTTTTCTCGAATAACTGAAATCTGTTTTCGACGAAATTTTGGACACAGATGCGTTACCATCATGTCAAGAGCCATGCTAAGTTTAATTTATGTAATTAAAAAAATTAGTGCCCTTTTGGCCATAATTTGTCAAACAAACCTCCGTAGCTCCTATATGATGCAAGCTACAAAAAAAAACTATCGAAGGAGATTTGTGCATCGGTTCATTACCTTTCCGATTGGCATATAAAATGTACTGCTATCTATCTGCGTTTGACCGTAATGAATTAATTTCTGTTGGCTTGCCTAAAAATATTTTTTTTGATTAGTGCCATAACTTTTTAAATAACTCTCCAATTATCACGAAATTTGTCTTAAACTTCAAGAAATCGCTTTTTGTCTGTAAATGACATAATTTTCAATGTTGTAAATACGTTAAAAATACTTTTTTTGCATAATTTAGGATAATTCTATATTTCAAATGATTGTCAACTCTTTTTTCCGCAGAGTCAACTGGCTCAGCATATTCATTTAAGTAAAGTAAAATCTCGTTTATCCATTTGTCGCTGATAAGAATTTTCGGTTAATCAGAATCAGTGATGCAGACATTTTTGTTAATTTAATGTTAATGTTTAATGTAATAACGATAAATCTGCTTAGTTAAGGGTTTTCTTTTGCATATTATCCAAATTTTCGTTTATCCGGGTGCAAGGTCTCCGGTAGTGCGAATAAACCAGGTTTTACTATATTTTAAGTAGTCAATGAATAAAGAACAACAGCTGATTAACCTATATCATACAAAAATATTTACGTATTAGTTTTAAGACAAATATCTCACCTGCTTTTAAAGTAAATGTAAAAATGTCAAAGTGAGAGATTAATATAAATCCAGTTGACATTATTTATTAAAAACCTTTAGAATGATAAAAATCACTAATAATATACATGTTAGTGACAGATATGTATACCTGAACATTGGACAACTTCATTTCTATGTGAGTCCCGCGTTTTTTTGACAGATAAAGCGTGAAACGTGTTCAGTTATTAAAAATTAAAAAAAAACATGTCAGCAAAACGTAAAAAAACACAAATTATAGTGTAAATGAGAAGCGGTCACTTGGTAAGTGAGTTTTATTTGAATTGATAATAATTGACCTTAATTTCTAACATAACCTATAAAAATATTCTGAAGGAAATTCTCATTTTATTTCAGTATGTTTACGAAGCTGTCAAGGTGCCTACGAAACCTTTTCTGAAGGGTGATGACTATTTCCAAAGTGAATTATTAATGTGTTAATATTTCAAGTATCCGTTACAGTTACCGGAGACAATTCGAAGAAAGGTGAAACGATAAGATCGCGGTGAGTATTTAATACTACTGTTCGACCGTAACTAGTTTTTACAACCGGATCCGAATTTCAGTTGCTGTTTCAATTTAGGTTGAAACCGAAACTTATTTCGTGGGCAATTCCCTTTTTTAAACCTTTGTTCATTTTAACTATTGCAGATAATGCGTTTGTGTTCATAGAAGCAATTTGATAAATTAATAGTTTAGTTGGTAAAAAAAACTAACTATCTATTCGTATCAATAATCACTACGCTAATCGCTCCCGAACGCCGCACAGAAGCTTACGAAACGAGTTTCGGTTTTGGTAGTTCGGCAGATTTTCTGACAACACCGAAACTCCAATTACTCACCGAAACGAAAACGGAAAGTTCGGTCGAACACTATTTAATACTAATTAATATGCAAAATATAAAAAATTATAATAACAATACAACCGATAACTACGGTTACTAAAAATTATTTGAAAATTTTATCTAACTGTTTTGTAAAACTAAAATCCAACTTTTTTTGTTTTAGAGTTTGCGGATGATAGGACAATTTTGAAAACATCTATCTAGAAGTATGACGCACTGTCGGAGGCAGAAAAATGGTTTTAGTCCAACAACCTAAAACTAAACAAAGGCAATGTCAAGTTTTCATTAGAGAAGCGCACGACAATTCATACAAAAAATATAAAATTTCTCGGGATATATCTCGACAATACTTTAACAGTTTAACTAGGGTTCGACCGATACGATTTTTTCGCCGATACCGATATTTCTATAGTCGGTATCGTATCGGCCATAGAAAAAATTTTAAATGTCTTGCACCTAAGGTTTCTTAAAATATATAAAGAGGCTTTAAATATAAAAATGTGTTCCTGATTTTTACCCAATAACATTAAGAATATTTGATTTTTTATATTCTATTGTCTTTTTAGTTAAGTCATTAAAATAATATAATCATTTAATTACTGTAGCGTTTTATGTATCTTAAAGCTTTATTTTACACTTTTTGAAGAAGACTCAATTTTAAAAAGTAAATATTTGTTTTTTATTTTTTAGTGCGTTGCAATATGTAATTCTCACGTTATTAATTTATTATAACTGCCTTCCTTAATATTTTAATACTAAACTGAAAGAAAAACGGCTGAACCGATTTAAATTAAGTTTATGTGTGACCACCTTGAATATAATATGGTCTATTAAACAGAAATTGAAAAAAAATAAATATATGTATTATATATGATAAATCAATAACCGCTTTTTTTTCAATCGGTTAAAATCAATTCTTATATGCTGAACTTTGAAATGGGAACTTGAATGATGCCTGTTTAATCAAAAAAATCTGTGACATTTTATTCATATTACATAGCATAATATGAGTATCTTCGCGCGAATAAATGACTTATTTGTGAGACAGTTGTAAAACTAAATACTAATTTCTCATTCAATGCTTAATAAAAGTAGGTTACAATTTTTCTGAGGTTTTTAAAACAAAATTCAAAAATTAAGGTACTTAAGTATCTACTGGTAGATACTTAAGTAGCTTAATTTTTTATTTACCTATTTTTAGTAAGCATTAAATGAGAAATTAGTATTTAGTTTTATTATTAGGCCGATAAGCCGATATCCAACATTTCTATCGGCCGATACCGATAATCGGCCAAACGGCCGTTTTTGGCCGATAACTGATATGATATCGGTACCTATCGGTAGATCCCTACTTGTAACTGGTTGTCTCCCGTTCAATAGGTTTATGATAAATTGTCATGTATAATCTTTGTTCTGGTTTGAAAACATGTAAAGGGTCCCCGAAATAGATAATATTCATTTTCGAAAACGCAGTTTCACAAAATAAAAAATTATTTATAAAACAATGATTTTATTTTTTGTTGTCGATAAGTAATAATGTTTGTACAAACTGTTTTTAAGATGTATTCATAAATAAGGCGTTTAAAACTAATAATTAGTCAACTGAAAACAGACGCTCTGGGCGTCGATGTATTATTGTTGCGGGCCTATAGACCCGTTAACAATCAGTTAATAAAAAGAAATTTAACACTGATAGACAGACCGTTTTGTAAATGTATATCGATGGTATAAAATTTAATATACAATGCAATATATCTTTTCTAATTTCTGTACATACAGTTACTCAGGAAAACCCGAAGGGTTTTCTGTGAAAAGCGTTAGCTTTTCTTGTTTTTTTTTTGGATCAACTTCCTCGATTTGTTAATCATAAAAATCGAGCCTAAGATGAGAGAATATGACACAAGTAAAATGTTAACAAAACTAATGAACTTAAAGCACACAGAACACAACTATTTACAAGGTATGTTTATGTGGATGATCAATATTTATGTATATAGAATTAATCGTATATTCCAATTCCTTCTGTGATATTTTCTCATTTTAGGCTCGATTTTTATGATTAACAGATCGGGAAAATTGATCCAAAAAAAGTCAATTAGAATTTATTTAATTTAACAGCATCGGTACGCGATTTAGCTGGTCAACCCATGTGCTATTTATCAAACATTATCATCAAATAACAGATGAGGGTATATATTTCTAATACCGGATCTTAGACTATAAGTAGGCACAGCTTTTAACAAAAGGAAGTAAGATTGGTGGTGTAAGAAAAGGGTGCGCCGTTAAGATTCAGTAAGCGTGGATATAAACTGGTCGGGAGGCTGACATTGGGAGGTTGCGTTGGCGTTGTTTTTAAACGTTATATAAATCCAGTTTATCGCGGTGATTTACTGTATGCGTTTAACATTTAAACGAAATGGCTTCTTAACTTTTGTGTTGCGCGCATTTAAATTTTGTTGAGTTGGTACGGTTTTTCGTGATCTTTACATTAAAGTTGACTGCAGGCTGGTCGATGCGTCGTTTTCAAAGAAACATATCGGCCGTGTACTTACTCCGTTTGGACAAATCCAATTTCGATACTATTACATTATTAGTATTTATAGAATATCTTTCATTTTGTTTATGTGAAAAACTACTGAACCGACTTTATAAAACCTATTTGGCGCTAGTTTTAATCTTAAAGACTACGATTCTACCAATTTTCCTGTTTTTTAGGTGAAGTAGTTTACGCAGAATATGCTACCAGTCTAGATTAGTTCTTTTATTGGCGTTTGCGCAAAAATAAATGATTTTCTCTTTCTCTCTCTCTTGAAATATTGTATTGACTTTCCCATCTACGCAACCATCCACACCCATCCACGTAACAACTCACACCCATATAGTGTATGTGATGGTAAGTGAAAAATCCATTTTGGATAGGATTTCCATAAAATCCGTTTTTAATGGGTGTCTACGTCGAGAAAGGAGTAACTATTCCCCAGTCAATCGGGAGTATAGTTTTGGAGATTTTGTGATTTCACGATTATAGGGTATTGTTCGCATTCCTCTGGAGAGAAGAAACTATGACTAATTTGGAATGATTTAACCTTATCATTTGTGGGTCGGAAATGCGTCATTTTTTATGATAATGACACTTCTGTGAAGAATTTTTATTTTATTTTTTGTAAGTTTTAACAAACAACATAAAATCTAATAGTAAATTTCGGGGTTTTGACGTGATAACGTCTTATAATAATAATAATAATTCTTTATTAGGGTACGGAAACACCAGCTGCACGCACGAAAAAGTGTAACGTTCCTAACGTTCCGCGCGGTAGGCTTCGGCCCAAGTTTGACAGCTACTAAAATTTAGGTTATGTATTACGGAATACGTTATCACGTAAAACTATCGTCCGTAAACCGACTTTACAGACAACCAATTTTTAGCTTTAAAAAGGTTGGCCAATTAGTAAGCTATCAGATCATGAAAAAATGCAGCCCAAAAAGTGAGAATTTTTGTTTTAACTTTCAACTCCCAAAATTCGGATTTTTGTAAAAAGAAAACCGAAGTAGATTTTCTCGAAAATGACGCCTTTGCGACTCCCAAGTGACAGAGGTTAAATAATTCCAAATTAGTCATAGTTTCTTCTCTGGAGAGGAATACGAGCAATTATGGGTCACTCTGTATGAAACTGACTTTTGTTATTTACAAACAGGTAATTTTTCTTAAACTCCGAAATATCATTCTGGTTTCTACAAAAGTGAACTTTAATAAAACTAATTTTTCTTACCTGGGAGAAACCAAAATTTGACATCTAGATTCCAGAATTCATGTTGATCGGTGATTATAATTCACGCATTATTTACATAGCCTACAATTTTATAACTTCCAATTTTTTTTCTTCTTTTGGCTTATTATCAAAGCAACATGTTTAAACTTAATATTACAGTTTAATTAAGCTTCGTTTTTCTACAGATGCAATGAATAAAATAAACATTTTAAATTTATGTGAAGACATCACTTCATCTTATAAACAACAGCTAACATTTTCATGGAATTTCATTTAAATCTTCCAGTTCTGTATTTTTATATTATTCTATATTTGTGTAGATTGAACTGTCCACAGCTACGTTATCATTTGAAACGGTTACTTTGTTTTACATATAATACAGTGGCGTACCTATTTATGCAGTGTTCACAAATGCATGTTACATAATATAATAAATAAAATAAAGTAGATTCTTTTGCAGAAAGTTTCTTCGTATACAGTGTGTTGTCGGTCTACTTATATTTTATGTTAAATTGTTGATTGCACAGGTCAAAAGAAGGCAGTGTCAAACCACCTTAGTAGTAGTTGTACGTTAGGAAATGCGTTAAAATAACTTACTGGGGTGTTTTAGTATGAATTCTTTTTCCTTACTGTCACTCATTAAAATAAAACAGGAAGACCCCGTATAATTCAAAATCGAATGAAGTAGGTATTTTGTGATTACCATCTTATTGGTTTCCGGGCTTGTAGGCTATGATCCATTGTTATTTCTACCTGACGTTTCGTCTACAATTGCGGCAGACATTATCAAATATAGCGGGTAAAATAGTTCTCTAAAGCTCTATTTAATTGAACAGGCGTTTTACTGTCTAGATCGGGGGCGGGCAAATCTTTTGATCGTCGGGCCACATTGCTGATGAAAATACGAGCATGGGCCAAAAATTTGGAGACAAAAAAAGGTCCTTTCATTTCCGCAACAAAAATTTTAAAGAGCAAAGAAAAATGTCCTTTCATTCCAGCAACGAAAAAGTCTTTTTTCGTCTGTTGTGGTCCTTGCTATTTACTATTTTTCTAATTTTTTTTTTATGCGCCAAATTATATTGCCAAACTATTTTCGCTCTTATATATATAAAATGCTTCGCGGGCCGGACAAAAGTCTACTGCGGGTCGGATCCGGCCCGCGGGCCGCCATTTGCCCAGGCCTGGTCTAGATGAATTCTTTGGAAATCCCACTTAATTATATTTATTATCTCTAGATGTAACAAATAAGGAGAAATATTATTATGATTATTATTATCTCTCTAGGCTGCTCACAGGTAAGTGTGTCACCAACTACTGATTTTATGTTCAGTGTGTTAGAGTTCTCTGCTCGGTCGAAGTTTGCTCTTCGGTGATTGGTAGTTTTACTCAGTGAGTTGATATGGCTTAGTTCCAGTGTCCAAGTTTTATTTAGATTGAAGTCTTCTTCCTTTCGGTTGAAATTATGCCTCCCAAACACAAATAATTTCAATCGGAAAAAAGAAAACCCGAACACCGGCACTGAGTCATACCAACTCACTGAGTGGAACGACCAATCACAGAAGAGCAAACTATACCGAACAGAGAACTTTAACACACTGAGCATAAAAGAAGGAAGAGCAGCAGCAGTCATCGACACACCTAAAAGGACACTTGGCCCGCTACCACATCGTCTTTAATAATGTCTATTGCAGTTGTAGACGAAACGTCAGGTGGAAATACCAATTGACCGCGACCTACAAGCCCGAAAACCAAGAATATTTGGAACAACACCGGCCGTGAAAGCCTACACACTTGGATAACATTAGATAGTTATAAAAATAGGTAAAAATACTTTTTGACGGGTTGATTTGATTGTACAATCGGTAGTGTATTAAAAGCTATATATTAAGTTGCTTTTCGTGTATGTCGGGCGGAACTTTGTAATTGATTTTAAACTAACTTCTTGATGAGATAGAGACACGAAATTTTTAACATAATTCTGAATTAGATGACAATACGAGAAAATACTAAAATAAAGAAGGAAATAAAACAATTTTAAGAATTACATATAATTCTTACTTATTTACTGCTCAGTTGGTTAGAGCACCATGCTATCAACGCGAAGATCGTGGGTTCGACCCCCCTCATGGGCCATATAGTATTTTTTTATAAACCAATAATGTCGCTCTGCACTGATATAAAAACATAATCGGATGAAATTCATTTATTCATATTATTTTTGAAGACAGTGTACATAGTATCGAGTACATGGAGATGTTATTGAGTTTGGCTATACAGTAGATATTTATATGCAAATTGGTTCAGCAGTCAACTGTACAAGGGCTCAGAACGTTGCAATTGTATTACTGTCAGGTATTGAGCGCGACACAAGAGAACAGTTCTGAACTTCTGACAGCAACACTAGATGGTATTTCACATTGACGTCTCGTAAAATGATGCACGGAAACACAAACAAAAAAAAAATGCTATTATTATAAATTATGTTCAAACGTTGCAACAAATTTTTGTATTTTTATGCCGGTTTACTCTTTGACAATATCAAACAGGTACCGTTAAATATTTAACGCAAACATTAAACGACTCAAACTCCCATAAAAAGTTACACAAAATGGAAGTTATATAGGCCAGGGGTGACAAACCTTTCTACACCTACGTGCCAATTTTTTTCAATAATGTTTAATGTAAAGAAATTGGTAACAAAACTTTTAACTGAATCGCTTTTATTGTATAAACGATAATGTACCAAAAACTAGAAAATAAATATGAGTCACCATAGGGGCATTGATTAAATCAAAATAAAATCGTGGGGGACATTTAATAGAAAAGTTTCATTAGTTTGAGATTGGAAGTCATATTTAGCTTTCGACTGTCTTCTTCGACCATAAATGACCCCCACGATTTTATTTTACTTAAAATCAATGCCCCTTATGGTGACTCATGTTTATTTTCTAGATTTTAGTACTTTATCGTTTGTACAATAAAAGCGTTTACCTTAAAAGTTATTTTACCTATTTTTATTTTTAAGTTGCTTTATTAAAAGTTCGATTTGCAACCGGATGAAAGCCGGACCCGTCAGTTAGCTACTATGATATTGTATTGTCATCGGAACTATATACCTGTGCCAAATTTCAACTCAATCGGATAACGGGAAGTAGTTGAAAAAGCTGTCGTATGCTTTATTAAAAATACGATTTGCAACTGGACCAAACCGGAACGGACAGTCAGTTATTATAGTATTGTATTGTCATCGGAACTACATACCTATGCAAAATTTCAACTCAATCGGATAACGGAAAGTAGTTGAAAAAGCTGTCCCAAGATTTGAAACAAAGATATAAAGAAATATACGGAGTCAAACTAAATAAAAACGTTTAAAAAATGAATCGAACATAGATAAAAATAATAGAATATTTTTAATTATTTCAATTTTTCATCTCAATGCCGTGCCAACAATAATCTGTCGCGTGCCATAGGTTCGCCACCCCTGATATAGGCTCTTCTGCTGGAATTTAGCAAGTAATGGAATGAAAATTGTTTCAATTGAAACGGGGTATAGTTCTGCGCCGGTGTGTCGATATGAATATGTCGTCGGTGGATTTGCAGCGTCTATTTCCGAGCGCAGTACTTTCTGCTATGCAAAATATGCGGATTTCAAACAAAAATGTGAATAAAACCGCTCTCCTCCCCGCCACCGTCCATCTTACAGAGCCGTAGCGGATTCTCTAGCTCTGTCTGTCTCCCACAACCTAACAATATACGAATCAGCTCGTGTTTTGTCTATATGTTCTGCTATAGCATCTCTTTGATTTATAAAATACGGTATGTTTAAATTTTTGTACTTTAAACTCATGTGAATACCTTAAAAAACACATAATGCGAGAAGATGCTGTGAATATTATGCGAGTGCATGCATCTAAATTGTTCTCACTGACTGACTTGTTTTAAAGCTGGATTTTGATAAATTCTATCAGCAAAGATATTTTTGAAGTGTAGAGGAGAACACATTTCTGCTATAGTGACTCGGTGACCAGTTACGAAAATGTATTGTCTAAAGCAGTGATTCCCAAAGTGGTCTATATCGACCCCCAGGAGTCGACGACAACTTGCAAGGGGTCCATATCAGCGGGAAAAAAAGAAACAAACTGGACATCGTTAACCGAAGAGATTTAAGATTAAATCTAACTAAATTGATGCCAAATGTTGAAAATTTATTATTAAAGCATCAGATTCATCCCTCACTAAAAGCATTTATATTTTGCTTAGTTATTTTATGTAACAGAAAGTAAATTTTAATTTGATTCGTTTAATTTGAATCTAATCAATAAATGTATAAAACTAAACATTTCACACATTTCACTACCGTTATAAATTTAAATCGTTCAAAGTGAGTAGCACTATACCTGTTGTCAAAAATACATTTGAAATTATTGAATTTGCAAAAAAACAATATCAGATAAGCGGGGGTCTACCCAAAACCGAAAAACATGGCAAGTGGTCTACGAGACAAAAAAGCTTGGGGACCACTGGTCTAAAGGCTTGGTTTCTTAAAGGCTGCTGCACACGAGGTTAGTTTTGCCGCTATAGATTCACTGTTGGAGCTTGTGCTGGCTGGCGGGCTGGCTACGAGGATGGAAATGGCGTCAGATCGGACTCGCGTGCGAGGTCACAAAATGGGTTTCAAAATTAGAACTGGGGATATTTTTCTCACTAGTTTGTCTGCCTTTTTTGAGCAATAACCAATCAGGAAACAGTATCTTGTCACGTGAGCGACATTGACAAACGCCCGTAAAACAAACATTTGTGTGTTCTGTTTAGAGACAATAAACTGTTACTGTGCACACGCCAAACCCATCTACAAAGCAAGCATCGTGTGGAACCAACATATAAAGGCCATCACCAAAATCAGCGTCAGAGCACGCTTGAAACATAGCAGCCAAATCTAGCGGCAAAACCAGCCTCGTGTGCAACGATCTCAAGATACCGTATATGTAGCGGTAGAGTCGTAATATGACGGCGTATGACGTCACAAACAACGTGTGCATAGAAGTAAATGGATGCCGCTTTTTACGCAGCGGTTCTGACTTTCATGATGAGAGTAAATACGATAGTCCAAACATTCTTGGTGTAATTCGGAGAATTTTCAGGCGCCGAAGCTCAATAACGGGGAATAATAGAGATTTGTGTGAAGTGAGTTTCGTGAATTTTTACACTTTATTCAATTTTTCCAGATTTCAGAAGGAGTAACCGCCCTTACGACCATGTTTTTTAATTTTTTTAATTATTACATTTTTTCTTGCAGAACGTCAGCATAAACCATTTTAATACGTATGTATTTATGATGTTTGTAGAAAAATGTTAAAGATTTATGAAATATTTTAAGTTTTAAACTATTTTTTTGTAAAAATAGGTGTACAGTTGGAATATTTACATTTTTACTTAGTTCTAAAGTACATGTGGATATTTATCGTGCGGGACGTGTTAACTTTTTAAGATCTAAACTTTGTCTTCGAATTATTATTTAAAGCGAAAAGTTTTTTGAAACTGAAACTTTTCGATAATGATGCGTTGTCTATCGATTTGAAAAAATATTCGCGAAATTTTTATTGTCTTTTTATGAAATATTTAAGCATTTTGTTTTGAAAAAACACGAGTGATTGTAACTTTTACGCGCGGTTGAAGTAAAATTTCTCTTTATTAATATTTAATATCGAAAACCGTTAGCCTTACGAAAAATAGTTATTGGCGTAACTAGTAGTCTAAGTCATTCATCGCGCTGACAGGTCATGACTTAGCGTACAAGTTACGCCCATAATTTTATTCAACAATTGCGCGTTATTCATGTTTTAATTATAATGAGATGTTGTAAATATATCTATTTATTTCTTTATAAAAAAAACTGTCAATACTAACAGCACTAAACAGCATGATTCAATGTTTTGGTTTGAGGTTATCCGGTTATGAATAAACTCCATGTCGAAAACATTCGGCCTCTCAATTTTAGCCTCAATGGGTAACAACGGAGTTGTTGTTACCTACTATTTCGTTACGACTCAGAAAATAGTTACGTTTATTTTCATTACTCCACAATGGCTGAGCTAGTAGGAATCTTCATTGAGTTATGACAAGTAATTGTCACCAGTCGGTAAATGGCTATTTAGGGTTCGGTTTTTAGGCATGATAAAACATGAATAACGTGCATGAGTTGAATAAAAGTAATAGCATGTTTTTTGTAGGAAATTTTCTAAGCTACAAATTTGATAACCACTATTTTTTCATAAAAGTCATCGTTATCGAGATTTTCGCGAAAAATCGTTTATTGTGACAGCTTTCATCACGCGTAACATTTTTAGCGCACATGTATCGGCGGGGACTTCTGGTATATTGTTTAGAACCACGATAGTAAGGTTCATGAAAAAATCCAGCTTTCCCCTAATTTTTCTACTCTGAAATGTATTGTAAGGGGCGCGAGTGGTATAGCCAAAACCCTTTACGTATAGGGGATTGCAGTCATTGCGTTTTTTTATATCTCTGTATACTTGTTTAATTTTTTGGATCATTAAAGAAATGAAAATATTTTATTTGTCAAACGATTTATTCGGCAGTAGCAAACTAACGGCGATTCCGTTGGGTTTTGGCGAGGGGGAGAAGTGACGGAATAAGAGAACGTGCGTATATCTTTCGAGAGAACATAACAAGTCTGCAGTTTCCCAGCGGCTTTCCCAGATTTAATATTAATGAGTCTCGTGAATTTTTTTATGCTTTGCGTAAAGAAATACACTAGTCACAAGGAATTTTGTTCAGTTATTTAATTTAATGTTGTCTCTTGTGTCGATTTTTTTGTCAATGTTTTTTTTTATCCTCGAATATATTTTTAAATCTATTTTATTTGTGTCAAAATGTTTAAAGTCGTTTCATCTCTAAATTAGCTCAAACTTCATTTCAAAACGCCTAACTAATAGCTGGTTTACACGTTGCGAGCTGCTCACCTGACAGTAGGCAGCTGCTCGCACTGTGTACTCGCACGCCAGTAGCTCGACTCGCCTGTGCTGTCCACATAATTCGAGTAGCTGCCCAGTCTCATGTGAGTTGTCGCGATGTCGAGTCAACGTGCTATGATTAAAGGTTGGCTTACACGTTGCGAATTGCTGATCTGCCAGTAGGCAGCTGCTCGCATTGTATACTCGCACGCCAGTAACTCGACTCGCCTTTGCTGTCCACATAATTCGAGTAGCTGTCCAGTCTCATACGAGTTTCCGTTTATATATTTAGATTTCATTTGTTCTGATTTTTTTATTGTAACTGTCAAATTATTTTTTTCTTTCAAAATTTTGTAATTATAATGCAATTTTACACCAGAATTCAAAATAAAATAGATATTATGTAAAAACAATGTCAATTTTAAAACAAAAACTGAAAGTTCCCAGTTCCGCAATTAGGTATTGTTCCATATTTCACTGATTATTATTGAAATAGATTAATGCTTTTTAACTTCCCGCTTTAAAAAAAAAAAAAAAATTTTTTTTTTCAAAAATCGGGAAGTTATTGGTTTCACCCCGATTTTCGAAAATCGAGTTTTCGCTAGATCTCGACGTTTTGAGGTCCTAGAAAGCTATTGAAACTATTTTGGCGATGATGTCCGTAGGGCTGTGTGTGTGTGTGTGTATGTATGTATGTAAACCTTTTATATCTTTTGAACGGAGTGTCCGACTGAAACGCGGTTTGCGGCATCTGACGTGATCTTGGTGAACTTAGACTTCCTGAAAATTTGAAACGATTCGGCCTAAAAAATTTTGAAAAATCTTAAAAAAACAAGTTTCAAAAATTTTTAAAAATTTGTTTTTGTAAAATATTTTCTAAACTACTAAACCGATTAATTCCAAAATCTAATCAGCTCTTCTACTTAACAAACTGCGTCGATTTCCGCAAATCGCATCAAAATCGGTTCATTTGTTCATGAGATAACGTGAACGAAAATTTCGTAACAAAGTGTTTTTTTTTGAGCTCGAAGAGCTAAAAAATAAACTTCTTGCTATATTTTATATATTTTTGAGCGTTTTGAACTCGAAAATAGCGGGAAGTTACAGGGATGGCCTGCAGGGTCAAACTTCTTTTCAAATTTTTTTTAAATCAGAACACTTCGGAAAATATATTGATACTTGCCTGATTTTTTAATCATGAACTACAGCATCAACACAGCTCTTTCTATTTTCTGCAAGCCTGATTTATTAAGATTCATTGTTCTGAATTTCAGATTATCTTCTCCAGTTATGACTTTTATAATGCGTTTTGTTTCTCTTTGAACCGTAAAATTTTGCAATATTATTTCGCACGTTTTTCATTCATCTTATTTGCACACTTTTATATTAAGCTTCGTTTTTTTTTTTAGATTCCGTCCTTTGCTCCCTGTTGACACGTTTGCATTTGAACTACCCTGAACTCATAGGAAACTTTTGTAATGATCTTATTTGAATGCTACACTGACACATAACTACAAAGAACCAGTTTATACTAGTTGGGGGAATGAAAATCAAAGTAGAAATTAAGAAGTTTCCACTTGACAAAAATACTAAGTGTCACATTATTACAATAAGAATAATTTTAGAAATGCTGAAATAGTATATTGCGGAACTAGTGCGACAATGCCGCACGAGTTGCACATACTATTTTTATTATGAATTAAATTAAATTAAAATTTTATTATGAATTAAAAAAAGAAATTAGAAGTAATAAAAATTAAAATTAAATCATTAAAAAGTTGAAAATTCAGTTAAAATTGTTAAAATTGTCTAGAATAAAAGTCCATAATCGAAAATTTTAACCTCATATCTGCTTCAAATGACAGTTTGTTTCGTTGACATTAACACCGTTATTATTTTGTTTTTTTCTCTGAATTTGCGAGCGGCAAACAATAATTTCAGTGCGACAAATTAAGTTTCCGCACGCAAATGAAAATAGCTACTTACTTTTCAACCGTAACAGCATGCGTAAAGATACCACTTTTCCCGCATGAGTAATAAAAAAATTATTCTATATCTATAATTTACCCGGATATATTCAATTTTTTGTACGTGGGGTCGTAAACGAAACTGATCTGGTTTGATCGGTTATTATGACGTCCCGTGGCATGATGTGTCGTTTTAATAGTTATAGAATACAGTGTAAACTATATAGCGACACTCAAGGGACTGTACACGTTGTGGCGTTATTGAGAGTTGTCGTTAAACGGAGAGAAGAAATAATTCATTAATATTTTTTTACTATAATATATATAAAATTTTCAACTGACCAACAAACATTCATACTATCACAATTTACAGCTGAGCTAAACATATGAAAGATAATCTCAACAAACAAAATAGAAAAAAACGAATTTCTTAAAATCTTCGGTACACATGATGCCGACAACACAGCAACAAAATAACAAACATGTACTGTATATTGCTTGGTGATGACGTATTGTTGTCGTTATTTAGAGCGGGTGTGTCGTTATTTAGAGTGTATCATTTGTATGAGCAACAAGGTAAACCAACTAAAGTTAAGTTATTTCGACGTTTTAAGGAGTTTGTCGTTATATCGAGTGACGTTAAATAGCGTTTACACGTTTAAAACAACAAGAAACCCGACTGCACTAAAATGAAATTATAAACTAAACAAGTCGGAAACTCTTAACATGCAGTAGTTGGACACATATTCGTCTCTTTCTTTTGTTTTTGAATATAGGTCCTCACCTGCTGCATGTTGAGATTTTCCGTCTGTGAGTCGTCTAGAAAAACACTTCGCCCGCTGTCACATCGTCTAGATAATGTCTACCGCAGGTGTAGATGAAACGGCAGGTAGAAATACAAATAGATCACGGCCTACAAGCCCTAAAACCAAGAAGATTTGGAAATAAATATTACTTAGTTTCGTAACTAATGGGGAACGGTTGGATTCCATGTATTTTATTTGTCCAGAAATTGCCAGCATGGATTTTGAGAATACTTCAATAAATAAAATTATCGACCAATTTTTCAGACAATATATTAACAAAAAATATAATTAATACATTAACGTTTCGATCCGGATTTGGATCTTCTTCAGAACGGATCTAAAAAATATAAAAAATAATTAATTTCTAATTCGCTTTATGTAAAGAAGAAGATCCAAATCCGGATCGAAACGTTAATGTATTATTTATATTTTTTGTTAATATATTGTCTGAAAAATTGGTCGATAATTTTATTAATCAGACGTTAATCAAAGATTTGGATTTAGAGAATATTTACAGTAAATTTTATTGCAAATTTCGAGGTCACGAACTATAAGCAGCTATTCCTAAAGATATGTACAGACAGAGAAGGAGAACGCGTTGTGTCGACTTGTTATTTTTTGTTTTTCTCTTTTGTGAAACATTCCGTTTGACTAATACATGCTTTTGTGTTTTGCACTCACTGACTTCTTTCTTGTGTATGATTTCTCCGTGGACCTCCGGTCTTCGCGGATGTGAAATGTCGTGGCATATTGTTTCTTTTTTCTTCTTTTTTTCAGAAGTATTACGTCTCACTTCCAGTAATACTCGGATGAATACATTTGTGAAATATTCATGTGACGTCATAGTCGACACCGATTATTTTGCTAGTGACATCTTGAATTGCTATACTGAAACATATAATTTTCACGGTTAGAGTACGATAACTCGATGTGCAAAATATCCATTGGAAATACACAATTATTATTTTATGTAACATA
Organism: Xanthostigma xanthostigma; assembly: GCA_963575645.1. Lineage (NCBI taxonomy): Eukaryota > Metazoa > Arthropoda > Insecta > Raphidioptera > Raphidiidae > Xanthostigma > Xanthostigma xanthostigma. The sequence goes on from OY754464.1 coordinate 14,899,042, forward strand.
ATATAACAGTGTTATTAGCCGTTTTAAGTGCGGAAAAATTTTTAAATTTTTTTTTTGCGCATTGAAAATGGGAAGGCGTTTAGGGGGAGTTCTTTAAAAAATAATTACGGGGTCGTGTCGATGCGATAGCGTTTTTTTTGCGCAGTCAAAAGGGGAGCCGGCAGGGCGTTCGGGGAGTTCTTTAAAAAATAATTACGGGGTCGTGCATACAAAATGAGATAGTAATACAGTTATTCTACATCAGTTGCTATAATGTTTATATTATGTGATTTCTGATTGATTATATTCAAAAAATGACAGTGAAAGACGAACAGTAGTAATTTTTTTAAGTGTTTTTGAGGAAATTTGCGAATAACCAGCAATGTTTTTTTTGGAACGTCAAAATTTAGCGTTTTCTATGACTTAAAAGAAAAAGTCAAAATTTGGGCACATCGAGTTATCGTACTAAGAAAAGAAGGGACTTCGCTTTAGAAGCCAGAACTAAATCGCGCATGGGTGTTTAGCCAGAGTAAGTACTAGTTTTTTGTCGAGTTATTAAGATTTTAGACCGTTTCCAAATAATGAAACTTTTATGAAAGATTCGAGTGCAACAGGTTGAAAACTTCTGGATTCTGTACAATGTTGGTATAGCGTGTAATTTATTTATTCTCTATTGTCTGAATCAAGACTGAAGTCGAGAAGTAAATACATAATTCCAAGTACACCAACTGGCCCAAAAATGTGCATTTGATTTTTGGATACAAAATAATGTAAGTTAACCCAATTCTTGTTCAATATTCCATTACTTACTAACACCCGATGTATGAAGAAAAATTAATTTATAAGTTTCACTTTTATTGCATATTTCTCTTCTCGCGTGACGTCAGAGAGTAGTGTGCGTTCAACATTTTTTTTCGGCTGTTCCAGCGAAAGCTACATCTGACAGATGGCCAGATAAATTATACGGTTTGTTAACAAATATATAATATATATACATTCTTTTAAATGTCTTTTATAATTGCTTAAAAATATGTATTTTGCTTTGGTTGATCAAATTATTACCTAGTCGGTAAAAATATAGTTTGACAGCTACTAAAATTTAGGTTATGTATTATTAAATATGATATTCGAGCGGAATACGTTATCACGTAAAACTATCGTCCGTAAACCAACTTTACAGACAACCAATTTTTTTTAAATATATGATGCGGACATGCGGTCCATGTATTTGCCTTTCTTTGTGACAACTTGTAGGTATATACTATGAACAAACATACGTGAAGCGATAAAGAGCTACGATACCCGACAGACTTGTGAAGTTAATAATGTATTCCAGAAAACAGTTACTTTAGATTTATCATAATTCCAGCTCTTCTCTTTTCATTTTTAGTTTTTTCTACACAGCAGAAAAACGAAATGAGCTTTGTCAAGATCTTGTGAAGCTGATATTGCGTTGGTAAATTATTATAGTTTCGTTTCTGCTTTCATGTATTAAGTTTAAATATGATGAAGTATGCGTTTCTATTTTTAAAGTTACGACGTTTCGCTAAACGGTGGTTTTGAAGTTTTAATTCCACTTCTTTACTACCTGTACATGTCCGGTTTACAGATTCGGATTCCCGTGTCCCGATCGGAAAACCGGGTTTCCAAACATATTCGATTATTAAAAGGACAACTTTGATTTCGATATTAGGATTGAGAGTGTTCCTGTAATTAATCAAAAATGTTATAAGACTTAGTTTTAAGCTTTTTTGCAATCTTTTGCTCAACTTTACATATTTGTCAGTCGTCAGTTTGGATCAAATCTTGCAACCAACATTTCGACTAGTTCAAATTAAGCTTGAGCCTTGAAATTTTGTCCGGTGACAATGCACTATAGTATATTTAATATCGTTCTAAATCCAATATGGCGGACGCGCCAAGATGGCGGATTATCTGTTTCATTCATAGAGATATTAGACTAGTGTACACGAGTGAGCCGTGAAGGTGTCTGCAATTCAGACAGAGAACAGTTCCGTATCTCTATGGTTACCTACTAATGATACAAAACAATGCTGGTTTTCTGGAATTTCTGTAGCGTTCTCTCTCTCAACTGAGGACATTTTTGCTTATGGCAAACATAGGAACTAGCGTACTCTAGTAACTTATATCTCTGTGGTTTCATCACAATTCCTTTGCCGTGGATATCAAATGAAAGGATTTGATGAGTAGAATACGATAAGCTATGTGACGTCATTCTAAATCCAATATGACAGACGCTCTAAGATGGCAAATTACCTTTTTCTTCCATTATTAGAAATGCATAGGTTACGACACCTAAAAATTTGAATATAAAAAATGAAAAAAAGATTGAAAATAAAAAAAAAAATAAAGACAAACTTTTATTGCATATATAATGGGAAAATAATTTTTAATAATTTAGATAATAAAAGCGTGCGCTGAAAGCTCTATGGTAGGTTATTAGTCAAAATCCCCGCTTGCATAATTATGAACTTAAATTATTAAAAATTATTAACACAGTAATAAAATCATGTTTCAAAAAGTGTTTTTGTTACTTTTTTGTTACATTTAGACTAAATACGACTAAGAAATATTAGATAACTTGTAAAGACAATATCTGGACTGAAATAACGCATTATATTTATGTTCTACGTGTAGTTGCAACAACGGCATGCATATATAAATGTTGAAATATCACCGTTAAGTGACAATATGTCAACACTATTAATAATTCCGTCTGCATTTGAAATGCTGCAATAAAATGCATAAAACATACAACTATGAAATATGTATTTTTCACACACTAAATAATGTATGATTCGCGTGTTAATTGTCAACATGGATTCGAATACATGTTCCTACACTTGCTAAAGAGTCAATATTTATATTATCCTGCATTGAATGCAGTGAGTGGGCAGCCTTTGTTCTTTAATCGATTAAACCGCTTATGTACAAGCGACAAAAAAGAGATGCGTGGGTTTGTGGACACCCGATGGAAGTTCTTTACGCATTTTATATTAATGTTATAAATTTACGTTTACACAAAAATAAAATATACTAAATTTTATGTTATTAATAAGATGTGTAAAAAAAAATTGTCATTAATTTCTGCTAATTTTGGGATTCGAACCTGAGAGGTTTTTATACTTAATATATAAAGCTGAAGAGTTTGTTTGTTTAGTTGAACGCGCTAGTCTCAGGAACTACTGGTTCGAATTGAAAAAAATGTTTTTTTTTGTTGGGTAGTCCATTTATCGAGGAAGGCTATAGGCTATATAGTATCACGCTACGACCAATAGGAGCGGATCATCAGTGAAAAATGTTGCAATAGTATATTACACCACAAAGGCCGAAAATGTGATATTCTTGCCCTGCATCAGTCGGATTTTAGAGTGAACGTCCCAATATTCAACAAAAATACCCAGGGGTATAGTGCAGTGTGTATTTATTCGTGAACTTGTTTGAAGATTAGTAATTTCTATCAATAATGAATATGGCCATAATACAGATAATTTTGAAGTTAGAACCAGGTTAAATTCATTAACTTTAAGCGGTCCGATTGTATAATTAATAATTAATGTATTGATAATTAATAATGTATTAATAATTAATGTAATTAATGACACTTATTGTCGATTAATTTTAAATCTGTTTATATATTCATTAATTGGTTATTAGTGTCCGTTGACGCATCCCTAAAAATAGATACGCGTATAAAATTGTCTGTAAAAAGGGATGGAACGACGTGAAGCTCTGACAGAAAAGAAAATGGCCCATTTCTAGTGGCCATCATATCACTCAAACACATACAGTGTCCATATTCACCACATACATATGTATATATGAGAAATACACATGTCTTCTTGATTCTACCCTCGAGAAACATTATTATACACCACTAGTCTAGACTTTACGAGCGCTGATTTTATGACTCGAATTTTAGTAACCTGTTAATTTTTTTTTCGCTTTGCTGTAATATCTGCACGAGTTTAAAGCAAGAGTGTCCAACCGGATTTTTAGTGTAGGTCAAAGCGTTTAAAAATCACGGTTTAGGACCAAAATCACTCTTTCATGGGAAAAGTCGTTCTCTTTCTCTACGTCTGTATTCAGACAGCGGGAAGCATGAAGATGACGTGGCGCCACCAGATGCAACGAGTTGATTGGCCTGTCAACATTTGTGTATCTAGAATCTAGATTGTAATGCATTATTTTATAGACGAGGTGTGACATTTTAAATCGAGCCACCAGCGAGGTTTTAACAGTCACACGTGTCATAAAAGCACTATAATCGAGATACATACTACATTTTTTACACGATCTCATAAAAGAGGTGATATTTACTTCCTAATAAGTGTATATTTATACAGTTGAACCTCGATAAGTTAAAAACCTCTGTCTCTTCAAAGCCTAAAATCTCAATTACTTAATTTAAAATGTATAAGATTAATTTACATCAATTAATAAAGACCGAATCTATTATTCCTAAAATTATTGAAGAGTGCGTAAAAATTTAGTGATATTGTCGAGGGTTGCTATTGAAACCGTACAAACCAGCTATCTGAATAAAATATGAATTTGACATTTCTTATCTTACAAAAACACGTTATTTTCACAAAAATAACATGAGAGAAGGAGATATGAAATGTGAAGGAAACAGGAAGAGATGGAACACTACTACATACATAGATCAGATAATGTCTGCACGGGAACCCCCTCAAATACATTCACACACTTCTTGTCTGCACCTACATTCTCTCTGTCCGCGCATCGTCATATAGGCGGAGAGCCCACCGCCAGATTTCCTGTGTATCGATTACACAGAACAAATTGATCTGCGTATTAGCATTGGGACTTTGCCGACTCCGTAGCCAAATGACAAAAAATCGGAACTCTTATAATTTGGTTATATCCGTTCCTCCGGCTGTCTGTCTATCCGTTTGTCACAGCGTTATAACTCCGCCAAGTTTTCTATCGATTGTGAACCGTCATATAATTGCGTACTGGAATTATAAAACAAATCACTTAGGGGTAGTTATATTAACAAGTTGTAGGAGTTCAACTGATCTTTCCTTCGTGTCATATTTCTATTAATATAGCGGAGACAAAAACCACGGCTATATTAACTTTATAAAAAGACCGTCCGATGTCACTATTGTACATGTCAATATTTATTAAGATGACTTGGTTTTTGAAGGACCACAAAGTGATTTTATTAGTAATAACCATAAACATATTCAGTACGTGAGTGAGCTGTGAAAGTGTCTGCAATTCAGAGAGAGAAAAGTTCTTTATCTCTATGGTAACTAATGATACAAAACAATGCTGATTTGAACAAATATCTGGTTTTCTGGACCCGCTGCAGCGTTCTCTCTCTCAACTGAGGACACTTTTACTTATGGCAAGTATATGAACTAACGAACTCTAGTTACTTATATCTCTATGGTAATAGCCCATTGATACTCGACTTCTTTTTGATTAATAATTTACAAAACAATATCAACGTTTTGCAAACACCCATTTCTAAGTTAGGGTACGATATTTGTCAACCAACGATTGTGACCCATAAACAGCTCAGAAATCATACTACGAAACTCTATCATGTGTGTGCCCATCACGTGCTTTTTTTTAATAATTGTCTTCGACTACGGAAATAAAATTGACGTCAAAATGTCGAACTCAACGAGCTTCTCTGACATAGTTTGGAAGGGTTTTGGTTTTAATGTGTCATTTCTATTAATCTATGATTGATCAATTACATCATTCAATGATCAGTTACAGTATGACAACATTGATATTTATTTGTTTTCACCGATATCGTTTAGAATATGAAAAAAATATGAGCAAAGCTATATCCCTTCCATTTATTTTACTGAGGTTATATCTATAAAATAAATCCATAATAAAATCGCAGTAACTTATTCCTGAGTATGTGATTTTATTACCTTGGTTTTTAAAAAACAAGTCAAGTAATCGATTCAAATAAAGTAAAATTTACTTTTGTGTTCTTTTTGAAAATATGATAATAAAACTTTCAAAGTTTAGATTGAAACTTTTAATATTATTTGCTGTTATTGGACCACTATTTTTGTTGAATTTTTTCAAACATACCTATTGCATATTGCCGACAACAACGAGACCTTTTTTGCACGATTTGATGAACAGGTAATTTAAAATTTAATTTTACTGACTTGATCCGGGAATATTATGTTGATTAGAATAAAAATGGTGAAGCTATTGCCAGATATTTTCTGATCTTAAGGAGGTTGAGCCGTTTTACGAAGATAATGAAAAAAATGTGAAATAAAGTTTTTTAATTGTTTTCATGACAAAATTTTCTGTAAAAAATTCAAAATCATTAGGAGATTTATAGTCACAAATTAAAAAAAAACTTTTACATGTAGTCTTATGGAAAATATTTCAACCTATCAATCAAACGGTACATTTTAATTTTTTGCAAATAACAATGTCAGCAGTTCCGAAAACTAACTATGTAAAGCATCGATGTCCTACGCATATTTAAATATTTTTTCCAGTTTAATTAGTCCTGACTTTTAATCATTAAAAAAAATTATTAAACCTTAACACTTTTTAATTATGGACTTTTATTCTTGGCAATTTTTACTGAATTTTCAACTTTTTAATGATTTAATTTTAATTTTTAATACTTCTTATTTCTTTTTTTAATTATTTACTACAAAAAATATGTAAAATACAGAAATTTATATAAATTTATTTTTTCCAACCTAACTTTGTACAAAAAATTCAAAAGTTAGTCCATTAAGTAAAATACTGAAATAATTAATTAATATAAAAAAAAGATTAATTTATGCCTTTATGACAATAATTTATTAGTATCATCGACTTATAACCTTTTGTAAAAATTTATTATGGAAAAGTTCCCATTTAGAATTCGACTTACTTTTGATTGGGACTGTAACTCATCAACCTCCTTAAAGCCAACGCAATTTCAACTTAGTTTGTGTGTTAAAAAAATTATAAAAAATATAATATTTTAGCGTGCACAAGCATCTGACAAAACATGAGATTGTACATTTCTTGTGTTATGGTTCCTTGTTAAGTCAAATGAAGATAAACAATTCATTTCCATGGACGAACGAGGTCGACTTTTGTTTGTTAGATGAACCACTTCACAAGAACCGCCATATTATGGAGAGCCTTAGATATAATGGTTTTCATATGGAATATTGGTCACACGAAGGCATTTATAAACTCAAAAGAACAGGAAATTTATTCGTTGAAATTCTACTACATCCATTTCATTATTGCACAGTCGTAAGTATTTTAAATGTACTTAGGTATAGAAAAAAACGGTGTATCGCGATCATATACTTTTAATCTATACTGAGCATAGGAATAAAATCGCAAACGACCTATTAGGGTGCAAACATATACTTCTGTCTTTTTTTACGCCGTAAGCACTGGCGTATCCAGGAGGGAAAAACAAGCACGGGGGACTCGGCTTAAGAAATTTCTAATTAACCCCCTCCTGGGTCAAAAGCTGGGTACGCCCATGTTTTTTTGTCACCAGGGGCCTATGAAATATATTGAAATTAGAGATGAGTGATATTTCACTACCTGTTACTTAGTCGCTAATATTTGGATATCACGGTTCACTGCAGTGACTTCAGAGTAGCTACCTGTTACTGAAACGGACCCAGTATAATTTGTAAAACTTACGGGGAAATTTTTTTAACTAAAGGTATTACCCATTTTAATAAAGAAATGTGATCACTAATGTAAAATACGTACTTTATATACTTATAACTTAGTCGTACCTTTCAATAATGCATCGTTACGTGCATTTTTAGGTGTAATGTTATACTAATACATAATAATATTGTGCATGGGCTGTTTTAGCACCGAACGATATTTTACCTGTGATCACTGTTCGCTAAAATCAATATATTAACATCTGCATAGTCATTCAAGTGATCGGCGAACGCTGGTCGCTTATATATTATCTGCACTGCATGCGCATAGGTTACCAGCGATCACGGGTCGCAGTTAAAAATCACAGGTATTTGGAAGTCGCAGTCGCCAAAGTACCTGTTACTTGAAAGTAGCTAATAATCTCATCCCTAATTGAAATATAACTACGGACAATAAATGAAAATATCAATTTTTTTCTATTTTTAGCAAAACATGTACATAAAGGTAGGTAGGGAAAAACAAGTGGTAAATTGTCGCAATCAGAGCGAAGTTTTGTGTTTTCCTGCGAATTTGGTAAACACTCTTCCTTTGCCTATGGAAAGTTTTGGCAACTATAGAATGCCAGTACCGCATTTAAAAAAGGAATTTCTTCATTACACGTACAAGAAACAGGAAATACGAAATCTGCTTGATCCAAAGAGTTGTTCACGTAATTCTTCTTTGTTCACTTTTTAATTAATAGTACCGTCTAAGCGATTGGAATAATTTTTTTATAGATATATTTCATTGTAATAAAATTTAAAGAGATGGAAGTGCAATTTTTTTTTTCTTTAGACACAGGTTGTTGAAATTCCAAACGTTTCCAGTTGCGGATAGATAATACTTATTAAAATAGCCTTCGAAATTTTTAACATTACTGAAGAAAAACCCAGTATAAGACCGAAAATTTATTAAAATAATTTGTTGCGGGTTGTAATTTTCTACGTTTATTTCCTTCTTTTTTTTAGTGTGTGTATGCTATACTTAACGTGTATAATATATTGTTAATAAATAATTCACTAAAACAATTGATTTTATTCAAGTGTTGATATTCGCCTACGATAACAACTCTCTAGAGTAATAGAACTCAATAATTTGAACAAAGCATTTTTTATGTATGAACTTTATGGATTTGCGAGTCTATAATAAATATATAATAAAAATTTCTCTAACACATATATTGCATGTTATTCGTTTCGTTTTTTCATAAGAATCTTCATTATACTGTATTTAAGGAGGTTTGGTCAAAATATATATTAGATATCGTGTCCATCGAGATAATTATAAATAAAATCGCAGGATTGTGGACAAATATTAGATTTATTAATTGTACGACGTTTCGTCTATAAAATTTAGACTTTTTCAAGTACAAGTTGAAAATTATTAAAACAATAATTATGAAAATAAACATTAATTACTAACCATAGCAATTAACGAAAGTTAAGGTACATAAGACAAAAACATGGCAACAAGTAATGTATAAATTTTTTAAACAATAAAAATAAAAATAAATTAAAAATTCGAAAGTTAGTTCAATTTCATAATATAGTTGTACTGACCACTTAAATTTTGAGTGTCTGTTCTATAATTAATAGAATTGTTTTTTCTAATAAAACACATTTCACTGATATTACGTTTCTTCCAATTTGACTCTTTATCTAGTATGTGAATGTAGTAAGTGTTATGTGGGGCAAACAAGACAGTTACTGAAACATAGAATTTACCAACACAGAATGGACTGTAGAAACATAAATTTATTAAGTGATAATAAGACCGCGTTGTCATCTCATCATTTCGACACTGGACATAAATTTCTATTTAACGAAGTTCAAATACTAGATAAAGAGTCAAATTGGAAGAAACGTAATATCAGTGAAATGTGTTTTATTAGAAAAAACAATTCTATTAATTATAGAACAGACACTCAAAATTTAAGTGGTCAGTACAACTATATTATGAAATTGAACTAACTTTCGAATTTTTAATTTATTTTTATTTTTATTGTTTAAAAAATTTATACATTACTTGTTGCCATGTTTTTGTCTTATGTACCTTAACTTTCGTTAATTGCTATGGTTAGTAATTAATGTTTATTTTCATAATTATTGTTTTAATAATTTTCAACTTGTACTTGAAAAAGTCTAAATTTTATAGACGAAACGTCGTACAATTAATAAATCTAATATTTGTCCACAATCCTGCGATTTTTTTTTTTTTTTTTTTTTTTTTTTTTTATTTATTTATAGTTTGGTCAAAAATTTTAAATGATTAAAATTTGTAAAAATTTCGAAGAAATGTTCTTCTCATGTACATATCTCAAATTTTGAACATTATACTGTTGAAGACATAAAATTCAAATTTTATTTTTAATACATGCAAGCAAATGGCGGTCAATGAAATAGTGACATAAAACAACAAAAAACTCATAAAATCAAATATAAGTCATGATAGGATTAATTTCGAAAATACCTAACTGTGCTATGAATTATACATTTTTAAAGTTTATAGAACAAAAAGCTATAACTTTTCCCTGTACTAGTAATGAGAAAAAAATAAAAAAAAACACAAAGATCCCGATTTAGTGAGTTTTACATAAATTCTCAATAAGTAAATGGCAACCGCGCTTGCTCTTCTTCGCTTGCGTTCTCTTTAGGGTAGGGATAAAAGTCAGTAGGTGGGAGTATTTCTCTCTTGCACTGTCCAATAGTACTAAGTGAAAGCAAGAGCGAGCTATGTGTAAGTAAGAAAGAAAATGCAATGCTGCCAATACCTTTGCCTAAGTCTGAATAAATATAACGAATTTATATTATTGTAGACACCATATATAAAATTAGAAGGCCTGTGTATAAGCCTAGTTTTTCTCACACTGCGTACCCCCCGCAAAAGTGTCTACCCAACTAGGGTTACCATATGACAGGCGTTTGCCGCATTTGACAGGCATTTTAAGGTTTAGACAGGCGTGCGGCCGGCATTGGTCTGAGACAGGCATTTTCAAATTTCGCGCCTATTGAAAAAAATAATGTCCTCTGACAAATATCAGTAATAAACATCCTTCTTCATTATTATCTGTTGGCTTTTACTTATTACCTATACAGCGTTTTGCTTTAGACAGGCGTTTTTCTGAAAAATCAGGCATTTTAGGTACTATAGACAGGCGTCCCTCTATTTACATATGGTAACCCCCTACCCAACCTTTTTAAGGTTGCTCGCCTATATCAGCAATGTTTAAGTGTTTAAAAAAATGATCACGAAAATGGAACATTATGTTGCAAAAAGTTAATTGGCTGATACTTATATTACGTTGATTCGCTAATATAGTTTAGTTGCAATAATGAATTATTACTAACAATAAAATTGTTAGTAAGTTACTAACAATTTCATTGTTAGTAATAATTCATTATTGCAACAATGAAATTGTTAGTAACTTACTAACAATTTTATTGTTAGTAATAATCAAAATTATTGAATTCCATTGTAGGTAACAATACCGGAGTTCTCAATATTACTTGGTAAATTGAGTTCTTTTCTTTTCGCGTTTGCAGGAAAATAAGCTTCGGAGTTGATATTATTCTCACTGTTTTTTCTTTAGTAATAACGTTGTCTTTTCGAGGTGAAAGCTCTATTCACAATTTTCTATTCGAGGAAGTGTCAGTAGCGAATTCATAAGAGATCGTTTATCTGAACTATATTTCCTTGATGCAAAAATTGAAGATAAAAAAGTGTACAGTTCAGAATATAATAAAAAATGTGTCAACTGAGTCTCCAACAGGGATGACCAATGTTTTCAAAGATATCGCCAGGTGCATTTGATGCTAAATGCGCTTTATATTTTGTAAATGAAAACAGAAAGTACACACTGTAAATATGTTTTCTTCATACCTCGATCGAAAGTACGTACTTTCATCCCTTATAGCAGGGACGATAGTTTGACATTTCCTCCCTGTTATTTATTATATTAAATGACAGCGGTAACCCTAGTTACGAGTATAAATACGCATGAGAAATTTTTTCCTCCCGCCGTTCTCACTAGGAGTAGGTAAATGTCAATCTTTCGTCCCTGCTGACGAAAGTACGTACTTTCGAGCGGATATGAAGAAAAATCGTATACACCACACGGGCCTTAAATTCGCCTCGGGCTCATGACGCGCAGGGCCGAAAATTCAACTTTCGGCCCTTGTGATGTAATATACTATTTTCATCGAATGCGACAAAACGTGCGGATTTTTTAAATAAAAATATGCAAGTCTAATGCTCTCACCACTACGCCACCCCGCTCGGTTATCAAGCTTCCGTGGCATAGCGGATAAGCTGTTAGATCAGCAACGACAAGGTTCCGGGTTCGATGCCTGCCGAAATCATTGATACTTGAAAAATTAAGTGCTATTACAATGAATGTTGAGCGATAAGTATAGTGCAAGAAATCGAACTGGCTGTTTGCAAATACGATAAAGTATAAAGGTGGCATTTCACATGGCTAATTGTGTTCGCTATTGGGTGTATGTTGTATTTGGCAAAATATATGACGTTCAAGACAAACATGCAAATAGAGGCAAATACGACCATCCACACATAGCAGTCAAATAGCAAACACACAAACATTTGGCAGCAGAACGCAAGGCTCAAAATTCCAGGAATTTTAGCACTGTTTCATTGTCCCAATTCATTCTCAATAGTAATTGTTCCAGTTCTCGCTCACAGCACAGACACAAAAATACTGCACGTCCGTACAGGTTCACGGGGCGTGCGCTTCTGAATATAGCCATTGTGTGGACGGTTTATTTGTCTATTTGACTCCTTTGATGTGCAGCGAAAACCGACAAGCGCACGGTAACGCGTATTTGGTATTGGCCTTATTTGTCAAATAGGCAAATAAGGCCAACCTTTGTCAAATAGACCCTCCACACTTGGTAATTGTTTGCCAAATACACAAATACAAATAGCCATGTGAAGTGCCGGCATAAAATAATAGGTAGTACAATGAGACGAAGACTGTTTAACTTTAAACGAGTCAGAATGACACAACATGCGTAACAGTAGGTGAAAAAATGGTGTCAGGCGAAGAGGCGTCGTCGTCGTCGTCAATTTCTCGCCAGGGGAGCGGGTTTTAAGGTTCAGTGAACACGACGAGTCGGGTGCATTAGTGTTAGATATCTGAAACCCTGTCATTGGAGGACGAACCATTGGATCGCATCTTTGAGGCAAAGTTTCAGTCAACTGTCAGCGCAGCGCTTGCAGTCCTCCTATCTTTGATAACATCATAAGCTCATTTTGAGCGTTCGCTTTGCGACATGACTGTCTATTCGTCGTGCATGTGTGTGTATGTGTTACCAGAAGCCGAAGTAACTTTCGGTGACGTTATTAGACGGAAGTCGCGTTACGGTTTATGACTTAAATCAGTGCTTCTTCAACTGTAAGCCGTGACATCGAAGATATTGGAGGACACGATACGTGTATTTTGAATTAAAGTTCATTTCTTGAAGCGGAAGTGGGAGTAAAAATAAAATCCAGCCAATTGGGCGACGGGACCATTCCAACATCAAAATGTTGACATTTGATATAGTATAATAAAGAAAATAAAATAAATAAAATAAAATTTCATGCCAGATATGAATGCATACTCCCGGAAAGCCTAGAAGAAATATTAAATAATACATCACTTAACAACAAACAGCACTTACCAATCAGCTCTAACAAAACGCTCTCTCAAATCCACCGTCTAAATTCATAACCTCTTTTCCTCCCTATCTCCTAAATACCATGGTGCAGTGTTCCTGAAACAAAAAAAAAAAAAATTATTAAATAAATAAATAAATACCTAAATAAATAAAAAAAAAAATACAAAAAACAAAAAAACAAAACATTTACTAAGGCTCTATAATACAATTTATACAAAAATATTGACTTTATCTAACTACACTATGTCGACATTGTACTTACCTTATTACTATACTTAACTTCTATTAATATTAATATTAATTGTACTTACCCTTTATTACTATATTACCCACTATAACTTACTGTCTATACTTACCCTCTAGCATCGTAACTTTGTACTTACCTAAATATCTTATAGTATTTTGTATTCCATAACATACTTTGTAACATATTTTTATAATATTATGTGCTAATGACCTGAGTAGTCGAAGCGCATTTCTTTTTTTTCTCTAAATAAAAAAAAAAAAAATCTGATATCGGGTGAGGTGACGCGGGTAATGGCTAGTATTCAATATGATATATTTTAAATCTTTGATTAACGTCTGAATAGAAATAAATACAGTTACCGACCAATTTTTTCAGACTATATACAGTGTGTCCCCGGATTGAGTTCACAATAGGTGAGATTGACCAAAAATTTTCGAATTGGAATTTCATATTTTGGGATTCCACTCTGCTTGGTCTGAAACTCATTTTTAGTTTACTTTCGATTTTTTTTAATCAAGTAGGCCTTTACAGTTGAGCAAAATCTCTTTTCGTTCCAGGTAAAGTACCTTTTCCGTTCATAGTATGCAAAAGTGTCATTAAGAAAAGTTGTTCACAATGAAAAATTATGGCGTTATGCAAATTTTCAGAATGATTGGCCTGGATTTAAAAAAATCGAAAGTAAACTAAAAATAAGTTTCAGACCAAGCAGGGCGGAATCCCAAAATATGAAAATCCAATTCGATCATTTTTGGTCAATCCACCTATTGTGAACTCAATCCGGGGACACACTGTATATTGACAAAAATTTAGAAATTAATTATTGAAATATTAATGAAAAATTAATAACAAATAATTTTTCAATATTTCAATAAAAAATTCAAACTTAATAGGAACCGAGCTTCGTGATTTTCACACCAACTGGTGGTAAAAATGTTCATTTTATGGGAGCATTTATTCAATATATAATGATATATCTATTATGAGCAGGCTTTGGATAAAAAAATTGCATTTATATGTCAATTAGTGACAGTTTGCTTTTCAATATCGAAAATATAAGTAAATTAGGTACAAAGTAAAATGCTAATATAAGGAACTTTTCTCTCTCTGAATTGCAGACACTTTCGTACTCTAGTACTCTATGCCCTATGATTTAAACTTTAAACTGTCTATTTTTGAATGTGAAATTTAATATTTTTTTTCTTATGATAATACTACATTTTTAAATGATTATCAATTTTTTCCGTATTATGGTTGACTAAATAATCTATTAAAAATTTAAAAAATACATGCATATTGTCTAAGTCGAAATTATGGCAATTAAATCCCTTATATCTCGAAATTCTTGTTACGTCTAAAACACATTAACTCAATCTTTTAAGCATTTCCCTTGAAATTCGAGCTATCGAGATTTCACTATATTTGAACGAACCCTTGTGATTTTTCAATCAACTGTTGGGAAAAATTTTAAGGAGCTCTGAGTTAGATCGTTTCAAAATGATTGGGATATTATATTTCTTGTAACGAAGTGCATTTAATATACTAAACTTGGTGCACGGCGTGCAAATAAAAAATGCGAAATGTAAAACGAGAAATATTAAAATATAAGTGGTAGGTACAGCCGGGTACTATAAAATAAAAGGCATTTTTATTGAAGAAAAATGCACATTCCATGCAAATCGGCATTCAGACTTTTAATTTTATTATATCCTTTTGTTAAAAAACTATTGAAATTATGGCTATTTTACTACCAACATTTTATTAATGAGAATATGCAAAATATCAAAGCGGAACAATCTTATTTTTTTCTGAATAACATTCAGTAAATTATTTCTATTCTAATAAAAACTTTCTATACAGGTGAGTTTTAAGTTGATGCTTTTTTTACAGCGTGTAAAAATCAAATAGACGAGCAAATATTTCAAATAGTTTTTTTATCAAAACTCAAAAATAAGAGAGAAACAGCCTTTGGAAGTTTAAATAAATTTTATTAAATTTTCTTTAATTTTGAGGTCGGTCCTGGGGTTATATTATGTCACTATGGAAATAAGTTGTTATTATCAAGTATGTTATGTTGGTGCTTATTTGAAACTGACATGTGTATTGTTCTGTTTTTGAGAGATAATAACAACTTATTTCCATAGTGACATAATATAACCCCAGGACCGACCTCAAAATTAAAGAAAATTTAATAAAATTTATTTAAACTTCGAAAGGCTGTTTCTCTCTTATTTTTGAGTTTTGATAAAAAAACTATTTGAAATATTTGCTCGTCTATTTGATTTTTACACGCTGTAAAAAAAAAGCATCAACTTAAAACTCATCCTGTATAATATGTCTAACCATTCCAAAGACATGTTTTACCATTCCAACCCACTAGCGGGGAAAGGTACTAGTTTAGGTCAAAAATCACTTTTCAAAAACTTTACAATATCTTTCCGTTTTGAGGTCCCCCGAATCCAAAAAAAACATAGTTTTGGAAAAACTCTGTGCGTCTGTTAGTCTGTGAACACGATACAGGTCAAACGGATGAGCAGATTGAAACCAAATTTTGGGAGGATGTTTGGTATGCAAATATGAAGAGCCCAATTGTTTTTGAGGAAAATAGGCGCATGCGCAGAAGAGATATGTGCTATAACGGTGTTTTTTATATAATAATGGTATACTTTTTATAACGGCTTTTTATTTTATTTATTATTTCAAGAAAGTTTCGTTAAACATTCTTTTTTTAATTCTCTAGTGGCCTGTGCTGTGGGCGCTCTGTAAATGTGCGAATGCAACAGTACAGAATAGCTCACCACAGAGCAATGGCGATTGGAGTGAGTCATTCACAAAAAAAGAGCGACTCGCTCCGCTCCGTGAAAGGAGTCGTTCATTATGAACGACTCGCTCAGGAGCGACACAAGACTAAAGAGACATCAGTACTAACAAAATTTGCTATCTTTTTCTATTTTTAAATAATTACTGCGTGTAATATTATAAATGTTAAAAAATATAAATAAATAACGCAAAAAATGGTAGTAATCGTGTCTGTTATGTAAGTTATGTTAGAAAGTTACATTAACGCTTTAAATAACTAAGTAGGATGTTAGAAATATTGTCTAGTACAAATCTGAACGATTGAAACTACAAATAACATTTGGAACTTAGTGTACTAAGTTAAATTAAAGTATTTACCCCAAAACTAATATTTAAGAATATAAATTATACATTTATTTTCATTACTTTATTTGCTTATACTTTTTTTTTGTTTCAGGTATGTTTTATCGTCATAAAAAATTCAACTTGGTAAATAATTAATCTTCTATAGATAGCGTAAGTACATATTGGAATTTGTTTTTGGATCATCAATTTTTTATCATTATACTCGGTATCGAATACCTTATACCATCTTTTATTTTTAACGAGAAAAATGAAAATTTAAACCAGTTTCCTAAAAATAAGTAGACATTGCAAATATTTAATTAAAAAAAATAGATATAGGTATACGTCGCAATGATCCAGTGCAACTGACGATTTCATGAAATGTCTGAACGTTGTATAAAATGCTGACAAATTGTATAAGTCGAATATATTTCAGCAACGTTTTTTTAAACTATAATTTTTTTTATTCATTGATGGATTTACACAAGTTGTAACAGTTTGGCCCCAAAGACTTAATATGTAAGTGGATCTAGCATTCCCTATATTAGTTAATACAATATTCTGGTGTACAATTTTGAAGGTTATAAAAACGGTAAATGAGGTTTATAAATCTTATATTGTTAGGTAGAGCTGTAAAAGTAACGAGAAATTGTGTACCCGTATGTATTTGTTACTTAAAGAACCAGTACCCGTTACTTTCGTATCGTTACGTTACTAGTTACTTTTCATACGACATACAATCGTGTACTAACAGCATCAAGCATGTACCATCGCATCGAGGCGCGTCGCATACGTGGTGTATAACCATATCAAACGAGTCGAACTGACATGGATACGCAAGATGCGAGTAACGAAATGAATTTGTAAGTAACGATTCGTTACTTCGAGTCAGACGATGTACCCGTTACTCAGTAACGATTACATAGGATTTGTTACAGCTCTGTTGTTAGGAAAAATATATTTTAGATTTGTTTAATCAAATTCAATTGATAAAAACTTTGTCAAAATCATAATATTCTACACCTAAGGTAAAACGTCGTACTTAGCGGTAAAATAACATATTGGGATAATTATTTCGTGATTTCTTACAAACATAGCACTGCTTAATCTTTGATATTCTTAAAAATCGTGGAGTTCGAACTTTAAATTTAAAAAGCAAAATCGCAAAAAGATGTCACTTGAAAACATATGAAAATACAGTATTACTTATGGTAATTTGGCTGCTACAGGTACATAGATACATTTACAGCGTTAGCAAATGTCGGCTCAGAGAAAAAGGAAAGTAATAAACCGCCTCTACACATTTCATCTATATCATTGACAACATTAATTACAACTGACTTGAATGTGGCATTTCTATTCATCTATAATTTACCAATTGCATCATTCAATGATCAGTTGCAGTTTGATAACATTGATGTAGATTTGGTTTTCACCGAGTTCGTCAGGAATGTGATAATGTGATTAGTTGCGAGCAGTGGCGTAACAATAGGGTGGCAGAACGGAATGCCACGGGCCCTTGGTCTGAGAGGCCTTTAGGACAGGAGGAACCTAACATTTATTACAAAATTATTTAATCAGTTTAAGTTAGGTATTAACTCAAGAATATACACGAATTGTACAAATATCTGCTTTGCTTCGTAAGTTATAAAGATGAAACTACAACGTGAAGCTATTTTATATTAAGGGAGGGCCCCATCCGATGAATTTGCAACGGGCCTCAGGTGGTTGTTACGCCACTGATTGCGAGTTGCAAAAAATGTAAGCAAAGCTATACCCCCTTCATTTATTTAGGGTAGTATTTAAACGAGTGACTGTAAATTACAATTTTGGGTGACAAAAATAATCAATTTGGGTTACTGTATTTCTAAGAAGTGAGCGACTGACTGCGCGTGACGAGAAAATAATAGTTGGGTGACTAAATTACTTGGTGAGCAACTAAATTACTAAGTGAGCGACTAAATTACTAAGTTGTTAATAGTTAATTGTTTGAATAGAACTGCGTTTTCTAAAAAAAATATATTTAATTGACTGTCAATTAAATATACATTATTTAGAAAACGCAGTTCTATTCAAATAATTAACTATTTAATTCGCATACCCCGTTATCGTTCACCCCGAAATTACAATTCGCATACCCGTTTATCCTTCACCTCGGAATTATTTTTTTAAAAACTCCACCTTTGCCCCATCGCGTTTCACTGCGGGACAATTCGCATACCCCTTTATCAAAAAAAGCAGTGGTTTTCAATCTTCATGAAAATGTGACTTTTAAGTTGTAGTCTTAAAGTGAAAAAAAAAATAAAAAGAAAAATCAAAAGAAGATATCTGTTTCAAAATTACCGAAGGCATTCTAGTCGCTCACTTAGTAATTTAGTCACCCAACTATTATTTTAGTATTTCAAGTTATTAAAACAGTATCTCATCATCAGTCACCAAATTTTTTTTTTTATTCGACCGATTTATAATTCCCCATTTATTTATCTGAGGTTTGGCCCCATTACTAAAAACTACCCGACGCTCTTTGATACGGATGTGCGCAGGGCGAACGAAATGTACACTGACTGTGCTATATCGACGACGACGTAGCCGAGGGCCATTCGACCGGATAAGAGTACGGAGTAGATGTCATGTCCGTATCATTAATCTCTGGACCGGCGGGATCTGGGAAGCACATAGTGAGCGGGAGGGGGGGGACCATAAAACGTGTGTATGCGAATCGTCGTGACTTGCTGAGGCATTGCAACCGGACTACGGCGTTTTGGTGTAACAGTGCGGTCGGTCGATCGCACGTGATGCGGGATGCAACCGGGTGAACGGGGATCGCTCTGTGACCTTACGGTGCACTCTCAAGAAGGTCGTCAGAGTTATACTGCACTGGAGACTGATGTAATGTCATACGTTCAATTAATGCGGAAAGGTTGCATTCGTTGTCGGCGCACGTGAAGGAGACTTTGAAATGCAGTTTTTGCCATTCCAACCCACAAGTGGGGAATGGTACTAGTTTAGGTCAAAAATCACTGTTCAAAAATTTTACAATAACTTTCCGTTTTGAGG
This sequence comes from Xanthostigma xanthostigma, assembly GCA_963575645.1. Lineage (NCBI taxonomy): Eukaryota > Metazoa > Arthropoda > Insecta > Raphidioptera > Raphidiidae > Xanthostigma > Xanthostigma xanthostigma. The sequence continues at coordinate 14,918,851 of OY754464.1, forward strand.
TCCCCCAAATCCAAAAAACATATTTTAGGAAAAACTCTGTGCGACTGTTAGTCTGTTTGTCTGTGAACACGATACAGGTCAAACGGATGAGCGGATCGAAACCAAATTTTGGGAGGATGTTTGGTATGCAAATATGAAGAGCCCTATTGTTTTTGGGGAAAATCGGCGCATGCGCAGAAGAGATATTTGCTAAACGGTGTTTTTTATATAATTATGGTATACTTTTCATAACGGCTTATTGTTTTATTTATTTTTTCAAGAAAGTTTCGTTAATAAATTTTTTTTCTAAACTTTATAGTTACGGAAATATTTTGAAAATAAAAAAAATCAGCCGCTCTTTTGTTTTATGGATCTGTCAGAAATTAACAAGTTCGGCATGCTTTGATTAATGTTTACATGACGTGGAACATATTATGTAGGTAACCAAGGCAACGAATAGCAAATATCATATTGAATACTAGCAATTACCCGCGTCACCTCACACGATATCAGAAATTTTTCTTTTCTTTATTGTAATCAAATGTCAATAATTTTGAAGTTGGAATGGCCCCGTCGCCCAATTGGCTGGATTTTTTTTTTTGCTTTTGGTATCACTGATTTTTTTATGTGGTTTAAATTCACGTATCTTAGTGGTTAGGGCAATAGACTCGCATACGGGTACCGCGTTCGAATCCCGACGGGGGCGGATATGGCTGGGACTTTTTCCTGCTGCCTCTTGCCGAAGAACGGTAATTCCTGTGAGATTTTCCATGGTTTCTCTCAACAATTCCAGATGAATATCGAGATGGTTCCTTATTCAATGCCATGGCCGATTAGCTCAAAATTTGTCTACCTTATGCTAATGTCCCAAAAATCCTTCATTTGTTATTAATTAGTTGAAGTTGAAAAAATGTTATGACATAATGTCGAGAAACGGACGTTAAACGCATTATTATTATTATTAAATTCGCGTATCTGTACCATGTGTATTTAGTGACCAGAATATTGGTATCAAAATCTCAGAAAAAAGTTTATTAGTGAATTTGTCATATTGCACCAGCGTTGCCAGTTTTTTTTTGCCAAGTCGGGATTTTGGAACTCCTTGAGTGAAAACAGCGGGATTCTTTCGTCGAAAACGTATATTTATCAGAAGTTTTCAAATATTTATCTTTTTATTTGAATTAAAATTACGTTTACGTGACAATAGATAGCAAAAATAGCCATAGAAAATGTATTTTAATAAAAATATAATATTTTAAATCAGATTTACCCTATCGTTAAATAGTTGAGTCTTATTCGTCTTCAGAATAAAAAAAAAATAAAAAACAGAAATGAAAATCAAAAAAGTTTTATTCATTAGAAAAATATGGCGTTTCAAACAATAGTCTGTGGAGTGAGTGTTACAAATTGCAACTTACAATAAGAGAAAAATTATTTATAAGAATTACTTATTCATGATATTTCTGTGAAGATTTAACTTCTTTTAAAGTCATTCCCGAGTTATCCCCGAAAAGCGAGATTGAGCCTGTCCCGCGCGGGACATTTAATTTTGATTTAAAAATCGGGACGTCTGGCAACGCTGTATTGCACATACGCGATGGCGGCGGTCGGATGGCGAGACTTGGTTTAAAATTTTTGAAAATGTATATAGCAGCACGATAGCTCTCGACAGATTTATAATCGATTTTGAATAGATGTAATTATTAAAGTTGTGTTAATTTTGAAGTTTGACATATTTGAAAATATTCCAATTTCAGGACTTGTTAGTTACCATGACATTTGTGCCGTGCTGCGTCATAATGGTCGAACAGATAGGTGTATATCGATTCGGAACCCAAAGGAATGGTGAGACCTCTGGTGATAAATATGCTGAACTGTCCTAAGGGGGGTTTTTGACAGGTAAATAATGGAGGCATAAGGTAAACATTGATTTAGAAAAGCATGATGGAGGCTAGGTTAGCTTCCATCATGCTTTTCTAAATCAATGTTAGCCTCCATCATGCTTTTCTAAATCAATGTTTACCTGTTAAAAACCCCCCTTAAGACAGTTCGGCGCATTTCTCACCAGCGGTCTCACCATTCCTTTGGGTTCCGAATTAGTCTCGTTTCTTTCAGCGGTTTTAAAGTTATCAATATTATAATGATGTAACAATATCATTATTAGTATTTTCTTCAAGTGAAAACCTCCTAATTGATTCATGCGATGTGTTTTCCATACACCGTTAATCTTTTGTAAGACAGTTTTCACTGAATGCGTTTATCACGTAATACATTTTTCAAAATGTCAGCATTGCGCTCTCAAAATTCCGCCGGGAGCTACAAATGTCCCCTAGTAAAAAATCTGTGATGCTATAAATGATTAATAATGTTAGAGTGTGAATTATTCTGATCGGTCATGTAGAACGATAGGTCTATTGTGGCACCTATATAAATCGATGGCCTCACGAGCAATGAAACTGCTATTTTAGGGAATCAATCTTTTATATAGTCCTATTCGTTCTTCAAGGAAGCTCCCACGCAATATTCAAAGTGTTTTTATCTATTTTTTTCCGTTCATTCAAATATACTGTATATTACGACAAGGGTCGAAAGTTTGATATCCTTGCACTGCGCACCATTAGATTAGATAGATAAAGATCTTTATTTTATTGGTACAAATGTACATAAATAGCGACAAAACAGAATAATTAATTATAAAAACTCGTTCAATTTGTAGTGAGCCTTAACTAATAAGTATTTTATTTAATTTTTCCTAAACTTTTGTTTGGAATTCGGAGCAGTTATTTCTGTAGGTATTCTTATCATAGCGTTATGGACACCTTTATAAGTCACTGCTAATGTACAATTAGTAGTTTTTAAATTATTTTTATTTCGTGTAGTATGTTCGTGTTTATTGTGATTTTCGTTATACAAAGATTGATAGTTTTGTACAAAATTTGCACAATTTAGAATATAAAGATCTATTATAGTGTTAGTATTTTATACTGAATAAATAAACTTTTACAATGTTCTCTAGGTGCCACACCCGCTATGATACGAATACACTTTTTTTTAATTAAAAAAACTTTTTTTGACCATACCGAACTGCCCCATAAGATTATTCCATACTGAATAATAGATTGGAAATATGCATGATAGACATTAAGCAGAATGTCGGTACTAGTATATTTTTTTAAGTAAGTGAGAACGAATTTAGCTTTATTTAACTTAGGCAAAATGCAGTCAGTATGTTGTTTCCAGTCGAGATTATTGTCTATGTATAAACCAAGAAATTTAACGGATTTTTTTATTATAGTCTAAGTTTAATAATTGTGGAATGTTAAAGTAATTTCCAAGCTTATGTTTTAGTGTCGTTTACTTTAAGGCTGTTATTTGTAAACCATTTGCATAGGTCTATTATGCATTTTTCCAATCTACCTTTTAAAAGCGCCTGATCTCTTCCCTCACATATGACAGCAGTGTCATCAGCAAACAAGAAGATTTTACTGTTAGTAGCCAACAGAAGATCGTTTATAAATAATATAAAGAGCAGAGGTCCTAAAATGCTGCCTTGAGGTACACCTCTTGTACTTAGTTGCCAGTCTGACATTAATACCGGAGCTAGTATTCATTTTGACTTGCCCCATGATTCTTGTAATGTGGTGCCCTTCTCTGTGGTGGTTTCCTAGGCCGGTGTCTAGTATGCTTTATTATAAATCCATCGCGCCGCGCTGCTCCGTATTATTAAAAATTATTATTATTTTTGTTGTTTTTACGGATTATTCGCTTTATGATTTTTTAATTCGTGAACAGCTTATGCTACGTTTGTTTATCTTGTAATTAAACACCCACCAACTCGTCTAGTTTTAATATGGAATTTTTACAGTTCATCGTATTTATACTAAATTAATAATTCATCATAAAGTATCTTCCATGAGTCACGCAATATTATCATTTTTCGTTAGTAAAATTAGGATAGAAAATACCTAATATAGAGGGTGTCTCACGACATGACTGCCATAGCATGGGGCTGTGTTCAAGTCAAAAATGTCTAATGAACATATTATACGCGGAACGCTATCCTAACTGAGCTAGAAGCATGGTCACTATGTAAAAGTGTCCATGGGCGCATAACCCAAAAACTAATAGATTTTTAGCTAACAGATATGTTTAGCGAGATTTTAGATATAGGGATATATCCATTAAATTCACACTTTAAAAAAATCCTAAGCTCTAGAAATATGTTTTCGAGTGCGCTGATTCCGAATATGACATTATCATTTTATACAGGGTAACACCTTTCCACATTACCTACCTAGTTTTTAACTATTTTTCTATTTCTAAAAAAAAGCACAAAAGTTGAACTTGGAATATGTTTGTGAATTCAATAGATATCCCTATATCTAAAATGTCACTGAACATATCTGTAGCTAAAAATCTACTGGTTTTTAGGCCGTGCACTCAAAACACTTTTTTATTGACCTTTAAACTTTAAAATAAAACCATTTTCGATCAATTTAACCGAGAACCAAATCTCATAAAGTTTGTGCGGGCTCCTTTAGGCTTCTGGACCAGAATACCCCCTTAAAACATTTTCAAACACTTGCCCGTAATCTTTCATATATTCTAAGTACGTTGTAAATTTATATATCAAGCAGAAGTGTACATTTATGCTCCATAATATTAAATCGACTCTAAGATTAGATATTTTTGTATTATTTGATAGCAGTATACAGTAAAGTTTGTTGTATCTAATAAAAACAAATGCAGCATCGTGCATATATGTACTAAGTCTAATACCTATATAGAAGACTCGGTCACTGTGTGGCTGCAAGGCATCAAACGTTGTTGCTAGTGTGTTGCTTTAATATACATATTATGTACTAGCAACGTTTTTAGTTGAACTCACCATTTAAGACAAGTAGTGATATTGTGTCGCTCCTGAGCGAGTCGTTCATAATGAACGACTTCTTTCTCGGAGCGGAGCGAGTCGCTCTTTTTTTTGTGAATGACTCTTTCCGAGCGCCATTGATCTGTGCTAAGCTATTCTGTACTGTTGTATTCGCACACTTACAGAGCGCACACAGCACAGACCACGGAGGCACTAGTGAATTATGTACTCACTAACTTATGTCTCCCTCTCAACTAAATGCTCCGTCTTTGTCGCACTCACTAACTTATATCTCCCTCTCAACTTAATGCTCCGTCTTTGTCGCACTCACTAACTTATATCTGCCTCTCAACATAATGCTCCGTCTTTGTCGCACTCACTAACTTATATCTCCCTCTCAACTTAATGCTCCGTCTTTGTTGCACTCACTAACTTATATCTCCCTCTCAACTCCGATGATGCACTTCTGTAAACGATTTCGTCAGGCATCGCGATGATGCACTTCCGTAAACGATTTCGTCAGGCATTTACCAGGTTAGTCCCCAAGTCAAGCGTGCCTAAAGAAGTTTTACTTAAAAAACTGATTTCGATCCCATATCATAGAGACTGGACTGTTACATGATAACATCCGACCTTTAGTGTAGACTGGAAGATGTGAGCGCGACTTTATAATATGTGATAGGACGAGATGTCCGATGTAGCGAGGTCACGTTCATGTTTATGGTCACCGGGGGAGTTGGTGTTGGTCAGTCGTTGTTCCTTTCTGTTCTCTGCTCCTGCAGCTGAGGAGATATCCGCACGCCGCACTCGCACCGCCATTATTTGGTGCGATAGCCAACTGTACTCTCCGCTCTATCGTACACATGTACGGTGTACCATTAACTGTACCGTTCACAACATACAGTACCAAGGAGATATTACATAATAATATGGAGCACGTGAGCCAAATTCCGGTATAAAGAGACAGAGATAATTGGCTGAAACGTTTTCGTCACATTCAAAAGTGTGGAAATCAAATTTTTAAGAGAGTTCCGTCCATATAATATCTAATAATAATTATAATTAATTTATTAAGTAATAAGAAAAATCGCATGTTTGTGGACAAAAGTTATATTTATAAATGTACGACGTTTCGTATAATTTTCATATGATACATTCCCAAAAAGTACATAAAATATAGGTGACCAATAATTGTTCCTATTCCCCTTGGGAGCAGAAACTATGACTAATTTGGAATGATTTAGCCTCTATAACTTGGGGTTCGGAAATGTGTCATTTTCGAGAAAATTTACTTCGTTTTTCTTTTTACAAAAATTCGAATTTTGGGAGTTAAAATTTAAAAAAAATGTTCTCACTTTTTGGCCTGGATTTTTCCATGATTACTAATAGTCCAACCTTCCTAAAGCTAAAAACCACAAAATATACTGTTAGATTTTATGTTGTGTGTTAGAAGTTAGAACTTAGGTACTTACAATAAATTTAAAAAAATCAAATTTTAGAAGGTGAGTTACTTTGGAAAATTTGCGTTTTAGAAAAAAATGTTTGGGACAAAAGTTTCATGTTTTATAACGTATAATCGATTTCCAAGGTGAAAATTAGAGGTTACTGTTTGAAACAAAAAATTGATCTTGAATGCCCTTGAACCAAGGTTAAAAATTACCACGGGCATCAAATGTCCCCCTTCGAACCAAACAACTTTTGTCTGAACAACTTTGTTCGAGCACGTCATCCTCTCTGAATTTACAAGGTGTACCGACTAAAATGGATCACTCTGTATACACAAAGAAAAGTGCACCGTCCGAAAATATACAATTCTCAATTAAAAGATCTCTCTTCTCACTAGCAAGAAAGATAGCGTCCCCTAAGATGGCTGTACTACACATTTGCAACGAACCTGTTTATATTTAAATCATACGTTGGTAGATTAATCTCCTTTGCTTATGTAGGGTAGGAAGGAACGTAGAGGTATGTAATTGACGGTGTTATATCTTTTCATGGTAACGAAAAATATAACTGGGTGACCACTGACCTCACACCCGTCGGAAGCCGGAGGTATAATAAACCGTTATGAAATGAAGTTTAAATTTAAAATTTGTCTAGAGATAAAGCGTATCTACTTTAACACAATTATACGAAACAATTAAGTTCAAAAATGATCCAAAGATACGAAATGTGTTTAATAATTCTGAAGCGGAATTTAAAATTGAAAATGCAGAAATTTTTCTAAGGCCACTAACAGGTAAGGTTAGTTGGGCTTGGTCCAACTTACGCTATAGAATACTTTTTAATAAATATTTTGTACAAATTTACGATGTTTTGTGAAAATAAACTGTTTTAGTAACATGCAGCGACATCTCATATAATTTACTCAAAGTTATTAGTACAGAAACAAACAAAAAAAACTGTTCTTAGTACCAAATCGCGACATATGATAGAATTCGCCCAAAGCTATTAGTCCAGAAGCAACTCTGGTAGAATTTGCTCAAAGCTTAGTTCAGACGTCGGACCACAAACGAAATACATTTTGCAGAATTATGTCTATCGCATCCGGGTGAAACCGGGACGGACCGCTAGTCTTTTAAATGAAAGTTTATAAAAAAAAGTCCGAAAATACAGATACAACTTGTTACACAGTCAACGTGAGCGATTTTGTTTTGTTGTCGCTGATAAGTTTGTGTGTGGGTGGACATTGTATTATGCAGTGTGCATATAAACATACTACACTACTGACATCTATGTATAGCTACATGCACTGGTTCACCGTTCGTCTTCTTTATTTTACAGTGTCACTGACTTTTTCAGTGTGTCACGTATATTATTTGATGTTATGTAACTGTATTACTGTAGTTGGAAACAATCGTCTATTCCTTTTTATTATATACAGTTACTAGCTTTTGCCCGCGAATTTGTCCGCGTAGACCATGAACGTATAATAGCAGTATATATATTTGGAATTTAGTGAATTATATTATAGTATATCTATACTAATATATAAAGCTGAAGAGTTTGTTTGTTGGTTTGAACGCGCTAATCTCAGGAACTACTGGTTCAAATTGAAAAAAATTTTTTTGTTGGATAGCTCATTTATCGAGGAAGGCTATAGGCTATATAATATTACGCTACGACCATTAGGAGCGGAGCTTTAATAAAAAATGTTGTAAAATGTATCTCAAAAATAAGCTTCTATTCATGTGAAATGCACTAACTAAATATACTAATATTAGCGTTGTCAGAATACAACGCCGGCGAGCTCAATCGGTAAAGCACACGACTGTCAATATCAGGGTCGTGGGTTCGAGCCTCACGTTGGGCGAATATATTTTTATTTATTTTTTTATTTTCTACATTGCTTTCTTCTAAGGCTTACATTTAAATTTATTTTAATTTTATTTAATTAATTTAAAAAAAATATGAGTTAAGAAAAGTTTAAAAACTGCTTTTTATCGACAAAAACTTTTGAACGGTAACTCCGATCATCATGAAATTTGGACACAACATTCATCTCGGTAAACTAAGATGAATGTGTACTCGTGTTCCTCCCTTACCTATTCGTTCTTTTACACCCGGGTGAAACCGGACGGGACCGCTAGGATACTATATGTAGTATATGACATTATGAATCAAATATGTAAACTTGTCAAGTGAAAGCTTGTCTTTTTTCAGCAAAGTTTGCAAACCCATTTTATCTTTCCACCGAATTTTTTTTCCACATTATGTTTTTGGTGGGGTAGAGCAATACCTCGGCTCTATTTAAATTCAATAAAAAATAAATAAATATCCTCCATTTGCACTCAAGAGGATTCTCAAAAGTTGAAAAGATGTTGTCCGAAGAACAATTTCATTTCCGTTGGGAATCGTTTTAATGTAACTTGTACACAGAATGGTAGTCGTGTGGCATAAAACAAAATGTAATCGTTATCGGTGCCCCCATCTCAAACTCGGTACTTTACGGAAAAAAGAACGCCACCGTCGTCGGTTCTCCCGGAGCAAACAAAAATGAATACTGCCCGTGTATGTGTGTGCGTTTCGTTGTATACGACGCCTTCGGAGATGTTCTTATGGTTTCGTTTAGTAGATTGTTTGACTCACATCACCACTTCGTCTTTCGTTTTGCACTGACATACAAACATAAACTGGTCACACATTTGTCCAGAGGCGGTTCTTTGAACACAAAAGTCTATACTATTATATAACAAAACTCGCAAAACCGTTCTTGGTTGATGGTTAAAAGATTTATTTACTAAAAGAAACGTCAACAAAAACAAACTAAAAAGTACTTCTCTAGAATAATGCAAAAATCAATTCAAATAAATAACGAAAAACAAACGAATTCGAAAACAACAATAATAACACTAAACTACCATGTACACGCAATATTTATATCTCACAGATGTCTATTTATCTCTATATTTATTTAGAACAATTATTTATTTATGTCCATACATTCGTCCAGATGCGGCTCTTACACACAAATCTATACTATTGCAACAAAACTCGCAAAACCGTTCTTGGTTGATGGTTAAAAGATTTATTTACAAAAAGAAACGTCAACAAAAACAAACTAAAAAGTATTTCTGTATAATAATGCAAAAAATAATTCAAATAAATAACGAAAAACAAACGAATTCTAAAACAACAATAATAACACTAAACTACCATGTACACGCAATATTTATATCTCACAGATGTCTATTTATTTCTATATATTTATTTAGAACAATTATTTATTTATGTCCATACATTCGTCCAGATGCGGCTCTTACACACAAATCTATACTATTGCAACAAAACTCGCAAAACCGTTCTTGGTTGATGGTTAAAAGATTTATTTACAAAAAGAAACGTCAACAAAAACAAACTAAAAAGTACTTCTCTATAATAATGCAAAAATCAATTCAAATAAATAACGAAAAACAAACGAATTCGAAAACAACAATAGTATAGGTAATACTAAATCACCATGTACACGCAATATTTATATCTCACAGATGTCTATTTATCTCTATATTTATTTAGAACAGGTATCGGGCTGATTTTCCTAAAGGGCCATTTATAAGATTTAGGGTGTGTAAGCGGGCCAGACTCTAAATGAAAAACTAAAACACATACTAAATTAAAATATTTATTTAGTTTAAAACAATTTTCATATAAAGGTAATAAAAATGGTAAATTATCTTCTTATCTTCTAGTCGAGGTAAGGAGTCGGAAGGGGCACCTTTTTTTGTTTTGCCAGAGCGCCAATCTGGAGACCTCCCTCCGTTTTCGAGATCGCTGAACACGATGGTGAGGGTCTCGCAATATTTTTCCCCCGCCCCCTGATTTCCATCCCTTGGAAAAAAATTTTAAAAAAATTTGAATTTTGTAGGAAAATTAATTCTCTACAAAAAATCTTTGAAGGCCAGTAGTTCTTAAAGTATCATATTCACAGAAAAAAAACAAGGGGCTAATTTGAAGGGGCTGCCGAGGGAAAAAATTGCAATCTCGAAAACGGAAGGGAATCTTTAGATTGGCGCTCCGGTAAAAAAAGCAAAAACCCCAAAAAATCCCGTCTCCTGACCTCGACTTTTCGGTTTCTCATAATTTGTATTACTGCCTGCGGAATGACTTCTCCTCAGACGTTCTTTGGTTGATTGTAGTATAATTTTCTTTGCTTTTTAAAGACATTCTGGTTTGGACAGAGGTATGATGTAAAAAAAAACTAGTCTTCGCGACGACATAAAGACTGTAAGTAAGAGTAAAATACATGCAATACAAATTACTGTTCAGAGCCTGCTGTCGCGGTAAGATGTAGGTACTACAGATATCTACAGTTCCGTTACCTACAATATGCGAATAGTACAATTTCATCCATACTGTATTATTGAAAAGATTTTTCTTTGAAAACACAAAGTGGATTTGTTCTTTATTGTTTTCTTTCTTTTGTGTTTCTGTATACTATATGAATTACCTATTCTTAGATCACACACATATAGTATTATGTTTTATTGCCCTATATGAGACGAGCCGCCCCTGTCATTAACACACAGTATTCTTCATTTCATCTCCTTTTCTTTGATAGATACATCTGTGCTGATAAAAGCACAGAATGGGTTTCTTACTTCTTCTTATTCGTCTCTTTATTGTGGACTTGCATGATTATATCAAAGCTTTGTTTTATTATTACTTTTATTTTTTACGTTTGAAATCTTGATTTTATTTATATATCAAATTATATTATGTTGAATTTTCTTTCACGTAAAATGAACATGTTATATCAGATAAATAATATTTCGAACTTCACTTATGATTTGAAAGTAGATATATAAGTGATCGGTAATAGTTCAATTCCTCTTGGAAGAAGAAACTGTTACTAATTTGAAATGATTTAACCGTATCACTTGGGGGTCAAAAATGCGTCATTTTCTTATGATAATGACGCTTCTGTGAAGAATGTTTATTTATTTTTTTTTTATTACTCATGCGGGAAAAGTGGTATGTTTACGCACGCTGTTACGGTTGAAAACTAGCTATTTTCATTTGCGTGCGGAAACTTTATTTGTCGCACTCAAATTAGGCTTTTGAAAAAAAAAATAATTATCGATTTTTTTATTGTATTTTAAAACTTTATTATAAATAATATTGATAATCGATGCGAAAAACTTTCAAAAAACTTTTTTTAAATTAATTATAAGCAATTTAAAATTGATAAAATCACGTGACTGCAAACGCACTAAAATTGTTTTTGACAGTTGTGACGTCATAATGTTAAAATGTATATACGCAGTATACTATCAATGGCTTCTACATGTATTATTATAATAATATAAATTACCATTATGACGTCACATTATGTTCGGGAAATGTCGGCGCGTTCTCGGAACTGGGTACAAAAATTTATTTTTAATTTGATATAACTTTTGAATTATAACGAAAATAAAAAAAAGAAAAATAGTTTTGTTATAAAACTTATATACGATCTTTCCATTTATGACAAAAAAAAATTTCATTCAAAAGCCCAATTATTGTTTGCCGTGCGCAAATTCAGAGTTACCATAGTTACCAATACAATAACAATTTTAACTGAATAGTCAACTGTTTAATGATTTAATTTTAATTTTTAATATTTCTAATTTCTTTTTTTAATTCGTAATAAAATTTTAATTTCAATTTACTTTAATTCGTAATAAAAAATAGCATGTGCAACTCGTGCGGCATTGTCGATTGCCCACGAAAGCGAAGTTGAGCGCCCGCACTAGTTGCACAATATACTATTTAATTATTGTAAGTTTTAACACACAACATAAAATCTAACAATAAATTTCGTGGTTTTTAGCTTTAGAAAGGTTGGCTAATTAGTAAGCTATCTGATCATGGAGAAATTTAAGCCAAAATGTGATAATTTTTTTTCTAATTTTTACCTCCCAAAATTCGGATTTTTGTGAAAAGTAAACCGAACTAAATTTTCTCGAAAATGATTGCATTGATTCATTGGAATTAGTGATCAGACTTAACGCGAGATGCCGGGAACGGAAGCGGACATGATCCAGGATCAAATTATATGACAGAATATGTTAGCGGGATATCGCTTGGATATAAATGTATCCCGCCATATTAATTTGATCCCGCACCACGATCGCTCCGGATCCCGCTGTTCCGAGTTGATCTGTGCTCTTTGGAAGTCCGATTTAGAAAACAAATCTTTGTGCATTCAAACTTTGTCAAATATCGCAAAAAAAATAAAATAGTGCCTAGTTTATGCCTGTAAATTTTTGTAACTCACGTAAATTCGAAGTAAGAAAACCATCTCGGATGCATAAAGACGTTTTAGTTAAATGAAGTAAATCGAACACATCGTCATTTTGAATATTGACTTCAAATGTGTATAAAATAGATAAGCGAAATGAAGAAAACTAAACCGGCGCTGCATTTTACAAAAAAACAAAAAAATGTTTGTGTCGCGGCACTCGTAGAAAGTGTAACTTCTTATGTAATACCCAAGTGTATATAAATAACCGGAAGTATAGGTCTCTATTAAGCTCTTTGCAACAAAACTCAACGGGTACCCGCACGTCGCCTCTCGGCGCGACGGCGATCGTTCCGATGCAGTGGACCACGTAATTTCATAGAAGTCTGTTGACGACGACAGATGTGCGCGCACGTTTTTACCTATACTTACCTACTTTGTGCTGCTCATTGGGAATACGGAGTTTAAAATTGATATTGATATGGATTTACTAATTAGCCTTGTTCATAATAGGCCAGTGTTGGGACAAAAATTACAAAAATAAACAAGCAAGACGTAATGTACTTGCACTTCTTCGCCCTTCAAGTATAAAACTGATATCGATAACAACGGACGCGCTCACGTATATTAGCGGATCGTGTACAAAGGTAACCGTTTTGCGTCGGCCCGTTACCCGTTGACTAAAACGGTCGTTAACAAGAGCCCTAAGAAGTTTCACTTTAAAAATATTGAAACGAATTGAACGCTTGAATGAATAGTAGATAGTGACGAAACGAATTACATGTACAATGTAAAAAGCACGTGCAGTTGTGACAGTATAATCGTTCAGTATAAAGTTGTCGTAAATATTCATTACAAATAGCGGCCATAGTTTCTTTAAAATGACTTTTTGTACAATCTGCACACAAATAGATAACGCGAACTTCGATATATCGGCGCATGGCATCGAAGAAGAAGTGTCGCTGTACACCTTCGTTTATAGGTCAGTTTGTAAACAGAACCGAATTAAAGCGCTGATAGGTCGTAGGGATGCGCAAACATTTTCAGTTCTAGGTACTTCTGTTTGGAATTATTTCACGTCTTCTCTAAAGTTATTTTAATATCCGCGACTGTCCGAAAATATAAAATTAGTATATTGTGCGACTAGTGCGAGTGCGGTAACACGCGAGTGGAATATACTTATATTTATTTCATTTCAGTTCATGTAAAACTAAATTTAAATAATTTTCCAACTAATCAGGCTGTTCACGACTATGATACAAGGCAAAAGACACACTGTGCAATTCCTTAACAAGGCTTGTCTCTTTATAGTAAAGGTCAATTTTACTCTGGAATTAACATTTTTAATAATTTACCTGACCAGATAAAAAATATAAATATCAATCCATTTAAAACAGCATTAAAAAAATTCTCATTCAGCAATGTTTCTACTCTATTGACGGAAATTTCACATAAAATATTTTATATCAGAATTTTGATATAATTATTAAGAATTTTATAATGACACTTTCGTACCTTTTTGGCGATGTGAAAATAAATCATTATTATTATTATTATGACGTTTACAATTTGATTTTTTTTATAAACTTAACATGACATAGACAAATAATATTAGAATTTTTCTAGACTGCTGTTAGAGGCAAAAAATGCTTAAGGCATTAAGCAGTTAATCCGGCACTGGTGGTGTAATATATTATTCCATACATAATGCCATGAAATGTATTTTAAAATAAAATGAATCAGTGCGACTATTTCGTTCACATATTTTGTTTTATTGAAAGATAGGACGTCGCTATTATTAGTGAAGAAATCGGATAATTCAGTTCTTTGAACAAGAAAGATAGAATGTTTGAATTAAAACATTTCCATCCTTTGGCCGAATATTTTCAATCGTTCCCTGTAAAGAACAAAGGGGAATTTATACAGGAATTGAATTCTCCGCTGGCAATTTATTTTTGTATCTCTGATTAATGGAATTATTTTAATTATTTGCTTTGTATTTTCTCTCCTGTATGTTGCTATGCGGCGTTTATTGTTCTTTCTCATAAGGAGATTTAACTTATAAAAGGCATATATTTATTTTAGTCACGTTTATATTCATTAATTTTTGGTTCAAGTGTTTTGAATAAATAAGAAATAAAATTTAGCTTCTTTACATTTGTATATAAAATTGACTTGTCCTAAGAATTTACTCACTCATTTTTGCCTCACACCAGTTACTTTTATTAAATACTTAAAATTAACTATTCATTTCTTACTTTAAAAAAATTATTAGAACTAAAAGCAAAGATAACTCCGTACATGCAAAATTAACTAGTGCCTCTGTGGCCTGTGCTGTGTGCGTTCTGTAAATGTGCGAATGCAACAGTACAGAACAGCTCAGCACAGAGCGATGGCGCTCGGAGTGAGTCATTCACAAAAAAAGAGTGACTCGCTCCGCTCCAATAAAGGAGTCGTTCATTATGGACGACTTGCTCAGGAGCGACACATCACTATTGATCATAACTCAATAAATATCTATCTATCTTTGTTTGGTTTTTCTTGAATTTTTATATTTTTTTTATCAAAGTGACCTGTACTTTGACAAGTAATTATCCAGGGCTAGTTTTTATTTTAGATGATTTCCGACGAAGTTTGAATGATAGGGAATATAAGCGACGCGATATGAAGCAATAACAGGGACACGAGAGGGATGGAATCCACGGATATTAGGATAAGGAATATGGATTAGCCTCGGGCCCTTCTCGGCAGGTGTTAGACAAACATGATGGCCAGGAATATGGACGGCCGGGACGGGTAATTTAATGTTTTGCTTGAAGAATGCAAGCTATTGTACGTTTTGAAGGTTCAGTTAAAATATCTAAAGCTTTAATTTTTAAACGCCTAAGCATTTGTATACATTTTATGCTTTGTTGTCTTAAATATTTCCCGGTGTTAATTACTTGCATTTCTTTATTGCCTTAATTAAAATATCAACAGCGTTGATTAAATAAATACACCTAACTTGTTTTGAAATTATTGCATTTTATATTGTATTTACAGTTTAAATGTTATAATTTATTTTTTGTACTCAAGTGACCAAAGCTAAAAAGTGACCGATTTTGACCAATTTTTTGTGATAAAACAAACCTTCATATGCACTGATTGTATAATGCATATACACAGGGTGTCAAGAAATTTATACCCAAGTAACTGAACAAGTTGACTTGACTCAAACCTGGTTCGGACTATGCTAATATTTTAGTCTAGTGGCGAGTTTAGTAACAAAATGTATCTGAACAGCAAGAATTTAGTTGAGTTCTTTAGTAAATGATTTAGTCCATCAATCCATTTGATGGTACTCCATAAATAAGTACCGCAAATCTTTACTGCCTCCTGAGCCATTATAAATAAACGCCGATTTATGTCGGTTATGAAAATACGCTAAACTTTTCATTTACAAATTCACCGCTTTACTGCTGCTTTTGTACCCTGGCTTCCGGCGAGCCACTCCTGGCCGACGAAAGGCAGCGGACCTTTGTGACTACGTGTTGATAACAACTCCTAAAAAACTTTTCATTTACAAATTCACCGCTTTACTGCTACTTTCGTACCCTGGCTTCCGGCGAGCCACTCCTGGCCGACGAAAGGCAGCGGACCTTTGTGACTACGTGTTAATAACAACACCTAATAATAAAAACACGGTACGTTACATTAAATTATGCCGTTCTTGTCCACACATTTAGGATCACACTACACCTCCAATGCAGACTTTTGTATACAAAGCCGTCATCGTCCGCATTGCGATGTATTTTTCATCGGTATTCACAACTGACTGCTATATAAATCCTTCTTATATTGCTCAAATAAAATTCTGACATAACTGTCTGCATATTGCTAAACATAACATATCCCGATTATATGACACAAGAGAACACAATAAAATAGCGTCGCGCTCTCTTGTTTATTATTAGTCGCGACGCATAGCACTCTTAAACTCTTCCATGTCCGATTTGAATTTATATGTCTCTGAATATTAAATTTACTTTTAAGTCCAGTAAACACACATGCTACTTTTTAACCGACTATACAAAAAAGTAGGAAATTATATGTTTTTTTTGTCGTATGATTTCGCGATTGGAGATTTAAGATTCTAATCGCTGAGTAATAGTCAAATCGCGATATTGTGCCCATCTTTAATCGCACGTAAATAATTTAAAAAAAGATAAGTTCAAAAACTAAAACCCGACTACTGAAAAGAATGAAACAAGAAAATACTAGTGTGACCTGTGCGAATTATTCGCACTAAACAAGTATAATAATTATCACATTATAAAATTATTTTTTAAATATGTTTGCAGGTATTCAATTCGTTTCTAATTTTGCATACTGTTTATAACGTTCTTCTTTTTGTTGTATTACAATTTACAATATGAAGCTCAGATGACAGATCGAAGAAATATTTTACTAATATTGTCATATAAAGGCGCAAATAGCAAAAAAAGTTGAGCTAAGCCGTCAGATGGCATCATGCAGCATTGCTGTGACGTTGTTCAGCGCTGCTCGCTGTTTCAAAATTAAAGCCGTCAGATGGCAGTATGCAGTATTGTGTCTGTTGTATTACAATCTTAAGGTCAGATCGAAGTGTTGACGTTGTTTCAAAATTAAAGCCGTCAGATGGCAGACGTTGTTCAGCGTTGCTGTATTTTAATTAATTTACAAAAACAAAAGCAGTATTACATTTTTCAGATGTCGATGTCAGTAGAGCAAGCAATTATCTGTAAAATGATATATAATTTATGTGGAGAAATTGTGAGGTTTTTTCTAAAAAGGGAGGCAAACATTCTAAACCTTAGCGTATTAATATATATGATTCTTATTTGAGGATATCCCTGGTCATATGCCACCTACCCTAACAAAACATTTATAGTAAGCGATCATAAGCTCTAGGGCAGAGGTCGGTAACCTTTTGAGACGGAAGAGCCAAAAGTTGCAATTTATAAAATTTCCAAGTTTTTAAAGAGCCACTAAATATTTTCGTTTCAGTATTGTAGTATTTGCTTATATAGGTATAATATATATATTCGAAGACGACTCGTCGCGACGGGGGCGGTGCGGGTGAGAGGCGAGTGGAAATGGCTGAGAGATAGACATGGTACTCAATCATGGATCGATTGGACGATTTTTAACGGTGTATATAATAAAATAATTATTTTTTGCGTATGGAACTGAAGAGCCGCAACTTTACTTCAAAAGAAACGCAGGTTGCCGACCCCCGAAAGTTCATTTTAATAATTGGAAAAAAAAAAATTAAAATTGGGTGAGAGTAGTTACGGAGGTTACCCTCCGCATATACACAAACTCACAAAATTCGCACTCTATCTTTATAATATTAGTGTAGATTATTTAATTTTTTCGTAAATAAAAAAAATTTAAATACCCACATACATACATAACTGTCAAAATCCTAACCTACCTTTTTGCTTCGCCGTAGTCAAGTAAAAATAAAATATAGTTTAAAAAAAACTAAAAAACACGCTTTATATCGGACTAAAAAGTAAAAAATAATTGTTTTAAAATAAGCTTAAAAAGCGTGGGGCGCTCGATGTACGAAAATGTGGAACAAAGCGCCCCACGCTTTTTAAGCTTATTTTAAAACAATTATTTTTTACTTTTTAGTCCGATATAAAGCGTGTTTTTTAGTTTTTTTTAAACTATATTTTATTTTTCACTTTTTAGTTTGAGGATCTATAAAAGAATTTATTAATCCTGGGGGTCCTAATAAGGATAATGGGAAACTGTTATCAAATTATTGCATTGTCATCGGTCCTTGATACGTATGCAAAGTTTCAAATTAATCAGACTTCGGGAAATTGGTGAAAATTATGCTCAAAGATTCCGTTACATACTTACAACCCAAACTAATATAAAGCGTTTAATTAAAAAAGCTTGTAAAAATGATCATAGACCCGTTCTCCCACCACTAGCACCGGGACTTCCACCACATGTCAATTTTATACTATTCCAACTCCAAAAGTGATATTAATTCAAACCAAAATTCACTTGCAATATTTTTTACGTTTTAAAGCTCCCGAGTCCAAACTACATTTTTTTTGTTGCAAAAAGTATGTCCGTCTGTTAGTCTGTGAGCATGATACAGGTTAAATGGCCAAGCGGAGCGAAATCAAATTTTGATAACCCAATGTAGCCTTTTGAGACTTCTTTCTATGGGGGCTATCCATTGTTTATATCGATCATACAACGGCCCGCTTGAAGGTTATTTGCCAAGAAATAGCCTGCATACCCAACGCTATAGAGTGGACGGGAATTTCAGAAATCGAATTCAGTATATTTACAATGGGGGTCGTCATTTGCCAGATATTATTTTTAAAATCGTGAAATTTTAAATTTCCATTTATGTGCAAACCATAGAGATATAAGTAACTAGAGTCCGCGAGTGAGCCTTGAAAGTGTCTGAGATTGAGAGAGAGAAGGCTGCTTACAATTCCGTATCACTATGGTAACTAAATATATAAACAGCACATGGCTAGTTACCATAGAGATATTATACTAGAGTACGCGAGTGAGCCATGCAAGTGTGTTCAGAGAGAGAAAAGTTCCTTATCTCTATGGTAACTAATGATACAAAACAATTCTGATTTGAGTAAACATATTATATAATAATACGGAACGTTTGCAGCGTTCTCTCTCTGAACGGCAGACACTTTCACTTATGGCAAGTATGCCCGCTAGCGTACTCTAGTACTTATATCTCTATGCTAGTTACATGAGGGTATCGTTTTCCCCGCCTTCCCCTCTCCAGGTAACGATCGGTCAACGAGCGCTCATGAGAGAGAATGATACGGAACTATAGCAGCGTTCTCTCTCTGAACTGCAGACACTTTCACTTATGGCAAGCATACCCGCCTAGCGTACTCTATGGTGCAAACACGACAAAAAATAATTTCAACGATAAATATAAAAACATTGTTTTATTGATCTTTCAAATCAGTTTCGTTGCCGCAGCGTTGTATTAATTATATATAGAGTAAGATCCCAGATCCGCCAGACACAACCTATTTTTAAATAAATGAAACCTTACGTTTTGAGTAGTGTTTTATGTACTTAGAACGCTTGGCGTACCTCCATCATTGAGTCTGTGACAAATGTACAGGTACCAGGTGAGAAAGGTGAGTAAAAATAAGAGTCACTTAATTTAAATTTAAATGGCTGATATTTATATACGTTTTGTAAAATATCACAATAAATTAGTATCCAGTATCGCCAGTCAGTTTCCGCTGACCACAACTTCTGACAGACGCTTTAAAGCTCAGAGAAAAATTAATGAACTTCACTTATTTTTAAATGCTTGATTTTTATATATGTTATTCAGACAACTATTACAAAATTATATTTCAACAGCCAGACAAATTGTAATGACCAAACATCCTCCCAGACGTAAAATCGAAGACGGTTAGTTTTTTGCTCTAAAACGCACTCTTATTTTTACTCACCTTTCTCACCTGGTACCTGTACATTTGTCACAGACTCAATGATGGAGGTACGCCAAGCGTTCTAAGTACATAAAACACTACTCAAAACGTAAGGTTTCATTTATTTAAAAATAGGTTGTGTCTGGCGGCTCTGGGATCTTGGGCTACTAGTGCTATTCGGTGTCAGAATTTCTCTATCGTTCGAAGCTAATATCTGCGTCGCTTGCAAAGCGGGCAACAAACTTAATACGGACAGTGGACATGCTTTAAGTTCGTTGTATTGTGAATTTTACGACATAATTATTGCTCAACTGCGATAGCCACGAGAGCCACTCTTGGAGATTTCATATGTAAATGCATTTTTCAGCAGAATTTTTATAGGTTGCAGTACGCGAATTTTAATAACAAAAAAACTTAATAATTCCATTATTTTGCATTTGCTTATGTATTTTACTACGCGAAATATATTACAGCTGTAAATTTTGTTATAGTTCATCACACTAAAAAAGTTAATAGAGTTTTTATAATTAAAAAACGCCATGTCGCCAAATATGTTTTTTTATTAATTAGATGTGTTTACTGTGCGCTCGAAGTATCGTAGAAGTGGAATTTCTTCACATCTTCTCTTTTGTTAATATCACAAAGGCTGCCTGTCGCGCGGGCTATTGCGGGTGGTTGTGTCCAACGCGCGCTTTAAGAAATAGTTTTCTAGCAGTTGGATCATACTTTTTGTTTGCTTAGATATTTTTTATTTGTTCTTCTATATCTATACTAATATATAAAGATGAAGAGTTTGTTTGTTTGTTTGAACGCGCTAATCTCAGGAACAACTGGTTCAAATTGAAATTTTTTTTTGTTGGATAGCCCATTTATCGAGGAAGGCTATAGGCTATATAATATCACGCTACGACCATTAGGAGCGGAGCTTTAATGAAAAATGTTGCAAAATGTATCTCAAAAATAAGCTTCTATTCAGGTAAAATGCACTAACTAAATATACTCATATTATAGCTTTGTGAGTATACAACGTCGTATGGCTCAATCGGTAGAGCATGCGACGGTCAATATCAGGGTCGTGGGTTCGAGCCCCACATTGGGCGAAAATATTTTTATTTTTTTTTTTATTTTCTACATTGCTTTCTTCTAAGGCTTACATTTAAATTTATTTTAATATACCTATTTAATTAATTAAAAAAAATTTATTAGTTAAAAAAAGTATAAATACTGCTTTTTATGAACGGTAACTCCGATCATCATGAAATTTGGACACAAAATTCATCTCGATAAACTAAGATGAATGTGTGTACTCATGTTCCTCCCTTCCCCATTCGTTCTTTTACACCCGGGTAAAACCGGACGGGACCGCTAGTATAATATACGATATAAGTATAGCCAACCGTGTTTCATCACAATCGCGTGCGGAGCCGCGGGGAGCAGCTAGTTTCAAAATAAAAAAATGCCGTTTCAGGTTATTTAAGGAAATAAGAACTAAGATATTTCATTACTATCACATAAACAATTTAAGACTTTCCTAAAAACAGTAAAATATCCTCTATTCGAGATACTACTTTATTTCTTCTCGGTTGCATTTCCCCTTACCACAGGCCGCGCTAGAAGCGAGGCGTTTTTTTTTTTTGAGTCAGTTTTGTGTTACGCAGTGACGTTTATTGGTAAACGAACGGTAAGGGTGGATGAGCCTTAGTTTACTATAAATAAATCAAGAGAAATACCTTGTTACGCAATTATTGACAACATTTATACTCACGGCACATGTGATAAAATTTAATAATTCAAATTCAAAATTGTGGTAGTCAAGCATTAGGTAGAGTTTGTTCGCTGCCGGTTATTGCAGATTCAGGTTATTATCGTTGTAGACCAGTTCCGGTATTTCAGTGGAAGCTAACCTTTGATGGAGAATCAAGTTCTTCAAGCGTATGTGCATTTTTGGAACGTGTTCAAGAATATCGTATATCGCGACATATTTCTGAACAAGAATTATTTGATAGCGCTGTTGAGTTGTTCACTGGTAAGGCACTAATCTGGTTTAGAGCTAATCGAAATTCATTTATAAATTGGGAAGAGTTAGCTAAAGCTTTACGAGAGCAATTTCTTCCACCCGATTATGAATACCGGCTATTAAATGAAATAATGAATCGTACACAAGGTCCCGACGAATCACTCGGACTCTATGTCGCCGTAATGGAAAATCTATTTTCTCGTTTAGCCTCTCCTCCTACCGAAGAATTCAAATTAACTACCGTCCGGAGAAATTTGCATCCAACATATATGAGTCAATTAGGCTTCACTCAGATTTTGTCTTTGAAACAGTTAGTGACTTTTGGTCGAGATCTCGAACATAATAAATGGTTGATAGATAATTACAGATTGCCTCCCATATCTCGATCGGCTTTGGAACCAGACTTGGCATATCACCGTCATCCTAGTCGAACTGTTGAAACAGCGGTTATAACGGCAACTCAACCTGTTACGTGCTGGAACTGTTCGCAAAATGGACATATGTCTCGCAATTGTCAGGCTCCACGAAGAATTTTCTGCTACAAATGCGGTAAAGCTGGTGTAACAGTGAGACAATGTTGTAGGCGGAGTGGAGAAGCGCCGAATTTCAATTCTAGAGTAAATTCATCGGGAAACGAACAGAGAGACGATTAAACGGTCGTACACTCGTCTCACGTCCTTTGAACCGACCAGTAAATTCGTCCCCGAAAAGTTCTCAGTGCGTCGATTATTTATTGGCGCAAAATAGTCACGATAATCGCCCGCATCTTATTGTAAATATTTTTGGTAAACCGGTTGTAGGACTTTTGGATTCAGGCGCGTCTCGAACAATTGTAGGTATTCAAGGTTATCAATTACTTAAGGAAATGGGCGTAAAAATAAAAAAATCTCAAGTTCAACAAGCTCAGATGGCGAACGGTCAAATATGTCAATGTATTGGTACAGCGTCTGTTGTTTTCACTTTAGAAACAAAAACTCGCGTTGTTGATGTTCTTGTCATTCCATCCGTTCATCATTCTTTAATCTTAGGAGTGGATTTTTGGAAGACTATGGAAATTGTTCCGAACGTGTCTTGTCAAAAATGGACTTTCGTGGAAGAGGAATCCGTTGACGTAGGCAGCGTGACGCCCTGGGACGATTTAACCACGTCACAACGCCGTCGTTTAAGTCGTGCACTTGAGAAAAATTTCAAAGTTATGGGTTCGAAACTGGGATGTACATCTCTAGTTCAACATAAGATTGAGACTGAATCTTCTCCGATTAAACAACGGTACTATCCGACTACTCCGATAGTTCAAGAACAAATAGATAAAGAACTTCAAGAAATGTTGAGATTAGGAGTAATAGAGCAATCTACCAGCCCTTGGTCTTCCCCCATTTTATTAATAAAGAAAAAAAATGGAAGTTATCGATTTTGCGTCGATTTTCGAAAAGTTAATGCCGTCACTAAGCGTGATGCATATCCGCTGCCCTATGTATCGGCAATTTTGGATAGATTAAGAGGAGCTCGTTATCTATCTTCATTAGATTTAAAATCAGCATACTGGCAAGTACCTCTAGCATCCGAGAGTAAGGAGATTACTGCATTTACCATCCCTGGAAGAGGATTATTCCAATTTACTCGTATGCCTTTCGGTCTCCACAATTCCCCTGCTACCTGGCAACGTCTGATGGACAAAATACTCGGTCCGACTCTAGAGCCTTTTGTCTTCGTGTACTTAGATGACATAATCATTGTCACGTCTAGCTTTGACAAGCATCTCGAAGTTCTGGAAGAAGTTTTCTCACGTCTGATGAAAGCAGGTCTCACCCTAGGCCGAGACAAATGTAGTTTTTGTTTATCTGAACTGAAATATTTAGGATATGTTATCAATCGTGCAGGACTTCATGTTGATCCGGAAAAGGTTGCTGCTATAGTTAATTTGTCGTCACCGAAAAATGTCGCTGAAGTTCGTCGTATCTTGGGAATGGCATCGTGGTACCGTCGTTTTGTGCCAAGTTTTTCCACGGTTATTGCTCCCTTGACTGAACTTTTAAAGAAAAATGCAAAATTTAATTGGACAAATACTTGTGAAGAATCTTTTACGAAAATAAAAGACTACCTCATTTCTGCCCCTATATTGAATTGCCCAGATTTTGATTTACCGTTTGTAGTACAGACTGACGCGTCTGCTTTTGGTATCGGCGCGGTTCTTTCTCAATCGCATCCTAATGGAGAACGGGTTATTTGCTATGCTAGTCGATCTTTGACTCGTCTTGAGCGCAATTATAGCACTACGGAAAGAGAGTGTTTAGCAGTACTTTGGGCAATTGAAAAATTCCGTTGTTACTTAGAGGGATATCACTTTACTGTAATTACAGACCATTATTCGTTAGTGTGGTTACATAATCTTAAGGATCCCACTGGACGGTTAGCGCGATGGGCTGTACGGTTACAACAATATGATTTTACTATTATGCATCGCAAAGGAAAAGAACATGTAACACCAGATTTATTGTCGAGATCAGTACCTGTTGTCGATTTAGTGGAAGTACCGCCTGAAATTTTAGATCCGTGGTATAATAAAATGATAGAAGCAGTACAAACAGATCCGATTTCCTATTCAAGTTGGAGAGTAGAAGGTCAACACCTGTACAAATTAGTTTATTCACGTTTATTAGGTCTCGAACCGGAAGAAAATTGTTGGAAGCGAGTGTTACCAAAAGAATTACGGCGTAAAGCTATTTTAGAAGCCCACGATTTGCCGACATCTGGTCATTTAGGAATAGCGAAGACTACATCACGAATTTCAGAGCTCTATTATTGGCCGCAATTACGACGCGATGTCGCTCGTTACGTAAAAACTTGTGCGACGTGTATCCGCTATAAGGTTGAGCAAAATAAACCAGCAGGGCTTATGGGTCGACGAACCCGTGTATCAAGGCCTTGGCAAGTTATATCCATGGATTTAATGGGTCCACTACCCCGTTCGTCTAAAGGAAATAATTTTTTGTTTGTAGTATCTGACACTTTTAGCAAATTTACGCTCCTATTTCCATTACGCAATGCCAACGCAAAACCTATCACTCGTATAGTTGAAGAATTGGTATTTCTTGCATTCGGCGTTCCTCAATTCATCATTGCTGATAATGGTGTACAGTTTCGAAGTCGTGAATTCGTTTCATTGACAAAACAATATGACGTCCGGATGTTGTATAATGCAAATTATCATCCTCAAGTAAATCCAACGGAACGAATAAATCGAGTTCTAAAAACTATGATAGCGTCATTCGTGAAAGACAATCATACACAATGGGATAAATATTTGCCACAGTTCGCTTGTGCATTACGTACCGCGAAGCACTCTGCCACCGGTCAGACACCTTTTTTTATTAATTATGGTCGAGAAATGATTTTATCGGGCAAATTGTATCAAGAATTAGATCACGAAAACTTAGATTTTGGTGCGCGGCCCGATGCTGTTGAAATTAATCAATCATTTCGTTCTATTTATGAAGATGTGACTAAAAGGTTGGATAACGCGTACGAACGAAGCAAAAAAATATACGATGTTCGCAGACGACCTAAGACATATGAAGTTGGTGACTCGGTTTATCGCCGCAATTTTCCGCAATCTAACGCAGCGCTAAAATTTAGTGCCAAATTAGCGCCCAAATTCGTAGGTCCATTTATTATTAAAAACAAAGTTTCATCATGGACTTACGAATTAGAAGATCAAAATAGTCGATCGTGTGGAATTTGGCATGTCAACGAATTGAAATCAAATCCTGGCATTGACGACAATTTAAATAATTAATTTAGTTATTTTCACGTACCCTTAATATTTATAGTAATAGTTTTGTTTGTTTAGTGTATTTAATTTCGATAGTTGTGTATTTAGTTTCGATATTTGTATCGTGGTTTAGTGTGTTATTTTTTTCTGGTTTCATTTTACGACACTGATTTTTATGAAAAAAAATTATCTTGAGATTTTATTTCTGCGTATTTTTTTTTAACATCTTGGCTTAATATGTATTGGATTTGGTTGAATTAACGGCACTCATTAATTGCATTGTTCTAGCATTATTGACTCGCTAACTGGCGGATTATTTGACGGTAAGTTTACTGTCTGGTCAATGTGCATTTGTTTTTTTTGTGATTATCGATTGTGAAACTTTGTGAATTAGAAGTTTATTCTGAGCTTATGCTCCATGCGTATACAATCTCAAGAATGGATTTTATCGTTGCCTGGTGGTCTTTGGATATTCCTAGAGATTGTAGATCTGATATAGAAATGCTTCTGATTGTTTTGTTGTAGGATTAATTAATTTTTTTTTTGGGCACCTCTCTTCTATTTTTTTTTTGCGACTAAAATATCAAGATATTCGTTGCTAGGTTTGAAACCGAAGATGTGATTTGTATCTTAGTCGTCCTATTGTCAATTTTTTTTTGTGGAGAGTTAATCCCCAAAGTTAGTGAGTGTCATGAGTCGCAGATTCGATAAAAGTCATCTACAAGAGAATTTCTACGAAATCCTCTCCGTACGTAAGGGGGGAGTTGTTACGCAATTATTGACAACATTTATACTCACGGCACATGTGATAAAATTTAATAATTCAAATTCAAAATTGTGGTAGTCAAGCATTAGGTAGAGTTTGTTAGGAAAAAAAAAGAGAGTGAGTAGTTGTTGGTTTTGGAATGATCGGTTTGGTAGTTTGTGGTGGAAAAGAATTTAGAGCAGTGAACAGTGTATAAAGTTTAAAAAAAAAGTGCATCAATTTGGTTGTGATAAACCATAGTCAGCGATCAGGGAAGATACTGGTTCCCTGTAGTATAATAAAAGTGTAACATAATAACTATATTAAAGTAAGCAACATTAACGTTTACGTCGCCAAAAGAATATTGTTTGTGTACGGTAGTAACTAGAGTAACGAGTGTAACAATTATTTTTTTCTTTTGATATTTTGGACTGTCTATTAAAATTTATTGTGAAAACGTCATTTCGTATATTATTATTTTGTTTAACATCTACAAGACAACGTCTACAAGTGAAGTCCGCATTTGCAGACGTCGATCAGCAAGTGAAATTCGGACTTGGCGCTCAATCAAGATACTTTCACAAGCTTAACATCCCCGTAAAAGGGTTGCTTGATTTTTACTGCTGAACTAACGACAATATAAGTAAGTGCGTGATAAATTAAGATCAATGCAGTTTAGTTTACGATTTTTATCGAACCCCCCCCTCAACGCCGACGAGCTACGGCGGGCCTAGTTGGACACTCTGTGAGTGCGAAAAGATTGGGGGTATAATAACCTAATAAGCACTGTATGTCTCACGTCATGTTAACCTACGTCGGTCGGCGACGCGACGCTCGTCTGGAGCGTGTAATCTTAGAAGAAGCGAACCAGGAGAGACGGACTTTGTAAATGCACGAAACATAATCCTTCTTCTAGAAGTGTAGTTACCCAACGTAAATATTATTCAGACAATATCACTGTCGGAACAATGACATTGTTTGAATAATATTTTTTTCTAATCATCATATACCTACAGGGTGTCCCATTAAGAATGGGACATAGAACAACCGCAGATTCTCCAATTCAAAATAAAACGATTAAGCGAAATATGCTTAGATAAAATGTTACTCGTTTCCGAAATACGGGGTGTTGAAGTTGAAAACTGAAAAATTATTAATGTCCATAATTTTTTTAATACACCGTATAATTTTACTCAAATCGGCACACTTGTTAAATATCATAAAATGCACCTAACAATAAAAAAAATATTTCATTTTTGGATCTTGTGTTGTAACTATGGAAGTCAGAATGTAACGACATTATTCCATGTTTTATAAATAAGGGATAGCAATGTTCATTGTATTTGACCTTACTTATAAATCTCACAACTTTTTTTTGAAGTGTTAGGACCTTATATGCGTGGAGGGAATTTCCCCATAATATAATCCCATACGCCATGACGCTGTGGAACATACCGTAGTCTGCCGAGATAGAGGGTTGAGATTTCGAGTAATGAAGGTTTTTGGGGAACAAAACATTTTTTCACGTCTAATAATCCGCGCTAAAGTAAGCGAATGAAATGGAAGTTATCGCATTCCCTTATAGTTTTTGAGAAATTCTCGTTTGCAGAAGCGAATTCCTATGTCGACATGGCTTTTTTTGATATGTTCCGAGTCCGTTTCCTCGTAAGCTGGGGCACGGTCGTTCAGTGGGATTCACACGTGACGCGTTCTGTTGCTGTGTCCACTCTCGGTCCCCACTCTCCGTCGACAACTGTTTTCATTCATCAATCAACTGGACTTATTGTTTTACGCTACTGCACTTAGCGAAAACATTAATGCTTTTCCTCAGTTTTTCTTTTTTCTTAAACCTTGTTTTTTTTCTCTTTATTCTTTTACGTAACTGATGTGACAAAATGGTAGTGGATATTGTTGTTGAACAATAAATTAACCTTTTGTGTTGGATTATGTATCATCAGAATGAATATAAAAACAATGATAATAAATTATATCCTACGGATAGGCCGGCTTGTTTCTGTTGTATTATATCGAAACAAACAAGATTATTAATTAATGAAATTATAGAAGGGGCATCTGGACATAAGGTTTCATTGAAATTAATTTGAGAACTTTGTATACATCCAACTATAGGTATGTTTCTCTAGAACCTGATATTTTCCTTGCAGGGATATTCACTTAACATCGATATATCGAATTTATTCGATGTTTTCCATACGACAAATATTTATTGTATTCGATATATCGATATATTTATTTATAGAAACATCGAATATATGCTTTGTTTATTTTTTTGTCGAATCTATTAAAAAACTAAATAATTTTAACACTACTTGATGACTTCAATTTTAAATAAGGTACATTAAGATAGTGACATCTGTGAGGTATAACTCATCTGTCATCTCACCACTATCTTAGTAGTACAATATTCAAGTAATGCCACCCGTTTTTGAAGTAAAACTTCTTTAGGCACGCTTGACTTGGGGAGTAAGCTGGTAAATACCTGACGAAAGCGTTTACGGAAGTGCATCAACGGACGAGGCGAACTGTAGTTGAAAGGGAGATATAAGTTAGTGAAGATAGTAAGAGAGAGAGAGTTACGTTTCGTGTATTAGAAGTTGAGAGAAAGATATAAGTTAGTGAGTGCGACAAAGATGGAGCAATAGTCTAAATTCTTTTTTTTTTTGGACAGCTATTTGACGTTTAAAATGAAAACAATTGTTTTTATATCAAAAATACATTTCATCGAATTTCGCTGCATTTTGTAACGGACAATAATGTAGGTTAGTTAATAAATCCTTTTAAATGTATTATAAATATAGTATATTGAGCAACTAATGCGACAATGCCGCACGAGTTGCACATACTATTTTTTATTACGAATAAATTAAAATTCCCAGAACAAATGTTCAATTTTAAAATACACATTTTTTGCTGTCACATTCAGTATTGTAACTCTGAATTTGCGTGCGGCAAACAATAATTTCATTGCGCACGCAAATGAAAATAGCCACTTTTCAACCGTAACAGCATGCGTAAAGATACCACTTTTCCCGCATGAGTAATAAAAAATATATATACATATTTTGCCTATTAAATAATCAAAAATTATATTTTAAACATTTTGTCTTTGTAGATATGTTTTTTTTAAGTATGGAATGATTTGTTATCTCACACTGCTGACGAAAAGTATTTTCTCTGCTGAATAATATTTGTCCTGGAGGGTTTTTTTCAGAAACATATAATATTTTTGATGAAAAGAATTCATAATACAAAACACGAAAAAAAAAAGATGTACACGGCTTCCTTATTAAAACTGAATGTATATTAATTAAAATTTCCAAAACATTTACTGCAGTTACCATTCATCTGCTCTCACGTTGAGCTGTACGGACGAGAAAATATACGATCTCTAAATTCAGTGGCGTTACTATGTGATTGTAAATTTTAATTAAATAGTGAATTATAAAACTAGGTATCATTTTTTATGATCTATGTTTAAGCATGTAAGTTTAATGTAATTTTTTGCTCGACTGCTTGAGAAGGAGAGTACTGTTTTTCGAGTTTATGTATGCATGCTTATTTCTTTGACTGCGCGTTCTGTAGCCTTAACGGCTTGATGGATTTAACATATGAGGTTCCGTTAGATTGTGGATGTGACACAGGGTTATAATATTTAAATAAATAAAATTATCGACCAATTTTTCAGACAATATATTAACAAAAAATATAATAATTATTAAATTTTTGTTAATATATTGTCTGAAAAATTGGTCGATAATTTTATTTATTGAAGAGTTCTAATCAGACATTAATCAAAGATTTGTATAATATTTAAATCTCTTTACAACCAGCGAAACTTTTTTTTGTTGTATGAATTGTATATTCTGGTTATTTCGGGACCAAATATTCTTAGATCAGTTACCCCAAAATCAAGTGAAAAAGGAACAAAATTAATAACAGAAAACGAATGATAAGGAAGGGAAGAAATAACGAAAAACCGTGCTTGACCCCTAAAACACGTCACCCGCAGCCCCCCGGCCCTTTACGCATTTGAATTTTTGGTTTCTGTATTTCTGACGGCAGTTTCTTCCCTTCCTCATCATTCGTTTTCTTTGTAAAAAGTTAACTTTACTGGTCTATCTAGGAAAAAAACCGACCAAGTGCGAGTCGGACCGAGGGTTCTGTACAAACATGTAGGTATGTAAATAGTTCGTCCATCACGGGAATCGAGTTTCGAAGATTTTTTCCGCTTTGCCGTTGTGAAAACTGTTGTCCCCATACAGCGACAAAGATCGCGGTCAGTTTGACAACTAAGCGTGTAATTTCAGTGAGTTCAGATTGACTACTGGACTGTATTGTACCTCGTGGCTATATCTGATAGCCTAGTTGTCGTACCGTGTTGTATTTTGTTATTATATTGTCTGAAAAAATTGGTCGATAATTTTATTTATTGAAAAGTAATCAGACGTTATTCAAAGAATATGGATATCAAATAAAATTCCAAACTTTTTTTAAGTTTATGTCAAAACACTTTTATGTGACTATTATGACACAAACGACAAAGAAAAATTTGAATAAACTCGAAGACGTGAAAATTACTAACTAAAGTTATGAAAATCAAAGTTAATTATCAAAAAAAATTGGTTGTCTGTAAAGTCGGTTTACGGACGATAGTTTTATGTGATAACGTCATAAAGAAACATTGATGAACTCTCTGACGTCACGCGAGAAGAGAGAGAAATGCGTACAAGCCGACGCTTGGGTCGATCGTGCCTCTCTATCGCTTATACCGCGCTCTCGCTTGCACGCACAGGCTCAGGCGGAACGTGACACTTTTTCGTGCGTGCAGCCGGTGTTTCATCAATTTATAAGACGTTATCACGTCAAAAAAAAAACAAGATATGAAACAAATAATTAAAAAGAAGAAACCAATTCACTCAGTAGGTGGGGGATCCATTTAAAAACAATAGAAAGTATCTAGGTAATAGGGTCCCACCCATTGCATGTTGAGGTTTTCTAACTTGTTTTCTTCTTTTTCGTTATTAGTTTTATTTTTGCGCAGTCGAGTGTCTTGTTTGGTGGCGTTCACAAATTACGTTAGGAAAATTTGTCGATTTTTCGACCTTCTCCTCCCTTGATGATATGCCGTGAGATTTTACTTGAGACCCCCATCCTCCAATCTCACGTGAGATTTTTCAAAATTTATATTTTTAATGTTAACACGTAAATCTGTGCTTGATTGCGTTCGATTTATTTAAAAAAACATAATTTGCTTAATTATTTTTATTTATTAAGACTAGTATTTTAAACATTTCTTAAATAACGTGTCTGTTGTCTGTCTCTGAGCAGAATGACGCCATATGGGCATTTGTTCAAGTGCCCACGTGAAGATACTGCTTCCTGATTGGTTCTTGCTCATACCTAGCAGGGAAAATAGCCCCTGTTCTAATTTTATAACCTATCTTCTGAGCTAGCAAGGCAGCCCTCAGTGACGTCATGCCCAGCTTTGAACTCAGCCTACCGGCTAGCAGAAGTCCTAACAGCGTTTCTAGCCTCGTGTGCAGCGGCCTTTATTGTTATGCGGCGTTAATGACATTCCACCTAGATTATTATGTATGAATTACTGGTGGGACACGTCTTTCGAAAAGGCGTACGCCGTACGGCATTGTATTCGTTTTGTTTATGTAAATAAATAGTGTTGGGTCCGCCGTTCAGTTAATGAAATATTATTATTTACATAACATGTTGGTGTAGTAACAACTATTGTCGGTACGAGTCGCTAGTGGAACACGGCGTTCACTTGGAACAGAAAAGGCGCTCAGTGCATTCGCTCGCATTATACAAACAAACCGTATTTATCAGTGCCTGTGCAGTTAATGAAATGTTATTTACATAATACGTACGTACGTATGCATCGTTTGTTTCCCTATCTGTTTTTCTCTCTTTCGTTCTCTCTCTCTCACTCAACCAGTATTCAGTGGCTCATTAGAGTCATCCTGTTTGTTGTTATGTACATTCGTATTAATATCAACTAACTCCCGTAGAGAAAGAGAGATAGACAGACAGCCGGTAATAGCCGTTGTTTCACTCAGCCTTCATTAAATCCTATCCTTTTACAATACATATTTCGTTGTTTTTCAAATTAAGAGGATGATTCACTTGCTATAGATTTTTGCTGGGGGAAAGTGGGTAATCTGTGCTGGGAGCAGACGTCGTGTATTTAAGGTATGACGTGTGCCCTGGATAGTGTTGCCAGGTGTTCGGATTACGTCCAGCTGTTTAAATTATTATAGTATTTGCCATAAGGCACTTACACTATTGGCGCCGGTCGGATGACGGCCCCTAGGGCCGGGCCAAAATGTATTCATACTACACTATTTTTGAAAGATCGGGTAGCCGTTTTTAATCAAATATAAGATTTGACTAAATATCAAATACAAGATTTGATTAAAAATTTCAACGTGGTCAGGTACCTATGAACATTCGCTGGGTGCCCGTACTCAAACTTTCATGCCGTTGTAACATTGAGTCTGATGAGTGTAATATTTTTGTGGGTATTTTATTCAAACAACTTTACTACTTCAATTCTCAGTTAGTAATAAAAATTTATTAAAATAAAAAAATATTCTTTTCACAGAATGGTTATATAACAATTGCAACTAAGGTCAATTCTATAATAAGTTATAACAATTTCTCCCTTTTTAAATAAAGAAATATACAATATCCAAACAATATAATACATTATATACAAAAAAAAAACCTTTTACAAAATTATAATATCTAAATCAAAATTAATCATATTTCAAAATTAATACATAAGCCTCTCTGGAGGTTTTCTTGATCTAGGCGGATACCTTGGTTCGGTATCAGTTCCCAAATCAATTTGATTTTTTTCTAATGGAAAATAACCATGAAAATCATCAGACAAATAAGATTTTCTTAACTGATTTTTGTGAGCAATTTTAAATGTATTGTTAACTTTAATTTTGTAAACTAAAGGACTGAGTACTCCAACAATATAAGCAGGAAACCATTTAATATATTCTTTGAAACTATTTTTATAAAATACCTTTTCCCCTTTTGAAAAAATAAAATTACAATTTCTTCCTCTTTTAAAATTTTTGATAACTTTGTTTCTTTGATTTGTGAAATTTTTAATTTTTTGATTTTTTTCATTAATTAAATCGAGCAATATTTTCGGTTTGTAACAAAAAATTAATTCAGCAGGTGTTTTACCCGTAACTGTAGTAGGAGTATTCCTATAACTTAACAAAAAATTATGTAATTTATCTTGCATAGACAAATTTTTGAATTTATTATCAATTAGAAATTTTTTAAATGATTTTTTGACAGTTTGAACGGACCTTTCAGCGGAACCGTTACTTTGAGGGAAATAAGGTGGTGAATGCGTTAATTTTATGTCATGTAATCGGCAAAAATTAGAAAATCTTTCTGAATTAAACGGTGGTCCATTATCTGAAACGATTTCTTTTGGTAAACCAAAAACAGAAAAACTATATTTTAATTTTTGAATAATTACCTCAGCTGTGGTAGAATTAACTAAATAAACGTCAATCCACTTACTGTAGGTGTCATTTAAAATAAGAAACGAAAAAGTATTAAAGTAAAATAAATCAATATGAATTCTCTGATAAGGGAAACTGCTTGTAGGCCATTTAGAATGTACAATATTATTTTTATGATTTGAAGTTTGCTGACAAACAACACACTGTTGTATAAATTGTTCAATACTTTTATCGACACCTTTCCACCAGGCATATGATCTACAAAGCATTTTCATCCGAGAAATGCCTATGTGACCACTATGCAGTAAATTTAAAACTTTATTTTGCAAATTTTGAGGCACTACGACCCTATTACCATAAAATAAACATTTATCATCCACAGACAATAAATTCTTTATAGAAAAATAATATTTCAAGGATTCATTTAGATTTTTAGGCCAGCCATTTAAAGTAAAATTAATTATTTTTTGTAAAAGCGGATCTTTTTCAGTTTCAGAAATAATGTCATTTTTTTTCAAGAGATTTTCACCATTATCATTAAATAAATTTATTTTAATTACGTCTATATTAGTGAATTCTTTTAAAGGTAGGCGTGATAGCGCATCTGCATGTTTCATTTGTACGCCCTTCCTATAACAAATTTCATAATCGAACATTGATAACAACACTGCCCATCTTTGAAGACGTGCTGCTGCGATTGGTGGTGTATTTCTATTCGGATTGAAAATTTCTTTTAAAGGTTGATGATCACTGTATATAGTAAACCGACGCCCATATATGTACTTAAAAAATTTTTTGATTCCGAATATTATTGCAAGTGCTTCCTTGTGAAGCTGCGAGTAATTTTTTTCAGCGGGTGTTAGTGTACTTGAGGCAAACAATACTGGACGTTCAACCCCATTTACCAAATGTGACAAGATTGCGGCAACCCCATACGGACTTGCATCACACGACAAAATTATTGGTTTATTAGCATCATATAATTCTAAAACGTTATTTTTAAGCAAATAAGTTTTACTTTTATCAAACAATTTTTGACATTCATCTGTCCATTGAAATTTAACATCTTTACACAACAAGTTATATAACGGTTTCAATTCTATAGCCAGATTTGGAATAAAATGTCTATAATAATTCAATAATCCTAAATAAGCTTGCAATTGATTCAAATTTTGTGGGACTGGAGCTTTGCAAATAGCATCAACTTTAGCTTCATTCGGACTTAGCTTCCCATTTGAAATTTTATGCCCCAGGTATACAACACTACTCTTAAAAAATGCACATTTTGCTAAATTTATCTTAACATTGTATTTATTTAACCGGTCCATTACTTGATATAAATTTTCTCTACACTCATTCAAATCGATACCCCCTATAATGATATCATCTAAGTAACAATTAACATTTTTTAATCCTAACAATATCTGATCCATTACTGCTTGAAACTGAAAAGGAGCGCAAGATATTCCATAACACAGTCTAGTAAATTGAAATAAACCTTTAAACGTGTTAATAGTCAAATATTTTTGAGACTCTTCGGCCACCTGTAATTGTTGATATGCTCCCGTTAGGTCTAGAGTACAAAAAACTTTGCAATTTGCTAAACTTGCGAGAATATCATCAATTCTGGGTAAGGCATAATATCCAGTCTTGATAAATTTATTTATGGTAGACTTACAATCAACACATATTCTGATATCCTTATTATTTTTAGTGACAATAACTATAGGGCTCGCATAATCGCTATGCTCAACTGGTACTAAAATTTGTTCCTTACATAATCTATCTATCTCTTCCCCGACCTTATCCTTCAACTGAAAGGGTACACTATATGCTTTTAAGAAAATTGGCTTTATTTCAGGTTTAGTATGAATAGTAACTGTAAATTTTTCAATCGGTTCATTAAAATTATTCAGAAAAACTCTGGGAAATTTAGATTTTAATTCAGATACTAAATTTTCATTATCATGGATTTCAAAATTACATATAGTTCCCGACTGATTACTTTTCTCGACAAAATTTTTTCTCCAAAATGGAATAAGAACGTCTAACCATGAACGACCCATCAACGGTACAAATTTAGTCTCCGTCTGTATGACAACTAATTTTAAACGATACGAATTACCTCTCCTTATGTCTCCGGTTGAATCCTCTACTATGAGTGAAACGTTGACCATGATTGATCCTACTACCTTCACCTTGTGTCCTGTGACTACTTGAAGTACGCTACTGCAATCTGACAAATGTATATTCGAGAAATTCTTCTTGTAATCTTCAAAACTGATAATAGTCATGCCAGCTCCTGTGTCGATTTCTAACTCCATTTCTTGATCTTCTACTTGTACCTTCATGTACTGCGGTTCAACTAAGCTAAATATATTTTCAACATGATCAATATTCTCCGTTTCTTCTGACTGTTCCTCTTCTTCCTTTCCTTGCATATTATTGCAATTCTGTCGCCGTCTATTACTATAGCAGTTTTTCGCTATGTGTCCAGGCTTTTGGCATTTATAGCAAATAATCTGTCTCTGCGTTTGTTGTTGTTGACGATACCCTCTGCTCCGATCCTGTACATTATCCCGCTGCGAAATTGTACTATTATTTCTTCTGTAGGACTGATTTTGGTTGTTTCTTGTAATCGTTCTTCTCTCATTACTAACTGCAAACTGCGGTTCAGGCTTAACCTTTAGGTTACTTGCTTCAGCCTCCGCCAATTCAAGACTCAGAGCTTTACTTAATGCTTCGTCGAATGTCAAATCCGAAATATTTAAAAGTGCAGACTGAATGTGCGTATTAGTTAATCCACTCACAAATTTATCTCGTAACGCCTCTGATAAAAATGATTTGAAATCACACGGTTGTGCCAAGACTTTTAAATGCATTACATAATCACTAATAGATTCTCCAATCACTTGATTTCTTTTATAAAATTTAAATCTTTCTGCAATCAGATTTCTTTTCGGCGAAAAATGATTCCTCATCACTTGTTCAATTTCAGAAAATGTCTTCTTGCTTGGTTTGTCTGGTAATGTTAATGACTTCAAAATTTTGTACGTTTCCGCCCCCATTAAAGTTATAAAAAGTGGTACTTTTAATTTATCTTCAATAGAATTTATCAAAAAATATTGTTGTAGTCTTTCCATGTATGCATCGAAATCTTCTCCAGGCATATAATTTTCAATTGAACCAATTAAAGCACTTCGTGGCATATCTTTCGAGTCCGGCATCGCGATTCCTTGTATCCTCGTCGCCAAAATGTAATATTTTTGTGGGTATTTTATTCAAACAACTTTACTACTTCAATTCTCAGTTAGTAATAAAAATTTATTAAAATAAAAAAATATTCTTTTCACAGAATGGTTATATAACAATTGCAACTAAGGTCAATTCTATAATAAGTTATAACAATGAGTATTTTTCAAATAACTGTGATAATAATTAAACGAAACCTTTAATTATTGAATTTATTATACCTATAACAAATGTGAATTTTAATACGGTATAGTGCGTACTACTATTTAATAACTTCTGTTGCTACATTGTTGAAACATTTATTTCTCAAACAATGTCACCATCGGGATACGAACCCCGAATCTTTCCACTATCGCGGCGGACTGAGTTTGTGTCACTGTGGAGTAATGTAACTCAGTCCGCCGCGATAGTGGGAAGATTCGGGGTTCGTATCCCGATGGTGACATTGTTGAGAAATAAACTGTGTCACTGTGGAGTAATGTAACTCAGGCCGCCGCGATAGTGGAAAGATTCGGGGTTCGTATCCCGATGGTGACATTGTTTGAGAAATAAATTTTTCTAATATAGACATGTAACAATGGGTGTTTCAACAATGTAGCAACAGAAGCTATTCTTTAAAGTTATTATACCTAGTTAAGGAGAGATAGTGTTTATGTTGCACTGAAAATATATTGGTTGTAGTTATTGTTTGGAAAAATGCAAAAAAAGATCGATGTTTACTTCCACGAAGACTTCTAGCGCTGCTAGCGGGCAACAGAGCGGGATTGAAGTGCCTTGTTACTATTGCTTTATATCGCGAAGCTTCTCAATAAACGATATGGCAGGGAGCGCGATGAAAACGACATCTGGCAACCACATGAAATCATACTCTATAACCGTAGCGTGATTGGTTGCTCGTTTAGTCTACAGCTAACGGTGCGATCAATTCAGGTGTCCCTACTTTTTAAGGCTCTTGTTAACGACCGTTTTAGTTAGCGGGTAACAGGCCGACGCGAAACGGTTACCTTTGTGCACGATCCGCTAATATAACGTGAGCGCGTCCGTTGTTATCGATATCAGTTCTATACTTGAAGGGCGAAGAAGTGCAAGTACGTTAATGTCGAGTGCAAAGAAAAAGCTTATTCTAGCCTACTATTTATACAAAAAACAGCAGCTAGGAAAAAAAGGAGGAAGCTATGGGTTCATCCTATTTTATTAGAAAGAGAGTCTTAAGGAGTATTCCATACTCTCATGGAGGATTTAAAGAAAGACCATATCAATATCAATTTAAAACTCCATATTCACAATGAGCAGCACAAGGTAGGTAGGTAGGTATAGGTAAAAACGTGCGCGCACATCTGTCGTCGTCAACAGACTTCTAAAGTTCCAATAGAGAATATCGAATCAGTCTGTAACCTGTATATACGTCGCTAATACATTGACATTTTCTTGTGTTCCGTGTGTGCACCGGGGTAGTTTGTTGTTTACTCAACGTTGTGGAATAAGCTTTTTGTTAAATTCATAATCGTCCATGCATGAAATAGATGTTCCGTATATAACTCACAATGGCTCTGCCCTGCCTTGCACTGCTCATAATGCAGGATCTCGATCCAAAGCGAAATCTCACGTCTTGCCCCAGTAGTAGTTTCCTTCTATACTTGCTTCCTTTTCCATGCTGCAATGAGCCTTGCGTTTGTGCAGAGGAGATG
The DNA here is from genome assembly GCA_963575645.1 of Xanthostigma xanthostigma. Classification (NCBI taxonomy): domain Eukaryota; kingdom Metazoa; phylum Arthropoda; class Insecta; order Raphidioptera; family Raphidiidae; genus Xanthostigma; species Xanthostigma xanthostigma. Next base: position 14,957,895 of record OY754464.1, read on the forward strand.
ACGCTGTCGTTTCTGAAGTACTTCAGTGAAAGCACCAAACTTTACCTCGCTTCCAAAGTCCTGTCGTTTAACTTTTTTTTATAAAGTTTGAAAATCTAAATGTAGTAGTGCTATACGGATTTTTATGTGTAGTTGACACAAGGGTTGACGGTTCTTGTACAAGCTGTTCCACAAATGGACAGTTCTTTATTTTTATGAGGAAAATTCGTTAAAGATAGAATAGCAAACATATTACTAATCACTGCGTATTGTTACCATTCCAGTCCACTAGTGGGAATGGTACAAACTTAGATCAAATTCAGTTTTCAAAAATTTTACAATATTTTATCGTTTTGAGGTCCCCCGAATCCAAAAAACATATTTTGGAAAAACTCTGTGCGTCTGTGAGTACGTTACAGGTCAAACGGATGAACGGATTGAAATCAAATTTTGGGAGGATGTTTGGTATGCAAATATGAAGAGCCTTATTGTTTTTGTGGAAAATCGGCGCATGCGTAGAAGAGTTATATGCTACAACGGTGTTTTTTTATATAATAATAATAGTTTTGGAAATATTTCGAAAATAAAATAATCATCTGTTCTTTTGTTTTGTAGATCTGTCAGAAATAAACTAGCTAAGCATGCTTTGATTAATTTTTATATGACGTGGAACATATTATGTGGGTAACCATGGCAACGAATAGCAAATATCATATTGAATACTAGCCACACCCGCGACACCTGACGCGATATTAGAAATTTTATGTTCTTTATTATACTATATCAAATGTCAACATTTTGAAGCTGGAATGGTTCCGTCGCCCAATTGGTTGGAATTTTTTTGTTTTTAAACAGATCGCTACATTGCAAAAATGAATAGAAAAAACATGTAATATTTTAATATTTTTCGCGATAAAACTTCATATTAATATTAAGAGTGCTTACAAGCCTTCCTACTTCACAACATACTGATAATAAAATAACGCTTATAAAATATATCAATATTATGGAGTTAATATATTGACAAAGACATAAAATAATAATGTGCTTTTGCAATACCATATGTACTACCTTTCCACAAGGTAAGATAAGATAAAATAATTTATTTGTTGTCTTTACGAGCTTGTCAGATACAGAATGCATATTATAATGGCTCTCAGTAGCGAAAAAAGTGAAAAACAAAAGTTTACTAAGTATTTACACTCTATCGACCTTGTTTTTGAACTTACGAGGTACGTTTTGATCTCAAATTGACAAAAAAAATATTAATTTTTTTTCAACACGAAGCGAACGTAAAGCAATCATATTTTTAAAAGGGATTTGTGTGACCGGAAGGCACGCTTGACTTGGGGAATAAGCTGGTAAATGCCTGACGAAATCGTTTACGGAAGTGCATCATCGCGTTGCATAACGAAATCGTTTACGGAGGTGCATCATCATATTTGGGAAGTTGAGAGGGAGATATAAGTTAGTGAGTGCGCCAAAGACGAAGTATTAATACAACTATTTGACGTTTAAAATTAAAACAATTGTTTTTGTATCAAAAATACATTTCAGGTAATTTTGCTGCATTTTGTAACGGGAAATAATGTAGGTTAGTTAATAAATCCTTTTAAATGTATTATAAATTATGCTAATAAAATAAATATATATATCTACATATTTTGCCTATTATAATTAATCAAAAATTATATTTTAAACATTTCGTTTGTAGATATGTGCTACAGAGTGAGGTTATATTGTGTCGTTAAATCAGGATGTTTAATCGATATGGTGATAGATTATCGAATATTATTGTATCATTATTATATATTATATATGGCAGGAAGAAGTTTCACTTCAGTCATGTGTTTTAAAGCACACTCGCTTTTTATAATTGCCCTGTATCGCTCCAAGAAAGCGTGTAGAACATTTTAGATGTGGGGGAAAGAATATACTTCTCACAACAAAAATTTAAAAGTATTAATATTATTGACCTATTGATAGATAATTGGAAAATTGAATGGTACCAGACGTTTCCCAGTGACCTTCTTTCATAATAGACAAGAACCGTCGTATTATTGACGTGGTTAAAGTTTAGTATACTCGAACTTCTGTATTTTTATACGTAAAAAATATTTTGAAATATTGCCCAAAGGACCCCGCATACACCATATAGGATTTGGTTCTCGGTTAAATTGATAAAAAATAGTTTTATTTTATAGTTTATAGGTCACTAAGAAAAAGTGTCCATGGGCGCATAGCCTAAAAACCAAGAGATGTTTAGCTAGCTTTTAGATATTATAGGGATATCCATTGAATTCACAATCTTTCAATTTTTGTGCTTTTTTTTAGAAATAGAAAAATAGTCTAAAACTAGGAAATGTTGGAAGGTGTCACCGTGTACAAAATAATAGGTATGTGTCATATTCGGATTCATATTTGTAGAGCTTAGGATTTTTTGTTTCTAAAAAAAAGCACAAAAATTGATCATATGACATGTTTGTGAATTCAATTGATATCCGTATACCTATTACCTATCTAAAATGTCGGTAAACATATCTGTAGCTAAAAATCTTTTGGTTTTTAGGCTATGCGCCCGTGGACACTTTAAACTATAAAATAAAACCATTTTCGATCAATTTAATCGAGAACCAAATCCCATTTGTGCGGGGCCTTTTATGCAATATTTGTTACAACTCCGCTTTTGTATACTGTCTACTAAAAGGGTTGTGCGGCTGATTTAAATTGGCAAACGATTGTTTCAGAAGATGTTTTACTGTATTTGAGTTATACAACTTCAGTTGTAATAAACTTGCCAGCGCAAAATGGTGGATTAAATTCGGAAGTTCTGGTATGGTGTAGATACTTCGTATGCATATCAGTTCCTGTAAGAATTTCATCTAGTTGGTACACCTGTTTTTATAACTGAAAATAAACTTTATAAAATGACGATAGGTAATCATAAAACTTCCTGCATGTTTCTTTGTAACTGTTTAAGATATCTATTCTTTAGTTTTGCTTCATCTATACAAATTAATAAAATTGAAGTGTCTGTAATAATCTATAGTAATATATAAAGCTGAAGAGTTTGTTTGTTTGTTTGAACGCGCTAATCTGAGGAACTATTGGTTCAATTTGTAAAAAAAAATTTTGTTGGATAGCCCATTTATAGAGGAAGGCTATAGGCTATATAATATCACGCTACGACCATTAGGAGCGGAGCATTAATGAAAAATGTTGCAAAATATATCTCAAAAATAAGATTTTATTCATGTGAAATGCACTAACTAGATATACTCATAGTAGCGTTATGAGTACACAACCTCAGCTGGCTCAATCGGTAGAGCATGCGACTGTCAATATCAGGGTCGTGGGTTCGAGCCCCACATTGGGCGAATATATTTTTATTTTTTACATTGCTTTCTTCTAAGGCTTACATTCAAATTTATTTTAATTTGATTTAATTAATTAAAAAAATTTATTAGTTAAAAAAAGTATAAATACTGCTTTTTATCGACAAAAACTTTTGAACGGTAACTTCGATCATCATGAAATTTGGACACAACATTCATCTCGGTAAACTTAGATGAATGTGTGTACTCATGTTCCTCCCTTCCCCATTCGTTCTTTTACACCCGGGTGAAACCGGACGGGACCGCTAGTATATTATGTAGTAGAATTCTCCTGTCTGTATATATAGTAACGGATTACGAAATCTACATACTGCGAGAGTTGTTTTTTTAATGAAATATACAGACGTTAGCTCAATTATAACAAATAAATAAAACCGTAACTTAGTCTGTAATTGAACAGAGAGCCAGTGAAATGCCCCTTAACATTTCCACAAAATCGCAAAACGGTTTTGAGGGAGCATTTATATAAGTATGATACACAATCTATCAAAATTTATTGCACTCTCGTACAATGACTGTAACTTGTTAAAAACCTTTAAAAAAGAAGTAAAAAAACTGTGTTTTGTCAGTTTTTTGCTTATATGTTGTCAAAATTCAATCACAAAAGGCTGCAAATTTGAAGGAACATTTATATAAGTATGATACACAATCTGTCAAAATTGCACCTTCGTGTGATGATTGGAACTTTAAAAAAAAAAAACTGTGTTTTATCAGTGTTTTGTTTGTCAGTTTACAATATTGTAACCGTGGTGAAGTTCTTCTAATTTTTGAATTAGTGGAAACTGAGTTCGTCATTTTACAGGTCTAAAGTGGCTTGCCAGAAGTCCTATTTCAGGACGATTGGCAACGTTAATTTCAGTATTTATTTATACCTCTACCGGAAACTACAAAATATTCTTACAATTTTTCCATAATTTGATGACAAACCGATCATTCGATTAAAATCCGGTTCTGTTTGTTTGATCCCCCGCTCTATTAATAAGCTATACGTTTTTTTCTCAGTTGAAAACGGTGCAGTTACGTTTCTTAGTAAAGTTTGTATCTTGATTAAACTGTGTGGAGGAGAAAAGTCGAGAAGTTTTAATAGTTGTCGCTAAAAGTATACGCTCTTCTGTGTTTTTTCTCCAACTCAGTTAATCAGTTTACTTTTTTATCGTAATTTATAATTAGTTACGCTGTGTTACGTGTTGAAATGTAATTTTCCTTTTTTTTTTAATTTAAAACACTGCTTTGAGGTTATACTGGTACATACTTTTAAATATAACAAATCTAATTTATATTTTCATGATTATATTTTAATATACATATAATTAGCTTTTCTCGCTTCGAGATGTTCATATTTTGTTAATTAGATATGATAAGTTTTTGTTTATAGAATCGATATTGTTAGTTGAGAAAAATAACAACTAAAGGATTTGTTACGATAAATTTAAGTGAAATTTTTTAATGATATTTATACAGAAATATTTAAAAAATAAGTGCAAAATTTTTTTAGATCATAATTGTTTCATATTCGACAAATATTCAAAATTATTAATGACATTTTGATAGAAATAAAATTAAATAAATTAATAAAATTACGTTGTTTAACAACGTAATTTTATTAATAAAAATATATGACGATTAATTTTATTTCTATCAAAATGTCATTAATAATTTTGAATATTTGTCGAGTGTAATTATTATATCATGTTTGAATTTTCAGTATTTCCTTATAACTATATAATGTATAATAATATATATTATAATATATAATCTAGTTTTGAATTACAGAATAAGTATAGAAATTGCCAGAAGTGCAGTGATTTTTCGCAACATTAGCGCCTTCTGGCGGCTCTTTATCTTCCGCCTACCCTTCTGGCAATTTTTTTCCTACTTACTTGTACTATCTCCTATTATTCTGCAAATTTTCAGCTCTGCACCGAGTCACCCATTTTCTCCGTAGCCAGCTCTCCGTCTATAAGTGATTCTAACAAAAAAATGCCATCCGAATTTAATTCAAAATTACAGCGCAATTGCTCTGATCTGTTTTGTGTAATAATTTAGAGAATATTCCGATTTAAATTGAAAAAAAAAAAATTTAAAAAAACGAAGCATTTTATTAGTATTTTTGTGAGCCCTGTTACTAGCATCAAAAATCAGGATTACTAGGTTTCGATGATAATAGGTTCATAAATCCACTGTTGTTATTTTTCGTGAAAGGGTAGATTTTAATGGCTCCATTGTTATAATATATGGTTAAAATCCTACTGTAATTTTTAAAATACGTTGTGCGGTGTACGTTTTGTTGGTAGTCTAGAATTTATGAATAGATTCGAACTAATGAACACAATGTGGGACAACTAAATTTTATATACTATAATTTTACAATGTGCCTGTTTGAGTACATTACCACCTCACAAAAAAAGCAACATTCTAAACCTGGATAAAATGGTCTCCATCGCACTGACCTTCTTACTCCCCTGTATATGATTTTTGAAGTAAAACTTCTTTACGCACGATTGACTTACGCACGCTTGACTTGGGGAGTAAGCTGGTGAATGCGTGACGAGAGCGTTACGAAAAGTGTGATCGGGCATTACGCGGACGGTGATTGACTTGGGGAGTAAGCTGTTGAATGTGTGACGAGAGCGTTACGAAAAGTGTGATCGGGCGAGGCGAACGGAAGTTGAGAGGGAGATATAAGTTAGTGAAGATAGAAAGAGAGAGAGAGTTTAGAACTAAACAAAAAACGGTCTTACTACCAAGTAGCGACATCTGATAGAATTTGCTCAAAGCTATTGGTTCAGACGCCGAGCCGCAAAAGAAATACATTTTGCAGAATTATTCAAAATTTTTAAATTTGATCTTATCTTTTGTAAGGTAGTTCCTTGTTCGATAACTTCTTCAGGAACAGTCCTTGACCAAGATATTTCAGGTCTTCTTCTTTTTTGATATCCCTGTTGGTTCCATTTCAAGGCTCTCTTCGCTACGCCACCATCTGTCTTTCGTAGCTTGTGTCCTATCCAATTCCATTTCCTACGTTTTGTGGTTTTCCAAATTTCCTCAAGACACACAAGCTTCCAAAGTTATCTGATCGAGACGCGTAATGGTCTTGCGATTCGTATGACTCGATGGCGCTCGTTTTTAACATAATATCAGCTTACCATAAGATATAGTATTACGCAACTAACGATCTAGGTGCTGTTAGAGTAGGGCGCAGGTACATAACAGGCGCGCCCTTGTTTTCGTATACGGCCGTCAGTGTTTATATTGTCTTTTGTTTCTAAGTATTTCAGAAATGTGAAAAACAACTTTGGTATTTTGTCGTGTAATATCGGGAATCATACAGGATGAAGAATTGTTTTTTAGTTCCTATGTCTTCTGTGGCATAGGAAAGTATTGATTGGATTCAGTTCGTATTTTTTGACGTGCTAACGTCTTATAAATTGATGAATCACCAATCTTATAAATTGATGAAACACCGGCTGCATGCACGAAAAAGTGTAACGTTCCTAATGTTCCGCCTGACCCTGTGCGTGCTTTTCTCGAAAACGGCCCTAACGATTTGGATGAAATTTACTGAAAAGGGATTTTGGGGGGCAAAAAATCGTTTTAGCTAGGTCTCATCTCTCGAAAAAATCGTTTTCATACAAATTTTATCATTATAAAAATCAATTTTTTGACGTATGAAAATACTTAAATATTGTAAGTAGGTTTTGGAATTTTATATAAACAATGAAACAATTGTTTTCAAAATATTATGACAATTAATCTTTGAGACTTAAAATAAATACGAAAGAAAGAAAGTTAAAAAAAAAACAATTATTATTATAGGCGGTGAGTATTATAATACATAAAATTAACCTAAATTTGAAGCGAAAGATGCAATATCATAGATTCGAATTATTATAATTATTATATGTAGAATTTAGGTTATGTATTACGGAATACGTTATCACGTAAAACTATCGTCCGTAAACCGACTTTACAGACAATTAATTTTTTTTCGGGATATTAATATCTTCCACGTATTGACACCCTAGGAATCATTTGAGACCATTTTCTGATTTATGTTTAGTGAAGTTTTGCGCCTACGATAATATTAAAACGAAAGAGAAAATATTGATTCTGCAAATAGTTAATTTAGTTGGTTATAACAATTGATTGCGCTAGAACTTTTCAATCCTGATAATTTGCGCAGTGAAAAGGGGAGGGCGTTTGAGGTCGTGTATACAAAGTGACATAGTAATACAGTAATTCTTCACCAGTTGCTATGACGTGTATATGTGGTTTCTGATTGGATAAATTAAAAAAATGACAGTGAAAGACGAACAGTTTTTGCATATTTTTGAGGAAATTTGTGAATAATCCGTAACATTTTTTTTGGAACGTCAAAATTTAGCGTTTTCTATGACTTATAAAAACGTCAAAATTTAGGCACATCGACTTATCGTACTGGATCCTGCCTGTGTTTTTATCGGGGCCTACATTTATGACCTTCGATTTTCAATTATTCTCCGTTAAAGGAAATTATGGATTTCTACATCCTGTATATTTGTTGTATGAGTGTGTTGTACACCGTACCTGTAACCTGTTATTGACAGAACAGTGGTGTGGACAGTTAGTAAAGGCATTGTTCGAATTCCTTGGATGTAATTTTGTGCGATGCTTGCATTGCTGTTGCGCGATACGCTGGCAACAGTAGAGAGACCTATTGGCACTGAAATGTATATATCCTATTGTTGTTCGGACATGTTTTGGTGACAAAACCACGACAAGAATATAATATGTGACAAAACAAAACTGCTGACAACCCGATATAATTTTTTAAGACAAAGCTATTAATATTGTTAAGACACACCCATAGTTACAATTAGTGATGTGCCGGATCGTTAAAAATGTATATCCGCGGATACAGATCTGAATACGGAAATTTGGTTTCAAGATCCGCGGATACGGATACGGATCTTAATTTTCTTAGAGTACGCAACGGTAAATATTGCATATCAACCATTGGAAAGAGATTATCTGTTATATTATGGGAAAAAGTTATTGACCTCTTTAAGAGTTAACTCTCATAACAGATTGTCTCTTTCCAAAGATTGATGTGCAATATCTCATTATAAAGATAGTTTTTTAGTACCTTTGAGTTATGTACTATTGCGGTATGGTACTCACTACGATAAATGTTTGCAATATAAAGGTGCCAAATACGATTTTAAAAAATAAAAAATAATCTGAATGGAATTTAACAGTTTTTCATTATTACCTAATCACCTATATATAAAATTTCATCTATGAATTGAAAATTAATAAGGTAAAAGATCCGCCAAAAACTAACGGATACATATCTTTCTTCTCCCTCGGATATCCGCGGATACGGATACGAACATCCGGCACATCACTAGTTACAATGCCAAATTTATTTTCAAGCACCGTCACCGTCAGGAGTTTAATCGGAATATTTCACTATCGCGGCGGATGCGTTAACATTTACTCAACAGTGACGCATTCAAGCAATCAATCTTCCTGATATTTAAAGCAGATTTGTAACAGTTAGTTCACCTAATGCGAAAGATAATTTTACACTAGTTCATGTTGGATTCTGCCTAATACAGGGTCGTATACATGCAGGCTAGACTGTTTACATACGGTCTGTAGCATATACACATTTAAATGTATAAATTGAAATGTTGGTGTAAAATGGGGATGATTGGAAACAGTGTTGTAAAGGTATTTTCTTCTAGTTCTATACCCAACATTTAGATGGAGTATGTAGAAGGCAGGTATCTAAAAGACACGTGTCAAACAGAAGAACGTGCTTTGTTCCTTCCTCCTGACCTTTAAAGCTGACTTGCTCTATACAGGGGATTTGTAAACATCGAGCATAAATAAAAGCGCTTATTATGTCATCAATTTTTAATAGCTTCATTATGAGAGTTGATAAGGTCTTTTCGACTTTAATAATAATTGTTTCGTCGTTATTTGGCAGGTTTCATTTTGAAGTGACTTTTTGATTCTTAATTGATAGATATGTATTTACATTTGTGACAAACAATATGTGATGTGACGTCAATTATGGAATTTTCATTTCAAATTTACAATTATTAGGTAGTACGAGCACCAAAGCAACTTTAAATAAAAGGCTTGATTTTTTTTTAATATTTCGGTAGATGGATGATATGTTTTCATTTATTTCTCCAAAACTAGTCGGTGGAAATAAAAAAAAACTATTTAAAATAAAGTTAAAACCTTAATAAATTATTGAAAACAAAAATTAACCCGTTGTGCCCGACTAATTAAAAAGATATTTAATCTTTTTAATTAAATATCTCTTTAATTAGTCGGGCACAATGGGTTTTTTTTCTTTTCAATAATTTATTTTTTTAATTTCCACCGACTAGTTTTAGAGAAATCAATGAAAACATATCATCCATCTACCGTTTTACCATAAAGCCAATGTTAAATATGCCTACTTTTTAAGTCATTTATTTATGTCAATAATCGGGCAACCACCCCTAAAATTTTCAGAATTGGTTTAGACTTAGTCCAACTTCATATAAAAAAAAATCAAGCCTTTTATTTAAAATTGCCTTGGTGCTCGTACTACCTTACAATATTCGTCGATAAAATATAGACAATTTTCAGATAAAAGTTTTTTGATCAAATTTTAATTTTTTTTTTAAATTAGGTAAGTACTCAAATTGATGGTTATTCTTTTACTTTTCTACCTTTACGTACAAAATCATGTAGACGTTAATGAACTCAGCTGTCTAGCGTCTAGAATCTATTTATGTATCACAAAATCATGAGATATTTCTAGATGCTTCTTAAAATATATGTATAGGGAGATAAATAGCAGTTGTGTCAACTAATGCCGCTAATATAATTTTTGTTTGCGTAATTTTTAATCACCTCTTACTTTATATTAATTGAATTATGTACTTACAATGTTCTAATTTAAAGGTTATGTTGATATTATAATTGGATAATACGTATAATAAGAAATACGCAATGGTATTACAAAAATTAATAATGAAATGCTTGATGTTTGTTAAATTACTAATTAATTATACATATAACTGATGGAATATTCTCTTTTGTTTCAGGTATGAAATCTTTTCGTGTAATCTGCGATACGTAAGTGTTTTTAATTATTTGTCTTTGGACCGTATAAAGATAATTCTCTTTATACGAAGATCGAGCCAAATCGGGATCTTATACTATTATAATAGTATAAGATCCCGATTTATAATAGTATAAGATCCCGATTTGGCTCGATCTTCACCCATCCAGTTTTCTAATGAAAGGGTATAGCCGGATAGATATGGCGAGTTGGCCCCCAAATGGCAACCTATATCGAAACTTATGTTTTAATATCTACTTGATGTACGAACTCTTTTTATATATGTGTTACCCCCGCACTCCCCTTTGACCTTGAGATATAGAGCAAAAACCAGCCTACCTACGACTATCGTTCAAAGAGACATATCTCGAAAACTAATTGAGCTAAAGAGGTAAAACCAACGCGAGCATTTAGGTAACCTTTAAGAGCACATTTTATATTTTTTTTGAATTTTTGCGAATAATTACACACAATATTAAAAAATAAATAAAAATATAATTTTCAATTTTTCAGTGTTCTCTGTGACTTACAATCACTGAAATAATATATATTGTGGCACTTGATATGCACTACTACACATACAAATTGCGTTAGAAAAAAGTTGGTGCAACACTTCGAAAAAAAATTTTTTTGACGCGCATCACATCATATAAGGATACAAACTTGACATAGTACACACATATATAAATATTTTATTAATTAAAATTATTGTTAGAATCGATTGAATGAAAATATAAACAATTTTCAGGAAAATATTGATTTCATACGGCGCGGTGCCGGGAATTATACGAGCGACATCGAGTTCGAACTTAACGTACTTAAGAGTTAAGACTTTATTTATTTACACCACCATGGCATCATTTTCTGTCGGAAGTAGCTATTATTTATTATTTGTAGCTATTATTTTATTTTGTTATCTATAATAATGTCAGATAATATGTGTAAAAAATAAGGCTCTTCGTAAGGTTACTGGTTATAAAAAAGTTATCAAAACTGACAAAGACGCTAATTTGTTTAATTAATTTAATGAAATTATGACGTGGTGGTGTAAACACATAAACAGTCTTAACTCTTAAGCACGTAAATAACAAGCTGTGCAATAACAAGTACGAACTCGCTGTCGCTCGTATAATTCCCGGCACCGCGCCGTATGAAATCAATATTTTCCTGAAAATTGTTTATATTTTCATTCAATCCTTTCTAACAATAATTTTAATTATTAAAATATTTATATATGTGTGTACTATGTCAAGTTTGTATCCTTATATGATGTGATGCGCGTCAAAAAATTTTTTTTTCGAAGTGTTGCACCAACTTTTTTCTAACGCAATTTGTATGTGTAGTAGTGCATATCAAGTGCCACAATATATATTATTTCAGTGATTGTAAGTCACAGAGAACACTGAAAAATTGAAAATTATATTTTTATTTATTTTTTAATATTGTGTGTAATTATTCGCAAAAATTCAAAAAAAATATAAAATGTGCTCTTAAAGGTTACCTAAATGCTCGCGTTGGTTTTACCTCTTTAGCTCAATTAGTTTTCGAGATATGTCTCTTTGAACGATAGTCGTAGGTAGGCTGGTTTTTGCTCTATATCTCAAGGTCAAAGGGGAGTGCGGGGGTAACACATATATAAAAAGAGTTCGTACATCAAGTAGATATTAAAACATAAGTTTCGATATAGGTTGCCATTTGGGGGCCAACTCGCCATATCTATCCGGCTATACCCTTTGATAGTATAATGTATTAAAAAGAAAAATTGATTTGGTTGCCATTCAATTTGTTGGCGCAGCCTTTTTTAATAAAAAATTAAAGTTGTTAATTTTATTTCTGAAATGAATTTTTGGAGTTTTCAGATAAATTTATTACCAATCGAAAGTGAAATATGTCTATATGCCAAATTTTGGTTGACATTATGTTTTCTGGCATAAAATCAGGTAGATAGGCACCTTCTAATTAGTATTTTGCAATTATAGGATTTTCTATATTGTCATATATGAAAATTTAAATAATTTTATTGTGAACACGTGGAACATATTATATGTAGGTAATCATGTCAACGAATAACAAATATCATAATATTTAATACTAAATAAATACAATAAAATTAACAACTTTATTAACAACTTTTTATTAAAAAAAGCTGTGCCAAAAATGGAACGGCAACCAAAGAAATTTTTCTTTATTAATACATTATTTTGTCAAAATCCAAATTTCATTAGAAAACTCGATGGGTTAAGATTGAGCCAAATCGGGATCTTAGACTCTAACAAAAAGCAAGTATGATCTTTCTGTAAATTTCAGTTATACTGAATGTTCTGATTTATATTAAATAACGAAATATGATCAAAGCGACGTGATTCAGTGCTTATTGAATCTTAAAATTAAATAAACAACTGAAGAATGTAATTTGAGCAGACGGTTTTATTTTGTTTCCTTTTGTGAACAATGGAAAAAGTCAGAAAACTTTCTGTAGATAGTTTGCTAGCAAATGATTTCTACATTAAGAGCTCTATAAATTTAATTCCACTTCATCTGATGTACCTATACATGAACGAAGAGAGAAGTTTACGACATATTTAACATTCCTTTCTTTTTGCTTGTCTGTCCGTCCGTTTATTCCATGATTACAGCCGAATGTAACATATAAAATGTTTTGCGATCAAAACACACCTCTTGAGCTAGGGGTGGTTCTAAAGTTAATAGTCTCCAATGTGTTGTTTTAATCTAATTTGGGTTCAATAATTAACTGTGAAGTTGCTGCAATGCTTTGTATAGATGGATGCGACCATAATTGTTTTTATTCTCTATAAATTCTTTGTTTTAAAAAGAAAGCCTTCCAATACATAAGCAATAGAAGGAAAATTTGAAACATCTGTATTAGGGTTCCGTACCTCATAAGAAAAAATGGAACCCTTATAGGATCACTTTGTTGTCCGTCTGTCTGTCTGTCAAGACTCTTGGGAATCAAAACCTATAGGGTACTTCCTGTTGACCTAGAACAATGAAATTTGGCAAGAAGCAATAACTTATAGCACTAGTAAAGGGAAAAATCCAAAAGCCGTGAATTTGTAGTTACATAACAAAAAAAAATAATGTTTTTAAACCGCAATAACATGTTACGCACGCACACAGTAACAGTTCTAACATAGAACAAGCATTCATTTATACAGCACAATATATGAGAACTCTCGCATACGACACGGTATGACAACTAGGCTATCAGATACAATACATTTAAGTAGTCCATCTGAACTCATTGCAATTACACGCTTAGTTGGAAAACTGACCGTGACGTTTGTCGATGTATTGGGACAGCAGTTTTTCAACGGCTAAGCGGGAAAAATATTTGAGACTCGATTCCCGTGATGGACTAACTATTTACAATTTGCGTTTGAACGGTACCCTTGGTGTGTGGCCGGTTTTTATCTTTAAAGATTTCTCTTCGGAATTTCAAATCAGTGATTGAATTCTAGTTTCAGAATTCTACGATATGTCTTTAAAAGAATCAGACTATCTTTTAGTTTATTAAAAAAGATAATTGTGCGTTACGAAGGTTTTCTTTATATTCCCCCCGCCGTTGAATTATTTCCCCTTTAATATTGCGTTACCAAGGTTTTTTTCTTATATTTCCCCTCTATACTGTAGGTACACAATACATGTATACATTTACAATTGCGAGTACAATAGAAATATTTTTATTTTAGAGATCTATATTTTTTTAACAAAACGGTAAAAAAATTGGGAGTTTAATTTAAAAAAAATTATAATTTTTGAATTTACAATGCATTAGTTTTTAAAAAATATGGTAAGAACCGTTTTCGAGATATTCTGGAATGTACTCGTTTTCTTTATATGCTTGGTATATCTCCAGCATGTTAATTATGCACATTTTGATTGTTAATATCTGGTTTTACAAACGGTGAAAATATTTAATTTTTTTATATTAAATATAAGGCACTTTTATAAACCTTATACCTACTTCAATTTTATAATTTATTAAATTCCTAAGAAAAGCCGTTTCATGAGTGAACTTCCCTAAAACATTTCTCTTTTAACATCACACAAAATTTTAAACAGATAGGTATCTAGTATACGTCGCTACAGGTTTTTACTTTAAAAATGTTTAAATAAATGAAATTATCAACCAATTTTTTCAGACTATACATATATTGACAAAGAACTATATTTATTTGAAGATTTCTATCCAGAGTCCAGACGTTAATCTAAGATTAATCTTATTACAGATTAGAGCTGTAAAAGTAACGAGAAATTGTGTACCCGTTTGTATTCGTTACTTAAAAAATCAGTACCCGTTACTTTCGTATCGTTACGTTACTCGTTACTTTTCATACGACATACAATCGTGTACTAACAGCATCACGCATGTACCATTGCATCGAGGCGTTTCGCATACTTGATACGGTATGACTTCGTTCGAATAACGTATAACGGCATCAAACGAGTCGAACTGACATGGATACGACAGATGCGAGTAACGAAATGAATTTTTAATTAACAATTCTTTACTTCGAGTCAGTCGATGTACCCGTTATAGATGGAGAGCTGGCTACGGAGAAAATGGGTGACTCGGTGCAGAGCTTAAAATTTGCAGAATAATAGGAGATAGTACAAGTAAGTAGGGAAAAAATTGCCAGAAGGCTAGGAGGAAGATAAAAAGCCGCCAGAAGGCGCTAATGTTGCGAAAAATCGGTGCACTTCTGGCAATTGCTATATTTATTCTGTAATTCAAAACTAGATTATACATTATATAGTTATAAGGGCATACTGAAAATTCAAACATAATATAATAATTACATTCGACAAATATTCAAAATTATTAATGTCATTTTGATAGAAATAAAATTAAACGTCATATATTTTCATTAATGAAATTACGTTGTTATAACAAAATAATTTTATTAATTTATTTAATTTTTTTTCTATCAAAATGTCATTACTAATTTTGAATATTTGTCGTATGTAATTATTATAGTATGTTTGAATTTTCAGTATGCCCTTATAACTATATAATGTATAATATATATATAATATATAATCTAGTTTTGAATTACAGAATAAGTATAGAAATTGCCAGAAGTGCACAGATTTTTTTTGCAACATTAGCGCCCACTTACTTGTACTATCTCCTATTATTCTGCAAATTTTCAGCTCTGCACCGAGTCACCCATTTTCTCCGTAGCTAGCTCTTAGTCCATTACTCAGTAACGAATACATACGATTTGTTACAGATCGATATGTCGTTATTCTATGCTGTTTTTTTTTTCTATTGGCGTTAGTTTACGTATAACAAACACATACTTGGTATCTACATAGGGTAAACACAATACAAGCCTCGGCGGAGTTCAAATCTACGCAGCTTATTGTGTTCGTCTGAAAGGTTATTTTCATTATCGCCATATTAATTTACCCTCTTCAGACAGCTATTACACTTGTACGTATTCGAAATATCATCTTCATTTCCTCCACGAACAATACATGTACGTGCAGCTTTTAAATTTACGTACCCTCACTTTTCGTCATATGGACGTACCTAATTGTGGAGTGTTTTTAAAACGTGTATAGTTGTATTTGGAAGGGTTATTTCAAGACTCTCGAGTTTTTAAAACTGTCTGTGTACTTTATATAATTAGTTGTAAAAAGAGTTTATTTTTTTTTTAATTTAATAAAAGTTTTAGTACCGGACCAATTCATATTTTCCCTTTACTACATATACTTTTATTCTATACTGAGCATAGGAATAAAATCGCAATCAAACTATTAGGGTGCAAACATATACTTCTGTCTTTTTTTACGCCGTAAGCACTGGCGTATCCAGGATGGCAAAACAAGCACGGGGAACCCGGCTTAGGAAATTTTTAATTTGCCCCCTCCTGGGCCAAAAGCTGGGTACACCCATGCTAACGTCATAGAAAAAGACAAAGTTTTTGAAACAGAGATACTTTATTCAGATTGAATGCAAGTACATCAACCAATCCTATCATCGGAGAAATCAGGGAATTACATCGAAGAAAGAGACGCAGATATATACTTTTGATACGCTTTGTTGCGTTCAGTCATCGCACATTGAGTAGATAGGCAATGATTTATATAATTAATTAATAGATATATGCTTTACTATGATTTTTAACCGTCTTCAAAAAAAGAGGTTATAAACTCGAATATAGGTACTACCTATATTTATATTAACGTAGGTATGTGTATATTTAGGGGTTAGAGTACGATAACTCGATGTGCGAAATATTCACTGGAAATGCACAATTATTATTTTATATAACATACAAGCCGTTACCCGCGTCTTCGCACGCGATTGAGACGAAACACGGATGTATTCCCATTGTTTGGCATAGTTACCTACTTCTTTCTCGACGTATACTCCCCTAATAAATTTCATAATTGACGACATTCACGTGATCAGCGTTCTAAACTTGAAAATGACACCCATATTATTTTTTAGACTATTTGCGTCTTTTCAACCTCTGAAGAGGTTGTTTTTGAAAAAGCACGAAATACGTGTTTATTTATTTGTTGACAGGAGTAATCCTGCGCATTTTCTAATTGATGCATCTATCTTATATGATTTATCCACGCTAGTTTTGAGTCCCCGTTACACCCTTTTAGGGGTTGAATTTTCAAAAATCCATTCTTAGCGGATGCCTACGTCATAATAACTATATGTGTGCCAAATTTCAGCCCAATCCATCCAGTGGTTTGAGACGTTTTAAGCGCGGACAATTTCTTTTTATAATTTTTTTTTGTGCAGTCAAACGGGAACGCGTTTGGGGGAAGTTCTTGAAAAAACAATTACTAGGTTGTGTCGATGCGATGGCGTTTTTTTTTTGCGCAGTGAAAACTTTATATAGTACCTACTTATTAATAAACATTTTAGAAAACTTTTAAATTTGACGAAAGATTCGGTTAACTAAGAGAGTCTACGATATTTTTTACCGTACCCGATCAAAGGGGAATTTATATCGGTTTACCTTGGCACATATTTTATTATTTCATCCTTCGTCCTGTACTAACAGTCGTAAAACATTTTAGGTTATATTTCTTAATTTCTGGTTGACGAAATTGACCGTGATTGTTAAAGTAAACAATACTCTGCAGCGTACATGCGTTAATTAGTCTCTCTTTGTAATTCTAATATGTTTATTAAAAGTAATAATATCCATACAGAAGGGTCCTGGTTTATCGAGACTGTAATATTATGATGTGTACCTATTTTGTACCCTACATATCTTTATGACATATCGACATAGAGGGATGCCAGTATAAAAGTAGGCAACTGTTATAATAATGTTTTTAATGAGAATACAACACACCAGGTGATGACACGGACCACTTCACCGAGGACCGGTTTTATTTATTCGATTTAAACACATCAGTTATACTTAAAATAAATTTACATTCTGAATTTAATTAATAAGTTTTGTAAATATATGTGTAACAGACAACCGAAACAAGCTACTTATAAATCCGTATTAAACAGAACTGTTTTGACATCTCCTAATATACGAAATTTATATACAAATGTCTCTTCTTTCGTTTAATTTTTATTAAAGATAGAATAAAACTTACTTTTAATTCATAAGGTAGAAATATATACTGCACTATACTTCTTGCTCTTTTTGTTGAATATTTTGACTTTCACCCAAAAATCCGACCGATGGGGTTAGTGTAAATGTCAAAAAAAAAGTTTCAAAATAATAATGTTTTATCCTAACCCAGTTGCACACAACGCTTCCACTACCCTAAGGTCAGTGCATCTTACACTTTTGTATAACAAACGTAATAGTGTCACTTTTTACATTGGAGCACAATATCAACCCCACCTAATATTCAATATCAAAAAAATACTTTGATTATCACAATGTCGTTACCTTGTGATGTATCCTAATAATGTAATATGTTTCATTTTAATTACCTCCACAACAAATGAAGCCCAGTGACTTTACGGACTCGCTTATCATTTTAGTGGCTTCACTCTAAAGTTTTTTTATTTATCAAGTAGTTTATTACCCGACCGCTGTGAACATAGATGTTGTAAAATGATTATATTTCATTATTATAACAGCAACGTGTACATTCAACATTAAAAACTCTACCGCGTATTCATTTGCGTGAAGGACTAAGGTAGGCTCACTATTTATCATCACGGAACAAAATAAACCAATCTCTTCGACTTACTTATATACCGCTTTTTATGAAGCAGGCTGAATTCCTAATTACTTTGTTAAAAAAGATGCAACGATCCCGTAAGGTTGTTCGAAGCTAGATTAATTTAATAAACAAGATCGGGTCCGAGGATAGAACTTTGTGGTATACCATAATTTATAATTGACGGAGAACTTAATTCATAATTTTAAGAACCAGTTCTAAGAAGTTCCTCGAATATGATCAGAATAGAGTTTATCTGAGCAATTTCTGATCCCTGGTGTCAAAAGCTTTTGAAATATTTATGTAACGCCTTGCAACGTTTTTGTCGTCATTAATAATTTTGAAACCAATTGCGAAACTGTAATAAGGCTGCTTCTGTGTTTTTATCTTCTCCAATTCTATTATATTCTATAGATGTCCGGTGAAATCGTGAAATAAAATAAACGGTGGATCAGGACGCGTTTCAAAACGCGGTATTTATATATGTTTAACGTGTATTTATTTTCAGCCCTTGGTACCCGACAGTTTTATATTAGCCATAAACTTTATCTGGCGAATATAAAGTAAAATTGAACTGAATTTATGAAAGCAAAACCTTTTGAAAACCTCTATTATATTAATAGATATACTAAAATGTTTTATACATATTTCTGTACTCACAATACAAGGGTGTTTATGTCCGATTTTTTTAGTAAGATAAAATTAATATCAATAATGGCAATGGAATTCTCTCCTACAGAAGTCGTGCATTATAGGAGTGTTGCGATGAGTGGAATGAAATTTAAACATTTCTCCCACTCTCTTCAACTGATGGTTGAAGTCGGTGAAGGGGCAATGTTTCACTTTTCGTCTGACCAAGGAAATTTGTCCTACCGTGCCTAAAGAAGTTTAATTTCAAAAGCTAGGTGAATGCAAATCAGACGTCTGTATATTGCAACTTCGTGGGTAAGCATTAATTGTAAACAAGTATACACTAATACAGGAGGGGATGTGTCGATCG
The DNA here is from genome assembly GCA_963575645.1 of Xanthostigma xanthostigma. Taxonomy (NCBI): domain Eukaryota; kingdom Metazoa; phylum Arthropoda; class Insecta; order Raphidioptera; family Raphidiidae; genus Xanthostigma; species Xanthostigma xanthostigma. Next base: position 14,977,561 of record OY754464.1, read on the forward strand.
AGTTTCCCCCTTCATGCATTCGTGCCTGCCAGCCAATTGGTTTCGACTTCCAGCTAGCATCTCATTTCCCTAACTCCTGACGTTTTTCGTTTTCATTACATTATCCAGCGGGTTGACACAAGTCTCCCTTCCACTTTATTATTTGCAGAGGCTCTATTGTCATACTGCCACAACAAAAATAATGTTTGAGAATGAAATCATGTGGAAAAAGTGGATTCATTGATATAAATAATAATAATGGTGGTGAGTTTTAGATAACCTCAAAAATAATTCAAGACTACGTGGTAAACATAATAGTGATTGTGATAAAATAAATTGTTATAAACTATTATGAAAAGCGAATGTGCACTCAAATGAATCAAAATAAACTGGGGAAAACTTAAAAATTCTACTGATATTTAGTTACTTTCCATTACTTTAAGTTAGTTTATCCAACTCAATTCAGTTGGTAATACTATCTAATAGCATTGAGTGTCAACCCGCTGTCATTGTTAGACAAAATTACTCTCATTGCAGCTAAAAAGGTTTCATTAAAAAAATAAAAAATGATAAATGGCAGCCCACAATTACCCGACCACAAAATCAGCTGAATTAAAAGTTTCGTCATAAACAATGTTTTCTTGTTGGCCGTGATTATAGTCATATAGGGATGGATGTGTTCATATTAGAGGTATGTACGCACACGTACTACATTATGTTATTATACACACGATGACGATATGATAACGTTATTGCTCCGGGGCCGTTTCGTATCGAGCCGCCTGTGTGTATAAGGCTTCGAGTGTACTAACATTGCGAAATATAGGTTCTCAGGACTTAAAGTTCATAAGGTCAAATGAAATTAAATACTGAACTATTGAAGATATCGAATTCGACTTATTTTACCGAGCGGGGTGGCGTAGTGGTGAAAATCGCCTACAAAAAATACAGTATTACTTTTTTTTGTAAGACTAACGGTTTTAGCTAAATTTGATTTAAAAAGTTGTAACGTTTTTATGTTTCTTATGTCAGTTCGATTCGTTTGATGCGGTTATACGAACGAATACAATGCATCATGCGGATTCGTGAACTGGAATGGTTCACTAAGCAATTGAATGAATGCGAGGTGAGAACAAGATCGTGCGTCGTACGTAATTGGTAATTTTAGTCTTACGGAAAAAAGTAATTTTGTAGGCAATTTTCTAACCTACAAATTTGATAACCACTATTTTTTTTATGAAAGTCACCGTTAACGAAATTTTTGCGAAAAATTATTTTTTGAGACCTTTGATCCCCGTAACATTTTTAGCGGCACATATATTGGTGGGGACTTTTGGGATATTGTTTAGAACCACTAAAGGAATGTTCATACCAAAATCTGGCTTTCCCTTAATTTTGACTTATTTTTATTGCCTTGACTAATCCTCACGGCGTGAACGAACTGATTTCTGGATTGGCTGTGAACTGGTTCGCTCAGTTCCCTCGCAAGAGCGCTTTTCCGAACTAGTTCGTTCGCAAACTACATAACTCTAGTGTAGTCTAAATTTTGTTCATTGTCGTCAGCGGTGAATGGTGATGTACCTACTTATTTGTTATCTTGCGTAGAATTGAAAGGAGGTGAGCGTGCGGTTAAGGGGTAGGGTTTTAACGGTATGTGTTGTGCGTGTGCTTGCGGACGTCCCAGGCGTGCGGTCGACCGCAATGCATTATATATTCGATGCGGAAGTCGCACTGCATTACTATGCATTGCCATTTGCCATCCACTTAACATGCTCGACCCTCACTCCCTTGCCCAGTACACCTTCCGTAGACGGACGAATTGTGAGAATGTCGAACTTTTAAAGTGAAGAAATTCACGGGGAGATGTCTGATTGTTTAAAAATTTAGACCTGATAGTTTCTGAAGATGAACTTTTTTTATAAAATAATATATACATACCTATCATTGAAGTATATTTTTTGCTCGACTTATATATCGAATGTAAAGTGACACATTTAAATAAATAGTAATCTATCTATACTAATATATAAAGCTGAAGAGTTTGTTTGTTTGTTTGTTTGCTTGAATGCGCTAATCTCAGGAACTACTGGTTCAAATTGAAAAAAAAAATTTGTTGGATAGCCCATTTATCGAGGAAGGCTATAGTACAATATTACGCTACGACCATTAGGAGCGGAGTTTTAATGAAAAATGTTGCAAAATGTATCTCAAAAATAAGCTTCTATTCATGTGAAATGGACTAACTAGATATACTCATATTAGCGTTGTGAGAACACGACCTCAGGTGACCCAATCGGTAGAGCATGCGACTGTCAATATCAGGGTCGTGGGTTCGAGCCCCACGTTGGGCGAATATATTTTTATTTTTTTTTTATTTTCTACATGGCTTTCTTCTAAGGCTTACATTTAAATTTATTTTAATTTTAATTAATTTAAAAAAAAATATTAGTTAAAAATTTTAAATACTGATTTTTATCGACAAAAACTTTTGAACGGTAACTCCGATCATCATGAAATTTGGACACAACATTCATTTCTCTTCCCCATTCGTTCTTTTACATCCGGGTGAAACCGGACGGGACCGCTAGTAACTAATAAATAAATAAATATATTGTAACGAAACTGACAAAACTGTTCTTTGTCGGTGGTAAAAATATTTATTTATAAACTAAAAAGTACTTCTCTACAGTGATGAAACAATGTACTAAAATAAATAACGAAAAACAAAATAATTCTAAGCAACAATAACAACACAACTATATGTACACAGAATATTTATTCTCTATTTCTCTTGGAACGGTTATTTATGTCACTTTATTTATGTCTTTCGCGCACTGACACTGACTGACTGGCTGCCTATTTATATAGTTCTGAAGTCGCATTCTGGAACATCTCCGACATTCTTAAAGCTTCGGCATTCTTCTACGCGGTTCTAATAACAATGCGCGTATTGTTGTCTGTTGTCAATGCGAGTATTGCTGTCTACACGGCTCCGACAACTGCCGCCGCCTCCAGTGGCGCCTCGTTACAATATGTTTATTGCTATTGTTGTAAAAATAAAAATGTGTAAAAAATGTAGGTACTATAATATATCTCGATTATAATGCTTTTATGACTCTTGTGACTGTTCAAATTCGCTGGTCGTTAGTTTTAACATAATGTCACAACCGTCACATAAATAATACATAGATACATAAACTGCTATTGTAATTTCTTAAAAGTGGACTTTTTCAAACGATATGCGACTTACTAAATAAAAAAAAATGTTGGTGGCCCACTTAGGACCTCTTGAATAATCTCAAGTATTAATTTGAAATTCGCTCCTTGTATAAAGGCTTTACTCTGAAATTGTAACTTACCTGTCGGCAGCCGTCGGTTACGCTACAACGGAAGGAATTAAATCAACTCCACAATGAATAATATAAACATACCTACATATTTTATAAGATCCCGCATACGTTATGTGTTTGAACGTTATAACAAAACACCTATATTATTGATTGCCAAAAGATTATTTTCAAATATATCACGTTTAGAAAAATACATCAGCATATATTATTTATTAACCTACATTATTAATCACAAGAGCTGCAATTCTTCTTAAAAGAAACCACAGCCGGATATACATATTGAAATAAAAACTGTTTTTTGCACACACCCCTATAAAATAACTACTTTTCATGCCTGTATAGCGGTCGAGAAATGATACATTTGACAATAGTGCGTAAAATAAAATAAATAATTAACATTTTTTAAAATTTTTAATACAATTAAAAGGTTTTTTCTTCTATTATTTTAATTTCAAATTTTTAGTTAACCTATGCATTTCTCATAATGAAAGAAAAAAGATAATCCGCCATCTTGGAGCATCTGCCATATTGCGTTTAGAATGACGTCACATAGCTTATCGTATTCTACTGTTCAAACCTTTTCTATTGATAACCACGTCAAGGAACTTGCGTAGAAACAGATATTCCACCATCTCGGGGGTACGTCACATAGCATGTCGTATTCTACTCCTGCCCTAGCACTGATCTTCCATATTGAGCAAGAGATTAAATTATTATGTATTGTATTTGAGGAAATAAGTAAATAAATAATAAACCTTTTCATTTGATATCCAGCTCAAGAGAGCTGTGAAGAAACAGATAATGCGCCATCTTGGGGCGTCCGATATATTGGATTTAGGACGATATTAAATATACTATATTGCATTGTCACCGGGCATATATAAGTGTGAAAAATTTCAAAGTTCCAGCTTTATTAGAACTAATCGAAATTTTGATTGCAAGATTTTACCCAAACTGAATGACGAACATGCGGAAAGATTCGGGGATTCGTATCCCGACGGAGACAGTGTTTGAAAAATAATTATAACAATGAGTGCTTCTTAACAATTGTAGCAAACATTAACTATATCCAGTGTTATCGGGGTACCGGGTTCGAATCCCGGCGGGGGCAGATGTGGCTGGGACTTTTTCCTGCTGCCTCTCGCCGAGAAACGGTAATTCCTGTACCGGCCATCTTGTTAAGGTTTTCCATGATTTCCCTCAACAATATCGAGATGGTTCCTTATTCAAGGCCATAGCCGATTACCTGTCAAACTCCTATGCTCAAAATTTGCCTACCTTATCCTAATTTCCTAAAAATTCCTTCATTCGTCCATTGCTATTAATTAAGTGGAAGTTTAAAAATGTAGAAAATAACGGGAAGTGTAATAAATGGAAAATAGTAATGGTGCGAATGGCGTCTGTTATGTCATAAAGTCGGGAAACGGACGTTAAACGCATTATATTATCTAGTGTTATTGATACTTAATAGAATTGTGAACATACTCGCATGAAACTTTACTTACCTATTACATGTTTTTTTGTATACCCAGATTGAAAATGAAAGTTGTGGTACACAATGTAGACGGGTCTCTGAGAGTTGAGAAGAACTATTTTCGTTGCATTTCAATCGTCCCGTTGCTTCCACCACACGACCGTTGTGTAGATCACGTAGCTCTTCTGTGAGTTAGAGACTCTTTCATTGTGATAACCAACTGTTTGATCTCTGGACACATTGTCTACTTCTGATTACGCAGGGATCGTCGTAGGCCGCAGTTGCCTTACCGCCACAAACGCCTTTGTGTTGCAGAATATTGGTTAGTATTTGCCAAATCCGATTCGTAGAGGCGGTTGATAAATCTACGTTTTAAGTATGCACAAATGCCTTTAATTCTATCAGTATTTTGTCTCTGCTCCTAAAAAATCAGTGAGTTCCGGCACTCTCGAGAGCGTCATGTAAACCTTCAGATTCGAATACGCTGACAGCTGCACATAACCGTAAAAATTTTATGCCAGGAAGATAACTTATTAAACATAGCACATCAGCCTCTAGATATGGTCGGATTTAACCGCCACAAACGTTACTTCCACGACATAGGTACGTCCGTGACATTTCAACGCGACACTATTTCGGATTTTTTTTTTTTAATTTTTAATTATTTGTAATTGTATTATGCATGCCTTTTAGGACGTGAAATCTTGCGATTATAATAGTAGTTAATGTATCTAGAACGTAAGTGCAGTTAAACGAAATGTTAATGTTAATAACGAGCGCAGCGAGTTTTAACAGTCACTAGTCATAATATAATATTACATTCGAGATACATGCTGCATTTGTTGCACGTGTCTCCTATATAATATAGCTGATTTTCACTTCATAATAAGTATATTGTTAATGTTTTTGACAGGTCTTCTTGTGTCCATTTACAATCTATTTATTTTTTAAGAAAAACTACGCCTGCAGTTTTGTCTTTTTCATATACTGTTAAACGATAACTGTCAGGTCTTTTTAGGGTTCCATAACCGAGGGGTGCCCAACACGACTCTATTACTAAGCCTCGGCTGTCCGTCCGTTCATCTGTAAGCAAGCTGTATCTCTCATGAACCGTAGAAAGTGTGTATTTATATTGTCGCTATAACAACAAATAATGAAAATCCAAGATGGCGATTTTCAAAATGGCCGTCTTACAAATTAAAAAATAATCTCCGATTAAGCTGATATATGGGCATGCATATTCAGTCTTATTAAAATTACACGAGAATTAAAATTAAAACCAATATGGCAAATTTCAAAATGGCTGCCATGTAAATTAAAAAAAAGCATTTAAGCTGAATTGGTAATGGTAAAAAGTAGGTACGATGGTACGGAACCCTTCGTGTGCGAGTCCGACTCGCACTTGACCGTTTTTTTGGAAATTAGTGTTGGATTGGTTAGATGGCATTTATTTGTTTTATTTATGGCACTAGCGTTCAATATGGATCATTTTACGGCCGCTATGCAAGCATGAAACGCAGCTAGTGCAAAAACTATTTTCAGATGTTAGTGTGATGTACGCCCACATCAATTGAAAAGGAAAGTCGTCATCTTAGCATCTTGGTTAATAAAATTAAACCTCGTGGATTTATTGAGCGCACGGTATAATAATTAGAATTTGTCAAAGATCTGTTACCTCCCCGACAACTAACTTTATATATTGCTTTGTTATACGGACATAGAGTGGTATCGGATGCTGTTTATAAAGTCTTTAAACAAGGACAGTACCCATTACTGTGTTGTTCGTAATTGCCTTAAATCGTCCTTTGCAACTGACCGCCGAGTTCTGTCAGCTGCATTGTTGTATTGTACGCATTGCTTACTAGATTGGCTCTAACCACGCCTTTGAACTGCATTGCTGAATTGTTCGAATTACTTATTAAATCCATCTCTAATCAAGAATTGGAGAATGTATATAATTTATCTATACCTTAACATATTACTCGCCGCTGGAAACAGACATCCACACTAGTCATATGTCCACATGACTCTTTATTGGGAGCTGGCTCCGTGCGCTCCGCTCACTAAAAAAAAGTTGCTCAGAGCCAGTCGTTCAAAGGAGTGACACTAGACAGTACGCACTACACAAGAGGTGTATTATTCGCATTTCGGATAAACTATAAAGTATAATAAAAGCTTAACCATAATAATAATAATAATAAGACAGTAATACAACATTCCACGCATATAGCCATAGCAGCTGAGCGTGTTATAATAATAATTAAAAAAAATAATAATGTTTATTGTTACAATATTATATCTTTGTCAACGACGTCAATGTGAATGGTTTAAGTCACTGTAAGCTTAGTACTATTACACTTACAGTGTGTCATTCAACACTAAATGACACAGCAAAGATAACTCCGTACGTGCAAAATTCACTGGTGCCTCTGTGGCCTGTGCTGTGTGCGCTCTGTGAATGTGAGAATGCAACAGTACAGAACAGCTCAGCACAGAGCAATGGCGCTCGGAGTGAGTCATTCACAAAAAAAGAGCGACTCGCTCCGGGAAGGGAGTCGTTCATTATGAACGACTCGCTCAGGAGCGACACATCACTAATCCACACTGCGGTGGTATTTATTTGTGAAATAATTCCAACATCTTCAAGCACTGCACTTGCAACTATCGCAGCACTTCTCTCGGAAACTCCTATTCTTTCATACGCTAATGAATGCGAAGTCAATGATGCTTTTATTTGTTTTACTATATTTCTTTGAAAGATTAAGGATTCACTCTTTTCAGGTGTATTATCCACAATAAACATATCTTCATTTTCTGAACTATTGTCCATTGTACCTATTTAATTTTAAAACGTAAATATCTGGACATTTCCATCTACTTTCTTTTTCTTCATTTTTTCTGGTAGCTATGACATCAATAGATCTCTTGATCATTTTTCTCTCAGTTCATTGGTCAATAAGAGATAATTGTTCCGGGACTTTTCACTTTTGCATGCAGGTAATTCTTTGCACAGTCAGGTTGCAATATCAAACCAGCTAATTGATTTCTTTACTTATCATGGTAGTCTAAATAGTTTCATAATTCGGTTATGCGACTCTATGGGAATAGAAGCTTTATTTATAATATTTCATCCATAAAAATGTAAACGAGAACATGTGAATCCAACATGCATATAAACCATCACAACATCTAGCGCTACAGCGCGCCTGGAATCTAGCAGCAAAAACATACAGACAATCCTGCATCGTGTGCAGCGGATCATTACTATCTTTGCATGGTTTTGATTTGTCAGTAAATTTGATGGTAAATACGTTAAAATTAATTCCATCTGAAATACACTTCATGTCAATAATTACGTTTTGTTGTTTATAATATTCTGTAATAGCTGTGTGTATGCATCATTCAAATAGATTTTGCGTTGCACTTCATCAAAGTTTAAAATAAATTATACATGCTAATACTACTTATGAACATTATTATAATATGTAATAAAGGGAATTCATGAATGAATAAAGCCTTAATTCCACACTAGAGCACTATTCCGAACTTCCCAAAAATTCATCGTAATATGACGTTCAGATTTTGGGCAGTTACTGGGCTTATTTAATATTCCGTTAACAACTAGTTTATGCATTAAGAGAACTTCATTTAAGTAGATATTTATCTCGAGATGCAACGAATAATTCATTCAACGGCAAGTCAAACATTCGACAAAGTCATATTCTGAGTAACCGAATAGAATATCACGTCAAAAACATAAATGTGAAAAAGGAAGCCAAGTTCCATATTCAATACAAAAAGCATTGAGATCTAAAAAAGTGCCGAGTTTTTACTTGACAAGTTTTCGTGTTTTTTAATTATGATTTATATCTAAGCTTCATGTTTATATGTGTGAAAACTTGGCACTCTTTTAGATCTCGATTCTTTTTATATTGAATATTGAACTTGGCTCCCTTTTTTACATTTATGTTTTTGATGGGATATCATTACTTTTTGTAAAGAAATTGTTATTATTTATCATTCAAAAGTGTTTTGTAAAATTAATCTTTTTCCCTGTACCTAGTTTTCTTTTTCAAAAGGCACGGGTGAATAGTGCCGTGTTGGTTTGTGGGCGTTTGTTCATGTCGCCCACGTGACAAGATACTGCTTCTTAATTGGTTCTTGCTCAGAGCAACATCTACTCACAGCACAAGGAATATGTAAGTTTTTACAAGTAACAGTCGCTGAGCTTCTTAAAATATTATCTGCCTACATTGATAGGTAAAGTGAACCAACATTAGTCTTCACTATCGACCCCCGTCGAGTCTCCCGTGGACCCCTGGGGGTCCACCTGGACCACTTTGGGATCTGAGAATCTAAAAGATCACGTAAAAGAAAAGTAATCACAACTTTAAATTTCGGGTTTAAGAGTACCTATTCGTTCCTGCAAATACCCTCTGCACCCTTCATCTCAAATCTCGCCTAAAAACGGTTCGCGCTCTCCCGACGTTATTTTTTAAGCTAGAGGGTTCTGGTAAACGCCAAATGAAAGACAAAGAATCAGACTACAGATCCTTCAGGCGAATTTTTTGAAAAACAGTTTCGCCTACGTGTGAAATATTACGTAACTTATTATTTTTTTCAAAAGGTTGTAAGTTTTTTCAGGATTTTTTTTCAAAAAATTCGCCTGAAGGATCTGTAGTCTGATTCTTTGTCTTTCATTTGGCGTTTACCAGAACCCTCTAGCTTTAAAAATAGCGTCGGGAGAGCGCGAACCGTTTTAGGCGAGGGGAAAAGATTTAAGATGAAGGGTGCAGGGGGTGTTTGCTGGGACGAATACTCTTAATGTTGAAAATTGGGAAAGTCTAAACGAACCTTTATATTGCAAACTGCCTAGGTATAATGTACCTATAGGTAGGTTGTATTGTTACTCTATACATGTGTACTATTGTAGTCGTAAATTAATTTATTTCGCGGTTTCAGTTCCGCAATATAGTTGATGAATTCATTAATAATATATATTTGAAGTTTTACTTGCGCCTACACTTCAGAGCTTATTATTATGTCATGTGATTACAAAGTAATTTCAGCATTATATGAAATAATTCGGTGCGTATAGTGGAATCTTGGTATTGTGACATTAATTTTACACCTAAACGGTTTTGTTATAATATTTTCGCTTATAATGTTAATTTTATTTGCTTAAATAAATATACCTGATGTGTCTAAACAATAAACATACGGCGAAGCCAAAAGGAAGGGTTATGAGTTTAGAAGTCTATGTATGTATGTTTGTATTTACTTATTTTTTTATTTAATTCAATTTGCTGCACTCTAAGATCAAAATTCAAAAATAATTAATGTAACCTATGTTACTCGGGCCATAATAACGAATCGATTGACACCTTATTTATCAAAATCGGATATATAGCTTAGGCGCTAAGGTTCCACCTTAGCGCCTAAGCTATATATCCGATTTTGATAAATAAGGTGTCAATCGATTCGTTATTATGGCCCGAGTTACATAAGTTACATTTTTGAATTTTGATCTCAGAGGGCAGCAAATTGAATTAAATAAAAAAATAAGTTAAAAAACTAAAACCCGACTACTGAAAAGTATGAAACAAGAAAATATTCTCATCTGAGGATAGCCGTGGTCGTATACCATCTCATATATATGAGGTCCCTCTAGATGTATAGCGTGATGCACTTTGCCCTAGAGCTTATGATCGCTAACTACTGTTAAAATGTAATGTTTTGTTAGGGTAGGTGGCATATGATCACGGCTCTCCTCAAATGAGAATATTTTCTTGTTTCATACTTTTCAGTAGTCGGGTTTTAGTTTTTGAACTTATTTTTTTATTAGAAAATATATTTTAATGTTACTTTTGGGTCATAATTTTTATTTGTTTAATAACTCGTGCTAGCAATAATCAGTTCATCTTTAGTTGTGTCATACAGTGGCATGCCATATTTTTCGGACTATAAGACGTACCTCAAATTTAGAGACGATTTATTGAAAAAAAATTTTAATGTTACCTTCTGACCATAAGACGCACCCAAAATTTGAGTCCATTTTTCTTTGCAAAAAGATGCGTCTTATAATCCGAAAAACACGGTACTCGATTTATTCAAGCGACAAGCACGTTCATTTTCAAAAATGCTTAAAAGCACCGAGCACTGTCTAAAGTGCTTATAGAAATTAAGCATTAGGCTTTTTAAAGTAATTTCAACATTAAGTTATTATAAAATTTTTGGACATGAACAATATTTCGGTGTAAAACAAAACATTATCTCTAAACGAAATATGTTTTATTAACGCTTATTAAGCATTACTTAACAAAGCTTATTAAGCTTTGAAAGTGCTGATTTTTTATTTTTTTACGATGAATTTTTGTTTTTATTTACATTATTTAGATAACAATACAAGAAGATACCAAAAAAGAAGAAAATAATAAAATAAAATTTTTAATATAGTACCACGTTTTTAAAGTATAAAATAATTTTTTTAACTTGTAATATTTGAAACGAAAAACGTGGGGCGTGCATGCGACAGTTCTATAAGAAGTGTAGAGAGTAGCTATCAATGAAAAAATCTGTTTATGAGATAAAACGAACAAGGCGCCGTACGTTTTTCGTTTCAAATCCTACAAGTTAAAAAAAATATTTTATACTTTTTAGTTCGTTTTAAAAATGTGGTATATTAAAAAATGTTTTATTTATTTTATTATTACATAAAAATTGTTGAAATTTAAAGAGGTATAAAGACATTTTTTGTTTAATTTGCAACCGAAATTAAACTGAAAGTTGTAAAATTTTAAATGGTCTGGAGTTAAACAGCACAGAGAATAAGCAAATTATCTTAACAGAACCGTAAATATTATAATGGTTATGGTATGTGATACTCCATCAGCGCAACAGTAATAAAACATCAACTTAATAAGCATTTCGTTGTTTCTACATGTAATATTATATTTTAGCTCACTAGGGTTGGAACGAACCGATTATTATTAACGCTGTCGAACTTGAAAACAAACCATGAAATGAAAATAAACCAAAAGTCTAGTTTATAAATAGTAGTGATGTGTCCACATGACTCTTTATTGGGAACTGGCTCCGTGCGCTCCGCTCACTAAAAAGAGTCGCTCAGAGCGAGTCGTTCAAAGGAGCGACACTAGACAGTACGCACTACACAAGAGTGCAGACTGCAGAGGTGTGAACTGTCTTCATGCATGCTCAGGAGTCACGTAGCATTGCACAGCACAATACACACACTCAGCTCTGAGCTCATTTTCATATGATTCTGATCTTATATTATTCGCATTTCGGATAAACTATAAAGTACAATAAAAGCTTAACAATAATAATGTTTATTGTTACAATATTATATCTTTGTCAACGACGTCAATGTGAATGGTTTAAGTCACTGTAAGCTTAGTTATTACACCTACAGTGTGTCATTCAACATTATTGCAGAGCGCACACAGCACAGGCCACAGAGGCACTAGTGAATTTTGCACGTATACGGAGTTATCTTTATCATCACTAATAAATAGATTCATGCGTTTTCAGGGTTCCGTACCCGAAGGATGCCCAACGGGACCCTATTACTAAGCCTCCGCTGTCCGTCTGTCTGTCAGCGGACTGTATCTCATGAACCGTAATATTATGTAGAGAGTTGAATTTTATACATACACAAACCGCAACAACGTGCTACGCACATAACTACAACAATTCTATTCGTACTACAAAACAAGCGTCCGCTAACGGTGCGTTTATACAGCAGTATACTCGAACGTTTATTAAAATACAATTATGAGAACTCTCGCATGCAACACGGTACCACCGCTAGATTATCAGATATAGCTACGGTGTACAGTACAGTTCGCGTAGTTCATCTGAACTCATTGCAATTACACGCTTAGTTGGCAAACTGACCGCAACCTTTGTCGATGTATGGGGACAACAGTTTTCCAACGGAAAAGCGGGAACAATCTTCGAGACTCGATTCTCGTGATGGACTAACTATTTACATACCTACAAGGTTGTAAGGAACCCGCGGTGCGCGAGTACGACTCGCACTTGTCCCGTTTTTTTACAGATTTTATTATACATCACATGTTTGTCAATTAGGATCAAATTTTGCAATCAAAATCGACTTAAGTTCTAATTAAGCAAGAGCTTTGAAATTTTGCACACGTGTAACAATGTAATATATCTAATATCGTTTTAAATCCAATATGGCGGACACTCCAATTTGGCAAACTATATAATATGTTTCTTAACAATTAAATGAAAGAATGAAAGAATTTGACGACTAGCTATCGTGTATTTATCGACACGAGGCTGGATTTGCCGCTAGAGTCCTTGCTCGATTGACTACTAGTTTTCTAGCGCTGGTTTTCTTAGTCGTTTTACACACGACTCCTTTTCAAGCTTGATTTGGGTATAGATGTGGTGCGCGCGCAGTGACAGTTCAAATATAAACAAAAAAGTATAACGAGTATGTTGTCTGAATTTGAGAAGAACGACGCCTTGCTGGTTTGTAGGCGTTTGTTCAAGATACTGCTTCCTGATTGGTTCTTGATCAGAGCAAACAGAGGACATAGCAAGAAAAATAATCCCTACTTTAATTTTAAAATTTATCTTGTGAGCTATCAGGCGAGCCCGCCGTGATGTCATTTCAGGCCTCGTAGCCAGCCTGCCGGCCACCGGAAGTCCCAGCAGTGTTTCCAGCCTTGTCTGTAGCGGCTTTAATAGTCGTGCTTAAAAAATGAGATCAAAGGGTTTTCATTTTGCGTTGTGTTGATTTTGGTGCACATTGTGCATTCTTCGTGTTTATATGTACATTGTTATGTACATATTATAAAACAAAATTAAAACGTACATAACAATATTACATAATATAAACAAAACAACGGTAGGTACATGTTGTCTGTAAAACATATCAAATATACAGAACATAAAACAACGCTTAAAAACCACTCTGTGTATAGCGTACACTTTATGAATCCACAGAATATAAACAGAGATGTTTCGTCGTTACATAATACATATTATTATTCATTTTCGGGTAGGTCTAAACAAAATAACGATTCAAATGGTCAAATATAACAATAATAATAATCAATTGTGAGTTCATAGTTTGTTTTCTTTTTTTTAAATGCAGTTTTGACAGATGTCGCTGGAATAAAATTTTGAATGTTATTAGACATCTTTGGGCTTTTATTTCCGGTAACTGCAGGCAATAGTAGTGAATGTAGTTTCGTCAAAATCGACCAAGCTGTTTTTTATAATGCTAGCCAAACATACACTCTGGAAATACTTTTAAAAAAGAGTACAGTAAAAATAAAAACTCTCTCACTTCCGCTCACTGGCTACACGTAAACAAAAAATTGACAACTTTCGCGATCTTTTTATTTTTCTCCATCACAATAGAAACGGCTACTTACGTTACGTTATCTTTTTTAAATCGCACTGCAACTAAAGAAGTTTTACCTCAAAACACCCAAAAAACCTCGCAAGAAAATTAAACTATTTACATATTTTCTATATATTTAATTATGGACTTCACACTTATTGCGAAGACCTCTAGCGACACTATGTTCCAACGGCGGCCAAGTTAAGAACAACATTTTTTAATTATAATGGCGTCTGTTTTTTTTAATGTAAGATAAAATTGTCATTTTTTTAAACGTCCAGTTTTTGTCATTTCTCATAAATGAAATTTTTAAAATCAATAAAACCTAACTTACGGCCCAATAACAATAAAATAACGAAATATCAAATTATTATAATTTGTATAAAAGTAAATAAAATTTATAAAAGCACATAAATAATGTATTCATGAAAAAAGTTATGGAAAAATGAGTAAAACCAAAACTTTCATGACGTTTTTCTCGAATTGATGGTATTTGCACTTACGTCATTGTAATTCTAAAGGTGCAATATCATTACAAAATGAATTCCGAGTTATTGGTTGGCATCTGCACTGCACTACACTATATACTGTTGGATTTTTAAAAGAAGACCGGTCAATGGAATGTAGTCCTATGACCTTATTGCAGAAGAGCGCACATGTATTTTATATTAGTAAAAGGTAATGATCCTGGAACCGCTTCTATGCAATAAGGGAGTCCAGTCGACCAGACGTATCGCAATTGTCGTGTCGCGATAATTGTACTATTGCCATAGCTGTACGACTATACAGCGACACTTGCTAACAGTACAAAAAAATCATACACCAGACAGTACATAGGTGTGCGTCCACGGACTAAGTTGAGGGGTGTTGTCTGAATATCATCAAAATGGAAAGTAAAAAGGAAAAAACAGTTAGAAGTGGCGCTAGGGAGGTCATAGCGAATGTAATTAAAATGTGCGAGTTAGAGGCTCAAAATAAAACCTTAAAATTTAAAGCTATACATTGTTTGCATGCCATGCTATGCGCTTCCTATGAATTCCGATAATTTGGGAACACATCAGCGACTTCTTGCCCTTTCCCCACCGGTCTTCTTTCGCCGATCGCACAGTACCAGCAACGTGAACAAAGCTGTTTATTGTATCAAGATTATCCCTGCGCATTTGCTGTATCCTAAAGAGCAGTTGCCTTTGAAATGTTTAATTTATTCAATAGTTTAGCCGCAACCTGCATAATGTATGCAGTGAATCCATTCATGACTTCAATGATCCATTGCATAAAATGAATTAAAAAGCCAGCGCTAACACACCGATGTATCATATAGCTCGAATATCGCGTTCAAAAATAAATCCCGCATCGATACATAATCTATACAATATACATATACATGTGTAGAGAGCTCAGACTTCCGAGCTATATATTGAACTTGCAATCCGGTTCTAAATTCGTCGTAATAAATCGATAGGTGGATTCTGAAACTAGAGATGCAAATTCGTGCCTGATGTTTTATCACACCACGACGACCGTGAAAACTTCATGTATGCAAAAAGTTTCCTAAAAAATAATAACAGTTGCAGGTATTGATTCGTAATAATCAAATCAATTTTAATAATTTATAAAAAAAATATCAATTTTTAAATTTTACAATTGACTTTAGATATCGTGTCCATCGTGATAAAAATAATAAGAGAAAATCGCAGGTATGTGGACAAAACATATTAGATAGATTAATTTATTTGATCGTTCCAACTCACAAATGGCGAAAGGTACTAGTTTTGGTCAAAAAGCACTTTTAAAAATTTTACAATATCTTTCCGTTTTGGGGTCCCCCGAATCCAAAAAACATATTTTTGGAAAAAAACTGTGCGTCTATTAGTCTGTGAGCACGATATAGATCAAACGGATGAACGGATTGATACAAAATTTTTAGAGGATGTTTGGTATGCAAATATGAAGAACTCTATTGTTTTGGGGAAAATCGGCGCATGCGCAGAAGAGATATATGCTATAACGGTGTTTTTTATATAATAATGGTATAATTTTCATAACGGCTTATTATTCTATTTATTTTTTCAAGAAAGTTTCGTTAAACAAATTTTTTCTGAACCTTATAATTTCGGAAATATTTTGAAAATAAAAAAAAATCAGCTGTTCTTTTGTTTTAGAAATAAACTAGTTACATGCTTTGATTAATTTTTACATGACGTGAAACATATTATGTAGCTAACCGTGGCAACGAATAGCAAATATCATATTGAATACTAGCCATTACCCGCGTCACCTCACGCGATATCAGAAATTTTATTTTCTTTTTTATACTATATCAAATGTAATTATTTTAAAGTTGGAATGGTCCCGTCGCTCAATTAGCTGGATTTTTTTATATTATGTGTGATATCTAGGAAAACCTTGTTTTCAGAATTTTTATCTGTCTGTTTGTCCGGCTGTAGTTGCATTAGTTGTTTCGGTTTCTGATGAAAATATCTACAGGATTCAGCATTGCGATTTGCGACCGGTATATATTGTTTATGATTTTTTGTTGTACCTACTGAACGTGCGACATATTGCAGCAACTATTTTTTGTTACACTCTATATACGTTTTTTTATATTTTGTGTGATATCTAGGAAAACCTTGTTTTCAGAATTTTTATCTGTCTGTTTGTCCGGCTGTAGTTGCATTAGTTGTTTCGGTTTCTGATGAAAATATCTACATGATTCAGCATTGCGATTTGCGACCAGTATATATTGTTTATGATTTTTTGTTGTACTGAACGTGCGACATATTGCAGCAACTATTTTTTGTTACACTCTATATAAGTTTTTTTTTATATTATACAGTACGTATAGGTATTTGTATCAACACAAGCCTTTTTTATATTTTGTGTGATATCTAGGAAAACCTTGTTTTCAGAATTGTTATCTGTCTCTTTGTCCGGCTGTAGTTGCATTAGTTGTTTCGGTTTCTGATGAAAATATCTACAGGATTCAGCATTGCGATTTGCGACCGGTATATATTTTTTATGATTTTTTGTTGTACTGAACGTGTGACATATTGCAGCAACTATTTTTTGTTACACTCTATATAAGTTTTTTTTTATATTATACAGTACGTATATTTGTATCCAGTGAAGCGAATCTCTGTCGTTCTGTATTGGTCGGTCTCGGTACATTGAATTCCATTACTTTGTCCGGATGCTACTTGCTTGTCCTTAGCAAAGTGTACTCTGTTAATCAATCAAAAGAACTTACGAAATATTGTACACGTTATATTTTCTCCACGTATAGCGTTTTAAGATTTATTTTTTGCTGCGTGAAACGGACTTAAGTGCGTTTTTACAGCGATCTCTGACGTTGGAATATAAATAATATGTTTTGAAATGGATCGATTCGTTATTTATATTACTTACTTTCGATATTATTTTAAATGATGACCAATATGAGTAAAATTTTTAGTAGATTTTGGAATGAATAAAAAAAATTCTAGCCAATTGGGCGACTGTACCATTCCAACTTCAAAATGTTGACATTTGATTATAATAAAGAAAATAAAATTTCTGATATCGCGTGAGGTGACGCGGGTAATGGCTAGTATTCAATATTAGATTTGCTATTCGTTGCCATAGTTATCAATATAATATGTTCCACGTCATGTAAAAATTTTTTTTTCAAAATAATTTTTAACGAAACTTTCTTGATAAAATAAATAGAATAATAAGCCGTTATGAAAAGTATACCATTATCATATAAAACACACCGTTATATCATACAGATACACCTGTCCTTCGCACCATGGTGCCCTCGATTTCGCCTCAGGCATCATGGCGCGCAGGGCAGGATATCACACTTTCGGCCCTTGTGGTGTAATAATCGCGTGAAAACGTACCTTAATTTGTATATTAACATAATATATAAAGAACATATACACCTGTCCTTCGCGCCATGGTGCCCTCGGTTTCACCTCAGGCATCATGGCGCGCAGGGCAGGATATCACACTTTCGGCCCTTGTGGTGTAATATTCGCGTGAAAACGTACCTTAACTGTATATTAACATATATAAAGAATAGAGAATAATATGAACTGCAGATTATTCCGCAGCATCCTTGTTTATATAATATTGCCATTTTACCGCTTTTCGTAGTCGCTCTTCAATTTTAACTTATAAATGCGCTTTGTTGTAGTGGTGCGCACTCTAGTTCATTTCGATGAACTAGTTCAATGGATCTGGCTCAGTCGAATGAACTAGTTCATTTATATAGTTCGCAGCTCACTAGTTCAGTAGTCAATAGGTGTAATTCTGAACTGCGAACTTTATAAACGAGCTATATTCATTTCGTACATAGTTCACAATTCACATATTATTGTAGAGGATATACAAATTACGAAAAATCATCAATCTACAATTTTCCTAATATTTATATTATTATATGACATAATGGTAATGCATGCAGATAGGATGCTTTTAATGAAATATATATGCTTTTTAAATAAAAAAATTTTTTGTTTAAATTTTGTTCTTTCTAATTATTCAAATTAACGAAAAAAATACGAAACTGGACTATCTGCTCTTGACTGTAGGACATATTATGTATATTAAAACTTTTAGGTTCAAAATGACCCTAGGATTCATGAACACTTAATTTCAATATTGACATGACGGAATATCATGTATATATAATATAATATAGAGTAGGTAATATAGTTTAGGTAATTACCTAAAAATCAAAAATAAAATTTTCACACCCGAGCATTTTGGCTCCCCCAGATATGAGATCTGGATCCCCGTTTGTTACAGGAATTAAATTTACTAGACAGAAAGTGTAAAAATTGAATTGTATTAGAAAAATATAAAATAATAATATATATAATCAATAATATAAATCATAATATTTAATTGTGTACACGCAAGCACAATGCACCAGCATAAGCTGTGACGCAAGAGCGGAGATCTTTGAAGTGTGAATGGTGAACTATACTCTATGACTGGGACAGGGGACTTCTTTAGTTCAGAGATCTTTAGTTCATATTCCACAAGCATTAAAAGACAGTGGTGAATTGATCCGATCAGTGTGAACTAATGAACTAGTTCATTGAATTGTTGCGAACTAGTTCATTTAGTTCATGATACTGATTAGTTCATTCGAACTAGTTCATTCATGAACTACACATCTCTACTTTGTTGAAATATGCAAAGCGTGAATGGCATTAAATAAACATTTTGTTGCATTAAATTAAAACTGAATGCATTTAAAATCTGCTCGCGGAGACGTCAGCTTTATTTTATTAATTAATTATCAGTGTGCTGTTATAAAGAATGTCTTTTTTTAAGGTGGTTAGTTTTTTCTTTGAAACTTTTTTGTTTTGTCTCAAATATCGAAATATAACTTTCTGTACGGTTCGTTTTATTTCGGCTAAAATATTGACTTTCATGTTAAATATCTCCAATTGATAAAAATTAAAAAAAAGGCAATAGGTCATATATTTTTTTTTATATTTTTAATAGATTATTTAGTCAACCATAATAGGGAAAAAATTGATAATCATTTAAAAATGTAATATTATCAGATGAAAAAAAATATTAAATTTCACATTCAAAAATAGGCAGTTTAAACAATCGGCCATGTTGGCGGGCTTATGTGACGTCATGATATAGGATGCATGTCAACCTTGATATCAAACTATCAATGTTCTAAATGAAGTTTGTTGTTTTCTCTAAATACTGACATAATCTTACTGTGAGACGACACAGTCGCCATGGAAACTGTTATTGATATAATATACCTACTCTGACGTCAGGCTGCGTTTTGAAAATTCGAAAATAGCGCGTATTTTCTACATTTCTTTTTTATTATTTATCTCTGAATACGTGAATTGAACTATTTATTAGATCTGTTTTTTCGCAGAATGTCGAAATTGAATTTTTGATATTTTACTTCTAATGAAAAGTGTAAATTATTATGGTAAATATATTGAATTTTTTAACGAGTTTTTTTTTTAATAATTTTATAATAAAATTAAATATTTGAAAATGCAATTTCTTTGAAAATTTTTAACTATGATAAAAACAATGGACGTTTTTTTTAATGTAAGAAGTACTTAGGTACTATACGTCACTTCAGATTTTTAAGGAAAAACTTGCATACCTAGACATATTCTATTCAAGTTTATTAAACATTGTTAGAAATAAAAAGAAAAAACAACAGCCTTAAAAAATCGGCACTAGTCAGATATGCCGATGTCTAGAAATTGATATTATATATTTTAGATAGCTGATCGAGAATGTGTACCTACATCAAATTCAACATAATACATTTTGAATATTTATGTTTGACATATTTATAGATACATGGAAAAATTAATTCTTCTTTTTCAATAATGAAAGAATTTTTTTATATTGATTAGGTGATTCTCGATTTTGGGGTAACATAGATACAGGCTTTTTTTGTATAGGTATTAGTATAAACGTTCCTGAACTGCCATTGCAAAATTCATTTTTTTAAATTTTATCTTTAGCTTTAAAATAAACAATTCTGCATTTAAAACAGTAATATATTTTATCCATACTGATTTAGTGTGAATCATTGTGGTTTGCAGTCCAGTGGTATCATAGAGTAGGTACCTGTACCTAGCATTCTTTTAAACCATACAACAATAGGTAAATATAGGCTGCACTTATTTTGTACAAAAAATTATTATTATGGTATATTGGTAACTTTCGGTTTTGAAAAAAAAACTGGTTTCGGTTTCGACTGCTATCCGGACGAAACTACGGGAGAAACAGATAGATAGATAGATATTCATTTATTTGCATTTCCAAAACTACATTGCTTAAATCAGACGTGTACGGTGCATCTGCGAGCAACGAAGTGTCTTTATGCCTCCTGAATTTAGTGATTAGTAAAAAATATCAGAGGCTAAATGACATGCGATTGATTTAAAAATAAAAATAATAAAGACTGATTATGATAATGTTTACTTTATTTTTCCCACGAAAAAATGAAATTTTGGTTTCGACCGAAACTGAGACTGTAGCCGAAATTCGGTTTCCGTTTAGGTCGGACACTAACTGTGTATATTCTGAAGATTATAGATATTCGAATAATCAGTTTTTGTTTTCGTGACACAGTCTATACCTGTACGATCTAATATGAATGCCGCTGCCGCAGATGCCGAACATCGACCGTTAAATTTTGAACGTAATAGCAAACTATTCGTATGAACGGCAAGCATTATATTCAGCTGTAGTCAAAAGCTTCGCTTTGTCGGTTAATAATCGTTATATGGCAGATATGAGATAATAATGAAACACAATATCATAGACTCGTTGCTCGGGCTGCTTCCATTACTGTTTAAAATAATTAATATTACTGCTTTATCGTCCCCGCTACGCTCTCTTTACCTATGCATTGCATTATATAGATCCATAGAGACACGTTTTTGACGTCCGAATGGAGTTCAGCTCAAATTAAATATTGTCTACGATATTTTTACAGCTGACATTAGACGTTGTATTTATGGGTGTAGAGCTGTGGTTCAGAGGTATTTCTTAGAAATTAGTACTTAATGGTATTATTTATATTAAGTATTTTCTTAAAAGTAGGTACTTAGTAGTAAGAATGGTACGAGTTTCTTTAACTCGTCTCAAAAATAACCTGTGATATAAGTGCTATAAAGTATCAGAAAAAAACGAATTAACAACAAATCAACTAATAAAAAATAGAGAATAGTTACTTCTTACCACAACAAGTTTATTAGTGGATGTACATTTCGAGAGCTATGCTCTCATCTTCAGCAATACACTAAATTAGTGTATCGCTGAAGATGAGAGCATAGCTCTCGAAATGTACATCCACTAATAAACTTGTTGTGGTAAGAAGTAACTATTCTCTATTTTTTATTAGGTTCAAACCACAGTGCTCCTAATATTTTTGTTATTTTGTTAACAAATCAACTAATTAAATGATGCAGAAGTGAATGATCGCAACAAAAATTCAAGCGATTCATTATGTGCATTGATCATGTGCGCATGTCTGTATGAAATCTCAATTTTGCCACCTCAAGCAGTTACGCGCAGTATTGCAGGGTCAGATATGTTGACTAGTATGCAAAACACAATTGTCCCTACCGGAAGGCACCTACTGCCCGGAAATAACGTGCATTTCCGGTTATGCAAATCAGTTTCATGTAACAGGATTCCCTGTACAGTTTGAAACAATAGGCAATTTCCGAATTTAACTTGTCTTCCATGCAATAAACTTGCAGTTGTCAAATTTTTACTTTAAAGGATAACAAATAGCAATTTTAAAATTGAGGACTTCAAATCGAATTAAGGAATATGTTGCTCATTATTGTACGTCGACTGGTGACTCGGTTCCGGTTCTCCCGGATGCAAAATAATAGCGTGTGGCAACTTGAATTCTGTTTAAGTGGAAGCGTGGGCTTTATAACAGAATTTTGGTTTTCAGCCACGGTTTCTTAAAGATGATTTCACAATTAAAACAATTGCATTTCTACGAGTAGTTTAATTAGGGTTTTATCTATATCTATACTAATATATAAAGCTGAAGAATTTGTTTGTTTGGTTGAACGCTCTAATTTTAGGAACTACTGGTTCAAATTGAAAAACATATTTTGTCGTTGGATAGCCCATTTATTGAGGAAGGCTATAGGCTATATAATATCACGCTACAACTAATAGGAGCGGAGCATCAATGAAAAATGTTGCAAAATGTATCTCAAAAATAAGCTTTTATTCAGGTGAAATTCCCTAACTAAATATACCAATATTAGCGTTGTACATTCACAAGCCCGGCTGGCTCAGTCGGTAGAGCATGCGTCTGTTAACATCAGGGTCATGGGTTCGAGCCCCACGTTGGGCGAATATATTTTTCATTTGTTTTTATTTTCTAAAAAAAAATTGATAAATGAAAATTGCCACCTAAGGCTTTTATGGAAACAGGTGATTGGTAAACTAACCACACATTGTCAATAAATGACGTGAAAATATGTTTTAAAAAATCTAGAATACCTGAAAGAGTTAAAAAAATTGTATTGTATATTTTTTAATAATTTTATTTGAAACGAAATGATAAAGTATTATAGTCGTAATTAATTCTTTGGTGTAGAAATCTTAGTTTTTTAGCCGTTAATACCAAACGAAAGAGAATAAAATTTAGACTTAAGTCCAGTAAAAGAATGAAATTTAACAATTTTTAAAGTTCCGTACCTCAAAAGGAACCCTTATAGGATCACTTTGTTGTCCGTCTGTCTCTCTATCAAGGCTCTTGGGAATCAAAACCTATGGGGTACTTCCTGTTGACCTAGAATCATGAAATTAGGCAAGAAGCAATGTGTTATAGCACGAGTAAAGGAAAAAATCCGAAAACCGTAACTTTGTATAGTTACATCACAAAAAAAATGTTTTTAAATCGCAACATGCTACGCACGTATACAGTAACAGTTCTAATACAAAACAAGCGTCCGCTACCGGTGCGTTTATACAGCACAATATGACACTTCTTGCATACGACACGGTACGACAACTAGCTCTCAGATATAGCTACGAGGTACAATACTTCTCCGTAGTCCATCTGAACTCATTGCAATTACACGCTTAGTTGGCAAACTGACCGCAATCTTTGTCAATGTATGGGGACAAGTTTTCAAATGGCTAAGCGGGAATAATCTTCGAGACTCGATTCCCGTGATGGGCGAACTATTTACATCACCGTTTTATTTTTTGCTATTTAAAACCAATCTATACTAATATATAAAGCTGAAGAGTTTGTTTGTTTGTTTGAACGCGCTAATCTCAGGAACTACTGGTTCAAATTGAATAAAATTTTTTTTGTTGGATAGCCCATTTACCGAGACAGGCTATAGGCTATATAATATTACGCTACGACGATTAGAAGCGGAGCTTCAATGAAAAATGTTGCAAAAAATATCTCAAAAATAAGCTTCTATTCATGTGAAATGCACTGAGTAGATATCCTCATATTATTAGTGATGAAAGAACACAACCTCTGGTAGATCAATCGGTAGCGCATGCGACTGTCAATATCAGGGTCGCGGGTTCGAGCCCCACGTTGGGTGAATATATTTTTATTTTTTACATTGCTTTCTTCTAAGGCTTACATTTAAATTTATTTTAATTTCATTTAATTCATTTAAAAAAAATTATTCGTTAAAAAAAGTTTAAATACTGCTCTTTATCGACAAAAACTTTTGAACGGTAACTCCGATCAACATGAAATTTGGACACAACATTCATCTCGGTAAACTAAGATGAATGTGTGTACTCATGTCCCTTCATTTCCCATTCATTCTTTTGCACCCGGGTGAAACCGGGCGGGACCGCTATGAAATATAAACAGTTTCTCTCGACTTAATCTGAGGTTGCAACGGTCCTACCTATACCATTCTTTGGTAAATGGTTAATGCTAAAATTGTCAACGACTCGCCATTTAGAACAGTGTGGCTATTTGAGCTTTTTTCGTTATATAACAACTACAGCGTAATTTTTACGCACAAAATGGTTTTAATTTTTGTGAAATACGGAAGGCAAATAGCCGAAAGCTTGTTTAATTTTTAACATTCTGTATTGTATTTCTCACAGTTGTTGCAAAATAATAGCGACCTACAGACTGTGGGTATTTATGATTTTCGGAAACGCGTTACGGGCAAACATTTCGCGATCATTAACGGAAACAAAATAATTGATTTCTATACGCTCCATTAGTGTACCGCTTACATTGACTCCAAAACAAAGATTTTAAAACGAACTATGTGTTTTCAACGAACTGTTTTGAAATAATCTATTTGCAGGTTTTGTTTCAGTTGCCAGTTTAAAAATAATAGTATATTGTGCGACTTGTGATAAAGGAGAAGATTCCATGAGCGTTTAGTCATTTAATGTTGAATGACACACTGTAAGTGTAATAGTACTAAGCTTACAGTGACTTAAACCATTCACATTGACGTCGTTGACAAAGATATAATATTGTAACAATAATAGTATATTGTGCGACTAGTGAGAGAAGGAGAAGATTCCATGAGCGTGAAATTTGCCGCACGAGCGTAGCGAGTGCGGTAACACGTGAGTGGAATATTCTCCTTCGATCACTAGTCGCACATAATTCTTTATTCAACTAGCACGAGTAATATGTAATCGGGGGCGTAAAAGAGGGAGAAATAATAAATCACTTCATTGATTCACGTACCCACCGCCTTCGATGCACACAAGATGGCCCTGACTTTCGCTGAATTGCGATGCTGTTTTCATATATACAAATCGCTAACGCGTTCTTACTGGTCCAGAAACTATGCAGTAATACATTACCACACAGCTCATTATTCGCACTCTACGCGTCATCATAAAGTAATTTATTATTTCTCCCGAATTTAGCAGGACCCCAAATTAAATATTACTCACGCGTGTTGAATAAAATATATTTATATATTGTGTATCACCAAATTATGATTTGTTTATGATCTTGACATTATGTATTTGCTTGTTACAGGAGAGCACACTTGAGAAATTGCTTAGAAAAGCTGAAGGACATGGTACCCCTTGGCCCTGAGGCATCTAGACATACTACTCTAGGACTTCTTACAAAAGCTAAGCGGTTTATAAAGGTAAGCGACACCCTAATTAATGCTTTAACGGCTATATGATGACATATTCCAAGATACTACATAGGGAAAGCGAGAATATATATGTTTCGGTCAATGTCCGGAATACGGGCAATGTCGACAATTTCGTAACATATAGCCACATCGGGCAATGTCACTCAGTGGAGAAAATTGATTTTTTCGAAAAAGAAATAGTACCTGAACCACACTTAACAATAACTTTTAATATGAACATGCTCAGTTTTATATTTAAGTCACAATGAATTTTCAAAAATACCCTTCATTTTGAACTCTCTAGGTACACTGTACTTCCCCCTTAATTGAATCGTCCAAGTAATTAGTTTTACATTTGCCAATGTCTAAAAATAAAAAAGTGTACCTAGACAATATATTGGTGTAAACTCTGTAGTGTGAATAATCTCGAGTTTTTTCGTGTTCCACTGTAATTTATTCTATGAAAAAAAACGCACCTTATGTTTTAAATTTCACGGCATTTAACGTTACGTTTAATCTTAACTACGAGGTGCTAAGAATATAGATACGTTTCTTTTAAACTCGTCATTACTATGCTTGTAAAAAGTCACTGATGTTTGTTTTTAGCAAAACTATTACTAAAGCACGTAAATTTTATGTACCATATAAAATGGCCATAACAATTATCATTAAACGTTTCATGTTTTCTGGATACATGCACAGTTTTTCATGTATTATGTTGAACGTTAAAGAGCATGAAAAATAAAAATATTGCTTCATTTTAAGTTCTGTAAAAGGAACTCCTCTTGAAATATAAAAAATATATTAATCCTAATGCGCATTGGAGCACAGCAAAAAAAAAAGGCTAGAGGTGTCGTGGAACACTCGGTTGGAATGAAGTTCTTTTCGCTAATTAATTGTTATGTATCATGTTTACTACTTTGTCTATAAATTATTCGAAAATTTTATTTATACTATAATATGATTATTAAACAAAAATTAATCGTATGATTTGCAGCTATAAGAACATAAAAATAACATTAATTGCGCATCTGTCGGAAATCGAACCCGGACCACCCGCATGGCATATGAGTATTCACTGAACCAGTGACATTGCTTAGATATCGCTAGTTATATAGGTTTAATAACAAATCGTGAAGTTAGAAGGTGTTGCATTTCATAAAATATTATTGTCAAAAAACTAACTAATATTTGAAATGGCATCCGTTTTAGAACAGATGCAATCTTTTTATTTTAAAACAGAACATACTCAATCTTTAAATGTCTATAACACAGTGTGTAAGAGAAAAGGATAACCGATCCACGTGCGCGATGTATTAGGCAAAATCGAATTTATACAGTGTTTATTTCTGGTTTTTATGTATAAAAACACTATTTGCGCGAATTCTGTTATACGAAATTTATGTAAAATGTTTAAGACAGGTTTTGAACATCATCAGGATAATGGCAATTGAAGCGCAGATTGTTCTAAAAAAAATATAATAAAGACTGGGGGTATTTATAATATAATCAACAGGACGGTATAAGAAAAAAAATATACGATAAACTATTTATTATAAACATTATATTCTCATTGTTAGTAGTTTTTTCAACGTGCGATAACGAATAGGTATCAAAATTCGTGTTGATATTTAGTACTGCTGTTATCGAAGGTTTCACAGAGATTTTTGTTCTTTTTTTTATTACAAAATAAAAGTTGTAGAGATAGAGGGAAATGTCCCAGTGAGTATAAATGTTTGATATCGATGACGTGCAATGATACGGTTGACGATTTTAGTGGTCTCCATTCGAGCTGCACAAAACAAATAAAAAACTGAACACGAGTTGCGCTTCCAAGAAGAGTCAGGTCAATATCGGGCACGAAACCCGCACCGCCACGATTGTTTAAAATATCTACCATCAATGGTTTCATCTGATTTTGACAAATGATCATTATACAATAGGTATATAGACTGGTAAAATGACGAACTCAGTTTCCACTAATTCAAAAATTAGAAGAACTTTTCCATATATTGAAGGAGATTTATTTGGTTGAGGAACAATTGAAAAATAAGCTTTGTCAGAGTATGGCTTGTGGCCAACGTTTCGAAAAATATATTTTCATCATCAGGGCCTCAACGCAAGTTAAGATGGTAAATTGTGCAAATTATTGTAATATACATGATCATTGATTATGAATTTCAACAGTTTTTAAATTTTAAAATATTATAAAACAGTTTTTAAATAAAATTGTTCTGTCCAATATGAAATATATTGCATAAGCACAATTTTTTTAACTCTGGTCGCAGTGCGAAACCCTGCCGACAAATAGTGTATTTGCTTTTATAGGCAGTGTAGCTCTATTGTATGAACTTAACTTTGTTTTTGAAGAAAATAAAAAAAAATTACCCCTTAGTACACCCCTTAAAACAACATTTTTTTACTTATTCAATATTACATATCAATTCAACATCTGCACTAAATTATATACACCCTTCAGTATGTAAATCTATATCAGTAAACTTGTGTTTTCATAAAATTTGTAATAGTAATTATTTCTGTATTTCGTATCCAGCAGGGTTGTAACCATTTATTCAAATTGAGGAGGTATAAAATTTTCCTTTGTAACTTGATTAATTAGAAAATATTTGTTGGAGTTGATATTTCACATTTTTTTAATAATTCTAGCAATGGTCAGTTGCGATATAGAATATTTGTATTGAATAAAGTATTTTAAATTTAAAGTTGGCTGTATTGTGACTATAAAATCTTTTATAGTTTGATATGTACTTGCATGTGTATTTTATATATATATTGTAGGTATACACTTTAAACTCTGAAATGTTTTTGAAATCCGTACATGATTTTACGTAGTTATATTACATTTTCCTGTCAGAATTGGATACTCAAATTTCGATTTTATGTGCATATTTGTATTTTAAATGGGCGATTCGTAATAAATATTTATTATAGTAGTTCTATGAGATAAATTAATGGCGTCATCATATCGCAGCCGGACTGGGAAGCTAGAGTTATATCATATTTTTTATCCTCTTCGGGACTTTTATGAAATAAAACATTTTAATATTACTTCAGCGGTGGTCATTTGTTTGAAACTTAAAACTACTTTTTTCAGGAACTAATAAAACGTAATACAAATCTTAGATTGACGTCTGAAATAAATAAAATTATTGACCAGTTTTTTCAGACTGTAGATCTGTAAAAGTAACGAGAAATTGTGTACCCGTAAGTATTCGTTACTTAAAGAACCAGTACCCGTTACTTTCGTATCGTTACGTTACTCGTTACTTTTCATACGACATACAATCATGTACTAACAGCATCAAGCATGTACCATCGCATCGAGGCGCGTCGCTTACGTGATACGATATGACTTCGTTTGTATAACGTATAACCGCATCAAACGAGTCGAACTGACATGAATACGACAAATGCGAGTAACGAAATGAATTTGTAAGTAACGATTCGTTACTTCTAGTCAGACGATGTACGCGTTACTCAGTAACGAATACATACGGTTTGTTACAGCTCTAGTATTTTGACAAAAAAAATATCTATGATACATACATACATATCTGTAAAAATCATAACCCTCGTTTTTGCTTCGCCGTAGTCGGGTAAAAACAAACTGCATATACAGTATAGGTATTAGGTACAAATCATACGTTATTTTCTTGAAGTGCGTGCAAGATACTTTTGATATTGCAATAAAACTGTACAATAAATTAAATAAATGTAATTTATTATATACTCTAAGTTATTAGTTGTTTATCAATGAGATTTTTTTATGATGAAGTAAATTTTTAAAAGCAATTTACCATATTTTGTGGAACGTTAGAGATATAAATGAAAGCAATAAAGTGCTGATATAGATGCGTTGTTTACAATCACGCATTCTTGTACGAGCCATCACCGATACTTGGACACGCACGCGAAACATACAAAGGCCAACAATAAACTGTGTTAAAAATGGATCCCTCAACACATAAATGAAATGCAGTCGGGGACCTAGTTCTGGTCCTTTTAAGGCTGAGGTCCGTTTTTTTTTTTAATTTTTATACATTATTCGTGCAAGTTGTCTTATACACTTCGACTGATTCAGCTGACACTTTCATTAAACTGTGGCCACAAATATTCATCAACGTTCGGGCATCTCTCTCACGCATGTTACGATGAAAGTTTCCGTCGAAAGAAGTGGACAAAAAAAATTAAAAATATAACACCTTCACTTCCAGTAGCTCCTAGTTAAGCCTTGGGTTTCTAAAGGCCACTGCATACCGCTAGATTACTTGCTAGTTTTCAGGCGTTGGTTTTCGTGATGGCTTTTATGTGTTGGCTTCACACGAAGTTTGCTTTGTAGATGGGTTTAATGCGCGCGTGGTGATAACTCGAATGTTAACAAAAGGGAACGTTTATTGTCTCTGAAGGGAACACACGCTATATGACGGTGTGTTTGTTTGTGGGCGTTCCGTGTCGCCCGCGTGACAAGATACTGTTTCCTGATTGGTCCTTGTTTAAAACAAGCAGATTAGCTAGCAAGAAAAAGAGCCCCGGTTCTTAAGGCTGCTGCACGCGAGGCTAGAAACTCTGCTAGATTCATTTCTAGATTTACCTACTAGTTTTCTTGATTGCTGTTATGTGCTCGCTTCACACGAGACTATTTTTCAAGCTTGTTTTGTGGATAGATCTAGTGCGCGCGCAGTGACAGTTCGAATATAAACAAGGAACAAAACGTGTCTGTTGTCTGACTCTGAGGAGAATAAATAAAAAATCGCAGGATTGTGGACAAATATTAGATTTATTAATTGTACGACGTTTCGTCTATAGATTTAGACTTTTTCAAGTACAAATGTGAAAATTATTTATTATTATCTCGATGGACACGATATCTAATATATATTTGAGCAGAATGACACCAATGTCGTTTGTGGGCATTTGTTTAAATATCCACGTGACAAGATACTGCTTTCTGATTGCTTCTTGCTCATAGCTAGCAGCAAATCCAACAGGGAAAATAGCCCCTGTTCTAATTTTAAAACCTATCTTGTGAGTTAGCAGGCCAGCCCGCAGTGAGGTCATTTCCAACTTCGTACCCAGCCTACCGGCTAACAGAACTCCTAGGAGCGTTTCTACCCTCGTAGAAGGCAGCGGCCTTAATTTGGAAATCAATCGTGTGACCTCGCAGGCGAGCCTGCAGTAACGCCATTACCATCTTCGTAATTCGCACGGCAGTCCAACGGCCTTAATCTAACGGGGTGCCATATTATAGTGACAGTAATATGACGAAAGTTGAGACATGCGCACAAAATATTTTCAGCTATGAAAAGGTGTACTGACTTCGTTTATAAGTTTGAAGTGGCAGTGCATATGAAAAGTTGTTGCGCAACCTTAAATTGGCATCTTACAAGCCCTTGTTCTGTCTTTTTCTGTTCAACGATTACGAATCGTCCAGAGGATTTATGTCCGTTAGATTGGTAGCACGCACTGTTTGCCATCTACTTCACAGCGCTACAACTGTACGATAGGTACGTCACGATCGTTCGTTTTGTTTTTAAATTCCGACATTATTATAGCTATAGATATTCTTGCGTGATTGTATGTTATCAAATAAATAACTCTTATAAAAGTTATTTGTTTTATACAAGTTTTGCAATTGTATAATTAATTAAGTTTTGTTGGCAATTATAACTTTTCTGTGCTTTTTAAGTAGTTGTTATACGTTTACCTACTTGTATACTTATTGCTTTTTAAGTTTAGTTTTTTAAACGCTTTATATTAGCTTGGGTTGTAACTAACTATGTATGTATGTAACTAACTATGTATGTATGTCCGTAACGGAATCTTTGAGCATAATTTTCACCAATTTCCCGAAGTCTGATTAATTTGAAACTTTGCATACGTATCAAGGACCGATGACAATGCAATAATTTGATAACAGTTTCCCATTATCCTTATTAGGACCCCCAGGATTAATAAATTCTTTTATAGATCCTCAAACTAAAAAGTGAAAAATAAAATATAGTTTAAAAAAAACTAAAAAACACGCTTTATATCGGACTAAAAAGTAAAAAATAATTGTTTTAAAATAAGCTTAAAAAGCGTGGGGCGCTTTGCTCCACATTTTCGTACATCGAGCGCCCAACGCTTTTTAAGCTTATTTTAAAACAATTATTTTTTACTTTTTAGTCCGATATAAAGCGTGTTTTTTAGTTTTTTTTAAACTATATTTTATTTTTTTTAAGACTGTTTTCAAATTGGTGAAGACTGTATACTAGTGATGTGTTCCTCCTGAGCTAGTCATTCATAATGAACGACTCCTTTCTCAGTGCGGAGCAAGTCGCTCTTTTTTTTGTGAATGACTCACTCCGAGCGTCATTGCTCTGTGCTGAGCTATTCTGTACTGTTGCATTCGCACATTTGCAGAGCGCATCAGCACAGAGGCACTAGTGAACTTTGCACGTACGGAGTTGTCTTTGCTAAATGCTTTGTTGAATGACATACTGTTTACAGTGACTTAAACCATTCACATTGACGTCGTTGGCAAAGATATAATATTGTAACAATAAACATTATTATTGTTAAGCTTTTATTGTACTTTATATAGTTTATTCGAAATGCGAATAATATAAGATCAGAATCATATTAAAATGAGCTCAGAGCTGAGTGTGTGTATTGTGCTGTACAATGCTACGTAACTCCTGAGCATGTATGATGACAGTTCACACCTCTGCAGTCTGCACTCTTGTGTAGTGCGGACTGTCTAGTGTCGCTCCTTTGAACGACTCGCTCTGAGCGACTCTTTTTAGTAAGCAGAGCGCACGGAGCTACTGTATACTTACGATGTGTCATATATTTTTACATAAAAGTTTTTTTTGTATCGCTTTTTATTATTCAAGAATGCGGGACGGAAAAAAATAAATCACTCAACTTTTCTAAGCCAAAGAAACCAAAATTTATCGGCGTGCTTTTTCGGCAAATTATCTATAAATAAAACTTAAATGCTTCGATTGCTTTTTTTATTGCGCATTATAATATATCTACATATCGAGTGAGTTTACTAATTTCAAATAGTTTCGTTGAGTTCAATTGAAATGATTTTTAAAACAATATTTCACATTTATTGAATGTTCTTTTCTTAATTAAAATTCTAACTTTGTCTCTACACATTTATAAAAAATGGTCTCAATCAAGATTTGCGGGATTCGCAATAGACTGAAAAATGTTTTCTCGTTACCCAACCTTTTTTCACAAACTAGGCTGATGACCCAACTTTTTTACTTAAATTAACCTATATATACAAATATTAAGAGCACTGTGGTTGAATCAAAAATAAAAAATATAGAATAGTACTTCTTACCACACCATTTTATTAGCGGATGTACATTTCGGGAGCTATGCTCTCATCTTCAGCAAACACTAAACTAAACACTAGCTTAGTGTTTGCTGAAGATGAGAGCATAGCTCCCGAAATGTACATCCGTTCAAAAAAAATGTTGTGGTAAGAAGTACTATTCTATATTTTTTATTTTTTTAAATATTAATAATTAATAATAAAAAAATGTCCTAACAATTTTTATTTATTCTTACTTAAAATCTGATGCTGCTACAATATTTTGTATGGTCAATGTAAGAATTTACAGTGGTGTTAATTGTTTTGTCACTTTCTTACAAATTTAAGCAGCGCTGTTACTTTTAACAATGGTTGTACATAAAAACGTCATTACCCATAAATTATGTTGTAAAAACAATTTAGATGAAAAAAGTAAATTCTAGCCAATTGGGCGACGGGACTATTCCAACTTCAAAAATTATGACATTTGACATCTACTAATTAAAGAGATAAAGTTTGTAAATTTGAATGTAGGAGGTAATCTCTGAAACTACTCATCCGATTTCAAAAATTTTTTACTAATATATTTTAGAATGGACCTTCAGGATGGACATAGACATATAATATCGCGTTAAAATAAAAGTGTCGAAATGCTACTAAGGTCAAAATTTGCTTTTCAAAATTTTACAATATTTTTTCGTTGTGAGTGAATTTTGATCTAAATTAGTAACATTCCGATACTTGTGAATTGTGATGTTGGAATGGAAGTAATAGGGCTCCTCCATATTAACTTTAAGCAAACGACTGCAGTATAGAAGGTTGAAATACATATAGGCTGTTATAACTTACTCTCAAATAGCGATACTGTTGTTTTTATGAAAGGGGTTTGGGAGTTATCGACGTATTGCAAAAGCAAGGAGAGAGTTTAATGTCGATGGCAATCTTGGAACCCGCTGTAAGTTCTGCCGACTACTGCTAGCTGTGGTGGTGGCACTTAACTCCGGAATAGCCTTGCCGAATGGTGGCTCGTTATCGCAGCGTAAACTGGCAGATAAGACGCTCTGTGTCTAATATATATTGACTTCCCACCGCCCTCTTCCCTTCTCTCGTGTCTGTCAGTCTGTCTCTACTTTTCAAATATCTAACGCCAACGTCGTCGCTCTCTTTCTATAAACTGTGTTATAAAAACTCAGTGGCGGTACTCAATCAAGTGGTAATTGCTGCCTTGTACAAGTGCCAACTGATTGCTTGTCGTCGAAACTTTTTTTTAACGAAATTATGTCCTTTGAATCCTCGAACATTTCCAAAGTATTTTTCATTTATTTGTCTGCATTGTTGACCTTTATATTTGTCACTTATTACCTAGTTATGTGGCTTGTTTTTAGGCGCGAATAGCGTAAGCTAAAGCGCCTATATGTACTCGCTTTGTCTGTGAATCTGTGAATCTGTATGTCACGCTTTTTTGTGGATTGTGTACAGCTCAAACGCCTTAACCGATTTTAAAAAACTTTTTTTTGTTCGATTCGTCTCCGGGTAACTTAGATCCTAACGTCGCCCGATTTTTGAATTTTTGCTCCAGAGGGGAGCAATTTAGAAAAAACGAAGTTTTTCGCTTATAACTCGCTCAATTTAAATCAGATCGGTTCGAAACCTGTCTTAAACGAAAGAGGAGAAAATTTTACATAAATTTCGTACAACAGAATTTGCCCAATCAGTTTTTTTATACACATTTATATAGAAATAAATTCAATCTGATATAACCGATGGCAAACATCTTTCGGTTATCTCTCTCTGTTGCACGGTTTAACATGGCAATTTAAAAATTACGTATGTTCTGTCTTCAAATAAAATTGGCCGATAATATTATTTATTACAATAATGAAATTAAAAGATAGCATTTGTTCAAAAACGGATGCCGTTTCGAATATTTGTAAAATGCAACGCCTTCTGGGTTAACAATTTGAATAACTAATTATTTAAGACATAATAATTTGACAGATGCAAACGTCACTTTTGACATTTCTTACCATTCCGACACCACGGATGAGCGGATTGAAACCAAATTTTGGGAGGATGTTTGATATGCAAATATGAAGTGACCTATTGTTTTTTGGGAACATCGGCGCATGCGTAAAAGAATATATCTCTTATAATGTTGTTTTATATAATAATAATTGGGGAATTATAAAACGGTCGAAAAAAAAAAACTTGGTGACTGATGATGAGATACTGTTTTAATAACTTGAATATCAAAATAATAGTTGTGTGACTAAATTAATAAGTGAGCGACTAAACTACTAAGTGACCGACTGAATTACTAAGTGAGCGACAAGAATGCCTTCGGTAATTTTGAAGCAGATATCTTCAACCGATTGAGATGAAAATTTGTATACACGTTAAGTTTGGATGACAATGCATGGTTAGCTGTGTGACGTCACTCTAAATCCAATATGGCGAACTTCTAAATATGGCGGACTAATTTTATTATGCTTTCCTACAATATGGGAATCAAATGAAAGGGCTTGCTGAGAATAATTTGAAAAATAAAGTGACGTCACTCTAAATCCAATATGGCGGACTTCTAAAAATGGCGTACTAATTTTATTATGCTTTCCTACAATATGGGTATCAAATGAAAGGGTTTGCTGTAAATAACTCGAAAAATAAAGTGACGTCACTCTAAATCCAACATGGCGGACTTCTAAAGATGGCGGACTAAGTTTTTTATGCTTTCCTACAATATGGGTATCAAATGAAAGGGCTTGCTGAAAATAACTCGAAAAATAAAGTGACGTCACTCTAAAACCAATATGGCGGACTTCTAAAGATGGCGGACTAAGTTTTTTATGCTTTACTACAATATGGGTATCAAATGAAAGGGCTTGCTGAGAATAACTCGAAAAATAAAGTGACGTCACTCTAAATCCAATATGGCGGACTTCTAAAAATGGCGTACTAATTTTATTATGCTTTCCTACAATATGGGTATCAAATGAAAGGGTTTGCTGTAAATAACTCGAAAAATAAAGTGACGTCACTCTAAATCCAATATGGCGGACTTCTAAAGATGGCGGACTAAGTTTTTTATGCTTTCCTACAATATGGGTATCAAATGAAAGGGCTTGCTGAGAATAACTCGAAAAATAAAGTGATGTCACTCTAAATCCAATATGGCGGACTTCTAAATATGGCGGACTAAGTTTTTTATGCTTTCCTACAATATGGGTATCAAATGAAAGGGCTTGCTGAGAATAACTCGAAAAATAAAGTGACGTCACTCTAAATCCAATATGGCGGACTACTAAAGATGGCGGACTAATATTATTATGCTTTCCTACAATATGGGTATCAAATGAAAGGGCTTTCTGAAAATAACTCGAAAAATAAAGTGACGTCAGTCTAAATCTAATATGGCGGACTTCTAAAGATAGCGGACTAGGTTTTTTATGCTTTCCTACAATATGGGTATCAAATGAAAGGGCTTGCTGAGAATAACTCGAAAAATAAAGTGACGCCACTCTAAAACCAATATGGCGGACTTCTAAAGATGGCGGACTAATTTTATTATGCTTTCCTACAATATGGGTATCAAATGAAAGGGCTTGCTGAAAATAACTCGAAAAGTAAAGTGACATCACCAATATGGCTGACTTCTAAAGATGGCGGACCAAGATTATTATGCTTTCCTACAATATGGGTATCAAATGAAAGGACTTGCTGAGAATAACTCGAAAAATAAAGTGACGTCACTCTAAATGCAATATGGCGGACTTCTAAAAATGGCGGACTAATTTTATTAAGCTTTCCTACAATATGGGTATCAAATGAAAGGGCTTGCTGAGAATAACTCGAAAAATAAAGTGACGTCACTCTAAATCCAATATGGCGGACTTCTAAAGATGGCAGACTAATTTTATTATGCTTTCCTACAATATGGGTATCAAATGAAAGGGCTTGTTGAGAATAACTCAAAAATAAAGTGACGTTACTCTAAATCCAGTATGGCGGACTTTTAAAAATGGCGGACTAATTTTATTATGCGTTCCTACAATATAGGTATCAAATGAAAGGGCTTGCTGTAAATAACTCGAAAAATAAAGTGACGTCACTCCAAATCCAATATGGCGGACTTCTAAAGATGGCGGACTAAGTTTTTTATGCTTTCCTACAATATGGGTATCAAATGAAAGGGCTTGCTGAGAATAACTCGAAAAATAAAGTGACTTCACTCTAAAACCAATATGGCGGACTTCTAAAGATGGCGGACTAAGTTTTTTATGCTTTCCTACAATATGGGTATCAAATGAAAGGGCTTGCTGAGAATAACTCGAAAAATTAAGTGACGTCACTCTAAATTCAATATGGCGGATCTAAAGAAGGCGGACTAAGCTTTTTTTGATAAAGAGGTATGCGAATTGTCTCGCAGTGAAACACGATGGTGCAGAGGTGGAGATTTAAAAAAAATAATTCCGGGGTTAACGATAAATGGGTATGTGAATTGTAATTCCGGGATGAACGATACAGGGGTATGCGAATTGTCTCTCAGTGAAACGGGAAGGGGCAAATGTGGAGTTTTTAAAAAAACAATTCCGGGTTGAAAGATAAACGGGTATGCGAATTGTCTCGCAATGAAACGGGATGGGGCAAATGTGGAGTTTTTAAAAAAACAATTCCGGGATGAACGTTAAATATACACCGATTTTCAAACAAAACACCGGGGTATATGATGTAAAATTTCGCGCCTTGTAATTCTTGAATTACTTGGGCATATACTCCCACTGGTTTACTTTATAAGTGGTCTGGCCAAAGTGTAACTTCGTATGTGCGAATAATAATAAAAAAAAGACGGGTTGCACTCCGGGAGTGCCGGCTGAAGTCAAAACTTGAATATTAACGTCTTAATTTTTTGCATTTAGAAGCATTGTTTATTTATTGACAACACTTGTAAATAAAATGGTTTGTATCATAGATAGCATTTTTATGTACGATATTTCAACGCTAGATGTCTAACGTTGTATAAATAAAATGGTTTGTAACATAGATTGCATTTTTATGTACGATATTTCAACGCTAGATGTCTAACGTTGTATAAATAAAAGTTCGATCAGGACACGTGACCTGACAATCACTTAGAGAGTCTCACCCAGTTCTTACTTTTCCTGACGCGAGTTTAACAATTTTTACCAATTACAAAAAAAGTGTACACGCTAAAGAAGTTTTCACTTCAAAAAATCAATTACGTGCTTTTACCATATCCAACCCACAAGTGGGGAATGGTACTAGTTTAGGTCAAAAATCACTTTTCAAAATTTTACAATATCTTTTCGTTTTGAGGTCCCCCGAATCCTAAAAACATATTTTTGGAAAAAATCTGTGCGTCAGTTTGTCTGTGAACACGATACAGGTCAAACGGATAAACGAATTGAAACCAAATTTTGGGAGGATGTTTAATATTTGCTATAACGGTGTTTTTTTTTATATAGTTTTGGAAATATTTCGAATTTTTCGAATTAATTTTGTTTTGTAGATCTGTTAGAAATAAACTAGTTAAGCATGCTTTGATTAATTTTTACATGACGTGAAACATATTATGTAGGTAACCATGGCAACGAATAGCAAATATCATATTGAATACTAGCCCATTACCCGCGTCACCTCACGCGATATTAGAAATTTTATTTTCTAATTATTATACTATATCAAATGACAACAATTTTGGAGTTGGAATGGTGCTGTCGCCCAATTGGCTGATTTTTTTTATTTAAATAATAAGAATAAATTTACCACTACTATAAAAAATAAAAAAACTATATTGAATAACAAAAATAAAAATACAATGTAAAGACACAAAATTATCGACCCATAGGGAATCGAACCCACGACCTTCGAGTTCTTAGTATGACGCTCTGAGCTAAGCGATTAGTTAAGCCACAGCCGTGCTCCAAACTGCGTTACTTATTTGTGCACGCATTTGTCTCACTCTTTTGATGTTCATTTATTCACTTTACCTCCTCAAATCATCGAGGTGCCCCATCACTTCAAAATTGTAGACAATTTTCCGGTAAATTTGAAAGGTGAAAGGAAGTAAAAAAAAATAGACACATTTGGTGTGGATACCTTTTTTTTGTTGTATATTAAAAATTCGCATTTTGCGGTTTTATTGCGTTTATGATATAATTTGTCAGATTTATGACTTGTTTGATAAATGCATATTCTCTATAGGTTAAAAATAGAAAAACTACATAATATAATAATTTATCAACAAAAGAGAATTATACGCACGTACTGTTTTTGTTCTCAGTTGATGATTTAAGTCCGTATTAGATCAAAACATTTTTGCAAAATTGTTGCCAGAAATATTTGCCTTTTTTACGTACAGCGTGTCTTATTAGTCCAGGAGGCAGTGAAGATTTTTGGTACTTATTTTCCCAGTCAGCAAACACCGATAGAATTATTCGGTTTGTTATTCTAAGCAAAATTCATATATAGGGGGGGGGGGGCGGTTTCCGATTGGTTGAGGCGGAAAATGCGTTAGAAAGTATCTACAAATATACTGCACTTTTTTCCAGTGATAAAAATAATAATAAAAAATAAATTAAATGAGAGATATAGTGAAGTTAAAAAAAAAGTAGTCGGGCTAATCTGTGAGTATGGGTAATATGTCTGGCAGGTAAAAAATTGGAAAAAAATAATCAAAACCATTGTCCTTATTTTCGCAGTCCTAAAAATTTGTCAGATGATAGTTTATATTATAATAATATTAATGTACCAAACATTGTTTTATCTACAATTATTTCGAAACAATTCCTTTCTTCGCATCTTGATCAAAGTTTAGCTAGAAAAGTAATCTTTTTCTATGCATATCCATTATTTGTTTTTGTACGAGTACAATCTAATGTTGTATGTGACAGAGTTACAACGACATTGAACTGCATCTGAATGTATAGAAAATGTATCACAATCAAAGGGCATTGTCAAATCAAATTTCTTGACAATGTTTTTTGCAACCCAGCATGAGTATCCAATCTCCTAAATATGAAGAACTAATTTTGTTTGTATATAATAGCAAAATTTATTTAGCTTCTAGACGTAACTATTATTCGGTACTTTACCTGTATAAATATGGTGGACAATTCTGCATTTTCGATTCCTTTCAGAGTACATGTAAGCAGGATGCGAGTCACTTCTACTTTTTATTTGCCCAATGCTAAAACCGTACGCTTGGCAAATTCGCCACTGCATGTGATGTGTGATCTATAATTAATAAAAATAATATTGATATTATGGATAACTCTTTGTGTTCCTTAAAAAAATTATTAAGACAATTATTTTAAACTTTTATAACTTTTTTATATTTTACTATACTTATGTATTATTTTTTTTGCGTTTTTTTGGCTTTCGCCTGTAAACTCATTAATACTTGTTATTTGAATAAATGATTAAAATTAGTTTAACTTTATACTCTCCAAAAATCGTGTGCATCGTCTAAAATGAGCTTTAGACAACTTCAAACGTTTTATGTGGGTTCGTATTCTTATTTAAATATGTATTGTACGCATAGAAAGAACTATTATGTTAATTTATTGTGTTGTTATGTTAACGAGTCGCCTCTGATGATTTACGACATTGTGTAGGTTTGTTTTTACGACAAATACAAGACGCTTTGTTCGTCCACTGACCTATCGCAATATAAAAAGCAGTAAAATGTTAACAGCTACATTCGTATATAACATATAGATAGAGCAGCTTGTCTAAAGGCCGCTGCACACGAGACTGGATTTGCCGCTAGATTCTCCTTGTTAGATTTGACTACTAGTTTTTTAGCGCTGGTTTTTTTAATTGCTTTTATGTGCTCGCTTCACACGAGACGTCCTTTCAAACTTGTTTTGTGGTTAGATCTGGTGAGCGCGCAGTGACAGTTCAAATATAAACACAGAGCAAAACGTGTCTGTTGTTTGACTGAGTAGATTTACGCCCGTGTTGGTTTGTGGGCGTTTGTTCATGTCGCCCACGTGACAAGATAATAAATTGGTCTTGGATTATATTGACGCTATTAAAAATATGTTTGCGTGGAAAACTATCTTCAACAGAAGCCACAGCTGTGAAAAAAATGGAATAAATAAGAGCTTACACTAAATTCTAAATTAACTTCAAAATAAGCGAAGTGAAATATTTCGATATCGATTTTTATTGAATAAACTATATCGTTACAGTTAACAGACATTTACAATTTACAGTTTATCCACTGTTATAAAAAAGTCACATGATCATTTTAACCATTGATGGTAGTCAATTTGCTTAGCAGAATAAAAAACAAACAAAAGTGATTACCCAGAGTGCTTATTTTGTAAAGCACTTCATAATAACTATGGTTATCGTTAGTAGAATAGGTCTCAATGTCATTATCACAGTGTATGCATAAAGTGAGTGATGTTGTCACTAGAGAGATAATAAATATTTTATAGGTCAGTGAGGAAAGGGACCGTCAATTTTGGTGAATCCAGGAGGGCTGCGCGCGGGTTTTATATTTTTAATGTTCATACTAGGGGACACCGTTTCATAGGGTAGTTATTGAGCGATAGTGTATACGGGTAGTATGTAGTTTGGTGGTCATGTGACCGTTCGTTGCTATGCTCTGAGCTTTTGTATTTTTTACGTAATGAAAAGTCGATAAAAATACCTTTTAAAAAGGGTTGCTGAGTATAAATTCATTTGCAGTCATGAAAAGATGAATGTTTAATATATATTGTCTGTCCTTTAGAGTATTTACTCTCAAAATAAAGTTTTTTTTTTTATTTAATCGTCCACTAGTAGTCAGAGTGCCCGTCTGCAAAAATTTTACTGAAAAATACTCTTCCCAAACTTTGTATATGGCTTCATTACGCTTAGTCTGACACCTATTTCCTCTATGACTTTCTTTGATTTTGGGGCGTTTTCCGAAACATGTCGTTTTGACGACATGTAAAAATTAATACATACTGTTTGTTTTTTTTTTTAATTGGATAGCTTAAAAACTTCAACCAAAACGCTAAAATAATGTTCTCTGATAAATAACATTAACCATTTAAAATGTCTGACACCTCGAATATGTCGCATATTCGAGGTGTCAGCCCTCATGTTAATAAAACTGATCTAGTCACCACTCACCAGTCGAACTTCGGCTGACTAGGTGGGTTCTATCAAAATGAGATTGCAAAATTATTATTTTCACTAAAATAACCCTAGTTTTTTTACATCTTTGAAGCACCCCAGCGTGAGGTGTCGCGGCCGCTGATTTTCTGACTGTAGTACCTACTCACATCCTAATTAAATAATTTCAAAATATTAGCCTTTACTAAATTCTTTTAATTCTTGATTTGGAGGTCCTAGATTATAACTTCCCAGTACATTGGGTAGTTGTTGTCAGTCCGAAAAATTTTATTTTTTTTTCTAGGTCTACCATATTTTTACACTATTTTTGTGAATTTTTTAATTATCGAAACGCTCACATTTCTGTCTTATTGTTGTTACTAGTATTCAATAATATTCCTCAAACTGGGAAGTTGGTCTTGTGAACCCTAGGGCCGCTTGTTTTGTATAAACTTCGATGTTCAAAGAGCTATATATTATGCATTATGCATTGTCAGTATGATATTAAATAAACAATGTAACAATTACTGCATGCATATGTAGTTATGGCATCTTAACACAAATAAATAATTTATAGAGCTAAACGATACAGGAATTATACTTGTTTTGATAATTTGTTGCATTTTATATTCCACGATTTCTTGTCTAGTTTTCTGAAAATTACATAGAATAAACTGAACTTCTCTGCAATTGTATGTCTAGACTCTAGTGGATTAAAAAAAAATATATAAATTGCAATCTAATAACATTAAAAATCGTAAAAATCATATTTTAAATTTCACAAATCTCAGGTCTTGAAGAACTATTCTAAAAATGTTTTTCTATGCATGGGCCGCTACTAAATAGTATAATTTTATCCTTGCGGTCAAATAATAATTAAAAATATAGAAATGAAATTTAGAGAGAGAAAAAATTTCCAAATTTTATTAAACAGCGCAGCCATCATCAGTTATATTTCGGTTTCTTAGTTAATCACTATTCTAATAGAATTTCAAAAGTAAATTTTTGTTATACAGTGTGTCCATCAAAAGTGGTAACAGTG
The DNA here is from genome assembly GCA_963575645.1 of Xanthostigma xanthostigma. NCBI lineage: Eukaryota > Metazoa > Arthropoda > Insecta > Raphidioptera > Raphidiidae > Xanthostigma > Xanthostigma xanthostigma. The sequence goes on from OY754464.1 coordinate 15,020,889, forward strand.
AATAATTCGTATATCCTATTAGGTACAAAAAAATGTTTAAACCGTTTTTTGTTCAAATCTTTGATTAACGTCTGATTAGAACTCTTCAATAAATAAAATTATCGACCAATTTTTCAGACAATATATTAACAAAAAAATATAATTAATACATTAACGTTTCAATCTGAAGAAGGCCCAAATCCGGATTGAAACGTTACTGTATTAATTATATTTTTTTGTTAATATATTGTCTGAAAAATTGGTCGATAATTTTATTTATTGAAACGTTTTTTGTTCAACTCGAGATTTACTATCGGAAACTGTTGTGGGATATTTTTTATTTTTTTGTACTTCAAACTAAAAAAAAATGTTAAAAAATATACCTATATGTAGCCATTTGAAAAAAATTAATGTACAAATTGCAATATATATTTTTTACATTTTCGAAATCTCAATTGTTTGTCTATAAACTAATATAAAATTTTCATAAGGTTACATAAGAAAATATTCGAGAAAAAAGTTTTCAACTTATTAAATAATTTACAGCGTGGAGTACCTACTATATGAAAAATTTTATTAATTAAAAAAAAATCATAACGTTTTTCTTGAATATTTTCTTATGTAACCTTATGAAAATTTTATATGAATTTACAGAGAAAAAAATATAGTTTTCGAAAATGTAAAAAAAAATATTTCAATCTTTTCAAATTTCTATTACTTGGATAATTAAGAAATTATAAATTCCTTTCTCAAGATAAAACCATAAATTCTGTGACTGGCTGTTGAAAATGGCTGGCTTGATATACAGAAAGGTTGAGATATCTAGATTAATGTGGCGAAGGAAAAGAAAAAGCAACTGACAAGTGAAAAAAAATTGGGTACTTTTATTAGGCTTTACGAGACTGTTTTCAGATGAACTTGGGAAATAAACCAATAAGAATGAATATCTCCAGTGTACGTTATGTATTCAGTAGAACCTTGCAAAAGATATACTAAAATTCGCAAAAGTTGCATTAAGTAATAGAAGAAACTTTCAAACACAAAGCAAGTCATTTTCTAAAAGTCTTCTTTTTGAAAAAAATCGATTGATTCGAATCGCTACAGTTAACTTCCTTCCATCTGGTATCTTACGGTTTGGTACGTAATCGTTTAGTACCAAATCTTGTTGGTTTCCAAGCTTGTATGCCGTGGTCCATTGGCATTACTACCTGACGTTTTGTCTACAGCTGCGGTAGACATTATCAAAGGCGATGTGGTAGCGGGCGAAGTTTCCTTCTAGGCCGCTCACAGATCGAAGTGTTAACGTTACGCCGTCAGATGGCAGACGTTGTTCAGAGTTTAATTAATTTAATTAATTTACAAAAACAATAGCAATAATAAATTTTTTAGTTGTCGATGTCAGTAGAGCAAGCAATTATCTGTAAAATGATATATAATTTATGTGGAGAAATTGTGTGGTTTTTTTCTAAAAAGGGAGGCAAACATCTTAAACCTTAGCGTATTAATATATATGATGTTCATTAAAATATGAAAACTCCCTCCACGAGTACGTGAACCAGAACTGCTAATGCACATTACAAAAAATCATTTAAACCTGTTGCCATCTGCTATATAGTAATTTTGTTTTACTTGAAAAAGAAATTGAAAGATAGAAATCAGTGTAAATACAGATGGAGCTCAAAACGAGAAACAGAAGACATGAGTTAATATAACGCCATAAGACAAACCACTGTTTGTTGTTCTTTTGAAATTATTGTCACTGTAATAGTTTTTTGTTGACGATGTTCGCAGCCATCAAAGAAGATATGATAAAAAAGAGCTGTCTTCAAAAAAATCATACATAAAACTTCTCTAATAGCTGCACTTAAGAGCCAAATACTATAAAATTAAATATGTTAGCTCAGTATTATGCGAACGTGGGCAGAACAAAAAGTTCATCAAAAAAAAAGAAGTATTATCGTTTCGTTTATCCGAGAATAGTCTTAACGTTATATTATAATAATGGAATGTAGTTTTTTCTATCCTAGTTTTTTTTTATAGAAATTTTGAAAAAAGTAAAATTTTTTTCGCTTTCGGTTTGAAATTCTTAAAGTTAGATATTTTTTTTATTTCAGTGACTAACGTATTTTTACACGAGTGCCCCAGAAGAAGGGTAACGTTTTTCTTTGACCCGTTCTGTAACCTAAACGGCTTGATCGATTATAATTTTGACGTGATAACGTCTTATAAATTGATGCAACACCGGCTGCACGCACGAAAAAGTGTCACGTTCCGCCTGAGCCTGAGCGTGCAAGCGAGAGCGCGGTATAAGCGATAGAGAGGCACGATCGGCCCAAGCGTCGGCTTGTACGCATTTCTCTCTCTTCTCGCGTGACGTCAGAGAGTTCATCAATGTTTCTTTATGACGTTATCACGTAAAACTATCGTCCGTAAACCGACTTTACAGACAACCAATTTTTTTTTGTTATTATAACGATATGGGTATCAGATAGGCTAGTCAAGAAGTGAGATTTATGAGAAAAACAGGTTCAAGTCTCCAAAAAATATGAGCAATAGTCTATTCGAAAAAGACGTTTGTTATATTTTTTTCATCGACAAAAAATACATTTGTTATTAAAAATAAATCGAGAACACAAAAAAGCTCCTCATATTTTTTGCAATTACTCAAAAACTATAAGCGATAGCGGAAACTGAAAAAAAGATTCTTTTCAATTTAAAATTTTCAATATAAAAGTTCCACCTTCCAAACTCTATCCCTATTATTTTTAGTTTTAATTTAACGATGAAAATAGGGTCCCGTGCGGCCTTTACAGCTCGAGCGCTCCGCCTGTTGAGAGAGTACAACATAAAATATTTTTTTTATAGTATTAAATAACAATCAAAAAATCTGAATAAATTATGGTGTCATCTTAACACTTGAAAGAATAAAGTTTCGTTGAAAAAAAATGTATAAAATTTTTTAAAAATTGGGACTATTGTTAACTAAATATTTTTTTCAAAAACCGTCTCCATAAAAAACAACGAAAAATGTTTAATTAATTGGACTATAAATTGTTTGCTTTTTACATGACATATAAATGTACAAGATCACGTTATAAAAGTTTTTAAAAATTGTTTATTTTGTTTATTATATTTATTTAAACATTTTTGTTGTTTTTAATGGAGACGGTTTTTCGAAAGAAAATTATATTACTAAAAGGAACAAAACAAAAATTAATTATCTCAAAAAAACAAGAAACCCGACTGCAAAAAAATAAAACTAACAGGTACCTAAAAAGAATAAAACAAGTTGGAAAACCTCATCATGCAGCACGGGGAGACCCATTCAAAAACAAGATAAAGAGACAAATTTTCTGACTTGTTCTCTTTTTAAATTGGTTTTATTTTTGTTCAGTTGGGTTTCTTGTTTTTTTAGACAATTAATTTTTATTTCATAGAATTCAGTAAAATTTTATTCTTAGAAACTTGTGGCTAATAAAATATTTTTAACAAAAAAATTGAACCGACTTCACACTAAAAAGTAAAAAATAATTGCGTATTGAAATGTTTTGGAGTCGGTGTCAGCCAAAATGAAATCTATTCCGAGAACTACACCGACTCCAAAACATTTCAATACGCAATTATTTTTTACTTTTTAGTGTGAAGTCGGTTCAATTTTTTTGTTAAAATTTTTTTATTTTTCTCTTTTTAGTGTTAATCTAACACTAAATATCGGTGAACATACATAAAAAACATTATGCGTGCCTTTGAAATTTGAGAGTTTCCCTCGATTTCTCCGGATTTCACCATCAGATCCTGACTTGGTTCCGATGGGACCACCTCTGAGGTGCACTCTTTCGAATAAAAAAAAAAATTTGTAAATCGGTCCATAATTGACGGAGAAATCGGTGAACATACATAAAAAGAAAAAAAATATATACAGACGAACATAGAACCTCCTCCTTTTTGTTGAAGTCGGTTAATAAATGCGCGTGATTTTATGGTTTCGAGTAATGTTAAAAAATGTTCTTAAAATCCAAACAAACTCTCATAAGAAGAAACGAAAACAAAAACTGTAATTTTTCTCGATTCTCGTGGCATATGCTCAGCGCTTGTATTTGATAACGCTGTTTTAAATATTAATATTTTTCTCGATACGATTCCATTATGTACGTAGCAATATTTCGAATTAAAGTTTTTATTCCTATTATTTCTGTTATTCAGATATATTCAGGCGTGGATATTTATTTTATTCATATTCGTGTCTCGATTGTTTCTGGGCGCCATTTGAATCATAAGTGTCAATTTTAAATAATAATATAAATTTATCTCCCCGCATATATGAAACTTTAAATAGCAATTGGTTTCTGAATATCGTTACAACTATTCGTAATTCTCAGTTTTATGTTTTTTTGTGTTTTTGAATTACAAATATCTACTTGTGGTTATTCTGTATGCGTTTTTGCATACAATAATACTGCTCCCAGTACCCATAAGCGTAACAAATGTAAAATTTAAATCGTTGTTTTGTGTAAAATTCTTCTCCAGGTGTCATGATCTTTAATAAATGTTCATAGATGGCTATACAATTACTCAGAGTGCCCGTCGGCAAAAATTTTATTGATACATACTCTCCCCAAACTTTATATATGGCTTCATTAGGCCTAGTCTGACACCTATTTCCGGGCACTCTGACTAAATACTGAATGTCTAAAATTTCTCAAATCTGTCAATTTGTAATTTACGGCAAGATGAATGACGCTTTTTTATTTTAAAATTTTCAGTCCTGCCCCCTGACTATTATTTCTACTAAGCGAGCAGAAAGGAGGGTGTCGTTCAAGTTTTCCCCTCAACGCACTACTCACCAGCCAATCTCGATCGATTCCTTGCTAGCAAATGCATTTCCCCCACTCCTGACGGTGTCGTTTTTTTACCATTCCAATCCACAAGTGGGGAATGGTACTAGTTTAGGTGAAAATTCACTTTTTAAAATTTTACAATATTTTTTCGTTTTGAGGTCCTTCGAATTCAAGAAAACATATTTTTGGAAAAACTGTGCATCTGTTAGTCTGTGAACACGATACAGGTCAAACGGATAAAATGATTGAAATACAATTTTGGGAGAATGTTTGATACGCAAATATGAAGAGCCCTATTGTTTTTGGGGAAAATCGGCGCATGCAAAAAAGAGATATATGCTGCTTTTATATAATAATGGTATACTTTTCATAACGGTTTATTACTCAGTTTATTTTAGCAAGAAAGTTTTGTTAAGAAATTTTTTATCTAAACTTTATAATTACGGAAATATTTTGAAAATTAAAAAAATCAGCTGATCTTTTGTTTTGTAGATGTCAAAAAGAAATTAGCGAAGCATTCTTTAAATAATTTTTACACGACGTGGAACATATTATGTACCTAAGTTACCACGCTAACGAATAGCAAATATTATATTTAAAACTAGCCATTACCTGCGTCACGATATCAGCAGTTTTAGTTTCTTTATTATACTATATCAAATGTCAATATTTTTGGAGTTGGAATGGTTCCGTCGCCCAATTGACTGAAATTTTTCGTTACGTTGTTGAACGAAATTACTTGCATCGTGGCTAAACAGTCTGAATTCAAATCTTTGATTAACGTCTGAATAGAACTCTTCAAATAAATAAAATTGTCGACCAATTTTTCTCAGACCAATATATTGACAAAAATAATAAACGTCATCTTGTGTTATATTGATTTGTAATTTTATTATTTTTGTCAATATATTGCGGTCTGAGAAAAATTGGTCGACAGTTTTATTTATTTAAAACAGTCTGACTTCAATAATTTTAAAATTAACTTGGCCGTTCATATCTACGTCCATAAGGCGAAATTAGGTACATTGGAATGTTTTTTATTATTCTCTAAATTCCTAATGCAACCTTTGTTACAAAACAGTTTGTTCACCCTCCAGTGGGTGTGTGGGGACACTAAAAATTTATTTTTCGCAGCATTGAAAAGAGGCACCAACGTGTATATATATGTTTATTCAACTCATGCGCGTTATTCATGTTTTATCATGCCTAAAAACCGAACCCTAAATAGCCATTTACCGACTGGTGACAATTACTTGTCATAACTCAATGAAGATTCCTACTAGCTCGGCCATTGTGGTGTAATGAAAATAAACGTAACTATTTTCTGAGTCGTAACGAAATAGTAGGTAACAACAACTCCGTTGTTACCCATTGAGACTAAAATTGAGAGACCGAATGTTTTCGACATGGAGTTTATTCATAACCGGCTAACCTCAAACCAAAACATTGAATCGTGCTGTTTGGTGCTGTTAGTATTGACAGTTTTTTTTATAAAGAAATAAATAGATATTTACAACATCTCATTATAATTAAAACATGAATAACGCGCAATTGTTGAATAAAATTATGGGCGCAACTTGTAGGCTAAGTCATGACCTGTCAGCGCGATGAATGACTTAGACTACTAGTTACGCCAATAACTATTACCACACGACCGACGCATCAAGTAAAATTCGACATTCAACGTACGTTTTATTCTAAAAAAATTCAAAAGGTAATCAGAAGTGCTGCTTCTATTTATTGACTCAAAAATAGAGAATTACATCATTAACTAGCTGAATTTTGTTTATCATTTTCGATGAACTTTATTGAAAAGTAACTGTATAGCTGGAACTTGATGTTATTTGCTTCTCATGTGACCGACCCATCAAGTAAAATTCGTTATTCAACATACATTTTAAATTCTAAAAAAATTCAGAAGGTAATCAGCAGTGCTGCCTCTTTTCATTGACTCAAAAATAAAGAATTACATCATTTACTAGCTGAGTTTTGTTTGTCATTTTCGATTAACTTTATTGAAAAGTAACCGCATAACAAGAGCTTGATGTTCTTTGCTTGGCATACGCATAAGCAATCTAAATATTAACATCAAACGAACTCTGTTCAATGAAGATAGTAATATTGCGTACTATCTTGTTTATTCTATTACCCATTCCATTCTCTTCGTACGCCTCTGATCATGTACAGAATTATTTTATAGAGCAATTGAGATATCAGAAATAATATCATTTAAATACGATTGCTCAATAAAGATATCTTAGTTTTGTCGTTGTTTTCTCTCACCCATTCTTTTATTCTCCCTGTACGCCTATGATTGTGTGTTTGGAATGACGCTATATATATACAGTAATTCAGATATCAGAACTAATATCATTTGAATACAGTAGTATATAATAAAGATATCTAAGCTAGCGGTGGCTCTTTGCGTTTTCGATATTCTTCTGCCGTCACATTTTCGTAAATAATAAAGACAATAAAAGTGACATGTGTGATAATACAATATACTGCAGGAATTGTCAAACTGTTACACTTAGGCCTCTTGTTAACGACAACGGATAACTGCCCGATTTTTATGACGGGCGACCGCCCGACGCGCAGTGTTCAATAGGTTAGTTCGGGTGTTTGTTAACGCGACGGGCATGTGTCCGTTGCAACAAACTCAACGGATTCCCGCACGTCGCCCCTCGGCGCGACGGCGGTCGGTCCGATGCAGTGGACCACGTCATTTCATAGAAGTCTGTTGACGACGACAGATGTGCGCGCACGTTTTTACCTATACCTACCTACCTTGTGCTGCTCACTGTGAATATGGAGTTTTGATATTGATATGATCTTTCTTTAAATCCTCCATGAGAGTATGGAATAATCCATAAGACTCTCTTTCTAATAAAATAGGATGAACCCATAGCTTCCTCCTTTTTTTCGTAGCTGCTGTTTTTTGTATAAATAGTAGGTAGGTTAGAATAAGCTTTTTCTTTGCACTCGACCTAATGTACTTGCACTTCTTCGCCCTTCGAGTATAGAACTGATTTTGCAGTGACAATTCAGATATAAACATAGAGCAAAACGTGTCTGTTGTCTGACACTGAGCAGAATGACGCCGTGTTTCCTGAATTGTTCTTGCTTAGATGAAGCAGAGAATATAGCAAGAAAAATAGCTCCTGTTCTAAATCTTCTTGGTTTCCGGGCTTGTATGTCGTGGTCCATTGGTATTTCTACCTGACGTTTCGTCTACAACTGCGTCAGATACCATGGACCACGGCATACAAGCCCGGAAACTAAGGAGATTTGGATCAACACCGGCCGTGAAAGCCTACACACTTGGATAGCTTCTGTTCTAATTTTAAACTCTATCTTGTAAGCTAGCAGACGAGCCCGCATTGACGTCATTTCCAGCCTCGTACCCAGCTTGCCGACCAGCGGAAATTCCAACAGTGTTTCTAGCAGTGTTTTCAGCCTCGTGTGCGGTGGCCTTAACACATCGTTTGGGAACGCCTGGAGTATAGGGTTGGACCACTGTATATGTAGTTCGGCCACAGCTGACTCGACAAACACATTTCTATCCAATTCTTTTATCTAAATCTATTTGTGTAGACAGTTTATTAAAAATCTATGTGCGTTTGCTAAATTGCTACTTTAATATCTATACGGGGTGTAGATAAATGGGCGAGAAGTTATTTCCCTATTTTTTTTTATTTATATTATGACTCCGTATACGCGGGTATAGAATATATTGCAGCGTTTAAAGTGTGCCCTCTCTGTGAAACAGCGGCATTGTGCACTTAGAATTTTCCTTTTTTTTAAGAAGATTTATTTAATAACCAGCAGACCGGTCCGGTACCCCCGAATTTGTAGGTTGCCGCAATTTTTTCGTCGACTTACGTTGCAAAATTGATCTCCACGAAAAGTGCTTTTGGTTAGAGTACGATAACTCGATGTGCAAAATATCCATTGGAAATACACAATTATTTAAAATAATGTACAACAGTAGGTAATATAGCCGTTTCAAGTGCGGAACATTGATTTTTAAAAAATTAATTTTTTTTCGCAGTGAAAAGAGGAAGGCGTTTGAGGAGAGTTCTTTAAAAAAAACAATTACGGGCTCGTGTCGATGCGATGACGTTTTTTTTTGCGCAGTGAAAAGTGGAAGGCGTCTGGGGGGAGTTCTTTAAAAAACAATTACGGGCTCGTGTCGATGCGATGACGTTTTTTTTGCGCAGTGAAAAGGGGAAGGCGTCTGTGGGGAGTTCTTTAAAAAACAATTACGGGGTCGTGTCGATGCGATGATGTTTTTTTTTGCGCAGTGAAAATGGGAGGGCGTCTGTGGGAGTTCTTTAAAAAACAATTACAGGGTCGTGTATGAAAAGCTATTATGGGGTCGTGCATACAAAGTGAAATACTAATACAGTTTTTCTACACCAGTTGTTATGACGTGTTTATGTGATTTCTGATTGGTAAAAAAAAAGACGAAAAGTTTTTATGTATTTTTGAGGAAATTTGTGAATAATCCTCCAAGTTTTTTTTTTGGAACGACAAAATTTAGCGTTTTCTACGACTTAAAAAAAAATCAAAATTTGGGCACATCGAGTTATCGTTGTGGACCCAGTGCTTTTATTTTAACATGTTGGTATATAGGCCATTCTAAATGTTGGTGAAAAAGTTTTTGAAATCGAATGAGTTTTTGAAATCGAATGAGTAGTTTCGAAGAATACCTTCTACATTCAAACTTACAAAGTAGATCCCTTTATAATGTTGGTATAGATTATTTAAGTCATAAATGCAGTTTGCTTACAGAATTTATGACTGTACATAGTCTTCTAGATTTATTTAGAAACATTTGAACCCACTGAAGAATAATATTTGAAAATTATCATTTTTGTGGTCTCCCTACTGTAACTAAAATTACATATTTAGTGCATGCCATATTAAAATAATAAAGTTTTTGTTCATAAAAATTGCAGATATTTTATAGGTTAGTTATAAAATCGTAAAATACATAAAGTCTAATAGAGCATTTTATTACATTTTTCAAAAACATAAAATTTATAGTTAAATAATTTCTCATCTGTAACTACAATGGAATAAAACACAGTTGGATGAATATAGTAACGAAATAATTTGAAAATCAGAATTACAACTGGAAACAATTAAAATATCATTTTAACAGTTGCGTTGTATGTGATACCGACAGAGTCATTCGGGAAGTATTCAACTCGACTGGAATATTGCTGTAAGGCACGTTTTTATAAATTAAAAGCAATTATATTAAAGCTGAATCTTTGTAGACAGAGGGAAACACACATGACCGTAATGTGTTTGTGGTGTGTTTGACATAGTAGGTAGTATGTGTAATATAAGTACAGGATGTCTGCTACGATCATTCGAAATCAACTTGAGTTATTTGAATTAACAACTTTTTTTCGTAAAATAACGTTTGTTCAATAATAATTGAAAGTAATTTCATAGTTGCAGCCACTTAGGGGAGAGGGAGTATGGAACGGCTTCACGTCTCTGATATACCTAATCCATTCATTCATGCATAAAACTAGGATATAGTTTGACGTTCTCGATCAAGACGACGAACTACTAAAAAGCCTTATTCACAAAATACATTTTGGTTTTTCATTTTCACACCGAGAGATGGTACTGTGCACATTTTTTTACGTAATAGCTTTTTCTATATATTTAATAACTTCTATATTGCTAGTGGCCGTAAGTGGAAGCGTTGCCCATGAAGTGAGACAGTAAATGATTCTTTCTAACTCTTTCTCTTTACTTGACCCGTTGTGCGCAAGTGTCGCGTCTGTAGTGGGGCAATTAGTAAGTGGAATAGAGCAAGCCACCTCCCATTCACAGCTTAGTTCCATGTGCAAACTGACACATAACTGACGTGCATCCATTCACGGACATGCGCATGAGACTCAGAATATAATAAGTGAGACCGGCGTATAAATGTCCACACCCTAGTGTTTAAGTGTTTCTCCCGATCTTTGCTACCAATATAGAGGGTATTAAACATGTGGTTTTTTCATTATCTAAAAAGAAAAATTGTTCGGCGGAGATACATATAACTTTTGCAATAGGCTGGGTCTCTGATGATGCTTTAAAAATGGCGGGACGTTCCCATTACATCATCTATATCAATTTCAACACGATCGTGGATATATACCAAAAGAAAAATAACCTTCATCTTCCCTGAAAATGCACGTAATGTTCCCTAAATTATTTTGTGAACCAACCAACCATAATTACTGTATAAAAAAATTTCTTCTAAACATAAAAAATAAATATGTAAATAAAATTAATATATTTTCTTGATACCTCACACGTCCTCCGGATTGTCGAGATATACTCCCAACAGGTTAAGAACAGCTGAGGTAAAGTAAATTCCAAATATTCTTTGACACACTGTATGCACGTTGCATATTATTTGTACAAAAGGGTGGTACTTATACCCTTACCCTGTGTGCACAATTTATAAAATTTACATTGTTTTTTCATTCTACTTATTGTTTAGTTACGAGATGCCTTCGGTGCGTTTTCTAGTGATGTGTCGCTCCTGAGCGAGTCGTTCATAATGAATGACTCCCTTCTCGGAGCGGAGCGAGTCTCTCTTTTTTGTGAATGACCCACTCCGAGCGCCATTGCTCTGTGCTGAGCTATTCTGTACTGTTGCATTCGCACATTTACAGAGCGCACACAGCACATGCCACAGAGGCACTAGTGAATTTTGCACGTACAAAGTTATCTTTGCTGAGTCATTTAATGTTGAATGACACACTGTAAATGTAATAATACTATACGTACAGTGACTTAAACCATTCACATTGACGTCGTTAACAAAGATATAATATTGTAACAGTAAACATTATTATTGAAGCTTTTATTATACCTAGTGGTTTATCCGAAATGCGAATAATATAAGATCAGAATCATATTAAAATGAGCTTAGGGCTAAGTGTACGAAAATACTTCCCTATTTTATTATAGCCTAAGTTACTCCTTATAACATCAACTATCTGCTAGTGAAAGTCCCGTCAAAATCGGTCCAGTCGTTTTGGAGATTAGCCGGAACAACAGACAGAAATTTTGTTTTTATAAGTACCGTATATACTTTCATATGTATTTAGTAAAAACGCTGTTATTTTGACATTACAAACAGACACTTCAATTTTATTTATATGCGTAGATGTATAAATTAAAAATATTAAATTGAAAAAAAGCTACTGTACTGTAGGGCCGTAGCCAGAAATTCACTTCGGGGGGAGTCGAGCTCTGGACCAGAGACAATAAGTAATAACCTGATTTGAAAAGAAGCATACATATATTATAAGTTTACATAAATACAAATTTAATTAAAAGGCAGCCGACGTGGATTTCGACGAAAAAGTTTAATGATTCATTTAATTTAAACAATGCATTACATTTCGATTTTACTCGTTCCGAAAAACGTGGAATCCAATTATCGTATTACAGATCCGGAAAAAGAGTCGAACATATTTTAGTGAGCGTGTACAAAATGGTGCGTTGGCTAAGGAATTTCTGGGATAGTTTGAGCCCCCAAAACACCCCCCTTGCCTCCGGCCTTGCTATACTGCCCGATTCCAAGTGTTGATGTATTTATATTCATTAGTTTTTTATTTGGCAACAAAAATTTGCCTTTTAATAAGCGCCTATTGCGAAATCCCATTCGGTTCGCTCGTCCTGAAGAAGACAAAAATAGTGTCGATATGTTGTAAAGAATTTAGCAATAAAATGTTATTTTTTGTCTTTTATCACGTTCTCCTGAAGGATAGTAGATTATAGACGCTAGAAAATTGAGGAAATTATTATATATATTAATCCACCACTGCCGAGATGAAAATCTAGATCTCGTGTGAAACCCTGTGAATGTCCTCTTTTGCAGAATATGTTCGTCTAGCGACAAAGGAACATTTTGTACATGACACAAGCTAACGGATATAACTGTGAAAAAACCATTGAAAAAACCACAAACGCGACAAAATGTGCAGTTGATTTGTTTTTATTACCAGAAAACGTCGAATTTGCACTGGTGGATAGTAGTTTTGTGTAATGGCAATTTCAGAAAACATCCCCTGCCGGTGGTGGCACTATATGCGCTCACGATATTATATAAAGATAATGGTTTCGATACCTACGACTTTCAAAACTGCTGACTACATTCTAAAGTCCGAATCAAAGGTTCGTCGTGTTTATTTACTTGCATACTCGTATTAAATTTTAGTCGGGAAATTTTAGCGTGAAAATGTTCACATATAATACTGTAACCAAACTGTTCTTTTTCGTAGTGACAAATATTTATTTACAATAGTAAAACGTTAACAAAATAAATAAACTTAAAAGTAACGTAACAGAAACAAAACAATTCTAACTGATAAAATAGAAACATAAGTAATGAAGAATACAAAGTCACTATGTACACAAAATATTTACATCACAGGATCACACCAACATTTATTTAGCACACTTATTTATTAACTATATACACATATTTCACAGCATATAGTTATTTTTGAAATTAATCCTACCATGACTTATATTTGATTTTATGTGTTTTCTGCTGACTTCCATTAAATAGATATTTTGAATTTTATTTTTTCAACAATGACTGTTCATAATGTTCAAAATTTCAGATATGTCTATCACTAAGAAAAATATCTCTGAAATTTCAACAAATTTTAATCATTTTAAATTTTTAACGTAACCTCCTTAATTTTTTATTTATCTTAATTTTTATTTTGTTTATTTTGATAAAAATTGTATTGGTTATTATGCTTGCCTTTGGATCAAACTGTCGTGGGTTTGAATCCCACCTCCTCCCAAAGTCTACAATCTACAATAAAGTGCTGAACTGATCTGATCCGTGTCTGAGTAGCTAATTTAATTAACGCTTGTGAATTTCTAATTTGGTTTGAAAAGTGCTTCAGAGCAACCCACTGTTGAGGTATAGAATCCTGACGTACGGATATTGTAGTGAATGGTCTGTGCCGTTAGTGGGTTCCTTGTTGTATATATATACCTATGCACAGTGTATCCCAGGATATCCGGGAAGTGAAATTGTCACGCCTTGTATACAGCCACTGGTCATTGGCGTACTATAATTACCGTTATATGAAGTTCGCAAGTGGAAACCAAAGCTGAGCGCTTGTCGATTTGAAACTTTTTTTTTACACGCTTTATATTAACTTCACTTGTAAGTTTGTATGTATGTATGTATGTATGTTTGTAACCTTCGTTTGGACTACAGCAAGTGGTTTATTACTGTAGTATAATATGCCAGCACTGTAACTACAGCGGTTAGCCGTGCGGTCTAAGGCACGGGTCTTCGCTGACGTCAACTCTCGGAATCACGGGTCGTGGGTTCTAATCCCGTCCACGCCGAAAAAAAAATTGTTTCTTTTCGGCAAATTTTTGACAATAAATCGAACTAAAAAGTGGAAAATAAATATAGTTTAAAAAAAATTAAAAGACACGCTTTATATCGAACTAAAAAGTAAAAAATATATTTTTTTAAATAAGCTTAAAACAAAAAGCGTGGGGCGCTTTGTTCCACATTTTCGTACATCGAGCGCCCCACGCTTTTTGTTTTAAGCTTATTTTAAAATAAATATTTTTTACTTTTTAGTTCGATATAAAGCGTGATTTTTATGATCTAGAGTGTAGGTTTTATAGACGCTCAAAAGCTGAGTTGAGCAGCGTCTGTGTGTATTAAAGAATCTGACAGCCGGCGTACACAAACCGACTGGTACGAGCTCGGGTTCCCAAAAATACATTGCAGTGTTTCTCCCGAGGTAAAAGCGACATTTGCCAACACAACAGAACTGGGAACGGGCAGCCGAAAATCAGGGATGCTAAAAATTTAATTTTTTTTCACAAGCTTTAACACTTATAGTTTTATATAATTTTGTAAATGTTATATAGTTTATTAATTTTTTATTTTGTTTGTTTCAGGTACGTTTCTTATTTTTGTGATTGATTTTTCTCCAAATTCGTAACATGTAAGTGTATTTTACTATATAATCCTAAATTATGTTCGTCAACTAAATATCGTTGATATTTTGCTACTAAGAAATATTTTCAATAATATTTACCAATACTCACATAAGAACATATATAATTTGTATTCGTATTGAAATAAAACATCACTTGACATCTGTCATATTCACTATTTTACATCAGTCGAATTTTTGGCAAACGTGCTTCAAAATCAGAATTAGGTGTAAACTCTATATAGCGACACTCAAGGAACTGTGCACTTTGTGGCGTTATTGAGAGTTGTCGTTAAACGGAGAGAACAAATAATCCCTTAATATTAGCTCAGTACCTACACAAAGATTTTCTTTTACTCGCTATGTTCACAGTTTGCAAATTTGTGGGCAACTAAGAATATGATGAGCTGAGTTAAACATGTGAAAGATAATCCCAACAAACAAAAGAACGAATTTCTTAGAATCTTTGGTACGCATGATTTATTTAGAGTTTATCATTGTAAGAGCGACAAGCTAAACCAATTAGAGTTAAGTAATTTCGAATCTTTGATTAACGTCTGATTAGAACTCTTCAATAAATAAAATTATCGACCAATTTTTCAGACAATATTTTAACAAAAATATATAATTAATACATTAACGTTTCGATCCGGATTTGGACCTTCTTCAGAACTGATCTAAAAAAATATAAAAAATAATTAATATTTAATTTCTAATTAGCTTTTTATAAAATTCTTAAACAAAAAAAATTGGTTGTCTGTAAAGTCGGTTTACGGACGATAGTTTTACGTGATAACGTATTCCGCTCGAATATCATATTTAATAATACATAACCTTAATTTTAGTAGCTGTCAAACTATATTTTTACCGACTAATAATTTGATCAACCAAAGCAAAATACATATTTTTAAGCAATTATAAAAGACATTTAAAAGAATGTATATAATATATTATATATTTGTTAACAAACCGTATAATTTATCTAGGCCATCTGTCAGATGTAGCTTTCGCTGGAACAACCGAAAAAACTGTTGAACGCACACTACCCTCTGACGTCACGCGAGAAGAGGGAGAAATGCGGCTTGGGCCGATCGTGCATCTCTATCGCTTATATCGCGCACTCGCTTGCGGAACGTTACTCTTTTTCGTGTGTGCTGGAGGTGTTTCATCAATTTATAAGACGTTATCACGTCAAAACAAAAAATAATAACAAACAATTTTTTATTAATTAGTAGTCCCATGACTACTTAATAAAAAATTGTTTGTTATTATTTTGATATTATTTTATAATTTTGAAAAAATTTTATAAAAAGGTAATTAGAAATTAACTATTAATTATTTTTTATATTTTTTTAGATCAGTTCTGAAGAAGGTCCAAATCCGGATCGAAACGTTAATGTATTAATTATATATTTTTGTTAATATATTGCCTGCAAAATTGGTCGATAATTTTATTTATTGATAAGTAATTTCGACGTTATATCGAGTGACGCTAAATGGAGTGTACACTGTATTTATCAAAATGTCCAAGGCGAAGGGTTTAGTGAGCAACTTCCTCTTGTTAATTTCGATGTTACAGTCGGCGACTTCATCGTGTTAATTTTGATCTTGCATCGTAAAAATTCACTCTCATCATTTTTTCATAACGCGCCAAAAGAAGTATAACTTGAAATATATATAGCTACAGGCAATTCTTTGTTCTGTGTGCAACGTTTCACTTTGACTAATGAGTTCCTAGAATAGCGCGCTCCTGTGCAAAGTTTGTGTCGGTGACAACATTTCTTTCTCCCGCGTATTTCTCCCGCCTCGGCTAGTCAACCAGTAGAGTGGAGGGTGTTGCTTATTCAACACCGCAGTGAATCGCGGTTTGCGCTGCAGGACACCTCGTTGCGTTATTCCTCACGTTTCTTATGATGGACAAAACTCTCGCTATTTTGTCACTGTTCTTTGAAAAAAACTTGCAACTGTTAGAAAATAATAAATATGAATAGATTGAAGCGAATACTCCTTTAAAAACGGGAGTAAACTCGTTTCCCTATGTAACGGAATTTGTCACGAAATAGTACTATTAGTAACCCTATATAAACAAAAAAATGTTTAGTATCATGTAGCGACATCTGATAGCATTTGCTCAAAGCCACTAGTTCAGAAGCAAATCTGGTAGAATTTGCTCAATTGCTTCAGACATTTCTGCGCTGTAGCCGTTTTTGATACATTTATCAGAATTTTCCGATAACACTAAATATATCCATCGCATCCGGGTGAAACCGGGACGCACCGTTAGTATAAAGTAAATCAATATCATCAAGTAAATAAAATTGTCGACCAATTTTTCTCAGACCATACGATATATTGACAAAAATGATAAAAATACAAATCAATATAACATAAGATGACGTTTCGATACGGATTTGGATCTTCTTCAGAAAAATCTAAAAATATAAAAATTAATTAGTATTAAATTATTAATTATTATTTATTTACACGAATGATGAAGTTTGAAAGAATCAAACAAATTAATGAAAAATTAATAACAAACAATTTTTTAATACGTAGTCATGGATATCAAAGTACCCATAAAGAAAAAGTTATTATTTTAAAAAAAAAAGTTATTTAAAAAAAAAAACAAAAATTTATTTTCAAAATAATATCATAAATTTTACTTAAATTTTCGGTATCTAATTGAGCATTAAGAGAGTTTTTTATTTAAATCAATATCAAATATCAACTAATTATCTTACCATGTCAATGAGTAAAAGTAGTGGATTTTCCACCATGTAAGAAAAAATCTAATTATACATATTCTTGACAGATTTTGTAAAAAGCAAACGAGAAATGTTTATTTGTATTCACAATACTGCAATAAAAATTTTATAATTCAATTTTAAGAATTGTCAGTTCTTCAAAAGTCAAAAACGCTGGTCGCCATGTTGGATTCTGGCGTGACGTCATTTCGTCTGTAAACTAGCTACGTTTATGTTTACTGTGTGTTATTTTGAAGTTCTTTCAAGTTATTATCACGTTTATAGACTTCTATTCCTTATTTTATTGATTTCGCACCATGGAAGATGTTTTCGTAAAAGCAGAAAGTACTAATTTATAAAGGTTAAATACCTTTAATAAATAAATAAAGTTTT
The DNA here is from genome assembly GCA_963575645.1 of Xanthostigma xanthostigma. Classification (NCBI taxonomy): domain Eukaryota; kingdom Metazoa; phylum Arthropoda; class Insecta; order Raphidioptera; family Raphidiidae; genus Xanthostigma; species Xanthostigma xanthostigma. Next base: position 15,038,853 of record OY754464.1, read on the forward strand.
ACTAACTTGTATACTTACACTGGTAACGTAATAATCATATCGTTATTATTTACAATCATAGTGACGTCACGAGTCGTTTTCGTGCGAAAAGTCATAATGTAAAATTAAAAGTCGTTTTTATGGTAATATTCGGTTATAAAATATCATTATAAAAATTGTAATGCTTCTTTATCACTTTAGGAATCATTTAAAACACTTTTCAAAAATCGGTGTAACTTTACTCAGAAAACGGTTGTGCTTCTCTGCCACAGGGTGGCGCGAGCAGAATCAATGGGCGGCATAAACTCGTCACTAGGCGGCACTAGTGTCGCCTACTTCAAATGTTTTTTTATGCACTTGTAACAGCTAACAATCTACCGTTTTGGTTGTGCGTTACTGGTATCTCATCCCGTCGCTAGACTTTCAGCGCTGGTAGACCGGAAGGTATCGAAACGGGAAGAACATTGATCGAACGTGTGTCGAACGCTCCTTATTAACCTTCAGGGACTTTTGATCCGAACCCAATCAACAATTGATAAAATGAGAATTACAACGTAAACTTTGTATAATATATTGATATGGCCGATCTGTAAATTGAGTGTGATTCGTCACGAACTATTTTTTTTCGGATAGTGGCCGAAGTGTGGAAATTAAATTTAAAAAAGATAGATAGATAGATAGATGTAATTTATTTGTAGAGCCAATTCGGATACAAAGCGTCAAAATAAAAAATTATTCATATTTTACATGATCATACAAACAAGTTTTAATTAAATATTTGTTTTAGTTTTTTTTTTAAAGAAGTGATGTTGCTTGCATTTATTATGTCGGTAGGCCGGTCATTATACATACATTCCGGAACAGATTGCACCTCTACTGTAATACGTCGTGTTAAAATGGTCTATATATATATTGTTTCTTTTTCTTGTGTTATGGTGATGAATATTTAAATTTCGTTTATAGCTACTTAAATTGTTTTGACGTGATAACGTCTTATAAATTGATGAATCACCAATCTTATAAATTGATAAAACACCGGCTGCATGCACGAAAAAGTGTAACGTTCCTAACGTTCCTAGCGTTCCTAACGTTCCGCCTGACCCTGTGCGTGCTTTTCTCGAAAACGGCTCTAACGATTTGGATGAAATTTACTGAAAAGGGATTTTGGGGGGCAAAAAATCGTTTTAGCTAGGTCCCATCTCTCGAAAAAATCGTTTTCATACAAATTTTATCATTATAAAAATCAATTTTTTGACGTATGAAAATACTTAAATATTGTAAGTAGGTTTTGGAATTTTATATAAACAATGAAATAATTGTTTTCAAAATATTATGACAGTTAATCTTTGAGACTTAAAATAAATACGAAAGAAAGAAAGTTAAAAAAAACAATTATATTATAGGTGGTAAGTAATTTTAATAAATAAAATTAACCTAAATTTGAAGCAAAAGATGCAATATCATAGATTCGAATTATTATATAAATTTAGGTTATGTATTACGGAATACGTTATCACGTAAAACTATCGTCCGTAAACCGACTTTACAGACAACCATTTTTTTTTACAATAAAAGAGGTATACAGTTTGTAAGTTTGGATATAGGAGGTAATCTACGAAACTAGTCATCTACTTTCAAAAAGTTTTTCACTAATATTTAGAATGGACCTTCAGGATAGACATAAGCTATATGGTGACCGGGAGAAGAGACTATGACTAATTTGGAATGAATTGAGGGTCGGAAATGCGTCTTTTTTTGTGATAATGACAACTTTTATGAAGAATTTTTATTTTATTTTTTTTATTTATCCATAAGTTTTAACACACAACATAAAATCTAACAATAAATTTCGTGGTTTTTAGCTTTAGAAAGGATGGCCAATTAGTAAGCTATCAGATCATGGGAAAATGTAGGCCCAAAAGTGAGAATATTTTTTTTTTATTTTTAACTCCCAAAATTTGGATTTTTGTAAAAAAGAGGACCGAGGTAGATTTTCTCGAAAATGACGCATTTTCGACACCCAAGTGATAGAGGTTAAATCATTCCAAATTAGCTATAGTTTCTACTCCCGAGAGGAATACAAGCAATTACCGGTCAGTCTGTGTATTGTCGGGTTAAAATTAAAAAAAAAATGCAAAAAACGGTAGCAATCTACAAATTCGGGCGAAGTCGAACCGGGGTGCTATATAAAATAAAAACAATGGTAATATTCTGAATCAATTAAAAATGGGCCAATCACTTAAATTGTATAATCAACTTTCTTTTATTATAAAAACATTACCAATGAATATTTACTTAAAAAAATAAATTAAATAGTCAAATCAATCGTTATATGATTGAAAAAAATTTTCGCAGTCAATTAATTGAATTTTTGTAGTTTTGAACAGTTTTGTAATTTGTGCTTAATTATTCATTCTATACAAAAGAAACTTATTGACCACTCTTAGTACAATTCTATATGTATTTAAAAAAGAGGAAATATAAAAATGTATTTAATTAAAATTGTTATGAGCGTTTTAAATTCAGTCGTTCCATAATAAAATAAGCATCGTGTTTTTCTATTTTAAATTAAAAAATATTTTTATATGTATTTTTATACTGTTTAATTTTTCCTGAGGCTTCCAACTTTGTCTCAATTTTATTGTCTGCAACACGGTATACAATACAACAAAAGTATTCTTTCTGAAATAAATAAGATGTTCGTAAGAAAATAAATTATTGTGTCAATTTTACATTTTGGCGTTTTGTGCAACCCTTGGCCATGACGCGACTGTATAGTGATGTAGCCGTTTTCACTGGTGACTTTTATATGTGACATTAACATACATAATATGGGCTGTTTACATTGAAGATGGCGTATTGTTTATTCTATCGCATGGCATCAATTTAATGCTAAACTATCCAAAGGCCAAACTTCATTTAAAGCGAATGGACAAAAGTCCGGTAGGCAAGAATATAAAGTCATCCAGTGATACGGTGTCATAAAATAAAAATGTTTGCTAATCGGGCGACAGGTTCAATCTAACTGCAAAAATATTGATATTTTAAATAACATTTTTGTTAGCGAGTAACGACTTTTAATAAATGTTATATTTAGGTATACTGTTGGTTTGCTTGGTTACATAATATGGTTCCAGATGTAAAATTAACCAAAGCATGCTTATCAGCTACAAAGATTTAAAAAAAATAAATTAAAAAGTGAATTTTGACTTAAATTATAGTAGCGTTCCCCGATGGAATAGTAAAAAAGAACTTAGTAAGAAAAAATATAAATTTTTGTATTTTTCGACATTTTTATTTAAAAAAATTGCTTATTTATTTTTTTTTTTATACCGAGCGGGGTGGCGTACCGGTGAGAGCATTAGACTCGCATTCGGGAGGTACCGGGTTCGAATCCCGGCGGGGGCAGATGTGACTAGGACTTTTTTCTACTGGCTCTCGCCGAGAAACGGTAATTCCTGTACCGGCCATCTTGTTGAGGTTTTCTATGGTTTCCTTCAATAATTCCAGATAAATATCGAGATGGTTCCTTATTCAAGGCCATGGCCGATTACCTGTCAAACTCCTGTGCTCAAAATTTGCCTACCTTATCCTTAATTTTCTAAAAATTCCTTCATTTGCCCATTGCTATATTAAGTTTAAAAATTGTAGAAAATAACGGGAAGTGTGGTAGAAAAAAAAATAGTAGTGGTGCGAATGGCGGCTGTTATGACAAAGTCCAGAAACGGACGTTGAACGCATTATTGTTATTGTTGTTATTATTATTATTATTTTCATTGAAACATTTTTTGATTACACAAACGATAATTTTTTAATTCGAAAATAATTCCCAAAATTCGTCTTAATGCATAATATGATGCCGTTGCTGTAATCATTTTTCTTGAGTCCATTTTGTTTCTGCCCATACAATTTTCGTGAAATGATGTGATAATATTTACTTTGTTACATATTTTAGTGTGTGTTGTTATCATGGTCAGACTCCAAAAATCAAAACTCTGAAATACGACATATTTTGTTAACGACTGTCTCGTTCTTCCACCATATTATGCATTTGACGCACCCGCACCTCCACCATATGTTTTATACACAACTTGTACAAGTGGTATTTTCATGTCTCAATTCTGCCGTTAAAAATCATGTAAATTTAAGTGTGTTTATTGATTTAGTTTTTAGATGCAGAATGTTATGCCTTAAAACGTTTATTTCTAGATTTTTTGCCTAAAATAATTAATTAAGCAGAAAACTTTACATTTAGGTACATGTTAAAACCCTATGCCGCTCGGCAGGTACGATCACTACCCTATATAATACACAATACAATTAATATATTCAAATTACGACCGTTTATATGTCAAGTTGTTTATTATTAAATTATTGTAATTAAATTGATAATTGCGTTTTGACTTCCGGTTTTTAACTTTTTAATGTTGTCAACTGCCAACGTTTATGATGCTAGTACCAAGTGTTAATTCACCTTTTTAATAACTTATTTATTATTTTTTAATTAGAAATCCAATTGGAATTTTTTTCAGTTCTCAGACATGAACCTTGTAAACTGGACCAAACCGTAATTCAAATGTTGTTAATAGTATAGGTAATGAATTAATGATAAAACAAACGATTGGTTTCACTATTCTTTTATTAAAAAATTGGTTGTCTGTAAAGTCGGTTTACGGACGATAGTTTTACGTGATAACGTATTCCGTAATACATAACCTAAACCTCCCAAAATTTGGTTTCAATCCGCTTATCCTTGGTGTCGGAATGATAAGAAATGTCAAAAGTGACGTTTGCAACTTACAAAGTATTATGTTCTAATAATAATTAGTTATTTCAATACTTAACTTAGAAGGCTTTGCATTTCACAATATACTAATGTCAAAAAATTGAATTAAACATTAGAAATGCAGCTGTTTTCATGTTAAGACAAGACATACGTTTGCTTCTAATTTCCATGTACGGCAAACAAAGACAACCGACTGCGTCGCGCCATGCATTACACAACATTGCATTTATACAGCTATTTTTCTATATAAATTTGTATAAAATATTTTTCTATATAAATTTGTATAAAAAAACTGTTTAGGCAAATTCTGTTATACGAAATCTATGTAAAATGTTCTCCTCTTTCGTTTAAGACTGGTTTCAAACCGATCTGATTTAAATTGAGCGAGAAATTAGCAAAAAGCACGCACAGGGTCAGGCGGAACGTTACGCGTTAGGAACGTTACGTTACACTTTTTCGAACATGCAGCCGGTGTTTTATCAATTTATAAGATTGGTGATTCATCAATTTATAAGACGTTATCACGTCAAAAAAAAAAAAACACAACAAACTTTACGACGATCGGCCATTTCGGTCTAATCCATATAGCCCTCTTCAGGTGCAACAATTAAAACAATAATTTATAAATAAATTAACCGTTTAATTTAAATGTAATTTTACTAATATAAAAAATTGAAAATTTAAGTATTTTTTTCATCGGTTCTCAGATTAGAAACTATAGAAGCTGCTAATAGACGCACTATGGAAGTTCTATATAAAGAAGTTTTCGCACCTTTGCTATTTTCATGACACTTAAATTGGCTCGTAAATAGCCGAGCACATAGGGTGTTGTCTATTATAAATCCTCAATTTTCAGGTTCTAATCAAAGAACTAGTAAAAATGTTAATTAGATTTTCAAGTTATTAAATTCTCTAAATAAGAATAAGAATAAGAATAGCAAAACAAAGTTGCTATCTGTCTGTTTGTTCGCTTAATTCTTGTTAAACTGCACAAAGAATTTTGCAGCAGGTTTTACCATTTAAAGAATTTCTTCCGGAAGGTTTATGCGTATAATAAATTCATTTAGTAGAGAGAGATAGTAGAGAATTTCCGATATTTTGTAATCAAATCATAAAAAGACGCTTTTGCGACACATAAATGGCTTACGCTGACTAAGCCATTAGAGATACATCAAAATATGTACTATAGAATTGTAGGTCTTAAAAAGGCCTACAAAAAAGTTCCAGATAGCACATATCTATCTTCTAAGGATGACTAACGGTATCCATTTTATCTTCAAAAGAATTGATAAGAAATAATAATGAGTTATTTATAAATCTAGTTTAACCAGCATTGTATTAATGCCTATAGGTTAGTTACCTTAGATCTTTACATCATATCATTTAAATCAGAGGTCCAAAAGCTTTTTTGTCTCGTAGACCACTTGCCATGTTTTTTGGTTTTGGGTAGATAGTGGGAGCGATCTGTCGAAAAAAAACCCTGTTTTTGAAGTCGGAAAAAACATTTATTTTTTTTTCCTATATTGTAGTTTAGAGTCTCCTCTATACATTAAAAATATTTTTGGTCCAGCAAGTGGTGGGGGAGGAGGGGAAATGACCATGGAAAATATGGGAAATGAGTTTTTAGACAATAACTTTCTTAGTTGAAGTTGGACGGGAAAAAACCAATAGGTAAAAATGAAGGGCTCAAAAATACGCATAAACTGGTTTTTTGTTTTTTAAAATCGGTCCAGCGGTTCCCGAGATATCACGATTTGAATCAGCAAAACGGAGGCTGTACTTTTTTGTCGCGTAAGAACCGTGTTGATTTTTTTTGCAAGGAAGAAATCGACTTAGGGACTTGAAATTTTTTTCCTCGGCAGATGGTCGGGTCCAAATGATTGTCTGCAAATTTCAAGTCCCTAACTCGATTAGAAGGGAAGGGGGAGGGGAAATAAAAAAAAAATTTCAAATTGACCGACTTTCTTTATTTATCGGCCGATCTCGCACAACCAACGTGACTTTATAAAGGAACATTGGAACTTTAATTTTCAATATTTTTTTTTTATTTTTCGCCATAAATAAACAAATTATGGCGAAAAAACCAATTTTTTTTAATTTTTTTTTCGAAAAAACGTGTTTTTTTCTGGGAAGGAAGGGGGTGGGGGAAAAAAAAATAATGCCATTAAACGCGTTTTTTTATTATCTTTAATTTAAGACGCCATGGAATGTAATCTGATGATTAGGAAGGGCGGAGGAGACCCGCAAAGTCTTTGCCCTGTAGCGGAGCGAGGAAAAGGGTTACGGACTTCAGCCTTGGCTTATTTTCAAGGTACATCAATTGGCTTTCTAAATCTTTTAATTCGAAACCGATATCTCGATTAGGGCATGAAGGAGCGCGTGATAAGCTTATCAATTCGTATGTGCATCGCAGCCGCCGAGCAGCGAGATGCCGGGGGCGGAGCCTAGCGCTCCCTCTCCTTTCCTTTCACTTTCACCAATACTTCCCCACTCTGCGCGTCCGTGTGTAGTGCTGAGCGGGAACTTTCAGTTCAAAATTATTTTTGACGTGATAACGTCTTATAAATTGATGAATCACCAATCTTATAAATTGATAAAACACCGGCTGCATGCACGAAAAAGTGTAACGTTCCTAACGTAACGTTCCTAACGTTCGAAACGGTCGTAACGTTCCGCCTGACCCTGTGCGTGCTTTTCTCGAAAACGGCCCTAACGATTTGGATGAAATTTACTGAAAAGGGATTTTGGGGGGCAAAAAATCGTTTTAGCTAGGTCTCATCTCTCGAAAAAATCGTTTTCTTACAAATTTTATCATTATAAAAATCAATTTTTTGACGTATGAAAATACTTAAATATTGTAAGTAGGTTTTGGAGTTTTATATACTTAAACAATAAATCGGCGGCTGCGATGCACATACGAATTGATAAGCTTATCACGCGCTCCTTCATGCCCTAATCGAGATATCGGTTTCGAATTAAAAGATTTAGAAAGCCAATTGATGTACCTTGAAAATAAGCCAAGGCTGAAGTCCGTAACCCTTTTCCTCGCTCCGCTACAGGGCAAAGACTTTGCGGGTCTCCTCCGCCCTTCCTAATCATCAGATAACATTCCATGGCGTCTTAAATTAAAGATAATAAAAAAACGCGTTTAATGGCATTATTTTTTTTCCCCCCACCCCCTTCCTTCCCAGAAAAAAACACGTTTTTTCGAAAAAAAATTAAAAAAAATTGGTTTTTTCGCCATAATTTGTTTATTTATGGCGAAAAATAAAAAAAAAATATTGAAAATTAAAGTTCCAATGTTCCTTTATAAAGTCACGTTGGTTGTGCGAGATCGGCCGATAAATAAAGAAAGTCGGTCAATTTGAAATTTTTTTTTTATTTCCCCTCCCCCTTCCCTTCTAATCGAGTTAGGGACTTGAAATTTGCAGACAATCATTTGGACCCGACCATCTGCCGAGGAAAAAAATTTCAAGTCCCTAAGTCGATTTCTTCCTTGCAAAAAAAATCAACACGGTTCTTACGCGACAAAAAAGTACAGCCTCCGTTTTGCTGATTCAAATCGTGATATCTCGGGAACCGCTGGACCGATTTTAAAAAACAAAAAACCAGTTTATGCGTATTTTTGAGCCCTTCATTTTTTTTTCCCGTCCAACTTCAACTAAGAAAGTTATTGTCTAAAAACTCATTTCCCATATTTTCCATGGTCATTTCCCCCCCTCCCCCACCACCTGCTGGACCAAAAATATTTTTAATGTATAGAGGAGACTCTAAAGTACAATATAGGAAAAAAAAATAAATGTTTTTTCCGACTTCAAACCTTGAGTTGGATCGATCCCACTAAGACCCCCTGCTTACCTGGTATTGATTTTTTGCAAATTCATTAACTTCAAATGTATTTCTGACAGCCGGTATAGTCCTACACACTTTGAAAGATTTACATTTATAACGGTAGTAAAGTGTAGTGTGAAATACTTGAAAAAACACAAGTTAAGTTTTATATGAAGCATAAACCTGATGCTTTAATAATAAATTTTCAACATTTGGCATCAATTTAGTTAGGTTTAATCTTAAATCCCTTCGGTTAACGATGTCCAGTTTGTTTCTTTTTTTTGTTAGGAGCTCAACTATCGTTGACCCCCATTTTCATTTAATGGACCCCTAATTTTTTTTTCGCTGACATGGACCCCTTGAAAGTTGTCGTCGACCCCTGGGGGTCGATATAGATCACTTTGGGAATGACTGATTTAAATAAATATCTTAAAAGATATATTATCACTAAAATTACTCGCAAATGAATAATTATTTTTTTAATTATTGTTTACTTGTTTGGCGAGACTTGCGAAACTATTTTGACCTACATATTAAATTATAGAAATGTTATTTTTAATAGGTAATCTACAAATCCGGGCCGCTAGTTAAGAATTAAAAACAATAATTAATTATTGACTGCCTTAAAACAATCAAGAAGTTATGTTACTGTTTAAGGAACAATGTACAAGCTGTAGCAGTGTTATGTAGTTCTAGGTTGCACATAGTTCCATAACAAACAAGTATTATATAAACAAGAACGCGGCTACCACACCACTACCGCCCCCTCCGTGCCCCACAGCGGAATGGCATCCCTCTTACTGCTCGCTTTCTTATGCCACCCTTGTTCTTTGTTTTGGATATTTTCATTTCTCAACATTATAACTTCTATATTTGCGAGAAGTGCTGGCGGAAACTTGAAATCTGACACACAAATTTCTTTTTGCATATCTTTTTTTTCGCCATTTTCCTTTCGACATTTTATGTGCTATTTTATAATAACTACAATTTTCTTGAATGTGTTAATAATGGGTTATTTGTTATAACGTTTTTAAAATACGATTCGACAAAGATTGCGCCATTATTTTGACTAAAATGAATAGTTTTTCTTCTTCTTTTAGTTACGTAATGTACGCAAGATGTTACTGTCGTCAATTTTATATCACAGTACTATTTTCGTTTTGTTGAAACTTTTAGTATTTTGTAATTTATTTTTTCTGTATTTTATCTTTTTAAAACGCGATTGGTCTATATTTTTGAGTGTCTATAATCTACAATATGTCAAAATACGAATTATCAAATATACAATTTTATATAATTTTTATTTTCAACCGAAGAGACTTCTCTAAAATTGAATTAATAATTTCGACGGACTTAGGACCTAATGCATAGACCTGACGGCTGCCTTGTTAACCTTTTAACCGTTCAAAACTTTTACACTTAGGGAGTTGGGGAGACCCTTCTTTCAAATAAATAAAAATAGTAATGGACAAAAAGTTCATAAAATTATCGGTCAAAATATTTGTATTTTGAATAGCTTTAATATTGCTGGTAATTTGTTATAAAAATTGCAGGCATGTTTTGTAATAAATTAAATATTCAATAAATAAACCAGCCATTCCATTATTGAGTTGTTCGTCTTGTTGGTTTATAAATAAATAAATAACAACTTATTCAACTCATTTTAAAGTTGTTGCAGTAAACTTTTTGCATGAGTTATTTCGTACCACAATCATTAAGGTGCTGTATTCGTTATGAATTCAGTCTGTACGGAAGTGTACACAGTACAGTCGCGGAGTCAATACGTTTACACTTGAGTTTTTTTTGACGTGATAACGTCTTATAAATTGATGAATCACCAATCTTATAAATTGATGAAACACCGGCTGCATGCACGAAAAAGTGTAACGTTCCTAACGTTCCGCCTGACCCTGTGTGTGCTTTTCTCGAAAACGGCCCTAACGATTTGGATGAAATTTACTGAAGAGGGATTTTGGGGGGCAAAAAATCGTTTTAGCTAGGTCTCATCTCTCGAAAAAATCGTTTTCATACAAATTTTATCATTATAAAAATCAGTTTTTTGACGTATGAAAATACTTAAATATTGTAAGTAGGTTTTGGAATTTTATATAAACAATGAAACAATTGTTTTCAAAATATTATGACAATTAATCTTTGAGACTTAAAATAAATACGAAAGAAGAAAGTTAAAAAAAACAATTATTATTATAGGTGGTGAGTAATTTTAATAAATAAAATTAACCTAAATTTAAAGCGAAAGGTGCAATATCATAGATTCGAATTATTATAATTATTACATGTAGAATTTAGGTTATGTATTACGGAATAAGTTATCACGTAAAACTATCGTCCGTAAACCGACTTTACAGAAAACCAATTTTTTTTTAGTGTAATGGCCGCCGCACACGAGGCTAGAAACGCTGCTAGATTCTTTGCAGATTTGCCTACTAGCGCTGGTTTTCGTGATTGCTGTTAAGTGCTCGCTTCACAAAAGACTATTTTTCAAGCTTGATTTGTGGATAGATCTGGTGCGCGCGCAGTGACAGTTCGAATATAAACACAGAGCAAAACGTGTCTGTTGTCTGACTCTGAACAGAATGCGACACCATGTTGGTTTGTGGGTGTTTGTTCAAGTGCCCACGTGACAAGATACTGTTTCCTGATTGGTTCTTGCTCATACCTAGCAGCATATATAGCAGGGAAAATAGCCCCTGTTCTAATTTTAAAACCTATCTTGTGAGCTAGCAGGCCAGCCCGCAGTGACGTCATTTCTAACTTCGTACCCAGCCTACCGGCTAGCAGAACTCCTAGCAGCATTTCTAGTCTCATGTGCAGCGGCCTTAAGTTCATAAAAATCCAGTGGCTTAACAACAAATTTAGTTTGTTAGGTAAATGTCAATGTCAAAATTTAATAAAAATATTAGCCATTTAAATGCCTCGGAATTATTTAAAAAATGCAAGAAGAGGAAGAAGAAGAAGGAATGTGCTAATATCAAATATTATAAAAACATTTTATGTTTTAATTGAATGATATTTAGTAATTTGAAATAATCTATGTACCTATAATAAACGATTGAGGGGTTTTGATGATCATTTTCCGCAACTGTACATTGTATACATAAATGTCGTTCAAATTACTCGTGATTTTACTCACAAACTAATAAATATCAACATATATAGTAAACATTGTGTATATTAAATTGCTCCCTCTTAGTTAACTTTCGTAACTAAAACTTCACCGTTGCTCATGTTATGTGTTTGTCTTCGACTATATACTTCATGGACCGCTCAAACCTATTCGTGCCAGCTTAATCAACATATTAACTCGTACGGGTTCGGTCCTGACGCGTACGTCATACAAGAGTTACCTACATTTTCAATTTATAAATGATCAATATTGCAGTGGGAAAAACTCCCAGCCACATCTGCGCCCGCCGGGATTCGAACCCGGTACTTCCCGAATGCGAGTCTAGTGCTCTCACCGCTACGCCACCCCGCTCCGTTAACGCGATAATATAATATGTCCATCCTGAAGGTTCATTCTCAATAGTGGCGAAAGAATTTTTCAAATAGGAGCAGTGGTTCCGGAGACATACACACCAACTCACAAAATTGGCAACTCTCTCTTTATAATATTAGTATAGATATAAAATTTTAGAATGTCGGAAATAGCGGAATGTGGTAAACTAATTGTAATTTGTTTTTTTGCGAATTGGCTTTTTCGAAGAGCTAGTTAATGGCATTATTTAAATTTGTAAACAGTACAATTTTCTTAACTCAATGGCGAGCGGTACATAGAAAACATAATATTTCAATCACATGCCCACATTCTAGTTCGAATCTAGTCTGTAATCATTACTTTATATTGATTGCGTTACCTTGTTTGAAATGAGTTTTCTTCTAGTAAACTTTTTTATAGTCAACTTCTTATGTGTTATTGACTTGGAGGGGTGCCCAGCTATCTTCGAATTATTGTTGTATCTAAAAATTTATATTATAAAATTGATCAATTAATATTAAATATCAATTCTAAGCCCTTGCTATTATTCTTAAGTTACAAATAAAAACAGTTCAATTTTTTAGAACAGAATCTCTCCGTTTTCAAAAAACAACAATTTGAGTTAATTTATTGCTAATTTAACCTAATTATATCGAAGTTTGCTCGAATTTGTAGATTGCCAGTTGTAAATTTTATATATTTTTAGTAAATACATATTATAGTAAAAAAAACTCCAGCCAATTGGGCGACGGGACCATTCCAAGTTCCAACTTCAAAAATGTTGACATTTGATTATAATAAAGAAAGTAAAATTTCTGATATTGCGTGAGGTGACGTGAGTAATGGCTAGTATTCAATATGATATTTGCTATTCGTTGCCATTGCTACCTACATAATATGTTCCACATCATGTAAAAATTAATCAAAGCATGCCGAACTAGTATATTTCTGACAGATCAATCAAAACAAAAGAGCGGCTGATTTTTTTTTATTTTCCAAATATTTCCGAAACTATTAATTTTGAAAAAAAATTTTTAACGAAACTTTCTTAAAAAAATAAGTAGAATAATAAGACGTTATGAAAAGTATACCATTATTATATAAAAAATACACCGTTATAGCATATATCTCTTCTGCGCATGCGCCGATTTTCCTAAAAAACAATAGGACTCTTCATATTTGCATACCAAACATCCTCCCAAAATTTAGTTTCAATCCGCTCATCCGTTTGACCTATATCGTGTTCACAGACTAACCGACAAACAGACTAACAGACGCACAGAGTTTTTCCAAAAATATGTTTTTTGGATTCCGGGGACCTCAAAACGGAAAGATATTGTAAAATTTTTGAAAAGTGATTTTTGACCTAAACTAGTACCATTCCTTCACTTGTGGGTTGGAATGGTAAAATAATAATGGATTTTTTCTTCTGTCCGTTTAACGACAACTCTCAATAACGCCACAAAGTGCACAGTCCTTGAGTGTCGTTAAATAGAGTTTACACTGTATGTACTGTGTACCTTATACAACCTTAAAGCAAATGCTTATTAAATCTTGGTCAACCCTACTGTCTCAATTGTAAGTAGTTCACAAACTTGTGTAGAATTATACTTTTCGTTTTATTTTCCCTTTCCTTTTTATTATTTGCTACTAAAATAAAATATGTACTTACAACTTACACACATACATATGGACCACTACATCTTCAAAAGTTTCGGGTGCTTTCCTATTTTTTGTTCGGTTTTATTTTATTAAGTTAATTAAGAAAATCGGAAACTGTTTTAAAACTTTTATAAGTTGAATAAAATGTTCTATTTTTGATTTTTCTCTAAAACAATGTTTTCTCTTTGTTTTAATATTTTTAAAATTTTCTATTGATAATTTTCACTAGAATTAAAATGTTGCAAAGGTGAATACTTATGTTTTACGTATTTTCTAGAGTTAACAATTATTAGGAAGTAATTTCTAAAAAAACAGTTTTTAATTTTAATATCACGTTTATAAGGTGGTGTCTTCTTCCTCAGAATCTTTAACAATTAATTATGATCAAAACATTTTGCATCGCGTATTCTTTAATTTTAACGCCCATCTTTCAATGACGCTAGTTTTATTTTAATACCGGAATAGTTTTTTTTTTTTTTGGTATTCTGTATTCTTTGGTATACGTGCTTATATTGTGTGGTATTACGGCACGTATTTGTAGCTTTCAGGTGGTCTTTTCACATCTTTTATAAAAATTTTAATAAAAATATAATTCTCGTTTCTTGGGAATTTATAGCTTGATATAACATTGTGTCAAATTGTATAAAAGGAATACGATTTTCCAAGAAAATGACAGTTGGCTGGTTTCTTTAGCATCGCACTGTAGAGGTACAAATAACAGGCCTGCCAAACTATGATAACCTAAAATTGACACAAATACATTGTTTTTTAAATATCGGAACCGATTTAACTTAAAGATCGTGACGACTAGAAATACTAATTTTGAGATCTTTAAACAGGGACCGTACATATCTAGAATGTGTAGAAATATAACGCGAATTTGTAAACAAGAATCTATCCCGGTCGTTCGTGTTCTTGGTTCTCTTGTACGTTTGTCCTGCGGAGTCGAGCCCAACGCAACCCCATGATCCTCCCCATGTAGATCCTCTGGTCCATTCGGTGTTATTGTGTATCGGGATGTATTTTATGGTATATTTTATTTATGAGTATTCTCGTTTAAACAAGACGTAGTTAATTATATACATATCAGTGTAGAAGCCAAAAACCAATATATTGAGAATAGTGAGACACGAACCGAATTTAATTCGAGGAGATGACTACTTAAATACTCGCCACCGGGGTACAGAAACAAGCTAGAGGAAAGAAAGCGAGCCTTTCAACATCAGCATCAACATTTTTTTTCTCTAGTTTTGCATGCCATATTAGGACCGGAAGAATACAGTAACAAGGAGGGAAGTGAAGGAAGGGAACTCTAAACGATAAAAAAGAGTGTTGAAACGTAAGCAATGGTTTCCTATCCATAATAACAAGAGTGCATAAACAAGCTGGAAAGTGAAGGAGAGAAAATCCGAACCCGTCAATAAAATACTCAGACATCACTAAAATTTCCTACGATGGAGTAACTAGTTTCACATGCCCAACAAGGGCTACTAGAGTACAGGAACAAACTGGAAAATGGAAGGGAAATCGAAACTCTGAAATCAGAATTCTGAGTCATCATTAGAATTTCATGTGACGGCGTTACCAGTTTTAGATGCCTAAGACTGCACTTACCTTGGATCTGTATTTGTCCCGATCTGACGTCGGACGACATCGGAAGAAAAACAAACACCAATATTAGTAGATGCTTATATTAGAAATGGAAGCTTGGTCTCTCTTTTCCAATGTAGGACCTACATTATAAACTTGTTTCCGATGTTGGTCGGCCAACATCGGAATAAGAGCAAACAAGTTTGGATCGGGAGAAATACGGAGGGGCAGCCTTACGGGCCGCAAAAGTAGAAGTGAAAGAAAGGAACAGGGCCGCCGTATGGTGTTCATCCCGAGTGGGTATAGTTGACCGGGAAGGTGTATGTGTGTAACCTAGTCTAGAATAACGTTGGGAATCTGAGTTGTGCCTCTTAAGAAAACTGGCACAACGTTATTCTAAATGGGAAAATCTAAGTCGTGTTACTCTTTGTTAGGGCAAATTAATTAAAAGACTAGGTTACTTCGCCTCACGGCAATCGTGACCGCATTATCACATAAATTGAACAAATTCCGACTGGGTAGTAGTACACCCCACTGTACCCACCTTATTCGCCGGCCCTGGAAGAGAAATAGGACCCGTAAATTAGAATTCTGAAGGAATAAGTGGGATATTTCCATCGACGGCGCGTCGTGGCTAGTTTCACATGCCTAACGCGGGCCGCAGGAGTACAGAAACCAACCAGGCGTAGGATATTGGTGATGGGTATGAGTAAGAGAGAGAGAGAGAGAGGAACGAGAGGCTGTAGTTCGGGGCGCCGGAACGGCAGTAGGCTCCTGTCTATGTGTGTACGCAAAGGCAACAAAGGAACTGGCTCTGAAAGCCGCACTTTATTGAGCTAATAAAGCTGATATCGGTCACAATAGCACTGTATGCACGTGACAACGGTTACCAATGCTCTCTCTACAGCTTGTGCTGCCTGGTGCTAGGCCTGTCGATACTATGTTCTCGGATAATACGCACGAATTACAGGTCCGGTTAAATTTATACATGTGCTGACCGCTTTACAGTTGCTGGCTGTCACTTATTGAAGCACACTTATTTTCCATAAATTAAAAAAAAATATTTCACAACGCACTGCCAGTAAAATTTAGGTTGGCAATAACCTTAGGTTGTGATCAACTATAGCATAGTTTTTGTAGGCGTAGGAACAATATAATGTCCTAGCCAATTTTTTTAACACTAACACGCTCTCAACCTCCCCCCCCAGCAGGTGACGAATGTCCTCGGTGTAACAACAATGAGTGCAGGTAGAAGGTTTTTTGTAAAAGCAGGTAGCCAAATCCCAAACTTCTAACAATTGCAACCCAGGTATAAACGGGTTTGGAACATTCGAGAAAACGCTAGAAGGGATACCCGGCGCATATAAATACAGTTGCGCGGGGTCAGTTAGACAGACACGAATGGAACACGGTGGAGTAAACACGTGCGTTACCAGTACGAAATAAATACATGAAATACATAAAGCTGTGTGGATTATTTAGTACACATATAAATTTACTAGAGTGCGAAGATAAATCTTGTACTCGTATATAGTCGTGTTATAGTGCTTTTGTGTACATAGAGAGTAGTAATTTTGTATTATTTTTATTACTGAGAATTCGTTGTTTTCTGCTACGTTATTAGTTTTGTTACATTTTACAAGAAAAGTACTTTTAGTTTGTTTTGTTTAAGTTTTTATTAATGTAAATAAATTTTTACCACCACAGAAAGAATAGTTTTGTTACAATACTGACATGGTAATGGATTACGGAAAGCATTGTTAACACATCTGATTTGACAATAACCTTAGATTGTGACCACATAATATATTTTCCCCATAAGAAAAACATTGTAGAATTCCAAATCGACTCTGTTCGAAAAATATAATTGGTCGATTTCACGATAAAATTGATAAAGAATTGCTGATTGAACTTTGTATTTATTTTATTCATAGATATGCGCCTTCAGAATTGTCGATCTGATTTTGAAACACCTTGTATAACTGCAAATTTTAACTAAAGTGCACTATATTATATAAAAATAAACCTTTATAAAAACGATCTTGGGTATTCCCAAACTAAATGTGCTTTTTATGTACAAACAAAATTATATTAACTTACGAACCTTAGTTTTTAAAGTTGCACAGTCGACGCGGGAAATGCTTTTACGTTTGTTTCAATTACTTAGCTGCTTATTATAATTATTTTTCATTATAAATGCACTCTAATTTTACCGAGACTTGGCAGTAATGTGTGGAATTATCAAGTTTCTGTGTGAGAGATGAACGTCTTTCTAACTTTTACAACTCTTGGTTTTGATATACGTAACTGGAATTTCATAACTCATTAAACAATTTAACTAGTTGAAAAGTAGTTAAAATTTCAAAAGTATAAAACTTCACTATAGTTTGTCCATCTCTGCAATTGCCATCTTCAAGTAACTTTACAGATTAATTTTATAGAAAACGTGGAATTTTACTGTTTTGTTGGCATCGTTTATTCAAATTTCTGATACAGTTTCCATCAGTTTTACTTTCAAAACCGACTGTGTGGGCGAACATTAATCTTAGTTCACTTTTCTTTTACAATTAGTTGTCAATTTTATTGTTTCTATCTAGTAATCGGTAATGACACGATATAATAATATTCATTTCTGCAAAATCAATTGATTGATTCACTTTCTTTTTGCCTTCATACTATATGATACTGAATTTGGTTTTTTAATGAAAATTGTTTTTTACGTAAATGGGAAGATCACGTACAAGTTTTATAGCAAAACTAATTTTATTTTGTTTTACTTCATAATTAAAAAAAAAAACGAGTGTGCTTTAGACCACACGACTGAAGTAAAACTTCTTCCTGCCATAGTTTGTTAATTTTCACCCGAAAATTCACAAAATATGAACTTTTAAATGAACTTACAATTTTATTCACTTTAAACGTAGAATATTTTTAATGTACTGAACAAAATATTAATTTATAAAATTGTTCAAGAACGAAATGAACAGTCTAATGTAAGAAGAAAGAAATATAAACATAAAGATAATGAAAACAAAAGTAATACATTGCAATTACTTACCTCTCGTTGGATTTTAAGCGTAAATCTTTATGAAATATTATGTAGCTCTGCAAGTTAAGTAGGTTTTTCAAAACTTTTTTCTGTCACCCGATAGCGCCACTGCAAATAAAGTATGTGCCATTCTATTGTTAGTACTGCTTATATTTTCGGCCACCTGATGGCGCCACTAGCCAAGTATTTGTTTCGGCCACCTGATGGCGCCACTAGCCAGTGAAGTATTTGCCATCCTCTTTCTTTCTTCACTAACTTATATCTCCCTCTCAACTTCCGTTCGCCTCGCCCGATCACACTTCCGTAAATCTCTCATCACGCATTCACCAACTTACTCACAATTCACAATTATCAGTACCAATTTACAGTACGATTCATAATCATGTTTCTCTGATTATAGTTGTAAGCTTCGCCGCCAGATAGAGTAGTCCATATAGATTATAGAGGATCCCCATAGGTAGTGTTTTTTTAATTCAAAAGCTCAATTATCCAGTACGGTAGCCATTCATCGGCAGCCATGGCAAGATTCTGATTTCGCGCCCTCCTTTTGGTTTATATATTTAAGTAAAACAGTCATACCTAATCACATTGTTGATTGCAACCTCCCAGGTTTATGTCCTTGGCATGGGTCCAGGTTTTCAGGCCTTAGTTACGGCGCTATGGAATTATATTTTTAATTTAGCCCGAAACATTTTTTTTCGGGATCTTGATCTCCGCCTTTTGATACCCTATGAATCGTTTGAGAGTCCAAATTGTAGAAATGCAATGTTTAGCTGCGAATAAAGTGTCCGGTCCTGTTTTAAATATAAAATTTTATTCGTTCGTTTGTTGTCCATTTTAATTTCTTTAAGTAAACACATTGTAATGCGACATGCATACCATTTTAGCAATTTAGAGACATGCTTATTTGAAAGCATCTATGTTGAGAATATTTTATGACATGACGAGATTGTATTCACACAGTGGCGCTACCATTTCACTGTTATAAAAGTCCCCCCTTCTCCCCCTCAACCCCTCTCATTCCATAGTCAGGAGTCTGTAGCCACATTCAATCAAGATCATCCGATTCTGTGCGAATTTATAGATAGTGACAATTGGATCTGTTGTCTTCATTTAGGATTAGGCGCAATAAAAGGGAAAGCTTTCTCTCTCTTTATTTCTTACCATTCGTAGTTCGGCATGCATTTACCCGATTAAAGTTAACTCACTTTCAGTTCGATTTGTTTATTTCGGAACTAACTATCCAATGTCCAAATTAAAGTCTTTTCGTCAGATACTTGAACAATATGTTTATGTGTAGTTTAATTATTATTAACACTTGTTTTTTAATGCGCAGAGACTCTCTCCTGTGTCCTAAACAGTTGCTAGGTAGTATAGATTTTTTCGGCAGCATAGAATTTCTACGAATTAAGAAAACAAGGATTAAAAACGAATAATTATAAAATTACTCTTAGAGAGAATTCTTTGTTCAGCAGCACAGTTGAATGAAGATGTTAAAATTGCATCCAATCAAAAGTAATTTTGAGTGCAAGAAAGTTAAGGGCAAGTGTATGAATATAACTTTTTCACATAACCTTAAAGATTCAAAGAAATATTGAAAAAAACGTGTTTTTCGTTTTTAATTTTTTTCTCCTGCAAATTACAGCTTATTTAGGACATAGAAAGGTAAGTCTCCTGAAAATTTCATGAAAAAAAAATCATTTTTGCAGGAGAAAAAAATTAAAAACGAAAAACACGGTTTTTTCAACATTTCTTTGAATCTTTAAGATTATGTGAAAAAGTTGTTTTCATAAAAGTTGTAGATCCTTTTAATACCTACAACATTGCCATACAACATTTTTCCATTGGAGGTCAACTTTCGCCGGAAATAACGAAAAACCGCGTTTGACCTCTAAAATGCACCCCCCACAGCCCTCCGGCCTTTTACGCATTTGAATTTTTGGTTTCTGTATTTTTGACGGCAGTTTCTTTCCTTCCTCATCATTCGTTTTCTGTTATTAATTTTGTCCTTGTCAAAAGCTAACTTCATTGGTCTATTAACTGATAAACAAATTAAAAAAACATTACTTCGGCAGGATTTTCGCAGGTAACCTTAGCAATCTTTCTTAATTAACTATCATCTCTAATTTTTTCGTTCGTCCACCTTATGACGACACATTTTCTGCAGCCGTCTCTTGGACTATAAAGCTTAATTTTCAATTGTTCCTCAACCAAATAAATCTCTACATATTTTTGGAACAAAACTTCTACTAAAGCCGGCCACTCACGTTCCGGTAGACCTGTGCAGGTACACCTGTGCAGGTGAAACTGTGCAGGTATACCGGAGACCTGAAAAGTCCACACACCCTAAGGTGAAATTCTAGATTTTATTAGTTTGATGATGATGGAATCGAAAGATGACGACGCATTGGCAGTTCTGGGCCTCTTATTAGTTATAAAGAAACGTGCGAAACCCAAAAAAAAACGGGAAAAATGGTGCAAATATTGGTTACTAAAGCGAAAAAGTTACAGTCATATTAATTTATTGAACGAGTTGAAATTTGAACCCAAAGATTTCCAAAACTATTTAAGAATGGACAAGGAAACTTACTTAAAATTGCTTTCTATGGTTGGTCCTTTTATTACAAAGAAGGATACAGTAATGAGAAATTGCATTTCACCTCATCAGAGATTAAGTGTAACTTTAAGATTCCTAGCCACAGGAAGAAGTTATGAAGACATGAAATACTCTGCAATTATTTCACCTCAAGCTCTTGGTAAAATAATTCCCATAGACAGGGCTCAAATTTATAAAGTTCTATAAACTCGGATATTACTCTACGTTGCTCGTCAGTACTTAACGCCATTTTATAACAAAATCTATGTACAAACACGTGCTTTCAGTACAAAATTTGATAGAAAACTGAGACCTGTGCAGGCTTGTTGGCACACACATTCCGGTCCAACGTACGACAGCAGTCTGGCGCAGGTCGACCGAATCGAATTTCAATACTGCTCCGGTCGCCTGCACAGGTCCTATGAACTGCACAGGTTTGCTCACACACACGTTGCGATATACCTGCACAGGTGTACCTGTACAGGTCTACCTCACAGGTCTACCGGAACGTGAGTGGCCGGCTTTACAGTTATTTGTATTGTTATTGATTTAGTTTGAACATAGAATAGTTCCGAACGTCACTAGTGACGTGTTTTGTAACAGGGCGCCAGTGAAAAGTGATAGCGTAACACTGTTTTCTTCAGTTTTTCTACAATAATTAAGTGATGTCATTTAGATTAGCTTGATTGATGATTATTGTTTTTGCTTTTCGACACAAAAGAGACGATTACGTATAATATAAAATGTATTAGGTACTACATATATTTTTATTTGACAATTAAGTCCAGATAACGTGTTTATTAGATGTTTTTATGGCGGTTTTTGTTACACGTTTAGTTATGACATTCTTTTGTTTTTTTCCATAGTCAATCTGGTGTCAGAACTACGATGTTTTCTTAAATGTTTTTAATATTGTTCTTTCAAAACACTCATTAATATTTAACGAACAATACTGAAAAGAGAAGTTACTAATCTTGGAACGAATTTATCCGTTAGAATAAAATTTACTTTCAATTCACCAAGCAAATTATCAGGTAGAAAAGTTAGTTAAAGAATAAATATACACTGCACTATACTCATTGCTCTTTTTGTTGAATATTTTGGCGTTTATCCAAAAATCTGACCGATCCAGTAAGTGTAAACGTCAAAAAAATTTCACAAAATAATAATGTCTTATATACTAACCAAATTACACACAAAACTTCCACTAACTTTAATGTTTTACAACTATACATTTCACAAAAGGTTAATAAACAAAATTCACAAGAGCAACTGTAGATATAATATTCCACGTTTATATAGGTTAGGTATTATGATCTATGTGACGACTGACGGCCATTATTATTTTATCGGGCGAATAAAGACAGAATAGATTTATACCTGCAGTTGCCTGCAGTAAAGATAATTATGTTTGGTGAATTGAATTATTGCTATTTATTCGGAGGAATAGCTACCTGAAGAACAAATGACCCGAATAAACAACTACTTTCGCTCGGTGAATATGACCATTAATTACGAAAAGTAGTTTCGGCAGATATACTGATTACTATCGTCACTTTCGCTGCGCTCTGACGGGCAAACGTCACACATATTCGCAGTCGCCAACTTTCCGCCCTAGTTGCACAGTGTACTCTTTATTCATGCGCTATTTGATAATTTGGGTTGTCAGTTTTCATGTCTAGTTTAGCGGTACGGCCCTGATTACCCAGTTTGTAATAATGGTGTAAGTCTAATGGGTGCAAACGGCTAGATAAGTTTGGTTATTAGAATGTTTCATGCATTTGACAGAATAAATTGCTAATTGAAAATACTTTATCGCGTGTTTTTGCCTCGTAAAATTATATTATTTTCCGCTCGAAATAAAGATAATGTGTCACCATTATTATGATGTAAATGCAAAGCCATTTTTACTCTATATCTGTAGCCAAAAGGTTAAATTGCTCATGTCGATTTTGTACCCGACTGCGGCAAAGCCAAAAGGAAGGGTTATGAGTTTAGCAGTCCATGTATGTTTGTATTTATGGATGTTCCACCGTATCGCCTAAACCATTCATCCGATTTTGATAAATATGGTGTCAATCGATTTGTTAAAGTGGCTCGGGTAGTGTCCGACCAAATTTCGGTTTCGGTTTCGGCCTACTTTCGGCCAAAACACTGGTTTCGGCTTAGTTTCGGTTTCGGCTGCCCATTCGGCCGAAACTAAGGTTGAAACCGAAACTACATTCGGAAGGTTTTATTTTAATACTTTTTTTTGAAGATTTATTTGCAATAAAAAAATATTTAGTTG
This sequence comes from Xanthostigma xanthostigma, assembly GCA_963575645.1. NCBI lineage: Eukaryota > Metazoa > Arthropoda > Insecta > Raphidioptera > Raphidiidae > Xanthostigma > Xanthostigma xanthostigma. The sequence continues at coordinate 15,062,132 of OY754464.1, forward strand.
TTGTATTTGGTAGGTAGTTTAGAAGAAATAATTTTGTTCTTAAGATGAAAGAGTGTTTTCTTTTTTTTTTTGTTGTGTGTACCTACCTAAACATATTTATTAGGTAAATACTTTTTACTAACAAGTAATTTTGTTTTTTAGCTTTTATTTTATTTCATTATATTAAAAAGAAGTATATATTTATTTGTGCTTTTTGAAATAAGGGGGGTAATATGATATGACAAGTTAATGATTAGTTAAAATATCAGAGGTTGAATGATTAATATGTGATTAAGAGTATTCGTCCCTGCAAACACCCCCTGCACCCTTCATCTCAAATCTTTTCCCCTCGCCTAAAAACGGTTCGCGCTCTCCCGACGCTATTTTTAAAGCTAGAGGGTTCTGGTAAACGCCAAATGAAAGACAAAGAATCAGACTACAGATCCTTCAGGCGAATTTTTTGAAAAACAGTCTCGCCTACGTGTGAAATATTACGTAACTTATTATTTTTTTCAAAAGGTTGTAAGTTCTTTCAGGAATTTTTTTTCAAAAAATTCGCCTGAAGGATCTGTAGTCTGATTCTTTGTCTTTCATTTGGCGTTTACTAGAACCCTCTAGCTTTAAAAATAGCGTCGGGAGAGCGCGAACCGTTTTTAGGCGAGGGGAAAAGATTTGAGATGAAGGGTGCAGGGGGTGTTTGCAGGGACGAATACTCTTAATTAAAAAAAATAAAGACTGATTATGATAATGTTTACTTTATTTTTCCCACGAAAACAAAAAGTTTCGGTTTCGGCCGAAACTGAGACTGAAGCCGAAATTCGGTTCGGTTTCGGTCGTAAAAATTAGTTTCGGTCGGACACTAGGCCCGGGTAACATAGGCTACATAAATCCGGTAGAACTGAAATTGGTCACATTAATGCGATTTTGCCAAACACACTAAACTAAGTAAATACGGCTCACCGAGTGGCGGACAGATACCTAGTACCTAGGAGGATTTTATATTTTATAGCTAAGATTATTTAAATGTGAAAAATAACTCTAATAATTTAGAGTGATGATGATCTTGTTTAAATGTTGGAAGATAAAAGGATGAATCTTGGTTGCATAGGATCAATGAAGTATAATTTTAAACAAGTTACATTTGACACATTTATACAATTTTCAGTAAAAATCAGTCGTTTTTTTCAAGAAAAATAGTAATTTTAATACCCGTTGATGACATTTTTTATTTTAATTTATTTTATACATAACAACAATACTGAGAAAACAGACAGCATTGGTTCACCGAAGATGGCATAAAGTTTGCCGAAACGTCAGACAATAAAATGCAATAAAAAAACCTTCATTATTTGCTTAGTTCATTGATTCTATGCCACCGGGATTCACCGTTAATCTTCCATTATTTAAATGATTATTACTTAAGCTATATATGTACCTGTAGGTTACGAATAAAAAAATTATTCACAATATAGTATATACCTATATCTTATACAATATAATTCCACGCTGATGTCATTTGTCCTTGCGTGAAAACAGCTTTTTAGATTTCCTGATGAACCGTAACAAGCACACTTTACTTAATTATAATATTACTAGCGGTCCGTCGCGGTTTCACCCGGATGCGATAGATCTAATTCTGCAAAATGTATTTCGTTTGCGGCCTGGTATCTGAACTAATATCTTCGAGCAATTTCTACCAGATTTGCTTCTGAACTAATAACTTTGAGCGAATTCTTCAGATGTCGCTACTTGGTACTAAAACAGTTTTTTTTTTGTTTGCTTCTGAACTAATAGTTTTGAACAAATTCCGTCAGATGTCGTTACATGTTACTAAAACAGTTTTTTTGATAAAACATCGTAATTTTGTACAAAATATTTAATAAAAACTATCCTATAGCGTAAGTTGCACCAAGCAAGACATATTTACGAAATTTCATTAAAATCGGTTCAGTGATTTCGAAGATTAGCGCGACCAAAATTGTGACACGAGAATTTTATATATACTCGTATGTATAGATCCACTTATTTTGCTATCTAACTTTTTACCATTTTTGCACTACCCTCTATGTGATTTCCATTTTTATAAAGTGGCCACTTTTTAGGCCGGTAAGTGTAATATTAATAGATAAAGAATAGATGGATGAATAATCTACTAGGCTCGGAAAAAGGATAAATAAATCCAACTATCGGATGACGGTTATACAAAAAAGACGCCGATTTTAATGTCGGTCCAGGAGCACTTTTTCAACAAATACTTTTATCGGTTGATTGATTTGTCAGTCACGAGGGTTTAGCATTATTTTTAGAGAGAAAACGGCTTTGGTTGTTTTTAAAGTAAAAATAAATGTTTATTACATTTATTTTAAAATTAAATATGAAATTCAAAACTATAATTTGGTGAAAAAAATCTACAGCGCATACTACCTACTAAATAAAATATTATATTTCATGGAGTTTACACAAAAGCTGGAATATTTATGTGTTGTAATTATATGTTTTCATATTTTCTGCGTATGAAATATAATATTTTACAGTAAAAGCCTTTCTATGGAAAATTATAATGCACACAATGCATTTGTACTCGAATATTGGTGTATACAAAATAGAGCTAAAAAGTTTTAATGAATATTGTTTCATATTAAAAAGTAATGCTTTCCTCGAACTATATTCATAATCATAGTATTCTAAAACAATTATTGTTGAATGTTGATACAAATATCAATAAATTAATTTGATGTGAATGACGAAACGAATTTTGCATATTGTTTTGAAAATTTATTTATGAATTCCGAATAACTCTTTTGTGTTGTGGTTTTTGCTTAAAATTTAAAAATACTTAGATTGAATAATTTAATTTATTCAACACGCGTGAGTAATATGTAATTTCGGGGCCCTGCTAAATTCGGGAGAAATAATAACTTCATGTTGACGCGTAGAGTGCTAATAATGAGCCGTACTGTAAGATAATAAATTTTCTGGACCAATAGGAACGCTGTAGCGAGCGGAAGCGTACAATAATGAATAATAACGGCATAGTTTCTGGACCAATAGGAACGCGGTAGCGATTTGTATATATGAAAACAGCATCGCAATTCAGCGAAAGTCAGGGCCATCTTGTGTGCATCGAGGGCGGTGGGTATGTCAATTAATTTTATTATTTTTCCCTCTTTTATCAGGGTCCCGATTACATATAACTCGTGCTAGTTGAATAAAATATTATGTGCGACCATTGATCGAAGGAGAACATTCCACTCTAGTGTTACCGCACTCGCTAAGCTCGTGCGGCAAATTTCACGCTCATATAATCTTCTCCTTCTCTCACTAGTCGCACAATATACTATTATTTCCGTAGAGGTAATCTTTTTTTGCATTACTTTACTTGCTTGATTCATTACGCACAAGTAGTAAACTTTATAATATTACGTCTAGATAATATTAATTAATTTATGTAAATTAAGTAACAATATAATGTTACAAAAAGTATTGATTTTCCACAATATAAAAGTTAAAAATACTTAAATTGAATTTTTTTAATATACCACGCTTTTGAAACGAACTAAGAAGTATAAAATAATTTCTTTTTCTTGTAGGATTTGAAACGAAAAACTTGGGGCGCATTATTCGTTTTATCTCATAAATAGATTTTTTCATTGATAGCTACTCTCTGCACTTCTTATATAACTGTCGCATGCGCCCCACGTTTTTCGTTTCAATCCTACAAGTAAAAAAAAATATTTTATACTTTTTAGTTCGTTAAAAACGTGGTACCTATATTAATTATTCTTCTTTTTAGTAAAAAAGTTGTAAAAACAAAAATGCATTGTAAAAAAATAAAAATATTTTATGGGCAATGGTGGCCGAACCCGCGACTATTGCGTTGTTAGCACGACACTCTGACAAATGACCTACGCCCAATGATTGCAAGGTGTCGTACAAAGTTAAATAATTAAGAATGAATTATATATCATCTATGTTTATTAAAATTTTTTTCATTCTTTTATTATTTTCTTCTTTATATTAGTATTTTCTCATATTGTCATCTTATTCTGAGTTAGTATGTTAAATATTTCAAGTCTATCTCGTCAAGAAGCTAGTTTAAAATCAATTACAAAGTTCCGTTCGACATACACGAAAAGCAAGTTAATATAAACGTGGTAAAAAGGACCAAGTTCAATACAAAGTACAAGTGGGTTTGCCGGCTTCCCTGAAAAAAAATAAGCGAGATCTAACAAGCTGTCAAATTTTCACTTGGAAAATTTTTTATGTTTTATATTATAAATGATGCATGTATATAATCCAAGTGAAAACTTGTGTACCTTTTTAGATCTTTTTTTCGGCAAAGCTGGCAAACAGTTCTTTGGCCTCTTTTCACAATTATATTTTTGGTGTGATGATAATAAGTCCAACTCAAATACTGTTCCGTATTTCAGTTTTAATTTTCTAAATTGTTTTATATCCCATTTTATTGTGTTTATTGACTTATTACCGACATTAACCTACTTTTGTATTATTGGTTTTATAGTCGTTTTTTATATGAATTTATCTCTACTTACCTTCGACTGTGAAGCAGTGCAACTCCAATAAAATTAACTTCGCTTTTCTGAACCGGTTGTAAAAAGCAAACGTTTTAAAATAATTAGTCTACATTGGATTCAGAGCATCGATAAAATATATTGCACACTTCGCCGGGGGTATGTGCTCTATTATCGCTTTGCGCGCCAGAGCTAAATTGCGCTTATATATACAGTATGTAGACACGTAAGGTGCACATAGGAAAATTAAAATTGGGAAAAAATGACTGGATCAGAGTGAGCCTTGAAATCTTGCTTTTCAATTTGACAGATAATATTCTTTTTTATTACTCAAGCGGAAAAAGTGGTATGTTTACGCACGCTGTTACGGTTGAAAAGTAGCTATTTTCATTTGCGTGCGGAAACTTTATTTGTCGCACTGAAATTATTGTTTGCCGCACGCAAATTCAGAGTTACCATAATTACCAATACAATAACAATTTTAACTGAATTGTCAACTTTTTAATGATTTAATTATAATTTTTATTACTTCTAATTTCTTTTTTTAATTTGTAATAAAATTTTTATTTAATTTAATTAGTAATAAAAAATAGCATGTGTGGCATTGTCGATTGCCGCACTAGTTGCACAATATACTATTGCAAAATGAATGTGTATACTACCGAAGAAAATATTCAAATGATTACAACATAATAGGATTTTTCTTATTAATGGGACATTAAATTCCCAAAAATACTTAAATATGGTGCGAAATCAAATGTCTCCGCCTATTCGTGTTAAACCTAAAGACATTGGGTCACTGATTTACCAACGCGCATACGTCATACGAGTCAGACAATTTTTGAATGAAATGTTTCCAAACAGATGGATTTGTTTTTTTGTTTTATTTTTGTACAAAAAAATTAAAATAATAATTTATAAGAGCTTTTTATTATTAAAAAAGCCAAGCAAAATAAAAATAAATCAAAATAAAATAGAAATCCTCAAGTATACCATGATAATTCAATAGAAATAACAATTAATGCAGTCATGGCTAACTCTGATCCAAGTATTTTTTCCCAATGCTAATTTCCCTATGTGCAGCTTACGTGTTTACATACTGTATACAAGAATGTTACACTCAAATTAAATTCGCAAGAAATCGATTCAAATAGTAGTTTTTGAAAAAGATTATCTTCTATTAAATTGAATCACTTTCAAATTGATTCTAGTTCATAAATTCTTAAATTGTAATTGAATGTTAGAGATGAGATATTTCGAGTGAAAATTGTGAAACTATTCGATTATTAAATATAATGTCTCGAGAGGTTATTCAAAATCATTCGAATGATTTTTGTATACCTACAAGTAGCGATTTATAATACAATTTTCACTAAATAATTATACTACACTCTTTCAATACTCTAAAACACTGCATGTAATAGGCATGATGAAAGATTTTGAAATCCTGTTCTATAATGTATAGGTACACGTCTACTATTTCCGAAAGAAACATTAATTTCAGCAAAAAATTAAATATTAACGCAAATTATTGCATTTTTATCTTTCTATTTTGAAAGAATCGCGAGAACGCTTGTGACGTCACGCCTTAGTGACAGCTGTTTATCTTAATGATATGATTAATACTAAGTATTTTCTTAAAAGTACGTACTTAGTAGTAAAAATTGTAATTAATCAAAGATTTGAAAAATAGTATGACTTTTAAATCTTTGATTAACGTCTGAATAGAACTCTTCAAGTAAATAAAATTGTCGACCAATTTTTCTCAGACCATATATTGACAAAAAACAATAAAAATACAAATCAATATAACACAAGATGACGTTTCGATCCGGATTTGGATCTTCTTCAGAAATATCTAAAAAATATAAAAATTAATTAGTATTAAGTCATTTATTATCTAATAGATTGATTTGTATTTTTATTATTTTTTGTCAATATATGGTCTGAGAAAAATTGGTCGACAATTTTATTTACTAGTTTGACTTTCTTTAGTTGCAAGTTAATTAACCTCAGATATAACCTATGACATAAGTGTTATAAAATATCACAAAAAAACGAATACCTAAACAACAATTTAACTAATTAAATGATGCAGAAGTAAATGATCTCAACAAAAATTTAATCGACACGGTGATTATTTACTTCCAAGTGTTTTTATTCTTTTTGATTTAAAAAGGCGTGACGTCATTTTGTGTTTTAGTCAACATGGCCCATTGCATTATTTTATTTATATCGTTATTTTATTAAAAATCTTATTAATCTCAATGTTTATATTAACACTGAGTCATTTTTTAACATATAATTTTCTCTAAAACCATGTTTTCTTTGAATCTTTTGTACTGTCATTATGCCTATTTCACAGCATTAATGTGATTATTTAGCTTTTTTTATGAAGCACTACATGTAGGTGACTCTTTCAGGTCCCATAATCGAAACCGAGAGCAAACTTTAATTTTTGTTTGCAACTAAAAGAAAAGATATACAACGAAAACATTGGTTTACATTATATATGGTTATATATATCCACAAAAAAATTACTACATTTTGGATCGTGTAACTGACCTTATCAAACAAAGTACCCAAAAACTGACAGGTTTTGTTACAATTTTATATATTATATTAGTATTGATTATCGAGCAACACTCAACTGATAATCTTTGTAATAAAAGTACAGTGCATAGTTACTGTATTTTTGCTATGCTTATCAGTTAAGTGCTGCTATTAGTCTATGGGAAGCGGCGGATGAGAAAACGCTAGCTATTTCAATTAAATCGTTTGCTTTCCAAATCGAATCAATATGTATTATTGTTAGCGAACGTTTTAAATATATATAATTTATTAGGCGGAACATTTCGTTTTTATTTAATTGAAATACTTTGATTTATTTGTATTATTGATTAATATTCACGCTTCTTTCATTGAATTATTAACGTCATCTGCCAGAATGTCAGATACGCTAAATTTTTTATTAAATATTTTATAATTGAACGGTTTATTTTACGCATGGTGCATACATACACTCAAATTGTCTCACAGCAATTAAAATATTCCGTGGAATTTTCCAGAAAGCCTATATTTTCAAAACTGATTAGCACCTAAATCTATAAAACTACTAGCGGTGCGTCCTGGTTCACCCGGGTGCGATAGATATAATTCTGCAAAATGTATTTCATTTGCGGCCCGGCGTCTGAACTAATAGCTTTATGCAAATTCTACCAGATTTGCTTTTGAACTAATAGCTTTGAGTAAATTCTATCGGATGTCGTTATATGTTACTAAAACAGTTTTTTTGTGAAAACACCGTAATTTTGTACAAAATATTTAATAAAAACTATTCTATACCGTAAGTTGCAGCAAGACATTTACAAAATTTCATTAAAAGTTTAGTGGTTTCGGAGATTAGTGCGGTCAAAATTGTGACACGGGAATTTTATATATATAGATTAACAAAAGTATCTGTAAAAATTAGATCTGAGGATGTAGTCATAAGTCTACGAAACGTCGACAGGACTGCAAATAAATAATTTATGTTTTATAGGTAAACATTTTCCTATTCAAAATTAATGGGCATATAACCGTTCGATTTTTCGTTACATACATTTCCTGAAATGAGTGATAGGTGCAAGCTTAGATATTTACCTACAAATAAAAAATCATTTTTGTTACAATACGAAAGCTCTTCATATAAAGCTAAACAGAGAGTTTTAAGAGTATTCGTCCCTACAAATACCCCCTGCACCCTTCATCTCAAATCTTTTCCCCTCGCCTAAAAACGGTTTGTGCTCTCCCGACGCTATTTTTAAAGCTAGAGGGTTCTGGTAAACGCCAAATGAAAGACAAAGAATCAGACTACGCAGATCCTTCAGGCGAATTTTTTGAAAAAAAATTTCTGAAAAAACTTACAACCTTTTGAAAAAAATAATAAGTTACGTAATATTTCACACGTAGGCGAAACTGTTTTTCAAAAAAATCGCCTGAAGGATCTGTAGTCTGATTCTTTGTCTTTCATTTGGCGTTTACTAGAACCCTCTAGCTTTAAAAATAGCGTCGGGAGAGCGCGAACCGTTTTTAGGCGAGGGGAAAAGATTTGAGATGAAGGGTGCAGGGGGTATTTGCAGGGACGAATACTCATAATTGAAGGCGATTTATTTGGTTGAGGAACAATTGAAAAATAAGCTTTACCAGAGTATCGCTTGTGAAAATATAATTTTAAAAAACGTTGGCCACAAGCAATACTCAACCCATTAAATCTCCTTCAGTACATATTTTTAGAACAAAACTTCTACTAACAGAATTTTAATTTTCTACGCTTGGTAAGGAATGGGTTAGATTAGATTTTTTTCACTATTTTTGATTTGTTTCTATAAAACTATTAATTGAACGTCAGTAACAGACATTTTAACGTATGTTTATCGTTAGTAACTACTTTTTTAACTTTTTTGATTTTTCATTCATAAATTAATAAAAAATGCAAGTTTAATATGCTTGTTTATTTTGTTTTTTTTTGAATACTGGTTAGGCGAACTTTTTTTTATAAAAAAAATATTTTCAATCTCTTCATTTATGCTGCATTTTTGTTACTTTTTAATAAGCTAATGTGGATATTAAATAAAAACTTTAAAATATTTTATCTCGAATTGTTCATGTTTTCATATTGAAATTATTCGTGTAAATTTTTTTTTGAATAATTTTAATCCGAATATAATATAAATATGAATATCAGGGTTGGTTTGTAAATAATGCACTGATTTGTTGTAATGCAATAACTTGCTTGTTTTATTTATCCTGAAACATCACATTCAAAAATTCAAAACTCGAATGTCCCACTCACTGTTAATTAATTAGTTTTTTTTAAATTTTATTTAAAGACATAACACTTGTCGGCCATGCTTTCTTTCCAATTGTCCTATTTTTCGTTAGTCAAATCTATTTTGCGGGTTGACAGTAACATCTTGGGGCGAAATCGCAAAATTAATCCAGCTTAAATGTTTTTGTTTTTTACAACTTTAACGATTTTGAGAAAATTTGACACATTAGTAGTAGATGTTTAATTTTTTATAAAAAATATAGGAAGTGAGTTCTTAAGGAGGTTGATGCGTTACAGTCCCAATCAAAAGTAAGTCGAATTTTAAATGGGAACTTTTCCATAATACATTTTTACAAAAGGGTATAAGTTGATGATAACAATAAATTATTGTCATAAAGGCATAAATAAATAATTTTGTTTTAATATTATTAATTACCTATTTCAGTATTTTACTTAATGGACTAACTTAATTTTTTGTACAAAGTAAGGTTAGAAAAAATAAATTTATGTAAATATCTGTATTTTAAATATTTTTTGAAGTAAATAATTAAAAAAGGAAATTAAAAGTATTAAAAATAAAAATTAAATCATTAAAAAATTGAAAATTCAGTTAAAATTGTTAAAATTGTCAAGAATAAAAGTCCACAATCGAAAAGTACTAAGGTTTAATATTTTTTTTTCATTGATTAAAAGTCTCCTAATTAAATTAAAAAAAATATTAAAATATGCGTAAGACATCGATGCTTTACGTAGTTAGTTTTCGGAACTGCTGACATTATTTGGTTATTTGCAAAAAAATAAAATGCACCGTTTGCATGCTAGGTTGACATATTTTCCATAAGACTACATGTAAAAGTTTTTTTTTAATTTTTGACTTTATAAATCTCCTAATGATTTTGGATTTTTTATAGAAAATTTTGTCATAAAAAAGTCTATTTCAGATTTTTTTCATTATCTTCGTAAAACGGCTTAACCTCCTTAAAGTAAAAAGTTATTAAAAACTATAAAATTACATGCAGAAATGAAATTTGGTAACTCTGAAATTATTTAAAATTTCTCTTCGATCAATTGAGAAATAATAGATTTGTACAGCTTACTCCTATTATATGAAAAAATTAGTCCGAGTTGTATCGAATCCTTTTATTTACATTAGGTACTTCATATTGGCAATTTGTTGTATAATAAAAGCTTATTGTTCATAAACACTTGTATCTAAAAATATTATCTGCAAACAAATTACTTTCAAGTTTCTCATTACGTGATTTGGCAACCTGAAGCTGTGTTTTGCAGCCGACTGGAAAATGTGGCAGAGAAATAAACTCATGTTAAATTTAACAAGCCACCCCTGCGTTCGGTTCAGGAAAACATACAATCATATTATGACCATTAAAAGTTTCTGCGCTTGTTCGTCTCCCAAAACTGTACGAAACATTATTACGTGTGCTGACTGCACACCAAAAAGTCAGCTATGTATCGCTATATTTGGATGACAAGCTTGATTTTAAAATTAGAAGCGGGGCTGTTTTTCGTGCTTGTTTCTGTGCTGGCTTTAAGCAAGAACAGTATCTTGTCACGTGGGTGACATGGATAAACGTCAAAAACAAGCAAGGCGTCATAAGTATGTCTATGTTCCAAGCAGCCAGCAAAAGGGACACGAAACCGTCACCGCAAGCGCAGTAGGGTGCTCGTTATTTACCAAGTTGTTTTTTTTTGCGATCTTCCCCCCAAATGTTTAGTTTTTGTGCTAAAAAAAAGCATTAGTCCCAAAAAAAGCGCTTAATTTTGTTTTTAAACCGTGCCGAAATCGTGAAAAATTTCCCATTTAAATAAAAATTTTTTCACTTTTTACATTTAATTTTTTTTTCTTCGGTATAAATGAACGTACAGCAATGAGGGTAGATATTTTTGTAGGGAATTGAACGCTCTACAAAAAATGTATCTTATGATTTTTCGATAAATTCACTCCATCATAAGTTGTTTGTGAGGTTAAAGTAGGAATTAAAAAAAAAAATTGAAATGATAATAATTTTTTTGGCCACTTTTTTGAAATGTGGTACTCTCCAAATTTTGTCAGAAAATGCCTTTTACACTCCTCTATACTCAGGAATTTTTTCATTTTTTTCGAAGTGGTGGAGCAATATGAAAAAAAAAATAAAAACTAATTTCCTTTCTAAAGCTTTACATTTAAAAAAACGTGTACTTTTTGTTTAAAAACAAATAGCAAAGCTATAGATAGAAAATTAGTTTTTAATTTTTTTCATGTTTCACCTCTTCGAAAAAATTGAAAAAATTCCTGAGTATAGAGGAGTATAAAAGGCATTTTTTGACAAAATTTGGTGAGTGCCACATTTCAAAAAAGTGGCCAAAAAAATATTTTCATTTCAATTCTTTCGAGCGTGCAGTCAACACATACAGTAAATCATAATATATTATTCGGCGTGTAGTATAGTTCGTATACTATGTACATTGTTATCGTTATCGCATTGTGTTATGCGCCGATGTTTTCTCCGTACAGTGAAAGGTAAACCTGCAATAGGGGAGCTTTTTTTGTATTGAATCAGATTTTGTATCTTAAAAAATAATTGGACTTGTTTCATATTTTACATGCTAAATTACGAGGATTGTTACATTTACTTTTACGGACTAGTTTGTTTTGGTTGCCCAAGTACGTTATATTATATACTACAGGGCATAACCAGTGCCGGATTAACCTATAAGTAAATTAAGCAATTGCTTAGGGCATCTTGTCTCAAGGGGAACCAAGAAGCATCACTCAGAAATGAAAAGTACCTCACTAAACCGTGTCAACAATTTTTTTTCTTCTTGTCATGTTCTCAAAAACTTTATTTACTGATATAAAACTGTCTTTAGAAGTATAAAAGTTAAAAATAAATAATAGGTAATTTATTTTTGAAAATGAAAACTAAAAAACTTTTTAGTTCAATTTTTCTAGTTTTAATGTTTTGAAACTTTTTTTCTATTAATTGTATAAAAATGCCCGATTTTATAGACAGACAAATTTTCAATGGGAGCATTGATTGTAAAATTCAATTTTTTTCTTAAATTTGAATTTTTTTATAAACTAAACATTTTAGAGATGGGGCCCATAAACAAGAAATGCTTAGGGCATCAAGGAGGCTTAATCCGGCACTGGGCATAGCACAAATAATGTTCCCTATTTGAATAGGGTAGATATAATACTCCACGTTTATAGGCTAGATATTATGATCGATGTAGCGGCCATTATTATTTTATCAGACGAATAAATATTTATATCCTAGAAGTAAGACAGAATAGTTTTTTACCTGCAGTAAACATAATTATGCTTGGTCAATTGAAATATCGCTATTTCTTCGGAGGAATAGTTACAAATGGACAAATGGAAAGAATAAATAACTACTTACGTTCGGTGAATATGGCCATCAGCGAATTTGTAGCTCTTTTTGTAAATCCCTGCTCGGTTGAGCCGCTAGTCGACTCAGCGGGATTAAAGTCTGCGACCGACATGCATGCGTTTCGTGAAGGACTGGGAGCCGCAGTGTCATCATACTGGGGTTCTACACGAATTGCGGACACTTTGACAGGCTTACGTCCACTTTCTCCTCTCTCTTTGTTGTTTTTTGCTACCTATATCTCTTGTTGAAACATTTCAAACACTAAATAATGTACAAATGGAGACTATATAATGCGGACATACAACCTAACAACTCCCAGACATGGTAACGCATTGCATTTCGAAAAAGTCGTTTCAAGTAATTTATGGAAATGTTTAATACTGACACAAAGGAGCTGTACATTTGATCAGACTGTAAAACTGTAATGGAAATAGTTATTTATTGGAAACTTTTTGACTGTTTTTAAAAATGTTTTTCAGTTCTTATTTCAAGTTATAACTTATTATTTCAACAACGTATAATAATTTACTGTCTGTTATTTTCAACATGGTTCGTGAATTTAGTTTTATATTCAATATTAAAGAATTTTAAGTTCAGCTGTAAGTAGTATACTTCAATAAATAAAATTATCGACCAATTTTTCAGACAAATACCTATATTAATAAAAAATATAAAAATTAATACATTGACGTTTCGGTTCAGATTTGGATCTTCTGCTGACATATGTAATCTAAAAAATGTAAAAATGAATTAGTATCTACTTATTTTACAATAGAACTAAGACTGAATTTTTTAAATATTTTTCATTTTTTTCAAACGATTGTTTAAAAATTCAGTCTTAATTTTATTGTAAAATAAGTAAATACTAATTCATTTTTACATTTTTTAGATTACATATTTCTGCAGAAGATCCAAATCTGAACCGAAACGTCAATGTATTAATTTTTATATTTTTTATTAATATATTTGTCTGAAAAATTGGTCGATAATTTTATTTATTGAAGAGTTTTAATCAGACGTTAATCAAAGATTTGTATAAGTAGTATAGGTCAGTAAAATGAATATGATTTGACTCTAAACATTTCCACAAAATCGCAAAAGGGTGAAAATTTGAGGGAACATTAATTTATATAAGTATGATTCACAATCTGTTAAAATTGCACCTTCGAGAAATCACTGGAACTTGTTAAAAAATTGTGTTTCATCAGGTATCTCCAGAACAGACTATTAGAGTTTGCCATATTTTTTATCGATAACATTGTAAAAAAGATAATGATTCGTGAAAAAGTCTTTAAAAATAATTCTTCACTTATTGTCAAAAAATAATAAAAAAAACTATTAAAGTAGAGAAGTTGAAAATTTCCACGGCAAAGAAAATGTCTAAACACAACCAACATTTCAAAATACGAAAAATTATCAATTATTTTTCTATTTTTTATTAATTTTTACAGATCGGGCTAAAACTGTCTCCTTATCGGTTCCAAGTTCTTATAACTTTCGAATGGAACTCATTTTTTTACATAAATGAAGTTTTTAAAAAATTCTTTTATTCATAAAATTGTAATTTTGTGACATAATATCTTTATCCAATACGAGTCTTTAATTATTACCAAGTGTTTGGACTGATAAAATTGTTAAGACGATATTAAATTCTCTCGAAACGTCTGTCTGTCAAACCATCATTCGGTTTATAAATTGCGTTATCATTTTTTGCATTACCTTCTGTAAAATAGCTGCTTTACCTGTGCTTCCGCAGATATGCAAAGTGACTCATTATGCACTAATAAAGTAAAACAAAACTTGTCTAATTTTATAGTAAATCCAAGTTTATGGGTTTTGTTTTTTTTATATCCTATTATTAAAAGTGAAGGCTGTTCAAAAGTCAACTGTCAAAAGTTTTGAAAATGAAGTGAAAATCAGCCCTTCTCAAGTGCTTGCTTTAAAAATAATCTCGTCGTAATAGAACCTATCACGTCACTAGATATATACAATCTATTATTATATGTTTGGATGCATATTTGTAATTCTAAATCTACATGAAATATTATACATTGAATTAAAAATTAAGTAAATGAATCGTAAAAATGTATTATTATAACTTAATTTTTTGTTTCAGGTATGTGAACAATTATTTCTCTGAATTTGGTAAGATTGTTATATTTTTACATTCTATAGTTTATTCTATTTTCGTTTGAAAAATCTATATCTATATGAAAAACTAATAAACACATCGCAACTAACAGTTTTTGAAGGGTATGTTTTGATAACAGTGAAAAAACACAGACAGTTATTACAATACGAAAACTAAAAAAATTTCATATTTTTCATTTTTAATCCAAAATTGTATAGGTAACAAATGTTCGCAAAAAATCACTTAGATTTCTACCTATTTATTTTTTCACTATAAAATCTTATAGTCAGAGTGCCCGTCGGCAAAAATTTTATTGACACATACTCTCCCCAAACTTTGTATATTCATTAGGCCTAGTCTGACACCTATTTCCTCTATGACTTTTCTTGATTTTGGGGCGTTTTCCCTCTAAAGTTTCGGAAAGATGTAGTTTTGACGACATGTAAAAATTTATAGATACTGTTTGTTTTTTCAATTGGATAGCTTAAAAACTTCATCCAAAACACTAAAACAATGTTCTCTGACAAATAACATGAACTATTTAAAATGTCTGACACCTCGAATATGTTCGACATATTCGAGGTGTCAGACATTTTAAATGAAGTCATTTACAAAGTTCGGGGAGAGAATGTGTCAATAAAATTTTTGCCGACGGGCACTCTACTATATTTTGTTCGTTAACATTAAATAAAATAGTAGTACTTGGACAACCCTTATTTTTCCGTTGTCATGTAGAATATTTTTTTTATTTGTCAGCTCGTTTTTTTTTATTAAAGTTTAATAATTATAATTGTGATTAAAAGTGAAGCTTGATCATTCATAAACAACATATTGAAAAACGAAATTAAAAATCAGAAATTGTGAAATGTTATATTGTTTCCAGTATTGGTGGTTGGCAGCTGAAAGGTTAAATTAAATGAAATTGCATTTCGAGTTAATCGATTCGTATTATCAAACATAATATTTGCGTGTTATCGCAGGGTACACTGAAAATCAAACGAAAACAAATTTGTGATTCACTTATCCTAGAATATCTGAAGATCTACTAGGGCATTTCAAAAAGGAATTTATATTTGTTTAAATGTCGATTTTGTTATAAGTCAAATTTTATATTATCTTCATAAACTGGAACTTGATATGTCTACCGATTAATAGACAACTAGTGTAACCTGTGCGAATTATTCGCACTAAATAAGTATAATAATTATCACTTTACAAAATTATTTTTTAAATATGATTGCAGGTATTCAATTTGTTTCTAATTTTGCACACTGCTTATAACGTTCTTTTTGTTGTATTACAATATGAAGCTCAGATGACAGATCGAAGAAATATTTTACTAAAATTGTCATATAGAGGCGCAAGTAGCAAAAGCGTTGAGCTAAGCCGTCAGGTGGCATCATGCAGCATTGCTGTGACGTTGTTCAGCGTTGCTCGCTGTTTCAAAATTAAAGCCGTTAGATCGAAGTGTTGACGTCAGATGGCAGACGTTGTTCAGCGTTGCTGTATTTTAATTAATTTACAAAAACAAAAGCAATAATAAATTTTTTAGTTGTCGATGTCAGTAGAGCAAATTATCTGTAAAATGATATATAATTTATGTGGAGAAATTGTGAGGTTTTTTCTAAAAAGGAAGGAAAACATCTTTAACCTTAGCGTATATGATGAGGCAGCCACAGATTTCGAGTAGTCATTTCAAAACTCGTAAAAATTGAGAAAATGAATCTTGTATACCTGCTGAACAATTAAAATCGATTCCGGTAGTCCCCTGTGACAGGGTTATACTACCCCAAATATATATTGAAAATAAAAATATATATCAACTGCTCTTTTGTTCTGAAGGTCTGCAAAAAAAAAGTAGTTAGGTAACTGACAGGCACGCTTTGGTTAATTTTTGCATATGAAGCTATATTAACAGAAATTTTATTTTGTTTATTATATGTCAAATGTCAATATTTTTCGTTTGCATGGTTGTATAAAATTGTTTTACATGCAAAAAATAGTCAAAAGATGCTTGTCACCTACTTAACTAATTTTTTGGACAGATCTTCTGAACAAAGGAACAGCTTTTTTATTTTCAAAATGTTTTGGGTTAACATAGTTCGGCCGCCGGAGAGACTGTCAGAATCGATTGTCATTGTTCAGCAGCTATACAAGATTCAAACCTAGATTTTCACGAGTTTTGAAATGTCTATTCTAAATCTATCTCTTCCTCTCGTGATTGACAATGGTACCATCCTTCTAAATCAAACTTCACTAGGTTTTTCGACTTTAGTTCTTTTTATCTGACACCAAAAAAATTGTTACTTGAGTTACTGCAAACTAAAAGTGTATCTATATTTCTATATCTTCTATACCTACTAATATATAAAGCTGAAGATTTTGTTTGTTTTTTTTTGGTTGAACGCGCTAATCTCAGGAACTACGGTTCGAATTGAATTTTTTTTTTGTTGGATAGCCCATTTATCGAGGAAGGCTATAGGCTATATAATATCACGCTACGACCAATAGGAGCGGAGCATCAATGAAACATGTAACTCAAAATTTGTCCATGCGACAAAAACTTTTGAACGGTAACTCCGATCATCATGAAATTTGGACACAACATTCATCTCGGTATATTAAGATGAACGTGCGTACTTATGTCCCTCTCCCTATTTGTTTTTTTCCACCCGGTTGAAAAATTAATTTTGAACGGGTGTCTAGATCTAACCTCTAAATTATAAACAAACCTGTATGCGTCCCTGACTCAATATTTAGTAATTATAGTTGGAATCACTTAAGTAGCTCAATGTTTCATATATTGAAATAAGACATACAGTATATAAACGCGTAAGGTGCACATAGGGAAATTAGCATTGGGAAAAAATACTTGGATCAGAGTTAGCCATGACTGCAATAATTGTTATTTCTATTGAATTATCGTGGTTATCTTGAGGATTTCTGTTTTATTTTGATTTATTTTTATTTTACTTGGCTTTTTTAATAATAAAAAGCTTTTATAAATCATTATTTTAACTTTTTTGTAGAAAAATAAAACAAAAAAACAACTCCATCTGTTTGGAAACATTTCATTAAAAAATTGACTGGTATGACGTATGCGCGTTGGTAAATCAGTGACCCAATGTCTTTAGGTTCAACACGAATAGTTGTAATAATTTGAATATTTTCTTCGGTAGTATACATATTCATTTTGCAAAAGAATATTATCTGCCAAATTGAAAAACAAGATTTCAAGGCTCACTCTGATCCAGTCATTTTTTCTCAATGTTAATTTCCCTATGTGCACCTTACGTGTCTACATACTGCATATAACAGCAAAAGTATCTGTTATGAAATTTTATTGTAATTAAAATAAAATATTTAATTAGTCAGTTTATTGTGACGGGTGTCACTATAATTCTCTTAGGTACATTAAATCATAGCTGATTATTTTCATATAAATGCCACGCTATGTATGAAGGTATATTTGTGCGAGTGATCGCTTGCTGTGGGATTTGAAACCAGCCCTCCTGGCCGCCTAATCTATTTTATTAAATAGCAATTAGATTAATTGAACTTTTTTATTGAAACAGCCTTAGTGTGTGTAAGTACATATAAAACGTGAACCCTGAGGCTCGAGTTTCGCTCATTTGATAATTAAATTGTCTGTTCCTCGAACGCATAGCTGATAGAGTGAGACGGAGCGACAATATTCGGTCGGCGAAGAGTGAGACAGAACACGACTGAACCGTATGTGCGGTTTAGTCGGTGTAGCGGTTTGGTGAGAGCAGCCAACCGCAGAGTGTTGGAGACAACTATGACAGAAAAGGGAGGATATTCTCTCTTTACTTTTCTATACCGTGTGGACGTTGTGTTATGTTATATACAAGGATGGGGAATGGCCCAAATACTCGTAAATCTACACGTGTTCTTTTATGCGCCATTTCAGACCACTGGCTGCAGATTGATCCTGGACACAGAAAATACTTACAGAAGCGTCAGTTATTTTTATCGTTAAGTCCGCATTGTTGGTATTGTCGTTTTAACGCTCTCCCGGCTGACCTTGATTCCCTACTCAGGAGTTAGGCGGAGCATTACGACACGAACGTGTGTGGTAAGCACGTAGAGATTGATCCTGTTATTGCCACGGGCAAGGAAAATACTTACAGAAGCGTCAGTTATTTTTATCGTTAAGTCCGCATTGTTGGTATTGTCGTTTTAACCCTCCCCCGGCTGACCTTGAATCCCTACTCGGGAGTTAGGCGGAGCATTACGACACGAACGTGTGTGGTAAGCACGTAGAGATTGATCTTGTTATTGCCACGGGCACGGAAAATACAGAAGCGTCAGTTATTTTTATGGTTAAGTCCGCATTGTTGGTATAGTCGTTTTAACCCTCTCCCGGCTGACCTTGAATCCCTACTCTGGAGTTAGGCGGAGCATTACGACACGAACGTGTGTGGTAAGCACGTAGAGATTGATCCTGTTATTGCTCTACGGGCACAGAGAATAGGTACTTACAGAAGCGTCGTTTTAATCCTCCCCGCTGACCTTGAATCAATACCCTGAAGTTAAGCGGAGCATTACAGCACGTGGGGCCAGCGGCGTGTACAAATTTAAACAGAATAAAGAATGAAACAGTATAAAGAATGCTTGTACCTACTTATGTTTTTATTATAAACATTTTTTTAAATAAATTATTAAATACTAGCGGCCCGGTCTGGCTTCGGACGAATTTGTAGATTGCCACCGTTTTTTGTTCGACTGGCGTCGCAAAATTGGTCTCTACGAAAAGCGCTTTAATTTTAACGAATGAATGATGAATAACAATTTTTTACTTCCTATATCAGACCAGAATTTGCCAAATTTTATAACATTCGCGAAACCCTGTCGGATCTGGATTTTTTTTATTTATTAAAAAAACATGGGAAATATAATAAAACAAAAAAGTGGATCACATCCTTAAGGTCTTATATAGGCATTTATAGATATGTTATATATTTGTTGAAAGAAGTTCTTCATCCCTGTTTGAAAGTCGATCTGTGGACTTTTATATAGTATGCCTAAAAACATACAAACTTGCTATCAGACAGCCCCGTTCGTTCATCTCTCTCGCTCTTTTCACTTTCTCTCTGAATGAATGATGTAACTTCAGTCAGTTTCAACCTTCTTATACTAACATTATACCACGGCTCCGATTCGGGACTTTCCCGTGTTTCAACTGATTTTTTTGCTAATTTTGCAAACGGAGTTTTCGACGTTCATATTTGCAGATGCGGATGTGAAAGTCATTATAAGAATAATAATAAGATATTAATAACTAAAAATACAATTTTCTTCATAAGATAACATTTAAAAAAAAGCGTTCCAAGTGACTTATCTTCAATAAAAAGAAGAGAAAAAAGGTTACTTGAATGGCTTTAACAAACTATTTTTTAGAAGCAATAAGTAGGGCACTGATGAAATAGAATTAAAAGGAGGTCGTAAAGCTAATATCTAGTATTTAAAACCTTTTTAGGATCAGATATAACAGTCTCGGTTTCGAAACCGAACAAATAATGTAATTGTTTTCATTCTACCTTCCTCTTAGGCTCAAAACAAGAATTAAAACAATTTTAAATGCTGAGGATAAGAGAGTTTCTGAGATTAGCGCGTTCAAACAAACAAACAAACTCTTCAGCTTTATATATTAGTATAGATATAGATGTTTAGGTAGTTATAAAAACGTATGCTAATTTGCTAGCTTGAAAGCGGGTGTCTTTTATAGATAAGAGGTTCTAAAGGTACATAAAACACGTGCTTACCTACGTACGCAATAGTAGTACTATGCATGCATATTATGAGTGCGAGTGAGAGCAGTAGAAGATTTTTTTACAGATTCATGAAATGTAGGTTGTTTATTAATTGTTTCCATGGAGTTTTTAGGCGCGATTAGCGTAAGCTAAAGCGCCTTATATGTACTCGCTTTGTCTGTGAATCTGTGAGTCACGCTTTTTGTATCCAGCGTACAGCCCAAACGCCTTAACCGATTTTAAAAAACTTTTTTTTGTTCGATTCGTCTCCGGGTAACTTAAATCCTAACGTCGCCCGATTTTTGAATTTTCACCCCAGAGGGGAGCAATAAAGAAAAAACGAAGTTTTTTGCTTATAACTCACTCAATTTAAATCAGATCGGTTCGAAACCTGTCTTAAACGAAAGAGGAGAAAATTTTACATAAATTTCGTACAACAGAATTTGCCAAAACAGGTTTTTTATACAAATTTATTTAGAAATAAATTCAATTTGATATAATCGATGGCAAACATCTTTCGGTTATCTCTCTCTGTTGCACGGTTTAATATGGTAATATAAAGATTACGTTTGTTCTGTCTTAAATTAAAACGATTGCATTTGTTCAAAAACGGATGGCATTTCAAATATTTGTGAAATGCAACGCCTTCTGAGTTAACAATATGAATAACTAATTATTAGAACATAATACTTTGACAGACGCAAACGTCATTTTTGACATTTCTTACCATTCCGACACCACGGATGAGCGGATTGAAACCAAATTTTGGGAGGATGTTTGATATGCAAATATGAAGTGGCCTATTGTTTTTTGGGAGCATCGGCGCATGCGTAAAAGAGTATATCTTTTATAATGTTGTTTTATATAATAATAATATAGTTTTTAAAAAGACTTATTATTTTATCTATTTTTACATGAAAGTTTTGTAAATTTTTTGGGGAAAATCGGCGCATGCGCAAAAGAGATATGGGCTATGACGTTGTTTCTTATATAATAATGCTTTACATTTCATAAGGTTGATTATTCTATCTGTCTTACAAGAAAGTTTTGTAATTTATTTTTGGGGAAAATCGGCGCATGCGCAAGAGATATTATGTGCTATAACGTTTTTTATATAACAATGGTAAAATTTTTTTAGCGGCTTATTATTCTATCTGTTTTACAAGAAATTTTTATATTTTATTTCGGGAAAAATCGGCGCATGCGCATCAGAGATATATGTTATTACAAGAAAAATAAAATAATAATAAAAAGAAAGTTTTTATTGAAATGTACCAAAATGGAAATATAATTATTTTAATAATTTAGGGTAATAATTATAAAAAAGTTGGTTGTGACTAATTATTAATAAATTATTAAAATGATTTTTTCCTTTCTGTGTTTCAATATTTTCAACTGTAATTTTTTTCGTAGAATAAGTTAATTAAATTATATTATTAAGCTCAAAGTGTCGTTAAAAATATACTACAATTTTCAAACATAACGCCGGGGTATATTTTATAGAATTTCGCGCCTTGTAATTCTTGAATTACTTGTGTCTTCAGACAATATTTTTCTTTCTTAAACTCATGAACTACTCTGTATGTGTGTGTGTAAACAAATAAATAACTAAATTTCATGAACCTGTCAAAAAAAATCATCTAATGCTCTCACTCGCACTCATACGAATACCTTTAGAACCTGTTATCTCTAAAAGGCCCCTACTTTCAGGCTAGCAAATTGGCATACGTTTTTAACTAAATATTGTACATTTACGTGAATTTGACTCTATTCAATAAATAGAGTAACTGTGATCCATTAAAGTAATGATAGGTATTTGGAAAAAATTCCGTGGCATAAGGATCGAAAATGAAGCAATACTGAATTTTTTTAAACTTGCATTTAATGCTGACATTTCGATACGTTTTGTATCATCTTCAGAGTTTTACAAAACGTATCGAAACGTTTCCAAATACCTATTATTGTACATTTATTGATAAAATCTTAACTGTACTGAAATAAAGTAGATCTGGCGGGTCTGGGATCTTGGTATATACAAATATTAGTACAGAAAAGCTTCCTAAAATATCTCAAAGAAAGGGTTTAAAAAAGTTGTGGGATGACCCTATTTTACATACTAGCGTTCGATTTAGACCTGCCATAGTTCGACAACGTGTCAACGAGTAGGGTATATTGTATGCGGATTGAGGACTTCCTTCACCCGTTCCTTCCTGTCTCTTCTATCTGTGTGTGGTTTCCATTGAAATTGAAATTGGAAAGTGTTCATTACATGAGTAAAACATTATGTACATACATATGAATAATTTCTTGACTCCATTGCTTTGCTTCATGGTACAGTCAGATCTCTTTTATTTGGTTCCGGGCGCAGAACATTGTAGAAATAAACCGTCTATTTATATTGCAGATGTTCCTGCTTGAGCCACTATTTTCGCATTTTAATATAGGGTAGATGAACTGATTCCCGATCACCTTACCTGTTATCAGCCACGTTTATATTCATAACTGACAAGGCATTATTACGTAAAATATTCTTTCTGTTTGGATGTAATCGCGAAAACGCTTGTGACGTCACGCCTGTAGTGACAGCTGACATTATAATTATGTTGTATTTATGGATGTAGGGCTGTAGTGCAGAGGTGTTTCTTAGATATGTAGGTAAATTTACATAAGGTAGTACGAGCACCAAGGCGACTTTAAATAAAAGGCTTGATTTTTTTTATATTTCGGTAGATGGATGATATGTTTTCATTGATTTCTCCAAAACTAGTCGGTGGAAATTTAAAAAAAACTATTTAAATTAGTAAAGTTAAAACCTTAATAAATTATTGAAAACAAAAAAAAAAACGTTGTGCTCGACTAATTAAAAAGATATTTAGTCTTTTTAATTAAATATCTGTTTAATTAGTCGGGCACAACGGTTTTTTTATTTTCAATAATTTACTAAGGTTTTAAATTCAATTTAAATAGTTTTTTTTTTAATTTCCCCTACCGACTAGTTTTGGAGAAATCAATGAAAACATATCATCCATCTACCGTTTTACCATAAAGCCAATGTTAAATATGCATACTTTTGAAGTCATTTATTTATTTAAATAATCGGGCAACCCCCCCTAAAATTTTCAGAAATTGTTTAGACTTAGTCCAACTTCTTATAAAAAAACCAATCCTTTTATTTAAAATTGCCTTGGTGCTCATACTACCTTAATGATATGAATTTATATTTATTTATGGATACTTAGTAAAAAGAGTATGGGTTTCTTTAGTTGCAAGTAGGGATGAGATTATTAGCTACTTTCAAGTAACAGGTACTTTTGCGACTGCGACTTCCAAATACCTACCTGTGATTTTTAACTGCGACCCGTGATCGCTGGTAACCTATGCACATGCAGTGCATATAATATATAAGCGACCAGCGTTCGCCGATCAATTGAATGACTATGCACGTGATGTTAATATATTGATTTCAGCGAACAGTGATCACAGGTAAAATATCGTTCGGTGCTAAAACAGCCCATGTACAATATTATTATTATATTATTAGTATAACATTACACCTAAAAAATGCATGTACTGATGCATTATTGAAAGGTACGACTAAGTTATAAGTATATATTACTATATAAAGTAAATATTTTACATTAGTGATCACATTTCTTTATTAAAATGGGTAATACCTTTAGTTAAAAAAAATTACCCGTAAGTTTTATAAATTATACTGGATCCCTTTCAACTATAAGCAATGCATGTGATAATAAAATATATACATAACGAAATTGATATAAATAATTTATTGAAATAAATAAAAAATTTTCATTATTTAAATATAAAATTATAAAACAAATAACATCCTCAAAAATAAAACAAAATTAAATTCTAGAATTGGTTTCGCTATAGCCGCTGGTTGGTAACAGGTAGCTACTTTGAAGTCACTGCAGTGAACCGTGAAATCCAAATATTAGCAACTAAGTAACAGGTAGTGAAATATCACTCATCTCTAGTTGCAAGTTAACTAGCCTCAAAAATAAACCTATGAGATAATATCACAAAAAAACAAATAAACAACATATTAACTAATTAAATGATGCAGAAGTAAATGATCGCAATAACAATTTAAGCGACACGGTGATTATTTACTTCAAGTGTTAATATTTTTTTTAATTTATTTTCATTAGGTGTTTCAGTCAACATGGCCGATTGCAGTATTTTATACTTTTATTTTATTAAAAATCTTATTAATCTCAATGCTTATATTAACGCTGGGTCATTTTTTAGAATCATATATTTTTCTCTAAAACCATTTGTTCTTTGATTCTTTTATACTGTCATCACGCCTATTGTTAACTAGGTAGGAAGTTGAGGGGTCTAGCTTTCCAATAAAATTTTTCAATATAGATAATTACTTGGTAATTGAACACTCGATTTTAAATACATCAGCACCTCGACTAATCACAACTAATTATTGCGCTGACTGTAATATGCATTGTGCACGTAGTTATAATATGACATTGTGTGTACTCCTCGGATATTAGTACAATTCACTAAATGTAGCGGACAACTATTATTCTTAGCACGTAGTACATTTATCTTATGATCACGTATTTTCCTTGCTTCGGTTCGGTGTTACTATATTATATACACGCATTGCTTACTGTAATCACGCTCACAGCTCAATAAACGTAGCAACCGATTACAATATTACTTTAGGATTATTTTTAAAACAATCTGTCGAGTGCAAGCTTATAGCATTATTTGTGCCATCATCCCACTACTTGTGTATTCTATTGCCCTTTTTTTTGTTCTGCAGTTATATAAAAAAAAATTCCAGCCAATTGGGCGACGGGACCATTTCAACTTCAAAAATGTTGACATTTGATTATAATAAAGAAAATAAAATTTCTGATATCGTGTGAGGTGACGCGGGTAATGGCTAGTATTCAATATAATATTTGCTATACGTTGCCATGATTACCTACATAATATGTTCCACGCCATGTAAAAATTAATCAAAGCATGCCGAACTAGTTTATTTCTGACAGATCCATAAAACAAAAAAGCGGCTGATTTTTTTTTTATTTTCAAAATATTTCCGAAACTATAAAGTTTAGGAAAAAATTTTTTTAACGAAACTTTCTTGAAAAAATAAATAGAATAATAAGCTGTTATGAAAAGTATACCATTATTATATAAAAAACACCGTTTTAGCATATATCTCTTCTGCGCATGCGCCGATTTTTCCCAAAAACAATAAGGCTCTTTGTATGTGCATACCAAACGTCCTCCCGAAATTTAGTTTCAATCCTCTTATCCGTTTGACCTGTATCGTGTTCACAAACAGACTAACAGACGCACAGAGTTTTTTCAAAAATATTATGTTTGGATTCGGGGGACCTCAAAACGGAAAGAAATTGTAAAATTTTTGAAAAGTGATTTTTGACCTTAACTTGTACTATTCCCCACTTGTGGGTTGGAATGGTAAAACAATTAAATAATAAATAATTTTTCAGTCATGATTTTTTTTTCTCTAATAGCCATATTCACCGAACGTTATAAGTAGTTATTTATTCGGTTCATTTGTTTCATTCCTCCGAATAAATAGGGATAATTCAATTCACCAAGCATAATTATGTTTACTGCAGGTATAAATTTCTGTCCAAATTCTCGGGTATAAATATTTAATCGTCTGAGAAAATAATAATGGCCGCCACATAGATCATAATACCTAACCTATAAACGTGGATTATTATATCTGCAGTTTGCTCTTGTGAATTTATTTATGTGTTATTTATTAACCTTTTGCGAAGGGTGTAGCTGTAAAACATTAAAGTTAGTGGAAGTTAGTTGGCTTAGGATAGAATTTGAATGAAACTTTTCTTCACACTAACGCCATCGGTCGGATTTTTGGGTGAACGTCGCAATATTCAACAAAAATGTCAAGGAGTATAGTGCAAATGCAATGTGTATTTATTCCTCATCTAACTATTTTACCCATAAAATTGGTTGGTGATTTGAAAGTAAATTTTATTGTAACGAATGTTTCAAGATAAGTAATTTCTATCTTTTATAGTATTCGATGAATATGGCCATTAGGCTTTCACATTTTTTTACTAAAATGGATATTTTATACGGTAAAAATTAAAATTGTGACTTATTTCCATGGACGCGGAAGCGGTTTTTGAAAAGTTGGCAGTACTGACGGCGCCTTCTGTTTTTACGAACTTGTGTTCAAATGTCATGGTTGCGTTGTTATTCTGATGCAAAACTGTGTATACATAATAGCAGACAATTACATATCAGATTCCCAATTTGAATTCCCATTGTTTTGTGTTGGCAATACACACACACACACACACACATCCATCGGATTCGTACCTTCGTGTGTGTGTGTTTGTACTATTGTAACATTTTATATACAACGAATGTTCAAAATTAGAACAATGTATTGAATCAGAAACAAAGTTTAATTTAATTTTAAACTTAGACGTGTTTCTGCACATGTCTGTAAATAATAGTTTTGGATAAATGCGGGAATGATTTGAATAGAAACGGTCAATTTGGTTCGTATATGCATATATAGTAATACATTGTTCTTACGAAATTGTTCTAATAATAATAATTAATTAATGGTTGCTTATGAAACATGTTGAGTTCATTTGTATTGATTAACTTTTAACAAATCGGATATCAATCTTTATTTTCAGAAGGATACAATTAGGGTTTGCAGTGCCGGCACTGAAATAGAATTTGTATTTCCTGGTATTGGAGGAGATCCAGTAACAAAAAATTCGATACTTTCGGTACTAGAGAAAAAATGCGTTAAATGCTTTTTGTAAGTGAAATAAACTGTCGGAAATAGTCTTTAAGAAGTTAAATCGCATTACAAATCACTGATTATTACTCTACGTAATTCAATAAACTTGAAATATTACAATGTGATAATCTTGCCCTGCAAGAATATCACACTTTCGGCCCTTGTTATGTGTAATATACTATTTAGAAAATATTGTTAGTCTAGTTACCCCGGGGCTTCACATTGGGGCCAGTGTTGGCGCCAACGTTGGAGCATGTTAGCGGTATTATTTTTGAAAAGCGCCAACCTCAGTTAGTTCCAAGCAGAGCTAACATCAACATGTCGGACCTAGAAGTGGCTGTGGGTGCGGTTGCTGTGCTAAGCGCTGCTTATCATAATATAATTTTTCTACAAAACCAAAAAAAAACGTCCGTTTCTATTTTTGTGGTCTTTAATTATTGGATTCCATAAAACTGGTTCTGCTTGATAAAGCTCCAAAAACAGTACCTAATACATTTTCATTTGACTATGTCTTCTTTGATGACATCATTTATAATTTTAAATAATATTACGGCGTTATCACTAGCTTCATCAAATACTGAAGACTGGTTGGCGTTTTACACGCCAATATGTGGCCGAATACACGAACGTTGCGACAAATCCCCTTTGATGTTTCGTCAAAAAACCGACACAAAACGGCCAACGTCCAACGTTGGAGCAAACATTGGCACCAACGCTATAATCTCGATCCACACATTGGCCGAGCGTTGTTGGCACCAACATTGGCCCCAATGTGCGGTCCCGGCTTTAGTGTAGCAGAATGATAAAAAACATTCAGAAACAAATTTTGAAGAAAAGTTTTCCTCCCTTGTTATCTAGGTCATCGCTGTTTTTCATTGAAACCAAATATTGTTTATTTAAAAATCAAACGCAATATTACTCGATAATCACTATTTTAGTATTAATTGAACTAATTGCCAATTGAAATTTAAAGATGGTGACAGATTGGTAATTATTATAATTAATAGTGTCATCAATAACAGTGTCATCTGCACCATTTTTCAACTGGGTGAAATGTGATGACGTGCCACAATAAATCAGACATTGTAAACCGGTGTTCAACGTAGTATATTATCATTTGAAATTAACAGTAAATAATATTTATTTGTATGGAAATTTTTAAAGAAACACGGACATCTTGTAACGGTTGTACTATACTGGTCTTTGGATTTAACTGTCGTGGATTTGAATTTCACCTCCGCCTAATGTTTTTAACTTCCCGCTTGAAAAAAAATCAATTTTTTTTTCAAGAAAATCGGGATTATTCTTTTTATCCCGATTTTAGAAAATCGAGTTTTCGTCGTATCTCGACGTTTTGAGGTCCTGGGAAGCTATTCTGGCTATTTTGGCGATGATGTCATATTGTAAATCTCTTTTTACTTTTGAGCGGAGTGTCCAATTGAGACGCGGTTTGCGGCTGCATCTGACGTGACATTGCTGAACTTAGATTTCCTGAAAATTTGGAATGATTCGGCACAATAAATTTTGAGAAAACTCAGAAATACACATTTCAAAATTTTTTATAAATTTGTGTGTCCAAAATATAATCAGCTCTTCTCTTTAAAAAACTGCGTCGATCACCGCAAACCGCATCAAAATCGGTTCATTTGTTAAAGAGATATCGTTTACGAAAAATTCGTAAAGAAGTGTTTTTGTAAAATTACTCGTAAAATTCTTATCAGATCGATTTTTTTGTAATAAATTACTTTCTTAGGTTAAAAAACCGCCTCGATTGCCGCAAACCGCATCAAAATCGGTTCATTTGTTCCCGAGATATCGTGAACGAAAAATTCGTAAGAAGGTGTTATTTTTTGAGTTCTTGCTATATATTATATATTTTTGAGCGTTTTGAACTCGAAAATAGTGAGAAATTTCAAGGATGGCGTAGGGTCAAACTTTTCATTTTTTTTTTATAATTTTTGATGTGAAACATCTAATGGCGCGTTTGGTTGTGAGTAAAACCGTGGAATTGGCGAGACGCTTTTATAATGGGACGAAGTTGTGTGGGAGGACGTTACAATTGTGTGCGTTGGATTAAACATGCTTTAGTTGAGGGCGAAATTTAGTTACTGGTATTTTGCTTCGTGTATGCGGTGGATTATAACTGGGCTTTTGTTAAAGACGACGACTAGATGGCAAGGCGAAATTTAGTTACTCGTTGTGCCGCTGGAATCACTGCTGGGACTTGTGCGCTGGTTGGCGCGCTGGTTTCGAAGATTGAAATCACGTCATTGCAGACATTTTGCGGATCTTGTCACGTGGCCAACAAACAAACATGGCTTCGTAGTGTGCGTTCTGTTCAGAGACAATAAACGCCCACTTTTGTTAACATTCGAACTGTCACTGCACGGACACCAAACCCTTCTTCAAAAAACACGCATCGTGTGAAGCGAACGCATAAGGTTCGTTCCAAGCAGTCAGCAAACGGTTCCCGAAACCGTCACCCGCATGCGCAGTAGGTGAAACGTGTTCTAAAATCGCCACTAACAGCTTCGTTTTACCTAGTGCGCATGAGGGTGGCGGTTTCGGGAACCGTTTGCTGGCTGCTTGGAACGAACTTATAAAAGCCATCACGAAAGCCAGTGCCACAGCGTGCTTAAAACCTAGCAGTAAAATCTAACAAAGAATCTAGCGGCAAAACCAGCCTTGTGTACAGCGACCTTAATTTCAACCCAATCCTGGACACTATATGTATAGTTTTTGTGTTCCCTATTGTGGTTGCGTTGAACTGAGTTATGTACAAAGCTAATTTGTAATTACTGTGTACAGCAAGATTAAACATTGTTGTTCATTTTTCAACTGTTAAACACACACACACATACATACATATATATTTATAAAAGTTGATATACCACGTTAGCGGAAATCCTGATTACTATATAATTTATGTAAACAACATTATCATCTGTCAACTTAACAGAACAATACTGATGATATCTCATTATTTGTCCCACTAGGGATGGGGGTGGTTCGGTATTTGTGTAACAAGAATTTATCTATGTCAGTTATTGTGTTTGTTCAGTGTCCAATTTAACGTTCATTTCGATTTTGAACAGTTAACAGGCAGTATACAATGGATAATATATTATGCTGTTTCCAACTAGTAATGGATTTTTAGTGTTTTATGTAATTTTCTTTTCAATATAATAAACGGAAATCAAACAGATTGCGTATTCATTTGAAGAGAGGTCTGCCACGTATAAATAAAAAAGATTGACTATAAAATTGTAATTGGCTATATTCACCGACGTAAGTAGTTATTTATTCGGTTAATTTGTTCTACGGGTTACTATTCCTTCAAATAAATAGCCACATTCAATTCACCAACCATAATTATGTTTACTGCAGGTATAATTAATCTATTCTGTCTTACTTCGGCTGATAAAATATTAATGGTCGCCACATAGATCATAATACCTAACCTATAAACGTGGATTATTATATCTACAGTTTGCTTTTTTGAATTTATTTACTTGTTTATTAACCTTTTGTAAAGTGTATATAGTTGTAAAACATTAAAGTTACTGAAAATGTTGTGTGCAATTGGGTTCGAATAAAACTTATTTTGTGAAACTCTTTTTTGCCGTCTACACTAACGCCCTCGGTCGGATTTTTGGGTGAACGTCAAAAATTCAACAAAAAGATCAAGGCGCAGTACATATATATGTATATTTATTTTACAAATAACTATTCTAACAGATATATTGCTCGGTGAATTGAAAGTAAATTTTATTCGAAGAAATAAATTTGTTCTAAAGTTAGTGTCTTGTCACGTGGGCGACTTGCACAAACGCCCACAAACCAACATGGCGTCATTCTGATCGGTCAGACAACAGACGCGTTTTGCTCTGTGTTTATATTTGAACTGTCACTGCGTGCGCACCAGATTAATTCACAAAATTAGCTTGAAAACACGTCTCGTGTGATGCGAGCACATAACAGCAATCAACAAAACCAGCGCAAATTAGTCAAATCTAGCAACGTTTCTAGCCTCGTGTGCAGCGGCCTTAAAACGCCATTCTATTTAAAAAAACTTCAGGTTCCTATCTGCTGCTTATTTTGACATTTTCTCAACATGCCAATTTTTCTTCTCCTCGTAATTGTAAAATTCTTTAGATCTGACAACAATGTATCTGCACGCAGAGTTCCTAACTGTCTTGTTAGTGGGAATATTGTTTTCTTGCAATTCACGTTTGATTTAGGTTTGTATGAGCTGATATAAAGGTTAAGAACCTGAATCAAATGTCATTTCTATATTATAACTGACATTTTAGTAATAGGGTACCTACTACCTGCCGTTACATTTTACAATACATAATGTACGACGTATCATCCTTGTATAGATTTTAGAAACAACAAAATCGAGATATTCTTGATTTCTCAGTAAATAATAAGAAAACAAACCGGCCAAGTGCGAGTCGAGGACTTCGTACAAACTTGTAGGTATGGAAATAGTTCGTTTATCACAGGAATAGATTGTCGAGGATTTTTTCCGCTTAGCCGTTGGAAAACTGTTGTCACATCGACAAACGTCGCGGTCAGCTCGCCAACTTGGCGTGTAATTGCAATGAGTTCAGATAGACTTACTGAATTGTTGGTATATCTGATAGTCAAGTTGTTTGCGAGAGTTCTCATGCTGTATAAACGCATCGGTAGCGGACGCTTGTTATCTAGACATATATAGAGCTGAAGAGTTCGTTTTTTTGTTTGCTTGAACGCGCTAATCTCAGGAGCTACTGGTTCAAATTGAAAAAAAATTTTTGTTGGATAGCCCATTTACCGAGGAAGGCTATAGGCTATATAAAATCAGGCTACGACCATTAGGAGCGGAGCATTAATGAAAAATGTATCTCAGCGGCGTTCACAGTTTTCTTCTAAATATATTAAACAGACTTCGTATAGGACATACAAGAATAACACACACTTACCTTATGAAAAAAGAAAATCCACCAACTTGCGAAATTTGCAATACCCCTCTGACAGTCCACCATCTTCTAATCGAATGCAAAGAACACTCCGACCACAGAAAACAGCTGAAGATCTCCTGCAACATAAAAGAAGTACTAAACAACAAATTAGAAAACATCCTAAAAATATTAAATTACTTAAAAATAACAAATATGTATAACAAAATATAAAATACCTGAATATACTTACCTATTGTAAATTATACCATACTTACCTTTAACTATATGTACTTTTTATATTATATTATGTCACTTTTGTAGCGATAATGGCCACAGATGCCAAATCGCATTTTGTTTTTCTTTAAAAAAAATTGTATATAAATGTAGAAGTCCCAGCTTTACTTTGTTTTGCCATTTTTATTTTATGTTGAATCCACAGAGGCGAGTGGTCGGGAAACAACACCGCTATTCTGGTGTAATATTTTTTTCGCGAAAACCGCAACACAAATATACAAGATACAAATGTACCCTCAAGTTTCTAGCTACACTTCTGCAATGGCTTAGACCAGGGATCGTTAAACTTTTGAAACAGAAGAGCCTATGAGCAGGACAATTTTGCCGCTTAAATTGCTACTGGGACTTGTGCTGGCTGGCGCGCTGGCGACGAAGATAAAAATATGACGTCACTGCGCACTCGCTAGTTAAGTTAGTATTTTGAAACTTGAGTTTTAAAAAAAAATACATTAGGTATTTTTTTCTTTATTGTTAAAACTTTATTTATTTTCAATTGACAAATCTTTGATTAACGTCTGATTAGAACTCTTCAATAAATAAAATTATCGACCAATTTTATTTATTGAATATTTTCAATTGACATACATTTAATTGTAATGTGCTTATTTATTATTGTTTTCTTATTCTAACTACGATGTACGTAGGACCGATTATTAGGATGTCATGTCCGTTGACTGTCTTAATAATAGGTAAGTGAAGTCTGAAAAGACTTATTTTAATAAAAAAGTATTCGTTTTGGGGCATTTAAGCTTAGGTGTTAAATTTATATGAGATAAAGTTAATATGTCCATATTTCCTGTGGAGAAAATGATAACTATTGATATAACTTATGCATTTTATGTATCTTATAGATATAGAATAGGTACCTATATAACTCGCATGCGTGGAACACAAGATGAATGGTATTTTTCATGCTTGTTTTTAACAAGAACCAATTAGGAAAACAGTATCTTGTCACTTGGGCGACATGAGCTGGAGCAAACGCCCACAAACAAACATGGCGTCGTAGTGTGTGTTTTGTTCAGAGAAAATAAACGTCCACTTTTGTTAACATTTTGTTAACTGTCACTGCGCGCGCACCAAACTCATATTCAAAGCTAACTTTAAAACCAGCCTAGTGTGCAGCGACTTTTTTGTGTTAGAGCGAACTTTTTTTACAATCTGGATTTTTTAACCTTCAGCGGCTGGTGTCAGATTTTGGCACGTGATGACTGTGCTCGCGGGCGATTGTTTGTTGACCGCTGTGTTTGGTGAATGGTATATATGTATGAAATAAACTTACACATTATAATATCTGCACGAGGAAGTGCGCCGGTTGTGAAGATTAAAACCGCATGGACTTACGTAGTAGTTACACATTCTTTATACCGGCGCACAAAGAAAGAAGAGAACGTGCTTTATTACGGCCATTCATGCAGAACCGCACAATAATTACTCTCTCTTTCTCTTTATCCATAGAAATTCACTTTCGTACAATCTTAACTATATACAGAATGTCCAAAGTTAAGTTTTTTAATATAGTTGTGCCTCGACAAATATCATATTTTTTTTAAATGCGAAAACAATGTTAAATAAGACAAAACAAATCTTAGCTTTTTTATTAGAAAAGTTTTTTCTTAGTTTGTTTATCAGCCTTTTTTAACGTTAGGTAATAAAGCTTTAGACTTAGTATTAGTAATCAACCACTATATACAGAATGTCCAAAGTTGAGTTTCTTAATAGTTGTGCCCAACAAATATCATATTTTTTTTAAATGCGAAAACAATGTTAAATAAGGCAAAAAAATCTTAGCATTTTTATTAAAAAATTTTTTTCTTAGGTTGTTTATCAGCCGTTTTTAACATTAGGTAATAAAGCTTTAGACTTAGTATTAGTAATCAACCTAGCACCCAGAGCCACTAAAAATGTGTGTGTGCGACTTGCGCGGCTAATCAGCTATGAAATTTCAACCTTGGACGAATGACGCCAGTTTTGAAAACTGAATATTCGCATTCGCGAATATCGACGTCAGCTGATCGCATTCGCGAATGTCTAAAAATTGACATTCGTTACTAATGTGTAGAGCTGTAAAAGTAACAAGAAATTGTGTACCCGTATGTATTCGTTACTTAAAGAACCAGTACCCGATACTTTCGTATCGTTACGTTACTCGTTAAACATACGACATACAATCGTGTACTAGCACCATCAAGCATGTAGCATCGCATCGAGGCGCGTCGCATACGTGATACGGTATGACTTCGTTCGTATTTCGTATAACCGCATTAAACGAGTCGAACTGACTCCATATTATGTTCGATACGACAGATGCGAGTAACGAAATGAATTTGTAAGTAACGATTCGGTACTTCGAGTCAGACGATGTACCCGTTACTCAGTAACGAATACATACGGTTTGTTAACAGCTCTACTAATGTGACTAATTTTATATTCTTATAATTATTGAACACTAATTTATTTCTTCGAGCATAACAATGAGTAAGATATTGTTGCAAAGCTCTAGTGATTTACGTAGTCAAAGCAAGCTTTTCTCTTTTATGTAGAAAGCTTAACAGCACTTTTCGTTCTTGTGATTAGTGGAAATTCACTGATGAGTATTCGCTAATGAATCAGACTTCTGTTTATATGCGTTCAACACTGCAGCTTAGTCGCTACTCGTTTGAGGGCTGCACAGTGCAGACTTTACCTGGTTAATTCTTCTCAGATTTATTAATTATTAGCGATCCGTCCCGGTTTCACCCCGGTGCCCTAAATATAATTCTGCAATATGTGTTTCGTTTGCGACCCGGCGTCTGCTTTGAGCAGATAATAATAATAATAATATATTTATTCAAATCTTTGATTAACGTCTGATTAGAACTCTTCAATAAAATCCGGATCGAAACGTTAATGTATTAATTAATTTTTTTTTTGTTAATATATTGTCTGAAAAATTGGTCGATAATTTTATTTATTAAATATATTTATTCGTCAAAAATTGCTCCAAAAAATATAAGGAAAAGGATAAGTTAATACAATACAAATATTATGATTAGGCAAATACAGACATACTTAAAATACATATTAAAAAATTCTATAATTGAATAGAAAGTTTTTTCCAATAAAAAAGTTTCCGTTTAAATAGGAATTCGGATGGACTTGACTTAATGTCATCAGGCAATGCATTGTAACATTTCACACATTGTTGGTATTAATAGCACTAATGTGCTGCAATTCTAGTCTGTGTCGTTGAAGGCGTAGATCAGAGGTTCCCAAACTTTTTTGTCTCGTAGACCACTTGCCATGTTTTTCGGTTTTGGGTAGACCCCCTGCTTATCAGATATTGATTTTTTGCAAATTCATTAATTTTAAATATATTTTTGACAACCGGTATAGTGCTACTCACTTTGAACGATTTAAATTTATAAGGGTAGTGAAATGTAGTGTGAAATGTTTAGTTTTATACATTTAGTAATTAGATTCAAATTAAAATTTACTTTCTGTTACATAAAATAACTAAGCAAAAAATAAATGCTTTTAGTGTGAGGGATGAAACCATAGGATGAACCTGATGCTTTAATAATAAATTTTCAATATTTGGATGTATTAGTTAGATTTAATCTTAAATCTCTTCGGTTAACAATGTCCAGTTTGTTTCTTTTTTTGTTAGGAGATTCACTATGTCGTTGACCCCCATTTTCATTTCATGGACCCCCAATTTTTTTCACGCTGACATGGACCCCTTGCAAGTTATCGATATAGACCACTTTGGGAATCACTGGCGTAGATCGTCCCTATGCCTCGTGTTGCGACAATGTACGTCGCTATTTTTCATGAATTTGCTTCTGAACTAATAGCTTTGAGCGAATTCTATCAGATGTGGCTACTTGGTACTGAAACAGTTTTCTTTGATTTGTTTCTGAACTAATAAATTCTATGAGATGTCGCATCATTGTACTAATACAGTATTTTTTTTTGAGAAAACACCGTCATTTTGTACAAAATATAAAAAACTATCCTATACCGTAAGTTGAGCCAAGCAAGCCATTTACAAAATTTCATTAAAATCGGTTCAGTGGTTTTGGAAATTAGCGCGGACGAATATCGTGACACGAGATTTTTATACCTATACCTATATAAAGATTTTCATAAGAAATAATTAAGTAGAAACTAAATCGAATAAATAATTATACACATTGAAAGAAACAGAAAATATTAAAAATTAAATACGTTAATATAAACAAAGATAAATTATTACCTATGTAATTAAAAAAATCGTATTTTATAGAAATGGGTAAAACAAGCTTTCAGAGATTCGATAAACGCTCATCATGTCTCGAGTGCTAGCAGACTCACCAGTTTTTTTTTACAATTGTCATATGTAATTGCAGGGTTTACAAATATGTTTTCTTCAAGATATGGCCACCCCCCGATCGTGTACAATGTTTTATTTTATTGCGTTTTTGAATATATGATTTATATTTTATCTAAACAACCCTAATTCAACCCTGCATTTTGTTATCGGACGTGCAAGATATAAAGTTAGTAGTAAGTACTCAGTGCTTAGAGTGAGGCGATAAAGAAAGAGAGAAAATAGTAAAGTAGGTTTGCGTTTGAGGAGACTTTACAGATTGCACGCAATTAGTACTGGTATTATCTACACTTCATAGAGAACACCGCTAGAAGCGCTGAGTTATGCATGCATCTGTATCTGGGCCACGAGGCAAAATCGCTTAGGTACATAACATTTTTGGTAATCTTTTCTATACAAATCTATACCACCGTTCCCTCAAGTGTGGGTCGCGACCCGGCACCGGGTCGTTAAAAATTTTGCCGGGTCGCGAAAAAAAATACTGAAGTTTTAAATGAATATAATTGTTAATTATTAATTACATATACCTATTTTTTTTATATACTAATTATTTTGCAATTTTTGTGTATGAAATAAGCAAACAAATATAACTTGATTTAAAATATGCCTTGTAAATAAATATTTTTTTTTCTTAAGAGTATTCGTCCCTGCAAACACCCCCTGCACCCTTCATCTCAAATCTTTTCCCCTCGCCTAAAAACGGTTCGCGCTCTCCCGACGCTATTTTTAAAGCTAGGGGGTTCTAGTAAATGCCAAATGAAAGACAAAGAATCAGACTACAGATCCTTCAGCCGAATTTTTTGAAAAAAAATTCCTGAAAAAACTTCCAACCTTTTGAAAAAAATAATAAGTTACGTAATATTTCACACGTAGGCGAAACTGTTTTTCAAAAAATTCGCCTGAAGGATCTGTAGTCTGATTCTTTGTCTTTCATTTGGCGTTTACCAGAACCCTCTAGCTTTAAAAATAGCGTCGGGAGAGCGCAAACCGTTTTTAGGCGAGGGGAAAAGATTTGAGATGAAAGGTGCAGGGGGTGTTTGCAGGGACGAATACTCTTAAGGTGTCACGAAAAATTTTATAAAATTTTATTAAAAAGTTTGAGAAACACTGATCTATACTATTATTATAAAGCGAGATTGCGAATTTTGTGTGTATGTGGAGGGTAATCTCCGGAACCACTGCACCTATTTGAAAAATTCCTTTACCACTATTTAGAATAAACTCAGAAATGTGTTCTATGGCCGTTATAAACAAGTAAGCATTTAAATTGCTGATAACAATTGATTGCGCCAGAATTTTTCAATCCTGTTGATTTTCGTTCATCTAAGAGTAGGAGGCAGCTATTTTTATAAGCATTTTTACTCAAAAATTAGTAAAAAATGAAACAATAAAAATACAACAAATATATTGTTGAATTCGAGCTTCCGTAAGCTTTCATTTGACACCCTACACGACGCCCTTGAAAAAAGTTTTTTATTTTATTTTCCATTTCACCCCCCGAAATTTTTAAATCGAATAATTTCAAGGAAAGTCGCCTGTGACCGAAGAAGGGACGCCGAAGTGATTCCGTAAATGTTTCGTTTACAAGGAACACTGCAAAGTAGCTTGTTTTATTTTTAACACTCAAATAACATTAACAGTTTAACTTGTATGAAATGTCAGTGTTTTACCCATCATTAATTTTGCGGTGACATCAACAGAAAGACTTCGTTATATAAATAACAATATAGGTACTTGTCAGATCTGTAATACAACTACAGACGTTATTTTAACATGAAAGTTGTTGAGTTGTTAATTTTATGAAACGTCTCGAAATTTCAAAGTTATAATAAACTTGTAATGCCCAATTGCATTGAACTTTATAACTGTTGAATATGTTTAGTTTTCAATATGCAGTCACAGTCAAGTGTTAGTTGGAAAGTTATATGTACGAGTAATAGTAGTTGATGAATTTATCGTAAAAGCATTTACGACTATAATATAATAGAAAATT
This sequence comes from Xanthostigma xanthostigma, assembly GCA_963575645.1. Classification (NCBI taxonomy): domain Eukaryota; kingdom Metazoa; phylum Arthropoda; class Insecta; order Raphidioptera; family Raphidiidae; genus Xanthostigma; species Xanthostigma xanthostigma. The sequence goes on from OY754464.1 coordinate 15,101,145, forward strand.
GTTTCCAAAGTTACGTGTTATACGAGTTGAGAGATTTAAAATCAGACCCGTATTTACTGTTTTTGATTTCTTTACTAATATAGGCTAGACGGCGAGGAGTTTTGGGTGTATTTTTCGGGCACAGGCGAGATTATTGTTGGAATCGCTTCGTTTTAAGGTGTAGCTCAACCCCCTAAGTTTGCTTACAAATTGTTGGTGTGCTTGATTTTATAATTAACAATTAGTGACGAAAATAGTGTTTTTTCTCTATTTCCTTATCTCCATTCCACTTGGTTTTTAGTATAGCATTTGCATTGAGAAAGTTGTTGCTTATGAAATTTCCTAACAAATGAGCACTGACAGAGGTCGCTAAGTGCAATTGTTAACTTGCAAATAGCCCCGAAAGTTAAAAAAACACGTTTTTTTCACTAAAAAATGACCGCACATAGATGGCTGAAAATTCTCAAAAATGATGTCTATGTTGACCCAAACATGCATGAATAATTTTAGCGTCATCGGTAAATTACTTCTCGAGTAATTAACGATTACTTTTTTTTGTTTCCTTAATTGCAAATTGCGCCATTTTTTTCACAAACGGGTTTCGAAGGTCGGACTAAGCCAGAAAAATCACAAATCCATTCAACTTTAGTATCCCGTTGGAATTTTTGGAAAAAATTAATTCTAACCGTTGACGGTGTAGGCCTGGCCAACGACGTTCTCAAAGAAATATGGACCGATGACGCCTCCAAAATTCACACCAAACAGTGACTTTTTCGGGATGCATTAGACGCTCTTGAATCTCATGTGGATTGGTATTGCGCCAAATTCGACAATTTTGTTTGTTCACGTACCCATTCATCCAGAAATGGACCTCATCGCTGAAGATGATTTTTCGATGAACGTTGCCCGAACTTTAGACTTTACATAAATCTGTGAAATAAATTGAGAACTATATGTAAATAAATAATAGATAAGCTACATAAAGTTTGGTGTGTCCTGTAATATAAATATTCCTTGCATATAAGTGCAGTTCATTTGTTGTTGTTATTTTATTTCATTTTTCATTATTATAAGAGAAGTTACTTTTTAGTTTGTTTTTGTTAACGTTTATTTTTGTAAATAAATATTTTCACCACCGACAAAGAACAGTTTTGTCAGTTTCGTTACAATATTCAGTGGGACGGTTTTATATTTACGGAGAAATAAGAGAAAATTAAATTTGAAAAGAAAAATGGTATATTTAAATTTTCTTTTTCAGAAACGATAAAAGCTTTTTGCTGTTATTGTTTTGACAAATATTTGTACAAACTTGGTTAAAGATCGTACATGTTTAAAATGGAAATTTCAATTAGCTTAAATGCTGCTGCACTTTTAATCCGTTGCATTCTGTTATTATAAACAAACAAAATTGCGTTTCGGTGAAATATGTGATCCATTATATTTCTGTCCTTTCATTATTTAAGTATCAATAAAACAAAACAGCGTATGTCAAGTAAATGATAAGATAAAATAATCTAGATTTTAGTTAAACGTTTCTTAAACTGTAATTCGTAGTCCGGGGAATCCCCCGTTATATCCCAAGTTCAAGGTGTTCGCGGAATAACGTGGTAAATATTTTAAAAATTAATAATACAGAAAAGCCATAATAAATCATGTGCAAAATAGATACAGACATTTTTTGTTATACGTAATAATTTTTGCTGACATACAAAAAAAGGGAATCAGTGAAATGTCAAGAAAATGTTTCGCGGAAGTGATGCAGAACTCCATTTTCAGTTACTTTTATGATCAGCTGTTAACATGTTTTAAGGTTTTACATTTTATCGAGAAAAAAATAGTAACCACGTACCTTATCTTATGTAACAAAGTAATGAAAAAATTGACATAGCGGTTTTGCTTTTTGGACATAGATTTGTTGCCGAGAGCGCCAAATTTCTTATTTGCTTTTTAAAATTGTAATGAATTATTTTATCTTAATTGAAAATGGTTCTAAAAAGATTTAAGAACGACGGAATATTCCTTTTAAAAAAACTGTTTTTATTAAAACAAGAAAATCTTGTCTTGTACATTCTTATTTTTTTCTACAGAAACAAAAACAAATATTGTTGTCTTGTACATTTTTTCTTAAAGGATATTATGTTTTACAGAAATATTGACAATACAAAATACTTCTTCCGAAATGAAATGAAAGGAATTTGTTTTCTTTATTTACCATATACAAAAAATAGAAGTTCCAGGTTATATTTGAAGATAGATGTGTGGTAAAAACACATATGAACATAGGCTCTATATTATCTAGACTTCTAATGTCTTTTGTCTTGTTATCCATTGATTAATTCATCGTAGCTCTCTTCGCTACTCATTCAGCCGGATAATCCCAATTCATTCTAAAGAAGTTTAATTTCAAAAATATCTACCAATTGTGAGATACGGAACTAAAATTAAAAAAATCAACAATTCCTTGCACACAGCTGTCAGAGCACAGTGCAAGGCAGGGGGGTATCTTGGGGGGTCAAACCCCCCTCCCCGAAATTCCTTAGCCAACGCACCATTTTATACAAGCTCACTAAAATATGTTCGACTCTTTTTTCGGATCTGTGATACGATAATTGGATTCCACGTTTTTCAAAACGAGTAAAATCGAAATGTAATGCATTGTTAATAAATTAAATGAATCATTAAACTCTTTCGTCGAAATCTACGCGTGCTGCCTTTTGATTAAATTTGTATTTATGTAAAATTATACTATATGTATGCTTATTTTTAAATAAAGTTATTACTTATTGTTTCTGGTCCAGAAGCTCGACTCCCCCCGAAGTGAATTTTTTGGCTACGGCCTTGGCACAGTGGCCAATTAAAAATACAATTCGGTAAAACTCAACTACTTAGAAGAAACCAAAGAAATTTATCGCCGCCCCGACTTCTATTCAAGACAAGTAAGAGTGATTTTATACGTCGCTGTAGTTTCGCATTCATTCTTTCGAACGCAAACATGGCGCGCTGTTGGTTATCAGATGTCATAAAGTACAGATCCTTCTGGTGTAAGCAAGTTCTCTTGTCTGATTGTTGCTTAGATAGGTACTATGTATCTGAATACAGGACCGGTTTCAAAAACATGTATTAACATCCAACGCAAGAATGACTCCCATGGACCATGGTTCATTTGTTTCAAACAAAAAGAAACTTCAACGCAGCCCATCGGTTCCAGATTCCCGCTGGCAGCTCATTTTCCTTACTCATAGCGGCTAAAGAAATCGAATAGGTTGTCTTAAACCGCACTTCCTGATTAACTCGACGTGTGTTCGATTGAATGAATTAAGTAGACATATAAGTTCACGATATTAATTGTAGCTTTCGAATGCCATCACTTTCGCAGTCCTTACTTGACGTGATCCAAAGCGACACTGCACCAACGCCCGCCGGGCATCACTACGCGCAACTTTTCCGGACACTTCTATAGTTACGATTTTAAAGATGCAGTCAGGAAAGTTTGGGGTAACAGTTTGCGAGCTGACCTTGGGAGCAAACTGTCACAGAATCGAAGTCTATCTCCGCTCATGAATGTTTTGTGGTGACGTTTAATTTAATTTGATGTAATGAGACGTTAGGATAAATAAAATTCTACAGACATGCAGACACACGCACAATCGCCGCTACGTTTTAAGGATGGAGTACAATATCTGACCTTATCTTGGACGTAAAAAAAGTTGGTAAGAAAGAATAGCGTACACGAGCTTTAGGTTGCGGGTGTCTTGTTTAGAAGTAGTATTAGAATGTGAGAACACCACACCTTTCAAGAAAACTTGCATAATTATAATGCTTGACTAGGAAATATTAATTATGGTTTGACATTTATTAAGCACCCAAGGCGTCAGTCCTATAGACTATCAGCATCCTTTGACAAGCACAATGGTTGTCAAGCGCACTTTGAACTGTCTGTGTGCCGCTGAAATTGTGTTGAACCATATATTTATTAATTTACTATATGAATCATTTGTTTATCTACTCAATGTGCGGTGAGTGAATGCAACAAAGCGTATCGAAAATATATCTGCGTCTCTTTCTTCGATGAATTCCCTGATTTCTCCGATGATAGGATAGATACTTGCATTCAATCTGAATAAAGTATCTCTGTTTCAAAAACTTTGTCTTTTTCTTTGACGTTAACATGTTAAAGGAGGGAGCAAATTAGAAATTTCTTAAGCCGGGTCCCATGTGCTTGTTTTGCCTTCCTTGATACGCCAGTGCTTACGGCGTAAAAAAAGACAGAAGTATTTGTTTGCACTCAAATGGTTCGATTGCGATTTTTTTTCCTATGCTCAGTATAGAATAAAAGTATATGTGTTGAACGCAGGTTGTTAAAACCGACCAGGAGAATTACGTTACTCGAATTTTCCCGTCCCGTTTTCTTGTTTATTATAAACGTAGCGGTAACACACATTTTATACTATGTTATTGTTTTATTATGTATCTCTTATTACATGTTCCATCTAAAAGCGAACGATGAAGATAATAAATTAGATGAAAACGATAATTCGTATACGCCAATGCGCGCGTTTCATGTATGTTGTTCCGTTGGTTATTCATAAACATTATCAGGGCTGGACTTACAATTTATGTAACTGCACAGTTATCGTTTTTTATTACCATATTTGAGATTCCATATTTTTCATATATTTTATAATTTACTAGCGGCCCGTCCCGGTTTCACCTGGGTTCGATAGATATAATTCTGCAATAGTATATTACACCACAAGCAGTGGCGGATCCAGGATTACGGCAGGGAGGGGGTCTTAAAAAATTTTTACTCCTTTTGCGAAAAATGTTTTTCCAACTGATATGCAGTTTTTTGAGATCATTTTGTATATATAAATTATTCCATAGTGTATTATGTACATGCGAAGTTCAAGTCAATTCTACCAACACTCTCGTTTATATGAAATACAATAAAATGAATTCTATCTTTACCTACAATAAGAGTAACATGTTCAATAGAATAAAAAAAAAATTGAAGTGAACCAAAGTTACATTAATTTTGATGTATTCTGCAATTTCCGAGGCTTTTTGAAAAAAGTTTGGAGAATTTCGTTCTCAGTTAGATCAATTCGTTCCTACAATTATTCTCCGACAGAATTAATGTTGCGGAGAATTCATGAAAAACATGAAAAGCTTTTTTTTATCGCGCAGTAAGATGTTAATTTGGGATTTTTGATTCTCTGGAAGGGGGAGGTTGGACCCCCCCCCGGGGGGGATCCGCCACTGTCCACAAGAGCTGAAAGTGTGATATCTTTGTGTGCCTTGATTCCCTACAGCGTCCCTGTTATAGGGATGTGCGTAGAGTATAGGTCTAGTTGCATATTATAATGTATGTCTATTATATAATATAAATTTAGATGTGGCATGCACAATGCACATTCATTAGTCATTTTAATTGTATGGATGTCGACCGTTTGTTCGTGTGTATAACGGCCTGCTCCGTTTGGTTTGCTTGTTTACCATTCATGTTGTATTTCATATTATGGTATTGCATAGCTCAACATCAGAGGAGCGTTGATTTGGGGTTGCTCAAAATTGCTAGAACATCGATTGATACACCGAATTAACAAAAATGGACAATGTAAAATAACCGACTTTGGCATGGCTGATTGTATCAGTAGATCTAGAGGTCAATGAAACATAACAGAGATTTTTCAAGCATCGACATTTCTCAATAACGAGTAGGGATTTAAACAAGTCTTGAAAGTAATTAAATAGGATATATTGTTTTGATTTTAAGTAACGAATTGAGATTTTTTTAATGTAATAATAATAATAATAAGTTTATTGTTTATAAAGGTATACAACTCACATAACAAGGATTTTGTTCAAGTATTACAATAAGCGTGTATAGTTTTTAACAATTCTAAAAAATAAAACATATCTGTTCAGAGTAGCTATAGAGGTGCAAAACATAAAAATAAATAGTATGTCATTTATTAATTATAAATATCTCAATTTTAGCGCATTTATTACATAGTAATACAAATTATTAACTTTCGATAAAGTGTTTGCCGTTAATAACAATTGTGCAAAATTTGTATTTGTAGTAAAATTTTTAATTTCAGGAAGAAATTGCACTCGAATACCCTTGTAAATTGGGCGGCGTACTAGAAAATGAAATAAACTTTCTTTTTCATATAAATTACATAAGCTACATATATTTTCAGTATCAAAACAGTATGAATCGCCCTTAAAATATATGCGAAAGATCATCTCTCATTACACGGAGTTGACAAACTATTCTTAGTTTGTTTATATTTATTTGATAAGTCAAGTAGGGTTCAATATCATTATGTATTTTTAAAAATTTATATTGATTGTTAAATGACGATAATTGAATTGTAGTTTGGTCTTCCCTGATTAAATTACCTTCAATATTTTTTGAAATCGAAAACAATCGATTATTCACTGTTGCACAATCTTGTGCATTCCAAACATTTTCTATATTGTCTTGTATAAAATGTATAAAATAGTGAATTAAAAAAAATAATACACACACATTTCATTTTAAACTTAAGTTGTTATTGAAAAGAATAGAAAATATCGCAAAAAAAACATCCATGAAAATAAAAAATTTTCAGTTGAGTGTAGAATATTTCCAAATTCATCCTTCACATTAAACTTAAATTCGAAGTTGATTGTTTATGACTTTATTTGTTTAAATTTATATTTTTATTTAATTTCGACCATTTATTTTTCCCATAAACTTTCAGTTTCTGTTCATTTGAAAAAAAAGACTTTTTGGAAGTAGAAGTAATTTAAAATAATGGTGTGCTCACAAAATAATAAGAAAAATAAGGAAATAAAAAGTGTAAAATATACAATTAGCTTTGTTTTTGTTACAAATGAACAAGAAAAAAGTTCTTTAGCTCTAGTTTGTTATTTTTTTATAACACGTAAACCTTATAAAAAGTAAGAAAAAGGTAGGCTGTTACAGTTTATAGAAAATATATCACAATATGCGTAGGTTCAAGCAAGTCGTTAAAAAGTTACGAAAATGTACTTCTGTACAGTGTGACTATAAATAGATTGCTATCTCTTATTTGTTTTGTATATAAAACACGATTCAATTGGTTCCTCCATCTCGATACTCACACCGATACGTTTCGTGGCTCGTAATCGGCAAAGGGTTAAATTTAATTGTTGAATAGATGCAATTATTTATATAAAATATTTTTAAGCATTTAATTTTTATCAGATATAGCGTTATGATACGGGTGTCTTCTTTAAAAAAATAAAAGCAGTTGCATAGGTAAATTATATGGTGTATTTCTGATATATTGTAGGACAGCTAAGTCTACGTAGCGATTGATAAACGATAGTGTTTTTTTTTTGATCGGTGCAGTCATTTCTGATTTAAAAAAAATACATACATGCCGTATTGATAGCCTACTCGTTGTTTGAAGCCGATTAAAAATAAAAACATCCTATTATGAGACGAGCATTCAACATTTTTAATTACTTAAAAATACAGGGGTGGAGAACAATTTCATTTTTCGTATTTTTCACTAAATTGAACTTGTAACAATTATTATTATTTTATTCAACATATTTATTAACGTAAGTTTGTAACATGCATATTATTTAATTCAACATATTTATAGACGTAAGTTTATAACATGAATATTCTTAAATTCAACACATTTATTAATTTAAGTTTTGAATACTACTTCCTGGTTCATACGCTCCGCTGCCATCTTGCTTCAGTTTTTCTCTACATGACCACCAAAGTATACCAGTGGCGGCGTGGCTTTTTAAGACGTGGTGTTACAAACTTAATTTTTTTTCACTAACCTCTAGAAAAACTCATTTGGTATTTAAAATAAAATTTGCATATTATTTTCGAAATTTTTAGAGAAAAATCTGTTTAAAAATGGAAATATTTAGTTGTCATGTTTTTGTATCTATATGTATAAAAATCTCGTGACACAATTTTGGCTACGCTAACCTCCGAAACCACTAAACCAATTTTAATGAAATTTTGTGAATGTGTCTTGCTTAGTGCAATTTACACCAAAAGATAGTTTTTTTATAATAATGTGTACAAAATTTGTCAAAAAAAAACTGTTTTAGTAACATGTAGCGGACATCTGATAGAATTTGATCAAAGCTATTAGGACAGAAGCAAACAAAAAAAATCTTTTAGTACCAAATAGCGACATCTGTTAGAAATCGCTCAAAACTATTAGTTCAGATGCCGGGTCGCAAACGAAATACATTTTTCAGAATTATATCTATCACACCCGGGTAAAACCGGGTCGGAATAAATATCCATGTTCTCATTTCTCGTGTAAATAATGATTTGATATCTTACACTTACTTAATTTTTAAGAAATATCTGTAGTTTCCAAATTTGTTTTCGATCAAATTCCCGTTTAACCAAAATTTAAAGAAATGTTAGATAGTAGTGTATTTTAGTTCGATCAGTGAAAAATACGAAACATGAAAAAGTACACTTATATCGTGCTCTGCCCATAATACAGAACGCAATAAGCCAAAAAAGCGGGGGTTTTAACCACCTTCCACGTTAAACATCAATGACTCGTACTACGTGACTGAAACACAGTGGGTAGATGCTGCATACACCACACGTATGACACATAAAACCGCTGCAAAAGGCGTGCAAAGTTTCCTCAAATGTGACAACAGAAATCATGTGTAAAGACACATACATAGAGGTATATTGCACACAATAAGGTAATCACATACGTGTTTGGCTTATGTAAATGTGACTTCAGTGAAATCTCGTTTAATGCCCATATTCACCGAACACTATTAAATATAGAAGTTACTAATCTTGGAACTAATTTACTTTCAATTCACCAAGCAAATTATCAGGTAGAAAAGTTACTTAAAGAATAAATATACACTGCACTATACTCCTTGCTCTTTTTGTTGAATATTTTGACGTTCACAAAAAAATCGACCGATGGCGTTATTGTAAACGTCAAATTAAAATTTTCACAAAATAATGTTTTATCCTAACCCAATTGCCAACAAAACGCCCACTAGCTTTAATGTTTTACAACTATGTATTTCACAAAAGGTTAATAAACAACACATAAATAAATTCACAAGAGCAACTGTAGATACAATACTCCACGTTTATAGGTTAGGTATTATGATCTATGTGGCGGCCAATATTATTTTATCAGGCAAATAAATGTTTATACCATGGAAGTAAGCCAGACTAGATTTATACTGGCAGTATGGTTGGCGAATTGAATTATCGCTATTTATTCGTAGTAATAGTTACCTGAAGAACAAATGGATCGAATAAATAACTACTTATGTTTGATGAATATGGCCATAAGAAAGGTGTCTGTCGCTGACAGAACCTAATTTAGAATAGTAATAATATTTTTATGCGCTGATTGATTTTAACTCCGTTCTATAATTTTACTGACTGCCTATCGATCTATATTATTGTCGAAGGTTCTACAGCTGCTACCCTTCTCAACTTACACATGGTGGATGTTTAAAACCCGAAGACTCTATCTCGTAGAGGAAAGGTTTTCTAAAAAAAAGATATGAACAGAAATAAAGGGAGAAGAACATTGGTGTAGTTGTTTTTTTATTTGGTGGAGATATCAAGGTCACCTCCACCTTTTTAGGCGCGAATAGCGTAAGCTAAAGCGCCTATATGTACTCGCTTTGTCTGTGAATCTGTGAATCTGTGAATCTGTGAATCTGTGAGTCACGCTTTTTGTATCCAGCGTACAGCCCAAACGCCTTAACCGATTTTAAAAAACTTTTTTTTGTTCGATTCGTCTCCGGGTAACTTAAATCCTAACGTCGCCCGATTTTTGAATTTTTGTCCCAGAGGGGAGAAAATTAGGAAAAAAAAAGTTTTTTGCTTATTTTTCGCTCAATTTAAATCAGATCGGTTTGAAACCAGTCTTAAACGAAAGAGGAGAACATTTTACATATATTTCGTGTAACAGAATTTGCCCAAACAGTTTTTTTATCCCGATTTATATAGAAATAAATTCATTTTATACATAATTATATAGAAATGAATTCAATTTAATTGTTGCACGGTTTAACATGACAATTTAAAATACGAGCACCAAGGTAATTTGAAATAGAAAGGATTGATTTTTTTTAAGTTGGACTAAGTCTAAACCAATTCTGAAAATTTTAGGGGGGGTTGCCCGATTATTTATATAAATAAATGACTTCAAAAGTAGGCATATTTAACATTGGCTTTATGGTAAAACGGTAGATGGATGATATGTTTTCATTGATTTCTCCAAAACTAGTCGGTGGAAATTAAAAAAAAACTATTTAAATTAAAATTAAAACATTAATAAATTATTGAAAACAAAAAAACCCGTTGTGCCCGACTAATTAAAAAGATATTTAATTAAATAAATATCTTTTTAATTATAAATAAATATTAAAAAAAGGCAAGCCTTTCATTTAAAATTGCCTTGGTAGTACTAAAATAAAATGTTTGCATTTGTTCAAAAACGAATGCCATTATAAATATTGGTAAAATGCAACGCCTTCTGAGTTAACAATTTGAATAACTAATTTAGAACATAAAACTTTGACAGTTGCAAACGTCATTTTTGACATTTCTTACCATTCCGACACAACGGATGATCGGATTGTAACCAAATTTTGGGAGGATGTTTGATATGCAAATATAAAGTGATTTATTGTTTTTTTGGGGAACATCGGCGCATGCGCAAAAGAGTATATCTTTTATAATGTTGTTTTATAAAATAATAATATAGTTTTTGACGTGATAACGTCTTATAAATTGATGAAACACCAATCTTATAAACTGATAAAACACCGGCTGCATGTACGAAAAAGTGTCACGTTCCGAAATCTGTCCCGTTCCGAAATCTGTACCGTTCCAAAATCTGTCCCGTTCCGAAATGTGTCACGTTCCGCCTGACTTAAATATGATATTCGAGCGGCAGATATCATCAACCGATTGAGATGAAAATTTGTATACACGTTTAGTTTGAATGACAATGCATGGTTAGCTGTATGACGTCACTCTAAATCCAATATGGCGGACTTCTAAAGATGGCGGAAATGCCTTCGGTAATTTTGAAGCAGATATCATCAACCGATTGAGATGAAAATTTGTATACAGGTTTAGTTTGAATGACAATGCATTTTTAGCTGTGTGACGTCACTCTAAATCAAATATGGCGAACTTCTAAAGATGGCGGACTAATTTTATTATGCTTTCCTACAATATGGGTATCAAATGAAAGGGCTTGCTGAGAATAACTCGAAAAATAAAGTGACGTCACTCTAAATCCAATATGGCGGACTTCTAAAGATGGCGGACTAATTTTATTATGCTTTCCTACAATATGGGTATCAAATGAAAGGGCTTGCTGAGAATAACTCGAAAAATATAGTGACGTCACTCTATATCCAATATGGCGGACTTCTAAAGATGGCGGACTAATTTTATTATGCTTTCCTACAATATGGGTATCAAATGAAAGGGCTTGCTGAGAATAACTCGAAAAATATAGTGACGTCACTCTAAATCCAATATGGCGGACTTCTAAAGATGGCGGACTAATTTTATTATGCTTTCCTACAATATGGGTATCAAATGAAAGGGCTTGCTGAGAATAGCCCGAAAAATAAAGTGACGTCACTCTAAATCCAATATGGCGGACTTTTAAAGATGGCGGACTAATTTTATTATGCTTTCCTACAATATGGGTATCAAATGAAAGGGCTTGCTGAGAATAACTCGAAAAATAAAGTGACGTTACACTAAATCCAATATGGCGGACTTCTAAAGATGGCGGACTAATTTTATTATGCTTTCTTACAATATGGGTATCAAATGAAAGGGCTTGCTGGGAATAACTCGAAAAATATAGTGACGTCACTCTAATTCCAATATGGCGGACTTCTAAAGATGGCGGACTAATTTTATTATGCTTTCCTATAATATGGGTATCAAATGAAAGGGCTTGCTGAGAATAACTCGAAAAATAAAGTGACGGCACTCTAAATCCAATATGGCGGAATTCTAAAGATGGCGGACTAATTTTATTATGCTTTCCTACAATATGGGTATCAAATGAAAGGGCTTTCTGAGAATAACTCGAAAAATAAAGTGACGTCACTCTTAATCCAATATGGCGGACTTCTAAAGATGGCGGACTAATTTTATTATACTTTCCTACAATATGGGTATCAAATGAAAGGGCTTGCTGAGAATAACTCGAAAAATAAAGTGACTTTAGTTTAAATCCAATATGGCGGACTTCTAAAGATGGCGGACTGAGTTTTTGACGTCAAGAGGGGTTTAAAAAAAAAAGTTTTTGACGTGATAACGTCTTATAAATTGATGAAACACCAGCTGCACGCACGAAAAAGTGTAACGTTCCGTAACATTCCGCCGGACCCTGTGCGTGCAAGCGAGAGCGCAGTAATGTATTATTAAATATGATATTGAGCGGAATACGTTATCACGTAAAACTATCGTCCGTAAACCGACTTTACAGACAACCAATTTTTTATAACGGCTTATTATTCTGCATATTTTACTAGAAATTTTTGTAATTTTTTTTGGGGATAATCGGCGCATGCGCAAAAGATATTATATGCTATGATGTTTTTTATATAATAATAGTAAACTTTTCATAAATGATTATTATTCTATATGTTTTACAAGAAAGTTTTGTAATTTATTTTTCGGGAAAATCGGCGCATGCGCAACAGAGAAAGAAGTACCTACCTTTTAATGTTGTTTTTTTATAATTATGATATACTTACATGTCATAACAGTTTATTAGCCTGTATATTTTTACAAGATAGTCATGAAAAAATGTGTTTTTCTAAATTTGTACTTAGTTTCAGAAATATTTTGAAAATAAAAAAAATCTAATGTTAGTTTGTTCCGTAGATGTTAGTTAGGTATTTGACAAGCATTCTTTGTTTATTTTTAACATCATAACGTGATAACATATAGAAAACCATGAACACGAACAGCAAATTTTATAATGTTTAGTGGTAACTATACGCGTTACTATACGCGTTAACGGAAATTTTATTTTCTTTGTTATTATATGTCAAATGTCAATATTATAATTTATTAGTTGGAAAGGCCCCATAATCTAATTGCTGCAATTTGTTCGACTAGATTAAATTAACTAAAGCTTTGAAATTTCACACACATGCAAGTCTGGTGACAATGTATATATCCAATATGGCGGATGCCCCAAGATGACGGAATACCTTTTCCTTCTCAACCATCTTGAATAAAATAATCAAATAATTTTTATAATTTATTGTCATAATAGTTAAAATTTTGAAAGACTATAAAAACAAGAAAAATAAAATATTAATAAAAAGAAAGTTTTTATTGAAATGTACCAAAAAGAAAATATAATTTTTATAATTTAGGGTCACAATTATATTATTAATTGTGACTAATAAACGATCATAGAGTTTACAGCTAACGCTTTTATATTTATGAACCTAAATTAATTATTAATAAATTATTAAAATGATTTTTTCCTTTCTGTGTTTCAATACTTTCAACTGTTATTTTTTTATTAGATTAAGTTAATTAAATTATATTATTAAGCTCAAAGTGACGTTAAAAATATACATCAATTTTCGAACATAACGATTATGTAAAATTCGCGCCTTGTAATTCTTGAATTACTTGTGTCTTCAGACAATATTTTTTAAAATATTTTTTATCTCTTTGGGTTTAAGAATAGTATATTGTGCAACTAGTGCGACAATGCCGCACGAGTTGCACATACTATTTTTTATTACGAATAAATTAAAATTCCCAGAACAAATGTTAAATTTTAAAATACATATTTTTTGCTGTCACATTCAGTATTGGTAACTATGGTAACTCTGAATTTGCGTGCGGCAAACAATAATTTCAGTGCGACAAATAAAGTTTGCGCACGCAAATGAAAATAGCCACTTTTCAACCGTAACAGCATGCGTAAAGATACCACTCTTCCCGCATGAGTAATAAAAAATAACTTTTATAGGTACCAAACATTTTTCAACTTGCAATCCTGATTTGTTGTTTGGTTTTCAAGTCATCCCATGTTTCCTATTTTAGTGGGTTATGTGAGTCGAAAAAAAAACCCTGTATGACGAATGTATACATGAAATAAGTACGTGTATACATCAAAAAGGGCGTTATAAATGTGTCACGTTAAAGAATACGTCATCAGCGTCTTGATGCGTCGTGACGTCTGTGACGTGTGACACACTCGCAGATTATTACAAAGTTATTTGCCGATGCTCTTTCCAGCCACTCTGATAAAATATATGATGGGGTAAAAAGGTTCTCTTCTAGCTTGTGATATTATGGTATATACAGGTTGTACCAAAGTATAATAAAATACATGTCGTTTGCTTTTAAGTTTAAGAAACGCCGTGTGTGTTGTGTTGATCGTCTTTTAAGCTTTTAAACTTTAAGCTTTGAACGTCAAGAAACGTTGCATATCGAGTTGTACAGTAAACATTCGCAAAGATTCTTCCAAATTAAACTCGCCATGGGATCCATAATACCGCAGTCTCATCACGACGTACATGCGTAACGATTAGAAACGGTTGAAAACAGTAAGATGTCGGAGATGTATAGGTACTAGAAGCTCTGACATAGTCAGTACATAAATAAAATTTAGTACAGAAACGAAACATATTTTTTTTACTTATTACGTTTAATAATTAAAAAAAATGTTTTGTTTCTGTACTAAAAACAAGAGATGAGAGATTGCAGATTTTAGACGATCGACACTAGGTTATTTAGCGTCTAGTTTTAAAAATCAAATAAATAATTAACGATAGGTACGCACAGGCGTAATAAAGAACCACCGTATTCCATTATTCATTGTAAAAATTAAATAGACAAAAGGAAAAGAAGAGAGTGATTTTGTTCAGCAGCGTAACGAAGACGAAAAAAAACTAAAGAAAGGCGCAGCTCTTGATCCGCGCCCCTAAATTTTTCGTGAAAACGTCGAGTACCTATTGCAATTAGGCTTTTGAAAAAAAAAATAATTATCGATTTTTTTATTGTATTTTAAAACTTTTTTATAAATAATATTGATAATCGATGCGAAAAACTTTTTTTAAATTAGTTATAAGCAATTTAAAATTGATAAAATATAACAAAAAATCACGTGACTGCAAACGCACTAAAATTGTTTTTGACATTTGTGACGTCATTATTATGCTTAAAAATGAGTGCTGAGAAATGACAATGGGTGAGTAAAATTACATCCGAAACGACAATTTTTAAAGGATCTAAAATAACGGCGGTAGATTTCAAAATGACGACCTAGGGAACGACTGTTGGTAAAGTTGAATCTTGGATTTATCGTTTAAAAAATACATAACATTGAAATTAATTCGTTTCGTAAAAAAAAATAGTACAAAATCAACAAATCACAGCAAATTAATAATATGTTTATTGAACTATTCCAAGCAAAGTTCGGTCACCCAGATATTTAAATTTATACGTTGATATAAATTATTATTAATTACAGTATTATATTAAAATACTTACGTCAAAATGATCCTTGCAACACAAAAAAATTGATGTTTTATGATGTTGACACCATTGTTTTCGACGTGTAAAATCTTGTGGCACATTTAAAAATATTTTTTGGGAAGTTTTTTATGTAATATTCATACACCTTTGTACAAATCAAGCACGATAACATTTAAGATTCGACATTTTTGATAAATTTCTTAATATATTGACTGTATTCAATCAATGAGGTTAAAACACTGTGTCAGTTGCATGTGATGATAATAATAGAAATTAACATTATGACGTCACGTTATGCTCGGGAAATATCGGCGCGTTCTCGGAACTGGGTACAAAAATTTATTTTTAATTTGATATAACTTTTGAATTATAACGAAAATAAAAAAAAGAAAAATAGTTTTGTTATAAAACTTATATACGATCTTTCCATTTATGACAAAAAAAAATTTCATTCAAAAGCCCAATTGGCTGGCGAGATATACGAATGCGTTGAAGGAAAATAGGGCCCTTTCTGTTTAGTGTTGACTTGATCACAAATATTTACTAGTGTGATTTCAACTTCAGACGAGTCAGGCTTACACGGACACGGTTTTTTTGACGTGCCCTGTATGTGTTGTCTGCGAAAATTACAGCACAGGCTGGTTGGTGAATCAACCATATGTCGCCCAGTCGGTCTGCTGTTCCTGTTTTTGTTGTCTTACTTTTTATTTCAAATGATTCTCGTCGATACGCGTTCCGTTTGACAAATTATAATAGATACGTCAAATAAAGTTGAACATTAAATACCCTTCAAAGGTCGCCAACTGTCATCGTTATTTTAGAATTATTATTTAACTATATATATAAAATTTCGGTGTCCGTATGCTCGCAATGAGGTATTTTGCAGCATGAAGTAAAAATCTAATTGAAGGAGATTTATTTGGTTGAGGAACAATAGAAATAAGCTTTACCAAAGAAAATATAATTTTCGAAACGTTGGCCACAAGCTTATTTCTATTGTTCCACAACCAAATAAATCCCCTTCAATACATATTTTGGAACAAAACTTCTACTAAAAAATCTTATAATATACATTCTTGATAGATTTTGTAAAAAGCAAACGAGAAATGTTGATTTCTATTGATAATAATTCACTATAAATTTTATATTTAAATTTTAAGAATTATATTTTTTAATCTGTTCTTCAAAAGTCAAAAACGCAGTTCGCCATGTTGGATTTCGGGTGACGTCACTTCGTCTGTAAACTAACTATGTACGTTTATGTTGTGGTGTGTGTTATTTTGAAGTTATTTCAAGTTATTATCACGTTTATAGACTTCTATCCCGTATTTTATTCATTTCGCATCATGGAAGACGGTTTCGTAAAAGCAGAAAGTACTAATCTACCAATGATAAATAAGTATAATAAATAAATAAAGTTTTACTAACTTGTATACTTACATTGGTAATGTAATTATCACATCAATCTTAAATATTTTTAATTGTACAGTGTTACTATGTTTACTGTGCACTATCGTTATTATTTTAAATCATAGTGACGTCAAGAGCCGTTTTCGCGCGAAAGTTCATAATGAAAAATTAAAACGCATTTTTATGGCACTATTCTGTTATAAAATATTATTGTAAAAATTGTAGTGCTTCTTTATCACTTTAGTATTCATTTAAAACACTCTTCGAAAAACGGTGCAATAGCCTATTGTTCACCTTCTAAACAGCTTGACCGATTTTGATAATTTTTTTTGTTGTACCTACTTATGAGGTCACGTGGATGGTTCTTAGCTATAGTTGGACCCGTTAGATGGCGCTTTTGTCGAGTCCATAATTTTTTTGAAGTAAAACTTCTTTACGCACGCTTGACTTGGGGAGTAAGCTGGTGAATGCCTGACGAGAGATTTACGGAAGTGTGATCGGGCGAGGCGAACGGAAGTTGAGAGGGAGATATAGGTTAGTAAAGATAGAAAGGGGATGACAAATACTTCACGGTGGCCGAAAATATAAGCAGTTCTAACAATAGAATGACACATACTTTACTTGCCAGAGGCGCTATCGGGTGACAGAAAAAGTTTTGTAAACCTACTTTAAATAATATTTCATAAAGATTTACGCTTAAAATCCAACGAGAGCTAAGTAATTGCAATGTATTACTTTTGTTTTTATTATATTTTTTTTTTACTTCTCACATAAAAAACATATACGTAATTCCAAATTTTCAACCTTGCGGACCCGAACTGTATAACTTGACCACTTAGAAACTGGCGTTACTCTTCCTACTGTCGCTAAAATTTCTTCATTTTGATTTTTATTTTCAAACACAATTTTCTAGACTAATAGTGGGTTGCAGAAAGGATTGTCAAAAAATTTGATTTGACAATGACCTTAGATTGTGATCATATAATTACAGTTTCCATACATCAGGAGCAGTCTAATGTCGTAATCAAACTCCCTGTCATCTAGGACATTAGATGGTACTCGCACAAAAACAAATGATTGTTTTACATAGAAAAATATCGCTTTCTAAGCTAAATTTTGATCAAAATGCGTAAAAAAAAGTTGTTTCGAAGTGGAAACTGTACAAAAAACGATGCTAAATACATGTAGGTATACACAGTTTTAGAAAAATATCGTTTCAATCGATCAATTATTTTTCGAGCAGGACCGATTTCAAACTCTACAATGCTTTTCATATGGAGAAATATGTAGGTTCACAATCTAAGGTCATTGTCAAATCAGTTTTTTTGACAATCCTTTCTGCAACCCAGCAAAAGAAACGTAGAATTATCGAAATTAGCGAAAAAATGTATTTTAAAAGATTAAATGAATGGAAAGTCTTAGTCTTCAAATACGCACTAAGTACTTCATAATTATTAAGTGAAATATTAATTCTCTTAAAACTTTTGATGGAAAAATGGAAAATTTTACTGAGATAATACACAATATTTTCTTTGCTCTCGAGTACGGCGGAAAAACTTAATGTAATCAAGAACGTTTCATTGTAAATTAACGCTTGGCTTCATTTTCCAAGAAAACAGGAAATTGATTTTCACCCTTTTGATCCCAAGCTTTCATTACTTTTTTTTTCTAAACTTTATCAGTACCTAGTAATAAATAAAATAACGATGGATGTCTGAATATTTTGTGTGATACTTAAACAGGTAAAACGCTCGTTTAAAATTTTTGTCCATCTGTCCATTTGTATCAACGTAACTGCTGTAGTTTTTTTTAAAACTTGGTTATCAGTACCCAAATTCAAAGTATAGAAAAAATTTAAGATTCCGGACTCAAACGGTTCAACGCAGCCCTATTTTTTTATTTAATTATTTTCAAATAAATATTTTGACGTGATAACGTCTTATAAATTGATGAATCACCAATCTTATAAATTGATAAAACACCGGCTGCATGCACGAAAAAGTGTAACGTTCCTAACGTTCGTAACGCGTAACGTTCCGCCTGACCCTGTGCGTGCTTTTCTCGAAAACGGCCCTAACGATTTGGATGAAATTTACTGAAAAGGGATTTTGGGGGGCAAAAAATCGTTTTAGCTAGGTCTCATCTCTCGAAAAAATCGTTTTCTTACAAATTTTATCATTATAAAAATCAATTTTTTGACGTATGAAAATACTTAAATATTGTAAGTAGGTTTTGGAATTTTATATAAACAGTGAAACAATTGTTTTATAAATAGTATGACAGTTAATCTTTGAGACTTAAATAAAAACGAAAGAAAGAAAGTTAATAAAAAAAAATATTTTTATAGGTGGTGAGTAATTTAATAAATAAAATTAACCTAAATTTGAAGCGAAACATGCAATATCATAGATTCGAATTATTATAATTATTATATGTAGAATTTAGGTTATGTATTACGGAATACGTTATCACGTAAAACTATCGTCCGTAAACCGACTTTACAGGCAACCAATTTTTTTCCAAATAATAACAACCTTCATTTTTGACGTGATAACGTCTTATAAATTGATGAATCACCAATCTTATAAATAGATAAAACACCGACTGCATGCACGAAAAATCCTAACGTTCGTAACGCGTAACGTTCCGCCTGACCCTGTGCGTGCTTTTTGCTAATTTCTCGCTCAATTTAAATCAGATCGGTTTGAAACCAGTCTTAAACGAAAGAGGAGAACATTTTACATAGATTTCGTATAACAGAATTTGCCTAAACAGTTTTTTTATACAAATTTATATAGAAAAATAGCTGTATAAATGCAATGTTGTCTAATGCATGGCGCGACGCGGTCGGTCGTCTTTGTTTGCCGTACATGGAAATTAGAAAATAACGTATGTCTTGTCTTAACATGAAAACGGCTGCATTTCTAATGTTTAATTCAATTTTTTGACATTAGTATTTTGTGAAATGCAACGCCTTCTAAGTTAACTATTGGAATAACTAATTATTATTAGAACATAATACTTTGACAGTTGCAAACGTCACTTTTGACATTTCTTATCATTCCGACACCAAGGATAAGCGGATTGAAACCAAATTTTGGGAGGATTAGGTTATGTATTACATAATACGTTATTACGTAAAACTATCGTCCGTAAACCGACTTTACAGACAACCAATTTTTTTTAGGTTAATTTCACTCAGTTTGTGATTTCTCGAAAGAAATAGAGCTTAAATACTGTTTTAAGTACAAAAGTTAACGCTGGATTTCTGATACAATTTTCAGATTTAAGTCTAGAGTGTCATTTGTTTTCACCTAAATGGAGACCTTGTATCAGAAAACTTAAAAATATCTCGATGGCGCGATCTTGATTCTCTGGGGGTTTTCAAAATGTTGTACCTAAACACTGCTGAGTATTATTGTTGACAAATGAAATCACAATGCTCTTTTTTTATTAAAGAGTAATATCTGGCGAAAGATGCATGGGGGAGTAATGGGTTAAAGGCTTTTATCTGTACGCCACATACGCCCGTAATGTTGTGTTTTACTTTGTAACTGATTTAGACTTCAGCAGTCATAACTTTTATCATAGGCTATAATCCATAGATAAAAAAAATGTTTTTCCCTGGTGTAGGTTGCACGTTCAACCATAATTTTTGGCTAACGAAACCCTTATCTCTGAGCTGAAAACATTCAGAATTTTATTCGCCCCTAGAGAAAACAACACTATACCATTTCCTTTTATCTATATATTTTATATATTTTATAAAAAGGATGGGTTAAAAAAATTACACGCTTTTCTTTTAATTCTAAATTAGGGGAGAGGGGGGCATTATGGGGCACTCAAGCATACCTACCAGATAAAATATTATGATTAAACAACAAATTTTAACTCAATATCATGGTTTGACGCATTATGAACGACTATGGATATATTTGTCTCGACAACGATAAGAAATCTACGATATGTGATATGGGGGTAAAGTGGGATATCCTAATAGTTTCATTATCAATCATCATAAACTTCTTTTAAAACTATTCGGAACCCAAAGGAATGGTGAGACCTCTGGTGAGAAATGCGCCGAACTGTCCTAAGGGGGGTTTTTGATTTAGAAAAGCATGATGGAGGCTAACTTTCGTCATGCTTTTCTAAATCAATGTTTACCTGATGCCTCCATAATTTACCTGTCCTTAGGACAGTTCGGCGCATTTCTCACCAGAGGTCTCACCATTCCTTTGGGTTCCGAATATAGAAGCAAAAGAGAAAAAAATCAACGTTACTAATTAAATGTACACTGCTTCAAAACGAAATATTAACCACCGTAATACATAAACAGGTTAGAAAAACAAGTGCTGTTTAATTTCGCGTTTTTTTCGACGAAAACGCTGATTTCGAGACTTTTGTTTATATAGCACAAACGGCTGTCGAAATGCCGTGGATCGCTCATGAAGCTCACGCGCCGACTGACGACCAATCAAAGCGAGCCATTGCACGGCGTTTCATTCGCGCCGCATGAGGGATTCCCCGCTATGCCCCGCTACCCTACTATGCCCCACAACCCTACTAAGTGATTAATGAAAATTTTAAATTCAGACTACGATGGACCATAAAGTATTTTAGTTTCTAAAAGCTACAAAAGTCATGGTCATTTTTGTAAGTTAAGAAGTCATGGAAAAGTCAGGAAATATGCACGAAAATTTGTTTTTTTTATGATACAAACAGCGAACTAAAGAGGTCAGTCGACTTAAAATAGGTACTAGTATAGTCCGAACCATGCTTTAGAACTCTGTATTCATTTGTTGTGCGAGCGTGTTATGTTTTATCTGCCCATCCTTACTACGCGATAAAACATATTCGGTGCGAAACAAAAAACATCTCAAGCGTGAATGTCACAAAAAAACTTAAAGCTCATCCATGCGCTGATACAGACAGAAGACAGCTCTAAATAAATATCCTTTCTTTTGCACAACGCATTCTTTAATAATTTTCAATTTATCATACATATATGGAAATCTATATAAAGCAACTTCCTTGTGACTTTTTTTATTATTTATGCTAAAATTGTCACTAACAATGGCGATGAGAAAACAGAAAGAAGAAGTTATAATGAAGACATCTGTCAAAATAGTTTTTGATATCTTTCAAATTATATCATAATATAGCAAGGCCTTTTCCAAGACACATGTTCTGTTCTGAGGACTTGGTAAAATTGAAAATATTCGTTATTAGGCCTAAATAATCCTACCGACTGGTAGCCTTAAAAGATTACTCTGTTATTGCCATTGCTATTTTAAAATTTGAACATTTCAGAAAAAAGTAAATTCCCTTAATCACGATGCCTAACTTCATATAACTTTAAAATGTTTAAGTAAATTCTATGAAATTCTATCGTTACATGTTACTAAAACTGTTTTTTTTTGAGGAAACACCGTAATTTTGTACAAAATATTTAATAAAAACTATCCTATAGTGTAACTTGCACCAAGCAAGACACATTTACAAAATTTTTATTAAAATCTGTTCAGTGGTTTCGAAGATTAGCGCGGAAAAATTGTGACACGTGAATTTTATATATGTGTCGAAAAACAATTAAAAAATATTTAGATTACAATTTGATGGGGGTAGTAATTGCAGTAAAAAAAAGGAGTATACGACTCGACTGTATGTAAAGTAAGTACATGGAAAGGTGCATCTTTTGTTTTGCTCTATTTTTTCATTTTATTGATATTTAGTGAACACGAAAATTTAAAGTTAATCAAAAAAATGTCACATTTATTGCTACATTTGTCATTACACGGCATTCTGTTGTGCTGATTGTGTGTACAAACAATAGTGCATACATCAACAAACTTGTTTTGATTAGAATCGGTGATGGGCGTTCATTAAAACGCAGTTCCATTATGACTGAATAGTATTCCATGATTACAATCATGTCGTGACAAACAAAAATTGATATTTTTCTTTTTAAAAGAGAAAGAACATTTCGTTTTATTTTATTTTATTGTAGATTATAGACTCTCATCAACATAGGTCATTAGAATCTTAAATACATTAAATCACATGATCAGTAAAAAATAAACATCCATCAGCGAGGTGTGCTTCGAATCTATGACAGTTCGATCCAAACTTCATTTAACGTCACTCGACATAACGACAAACTCTTCAAAACGTCGAAATTACTTAACTCTAGTTGGTTTACCTTGTTGCTCATACAATGATACAGTCTAAATAACGACATCAGCATTAAACAGTACTTGTTTGTTATTTTGTTGCTTTGTTGTCGGCATCATGCGTATCGAAGATTCTAAGAAATTAGTTTTTTTGTTTATTGGGATTATCTTTCATATGTTAATTACTCGAAAAGTACTTTTTGTATAACCAAATTGATCCCGCAGTATCTCAAGATATGAATAAAATATATAAGAAAATACAACTAAAATACTGGAGTAGCAGAAAACATCAGACAAAGATAACAGACTATACGCAATAAGCGTTGTAATTTGTGATAGTATGAATGTTTGTTGGTCAGTTGTAAATTTTAAATATTATGAGTAAATACATATTGTAGTAAAAAAATATTAATGGATTATTTCTTCTCTCCATTTAACGACAGCTCTCAATAACGCCACAAAGTGCACAGTGCCTTGAGTGTCGCTATATAAAGTGTACACTATAGTTTCAAATCATTATTAATATTCATTTATCGAGATTGGGTAGTAACAAATGCCTTCATTAAAAATTACCGATTATTATCACTTATTCGGTTATTTTTTATATCTTGTTTTTAAAACTTCTACATTTTAATGATTTGCACAAGGCGTGTGTATTCTGCTTTGTGAGCAGGATTTGGATAGGTGCCATTATAAAGTTATAAAGAATTTTCTCTAAATGTATTTGGATTTTGTGAATGAAATCGATGTTTAGGGAAAGGAATTGTCGTTTCTCAGCAGGAAAAGTAGACAATTTGTATAGACAAGAAATTATTCTTGTTTTTTGTATTTAAGTTGTTTGTTTCCATAATAGGTACAACTAATACAATACAAAAAAAAACTTCCTTATAAAGTTTCATATATTGCACGCTACTTGCTCATTATCCGCTCATATATTTACATAACTCTCGGGTTTAAGCTTCGAATGTCTTTAGAACTATTAGTTTTCCTCCTTCGTACCTACACATTATTAGTGAACAGTTTGCTGAATATTTCAGCACCAATTTTAAGGTGACAGTACATTGTTAACAAGCACCTTCACACAGTGATTGTGTGTTTGCAGAAGCATTACAAAAAAAAAATGGCAGCCCCCGACGGATTTTCTTTTAGTCGGGGGGTTTAAAATTTTATTTAATCCTTTTTCAATTACAACGTTTACATCCGTCGTGGGTTTTTTCAAAAAAATTTATTTTGTTTTTTATTTTATTTTAAGGTAGTTTGGGAGCCGCAATCCCAAGTCAAATAAATGACATTTTTTTCCCTCAAATAATTACCCAAATCATGCTATAATAATTAATAGAAATTCACATAAAAATGTAGGTATTTGATTTAATTTAATGCGAATTATAATGAAATAATTATAGTAATGTAATTAATAAAATATTAATTGATTAGTACTCAACTGACACTACAACAACAGAGATAAACAACAGAGATAGAGGCCACATGACAGTATTAAAAAAATAATTAAACCAAAAGTACGAGGTAAATTATTCTGAAATTTTTGCAGTGTGTATTCCAGACATCGTTCTATCCATTAAAAATTTTTCTTTGTGGGGGCAAGTTTGTCAATTTTTTACAAACCCTCAATTTCCGGAGTTATTGAACAAGGACACTCATAACGGCTCGTGTATTTTTGCATAACTTTATCTCTTAAACGGTGTGGTAAAAAAATCTGATTCTTTTTCTGTAGGTGTCTTTAATTATAATCTTTTGAATAAATATAAAAAAAAATGTAGGGTCAAGTTTAAGTCATTTGGCTACCAAACTACCTTAAGCTTTTTAGAGATTTCTTGCACTATCGCAAATGAATTACAAACCTTTTACAGAAAACCGCATCTGAATTGATCAAACCGTTTTCGAGAAAAATGACGACATTCGAGTGCACACACAAACAAACAAACAAACAAATAAACAATCTCTCACCCAGTAGGTATATCCTATTGACATACATTTTTTAGATAGTTACATAATTACTACATACTAATTTCAATTATTATCTACACGAATAGCTGATCACAGCTGAACCAGTGATATTACCTATATCTCTCACCCTAAACGCATATACCTTCTCCGTTCCGCCGTGGGTAAAAAGTTAAAAACCGACCAAAACGCGAATGAAGAGGCAGGTAAAGACAAATATACTTCATTGTTTGAAAAAATGTGTTTTATTTTTATCAGTCGAATGAATTTGAGATGAAATGTGAATTAAAGTTTATAAGGAAATAATTTCTAATGTTCGTTTCGAACAGTTGTTAAAAAAATGTGAAGACATGTTGTATATAAAAAATGAATTAAAAACGAATTGGCAATTTCGTCGAAACATAGTTGATTTCCTGCTGTCTGAGTTTGTCATTTCCCTTTTTATTTCATCTCTGACCTCATGGACAGGAACTGATTTTTAAGAGATAATCTCAAACACTTCTTGACGTACATCCCTTGCTCGTGTTGGTCTCGCTTCATCATTTCCCGGAACTTCTGATTTATTATTTTATGAAATAAAATCATTTTAAAATACATTTCCAAGAAATACCGGCAATTGGCCAGTTCCGTTAAAGGTTTATAGTCTACTGAGCGTAGTACAGGAATGCCCCGGTTATTGCGATTTTTATCGCGCTTTAAAATTTGATGTCCCGTTTATAACGTGCAGTTGTTAGTAATTAAGTAAATGTGCAATCTCTCTTTCTCTTATCCCCCCTCTCTCTCCCCCTCTTTCCTATTCCTGTGTTATATTTTAACAGTATAGTAAGGAAACATCTACAATAACTATTAAAGGTTGTCTACTAGATGTCATAGTTTCTGTCAAAACAAAGTTTCTTTTGACAGAAATCATATTTTAACCCGATCATATCCGGATAAAATTCCCTATTAGCCTAGTCAAGAAGTGAGTTTCATGATAAAAATAGATCCAAGGCTCCAAAAAATATGAGCAATTGCTTATTCGATTCGAAAAAATATTCCGAAAAAGTTTTTTTTTTATTTTTTTCGCCGACAAAAATTGCATTTGTTATTAACAAAAAACTGAAAGAAAAAAAAAACCCTCAGATTTTTGGCAATTACTCAAAAACTATAAGCGACAGCGGAAATTGAAAAAAGTGTTCTTAAAGAGGAAAAAAATTCCCATAACTCTATCTCTATTATTTGTAGTTTTAATTTAGCGTTGAAAATAGGGTTCCGCGCGGCCGTTACTGATCGAGCGCAACACCCTGTTGAGAGAGTACCTGCACACAAAATAATTTTTTTATAGTATCGCACCCGGGTGAAACCGGGACGGAGCGCTAGTTACTATATAAAATAATAAAATAGTACTGGAACATAACAGGAAATTAAACAAAATTTCAGGCTATTAATTAAATTTTTATTCAGCATAATGTAAATATTTATGATTGCAGTTTATTTTATGTGCGATGTAAATGCAATACATTTTGTATAATATATGACGTGCATTGGCTGTGTCGACCAATGGCGGCGGTCGACGTGTATTACAGAATGCGGCGACTATGGAGGGTGGAGGTAAAGAGGACAATCTTATATGGGAAATATGTTGAAAAAGTGTCCATCAAACAGCGTTGCCAGTTTTTTTTTTTTTTTGCCAAATCGGGACTTTGGAACTCTTTGAGTGAAAACAGCGGGATTCTTTCGTCGAAAGCGGGACATAGTAAAAAACGTATATAATCAGAAGTTTTTAAATACCTATTTATCTTTTTATTTGAATTAAAATTACGTTTACGTGACAACAGATAGCAAAAATAGCCATAAAAAATGTATTTTAATAAAAATATAATAATTTAAATCAGATTTACCCTATCGTTAAATAGTTGAGTCTTATTCGTCTTCAGAATAAAAAAAAAAACAGAAATCAAAATCAAAAAAGTTTTATTCATTAGAAAAATATGGCGTTTCAAACAATAGCCTGTGGAGTAAGTGTTACAAATTGGAACTTACAATAAGAGAATAATTATTTATAAGAATTACTTATTCATGTGATATTTCTGTGAAGATTTAACTTCTTTTAAAGTTATCCCCGAGTTATCCCCGAAAAGCGGGACTGAGCCTGTCCCGCGCGGGACATTTAATTTTGATTTAAAAATCGGGACGTCCCGCCAAAATCGGGACGTCTGGCAACGCTGCCATCAAAGTGCAGTAAATAACAGTTAAAAAATCGTTCGGAATGGCGCTAGCGCTGCATCCGTATATAAAATGAATTTACCAGTTGTTTACCCTCAATAACAGTTATAAACGAATTGAAGTGCGCTGAGTTGGAAAATGTAGTATTTGAATCTCTGGTATTTGTAATGATTAGAGTCGTTTATAACACTGCTGTGAGAATTTTTTTAGTCATTTTATAGTTTTTACTCTTACAAAACTTTTTAAAATAATCGAACAATAGTGGGAAAAATGTGTGCTGTGAAAAGTTGCCCAAGTGGGCGTAAAATGAAAAATAATATACCTCAGTCTGTGTATAGTGGGAAAAATGTGTGCTGTGAAAAGTTGCCCAAGTGGGCGTAAAATGAAAAATAATATACCTCAGTCTGTGTCCTTTTTCCAGCCAACAGTATGTAAAATAACTTTTTACAAAATATTTATTCAATTATCGCTTTTAAACTTATATAATTTTTTTAATAAATTAAAAAATCAGCATTTTTTTGTTTATATAAATTTACAGACACCAGCAAGATTAGAAAATGTCTTTAGGCATACAATTGAAAGCAACCGATTATATTTGTCACTTTCATAAAACTATTTATTAAAAACAAATTGTATAACTTATCTGACGTTTGTTCATATCGGTATAATCGTTTATTTATTACTAAATGCATAAATAGCACGTTTAAAAATGACATTTAAATCAAAAATTTATTTTATATCATCTTGTTTTCTTAATATTTTATGTTTTACTTTCGAAAAGTGCGCCATAAAAAAGTGATAATTCTTCTTTCTTCGTTTACTTTTCTATCCTACTCTAACCATTTTTGTCTTCCAATCTATGCTCTACGCGCTTGCTTTAAAATATCCTCCATACTTTAAAATGTACCCTTTTGCGACAGTGGCGATCCCCTAATATAATGCTTTTTGACGGACACTTTTTCGTACACGGAGATGGTTCTCCTTAACCTCTACCCTCCATAGCGGCGACACATTCGTTGGGGTGTGTGGAATGAATTCGCAGGTGTAGTGCAAAACGACACAATACTGCGCTACGCTTTACAATAATCGCAGAATAAATGACTGCACAATGGAACATTAGCGTTCCATTGTTTAGTCATTGTTCTCAGTTGTCTAGCGTTTATAATGTGCAATGAAGTTAGTACATTCGTTTTAAATTATCTTGAAGAAAAAGCATAAACTGTAGTAAAACTGTATGTTTTTAGGGTTCTGTACATCTGATGTCTGTCTGTCCGTTTGTCACGACTTATTTTTGTCAAATCTACTGGACGAAAAAATTTGAAATTTAATACATATTATATAGAGTTAGATAACTCAGTCACGAACGTGTAGCGTAAAATATATGACTTCCGATTTTGGGGGGAAATTAGAAAATAAAAAAAAAGAATTTTTTTTTCAAGTTCAGAGAAATACAATATATCTAGGTATATATATGTATAAAAATTTCGTGTCACAATTTTGGCCGCGCCGAAACCACTCAACCGATTTTAATGAAATTTTGTAAATGTGGCTTGCTTAGGCAACTTACGCTGTAGGATAATTTTTATTAAATATTTTGTACAAAATTACGATGTTTTACAAAAAAAAACTGTTTTTGTAACATGTAGCGACATCTGATAGAATTGACTCAAAGCTGTTAGTTCAGAAGCAAACTTGTTATAATTTACAAAAAGCTGTTAGTTCAGACGCCGGGCCGCAAACGAAATACATTTTGTAGAATTATGTCTATCGCACCTGGGTGAAACCGGGACGAACCGCTAGTTTTTTTATAATTTTAAAATGTTTAGTTTAAAAGATATTAAAGAAAATATACAAAAATCGAGCACCCTCTCCTATCTACTGAGTCTAAAATTTTGAAAAAAATAAGAAATATAGGGTCTCTTTCATAGTTTATAGGAAAAGCTAAACGAAAATCCGAAGTCTTAAAATTTTTACGGAAAACAAAATGGTACGAAACCTTCTCCACGGGAGTTCGGTTCACACTTGACCGGTTTTTTTAATTGAATTATGGTAGACTTGCGTTTTTTTAATTATTTAAGGCTTAAGCGGTAAACCCGATATGTTAATTGACTTTAAAATATTCTGAAATCAATACAATATGCACTGCCGGTAGATATTGCCTACATAATAATATTTGAAGCATAATAATTATTATTATTCTTGAGTATTTTTATATTAAACTGAATATTGGCTAAAACTGAATGAATTTAATCAAATTAAACTTTGTTAATTAATATTCTGTTTGGAGTTTGTATAACAATTTTGTTTTGTTAATTAAATGTTTTGTTTTGAGTCGATATTGTTACAAGCGTTTGACATACGTCTGGTATTTTATTGTTGAATGTTTACCGTCAAAGCCTAAAACAATAAATGCTTGAAATAGTACTGTAAAAGTTTTATGAATAAAAAAATATTTAGTGGGACGGTATACTATTAGCATGTTATTTATTTGCACTGAATAATCAATTTAAATTTTATTTGTTTTCTTTTTGTTGGTTTGTTGGGTATATTTTTAATGATACCGAAACGAAAATACAGGTATAAAAAACCATAGATGACTCATGTTATATAAAAACCGTTCTATCACTGCGCGCACCAAACCTACCTTCAAAACAAGCTTGAAAACACGTCCCGTGTGAAGCGAGCACATAAAAACATTCAAGAAAACCAGCGCTAGAAAACTAGTAGTCAAATCCAGCCTCGTGTGCAACGGCCTTAAGAACACCGCCCATCCCCTCTTCTCAATTTGTAGATAGTATCTATACTAATATATAAAGCTGAAGAGCTTGTTTGTTTGTTTGTTTGAACGCGCCAATCTCAGAAACTACTGGTTCGAATTGAATAAAAAATTTTTTGTTGGATAGCCCATTTATCGAGGAAGGATATAGGCAATATAATATCACGCTACGACTATTAAGAGCGGAACGTCAATAAAAAATGTTGCAAGATGTATCTCAAAATTAGTTCGTTTGACAAATATTATCAGGTGAAATGCCTTAACTAAATATTGCAATATTAGCGCGTGACGTTGACAAGCCCGGATAGCTCAGTCGGTAGAGCGTAAGACTCTTAATACCAGGGTCTTGGGTTCAAGCCCCACGTCGGTGAATATATTTTTATTTTTTTTTTATTTTCTACATTGCTTTCTTCTAAGGCTTACATTTCAATTTTTTAAAATTTTATTACGACTAATTAAAATTAAATAAATCTAACTAATAGCTCATTTGAAAACTGTTACAACTATAGGTACCTATATAAAAATAATTTTCCTAAAGTGTTTTCAATTAAAAATTTATTATGTAATCGTGTCCCTTCCTTCCCCATTCGTTTTTTTGTACCCGGGTGAAACCGGGCGGGACCGCTAGTGTTAGATAACAGAGAATCGGATAATCGAGGCCCTACCATATTCATATTTCATGCTACTTTTGAAAATTATCTGCATGAAAACAAAATAATCAGTTTCAGTTTTGTGCAGCTGCAATTTCCAGTAGAGATGCAGATGGCTTAGACGGAAAATAACCGTGCAAATAACAAAGATTCCTGCATACAAGTGCATGTAATGTAATTCACTATGAAGTTTATTCACAGTTAATTCGTGTAATATTTTTACGTACTCACATCCGCACCGACACTAGCACTCGTGCACTCTCTTTATTAGTAGGTATATTTGCCTGTACACAGTATATAGACAGATACACTATTGGCGTTGGTCGAATGGCTAGACTGAAATGTCCTCATTTCATGATTAGAGTTGTGGATTTTTCAGAAAAAACAGAAAATTTTCTAAGTCACTAAATTAATAAGATACTAACCAAGCGTGTCTGGCGTAATTGTGAGAGCGCTAGACTCGCATTCGAGAGGTACCGGGTTCGAATCTCGGCGGGGAAATATGTGGCTGGGACGTTTCCCTGCTGCGCCTCTCGCCGAGAAACGGTAAATTTTGTTGAGATTTTCCATGGTTTCCCTCAATAATTCCAGATAAATATCGAGATGGTTCCTTATTCAAGGCCATGGACGATTACCTGTCAAACTCTTATGCTCAAAATTTGCTACCTTATCCTAATGTCCTAAAACTCCTTCATTCGCCCATTGCTATTAATCAAATTGAAGTTTAAAAAGGTAGAAAATAACGTGCAGTGTGATAGATGGAAAATAGTAATTGTGCGAATAGCGTCTGTTCTGACAGTCGAGAAACGGACGTTAAACGCATTATTATTAATTATTATTAATTTTCAACGAATGCAATTTCTGATATAGATATGTAATATTATAGCTCTGTTCCAAGCTGTCTGAGAACGGTAACAGAACCGTCACCGTCTTAGGCAGTAGCACAAAAATCGATACATTTTCGTTCTAGCAACTGCGCAAGCCGGTGACGGATGTGTTACACACAGCTTGGATCAATTTCATTAATCCATGTCTAAGTTACAAGTATAAGTACAGTATTTTTGTCGGCAAGGCTTTGCACCTCGCCCGCTGTTTTTTTATTTTCATCGTGACTATACATAAGCATGGTTCGCTGGCATCTATTATTGTTTGTATATTAGACGCTGTCGTATATTAAGGATAAACAATCTTTTTAGCTTTGCTATACGTTTACGAAATATATTTCTCTAGTCTCGCACTTATTTTATTTAATTTGTTCAATTTTTCCTTAGTTGGACTTCTCTCTACTTTTTTTATAGTTAACCAAGCTTGACAGACCATATTTAAACTTTTTTTTTTCAAATAAATGCGCTGACATCTGGTGAGCTATTTACACAGAACTCTAAACGCGTAGAAAAGCGACACACAAGTGAAAATACATGAATATTGAATTGTAACTTTGTAACTATTATTATTCAACATATTTATTAAAGTAAGTTTGTAACATGAATATTATTTTGTTTAAACATATTTATTAACGTATAAATTTGTAACATGAATATTATTTAATTCAGCATATTTATTAATTTATTTTTTTTAACATGTACACTACTTCCTATAGTTCATACGCTCCGCTGCCATCTTGCCTCTGTTTCTAAACGCGTTGAAAAGCGACACACAAGTGAAAATATATGAATATTGAAATGTCACTTTGTAACAATTATTATTATTTAATTCAACATATTTATTAACGTAAGTTTGTAACATGAATATTATTTAATTCAACACATTTAGTAATTTAAGTTTTTTAACATGAACACTACTTCTTAGTTCATTCGCTCCGCTGCCACCTTGCCTCTTTTTCTTCATATGACCACCAGGGTACACCAGTGGCGGCGTGGCTTTTTAAGACGTGGTGTTACAACTTGTATATTTATATTAAAAAGCGTTTATGTTTTTTTATAAATTTTTTAAGTAATATTTTTTTCTTTTTGGTTGCAGGTAAGCGATGCTGTTTATTTGTCATTGTCAAAGAATACATTGAATGCTGTTAATACGTCGTAAGTAAGTACAAGTACCTACTTGATTTTTTTTTCTTTTTAGTATTTTCTATTTAAAATTATTATTGTACCAAATAAATCATTTGATTTAACAATTTAAGCATATTATATAATTAAATTTAATTCAATATTACATTATATCTACACTTCTATACTAATATATAAAGCTGATTAGTTTGTTTGGTTGAACGCGCTTATCTCAGGAACTACTGATACGAATTAAAAACATTTTTTTGTTGGATAGTCCGTTTATCGAGGAAGGCCATAAGCTATATAATATCACGCTACGACCAATGAAAAATGAAAAACGTTGCTAAATATAGCTTAAAATTTGTCCGTCCGACAAAAACTTTTGAACGGTAACTCCGATCATCATGAAATTTGGACACAACATTCATTTCGGTAAACTAAGATGAACGTACGTACTCATGTGCATGTCCCTCCTCCTCAGTCGTTCTTTTGCACTCGGGTGAAACCGGGACGGGACCACTAGTTTTTTTATAAAAGCAGTTCATTTTTCTCAGCTAATTTTATTTTTGATATTTCTTATTTTGTAACGTTTGAGCGATACATAAAGTGGTTATTTAAAGGCAGGGTTTTACTAGGAAAGCGGTACCGCCGTATAGAGGCCATTATATGACGGTGAATTACGTAACAAAAAACTTGCATAATAGTAAATGGATGTGGGTTTCTCAATAGCTGCGGCACCACCGTAAAAACCGGCATCAAATGTTTTTTTTTGTTACGTAATTCATATTACGATCGCTTAAATATGGTAAGAGTTGCCTAGTAAACCCCGTTTTAATAATGAACTGCTAAAATGATAACCAGTCTTTTTGGCTTTGCTGTAGAGAGGTAAAAGAGAGAGGCCACAGACCTGGAAAATTTTGAAAATCTTTAAGTCGGGATATTTAATGGGCTCGAAAGAAAATCAAAATCGGCATTTGTACATATTCCACGCCCTAATCACTAATAAAGTTTTTTTTTTATCTAAGTCACTCGTAATATTATATGAGAATGATGGGTTTGAAATATTGTTTCAGGTATCTACTGGAAAAATCCTTAAAAGCCAATGAATTTTTTAAATACATTTGTAACTACCCTAACAAATCAGTTGGTTAATGCTCTTTTTGGTATATGTTTATTGCACGTTTTCCCAGCCCTGTATCCGGTACGGATGGTGCATTGCATATTATGCATGTTCCGTGTGCAGTATATTGTCTAGGATCTAGTTATATGTAGTTCAGAGAACATTCGTAAATGTCACATTTCATGTAATACGTATGGGAACATGTTTCAGCTACACTATTTCAGTGTCCTTATTTACGGGCTACGAAACGACGAAAATAGCCAATTTTAACCTATTAACTGGTCAAGACACCAACTTTTATTCTACGAGTGGTAAAATTTCAGATAGCTAACGGCAGATTGTGAAACAAGGGCGTAATGAAGACGATTATAGAGTATGACGTTCGATGATGACTCGCTGTGAGTGTAAAACCCTGCTTTCGTTAACCGTATTATAGCGGCAGTAGTATGATAGTCACAAAAAACGTGTGCATAGAAGTAATTGGATGCCATTTTGTCATGTTGCGATGGTATCGGCCACGCCCATACGTAAATTTTGAACATTAATATAAAATGCGTAAGGAGCGTGACGAATCCCTTTAAAAATACAAGAAGCACACCTCAGCTGTATGCAAGTTCGGTGCAGTGACCTCTAGATTCAGTGACATGTGTCATCTTAATCTCAATATATAAAAATATTTTTAACAAAAAAATTGAACCGACTTCACACTAAAAAGTAAAAAATAATTGCGTATTGAAATGTTTTGGAGTCGGTGTCAGCAAAAATTAAATCTATTCCGAGAACTACACCGACTCCAAAACATTTCAATACGCAATTATTTTTTACTTTTTAGTGTGAAGTCGGTTCAATTTTTTTGTTAAAAATATTTTATTTTTCTCTTTTTAGTGTTAATCTAACACTAAAAATCGGTGAACATACATAAAAAACATTATGCGTGCCTTTAAAATTTGAGAGTTTCCCTCGATTTCTCCGGATTCCATCATCAGATCCTGACTTGGTTCCGATGGGACCACCTCTGAGGTGCACTCTTTCGAATAAAAAAAAAATTGAAAATCGGTTCATAATTGACGGAGAAATCAGTGAACATACATAAAAAAAAAATATACAGACGAACATAGAACCTCCTCCTTTTTGTTGAAGTCGGTTAAAAAGAAACCGTGACTGACTGACTGACTGATCTATCAACGCACAGCTCAAATCGCTGGACGGATTGGGCTGAAATTTAGCACACAGATAGTTATTATGACGTTGGCATCCGCTAAGAACGGATTTTTGAAAATTCAACCCGTAAAAGGGTGTAACGTGGGTTCAAAATTTGCATGGAGAAATCATATAAGATAGACGTATCAATTCGAAACTGCGCAGGATTATTCCCGTGAGCAAATAAATAAACACGTGTTTCATGATTTTTCAAAAACAACCTCTTCAAAGAGTGAAAAGAGATAAATGGTTTAAAAATCGACATGGGTGTTATTTTCAAGGTTTGTCGGGACGTTAATCACGTGAATGTCATCGAATTTGAAATTTATTAGGGGTCTACGTCGAGAAAGGAGAAACTATGCCAAATAATGGGAGTGCATCCGTGTTTCGTCTCAATCGCGTGAGAATTAAGCCGCGGGTAACGACAAGTAATATATATATTTTGTATTGTCACCTCTTGTATATTAACACATACGATATTATGAACAACTGCAAAAAAATACTATATAGTCAATTAATGAATACAGAATTAGGATCATTGTCAATTGCACATACCGCTAAACAAGCGGTATGTGCTTTATTATCGCTTTGTGCGTCAGAGCTGACTTTCGTTCATATAAGAAGTTATATCTAAGTTAATTTCACACGAAATCCATTCAAATTGAAGCTTTTTGAAAAGAGGAGATTCTAATCTATAAAACAGAACCATTTTTAAATCAATTCGAGTTCATAAATACTATTAAAATTGTAATTGAAAATCACAAACAGCAGTTGTCGGTTGGTCTGTACGTATGTACCTACGTCACGACTCTACAGATCGCAATTTTGGTCGGATTGCCTTGGGTTATATTTTATTCACTTTGTTTACTATCAGACCAGAACCCTATTTAAATTCACTAAAATGTGTTCAGTAGTTTAATTTTTATAAACAGTTTTATTTTATTATTTTTGACAGCTAATAGTTTAAAAAAACAATATAATAATTGCTGTGTAAATATAGTGTAATCCATAAAACAAGTGCTACACTTCTATACCGTGATAACACCACTGCACGTAGTAGGGCGCCGTGGCGTAATGGTTATGCCGTTGGATCCCCAAGGGCAAGGTCCTGGGTTCGATTCCTTACGAGATCATTAATTTTTTTCTTTTTATTTTGTTTTATTTTATTCCACTTGATATTAATTATATATTATATTATGTATAGTTCTTAATTTTTTTTATTTTTGCAAACTTAAAAAAAATATTTTTTCAATTTTTAATTATTTATTTCTTTAAATTTTTAAATCTTTTTAAATTTATTAAAAATATTTTTTAATTGTTATTTTTTTATCATACAGTGGAAAACTTGCGGGATGTGCACTTTTGGTTTTGCCAACTATAATTAATTTCTTGTCGCCACGCAGGGGCAGAGCTCCCATCGTGTATCCCCGAATCGACGCACCTCTTTTTTGTGGATAATTGGTATTACTTCTCAAAACCCGGCTACATTTTTCAAAACGAAAACGGAAGCACAAGATAAAACCTGAAAGTTATTTCGATTCGGTTTCAGTCCATGACAAACACGATACTCGCAAATCCCTAGCCACTAAAACGGTGTTAGTACGGCCCTGCTTCACAGCAATGTGTATACATATACACACATGTGCCTGCAAGCAATGTTCGAATTAAAGCATTCCATGTAATTACAGCAGTCCGTCCGTCTGTCGGTAGAGCGCTCTGTCTGTACGTGCTTTTAGCGTTTATTTCCGCGGGATCTGTCTATTAAGTCTTCTCTCGCCCAGTGTCACTCAGTCACAATACACTTACGACAAGTTCAATGCATTTTGTGTAGATACGTACGTAGTTTCGTACTGTATTAAAAGTAACTTCTATGCTTATATAAATACGTATTTGTTTGCTTGTTTGTTTGTAGGGGGTGATCTCTAGAACTACTGTACCGATTCTAAAAATTCTTTCACTAATAAAAAGCTACACTATTTTTAATTTTTTTTTAATTTTTAATTGCAACGTTTCGTTTTTTTTTTTTATTTTATTTCCTCAAAACATGTTACAATAAGTTCCAAATTTTATAAATTAATAAGGATTCCCTGAGTAATACAGGCTATATTTTATTTTGCTAAAAAGTAAAATCTCTACTAATATATAAAGCTGAAGAGTTTGTTTGTTTGTTTGGTTAAACGCGCTAAACTCAGGAACTGCTGGTTCGAATTGAAAAACATTTTTTTTGTAGGATAGTCCATTTATCGAGGAAGGCTATAGGCTATATAATATCACACTACAACCAATAGAAGCGGAGCATCAATGAAAAATGTACCTCAAAATTTGTTCGTTCAAAAACGGTAACTCCGATCATCATGAAATTTGGATACAACATTCATCTCGGTAAACTAAGATGAACGTGCGTACTCATGTCCCTCCCCCTTCTATTCAGTTTTTGCACCCGGATAAACCGGGCGGGACCGCTAGTCTTAAATAAATTTATTTAAATTTTATGGTGGAGGTACGGGTATATAGAAAAAATTTGTGCGCTCCGCTCGGCTAAACTGTAATACGGTGGAGCCAAAGGCTGCCGTGTTTCATAAGTTTTCTAAATTTTCGTCGTTTAGTTATTTTCACTAATTACGTTTTTCTTATGCGTTTCAACAACCCAGTGGATTTATCTCAACAGAACAGAGGTAATGACCATGCTTGCATGCGCGTAGCATCTAATAGCCGTATTTATGAAGATCCCACTCCAGTCCTGTCATTATTTTATTTCAATAAATTAATTGCCAGTTTTTTTGAGGTTATATTTAGTTGTCACCGTTATCTGATTCTGAATGATTACACAAATTTCTCGAGAGTACAGGCGGATCAATGGTGTTTTAAAAATAATATTATTATAATAAGCCACATTATAACATATTTAATAAGAAGTTTACGGAATATTGGTTCTAATTCTCATCCCAATTGGTTCGTTCATCAAAGCCGTAGGGATTGAAAGCAGTAAGGTTCAGGAGGACTAGACGAGGATAAGATGCAACTGTGTTAATATTGATGTGCAATTTATTTTATCGGTAATATTTATGACACGTTCCTTCCACCTCAGTACCCGGCACTTCCACCATATAAATGATTTTAACTCATTAAAAATTCTCGGTGATACTGGATATGAATATTTATTATTAAATTGCACAATGTTTGGAACTGGATATTTTCAATTTTGCTTTTCAATGAACATTCATTTATTGTGCGGTGATAGTAGATTATGCAACTAAATATTGATTACATTTCATTTACATAATAATTTATGGCTCTTCGGGAAAATATTTTTAAATGAGTTACCGGAGTTTGCAACATAGTTGCATAACTCATACTAATTAAACCGTTGAAAATAAATAGAAACAGCTATTTTAAAAATACGTGTGAACAATCAGGTTCGAATTCGGTGACAGCCTTACATAACCTCAAAAATTTTTGATGGCTGATATCGGATGGTAGAATTTTGCCTTACTTCCGCGATGCATTGAAGTCTTTTCTATGACATTTCATTGGGTCACTCTAATAGCAATTTAGGAGAGTAGGCGAGTAGTCAAGTTCGAATTCGGTGACAGCCATACATAACCTCAAACATTTTTGATAGCTGATTTCTGACGGTAGAAGTTTACCTTACTTCCGCGATACATTGAAGTCTTTTCCATGACATTTCACTGGATCACTCCAATAGCAATTTTGGAGAGACGTAGTCAAGATGTCTCACTATTAGATTTTCTTAAGCTAATGTCTTAATAATATTACTCTAATTTTTATAGAAATAAAAAAAGTAAATAATACAAAATCGCTACGATTGAACCAAGTAAAAAGAAATAATATTGATTCTAGAAATGTAGCATTTTACGTCGTTTCCCATACTTTTTATACAATAAACCCTTGAAACTAACATCACACAAAATTACATAGACGTTTACATAATCAAGTAATATACATTCTAACATTTGAAATAGAACTGACAGAAGATACCAGTGATGCGTCTTGGAAATACGATTACGCTAAAAGAATTCGTAAATTGTGTTCCGCGTTTCTTACACCACAAAACCCGATACTTCCACCATTCAAATTTTTCGAGATGAATAACTTCACCGAATAAGCGGATTGCTAATGTTTCAAATGAAGTTGATAAGAAAGAAGACAGTTTAATAAAATTGCAGCTAAAGTATGCTAATGTTTGAATATTCTCTCATTCATACACACTTTAAAAATAAGACCAGAAGACAAAGCAGCTTATGTTGATTTTTTGATAATATTTTTTAACTCGATTTCGTGTATATTATAAGAACAGGCGTCGGCAATCTATAACGCATGGGTCACCAGGAAACCCATTTAATAATTTCAAGTGTACCGCTTCTTGAGTTATATAAAAATAAATTATAAAATATAAAACAGAAACTTTGAGGAAATTTAAATAACATTTTTTATGTAATAGTTTTCTCAACATTTTAAAGACAGCTGACAGATATATTACTATTGGATTGGAAAAATCGAATAACTTTTGTATTACTTTACGCACTAGTGTGAAAAAGGGTAATTTTACTACCGCTATACAAACATGAAAAGCTGCTATTTTATAAGTTCTTTAATTACTACTACTTATATTACGAAAGCAGGAGTTGAAAAAATGTGTAATAAAATAATACTAGTGTACCCGTGCAAAACTTTTTGCATGTATCTTCATATTGTTTTAAAAATTCATATTTAAGTCCAAGCTCCCATGACAGAAAAAGTAACCCCTACGAACACCTCAAAATTATAAAGTGAAAATGGCTGAAAAACATGTAAGAAACATGTTACGCCCGCCAGACTAGTAAAAATTTGTTAATTGTTATTTTTTATGAATTTCTGAATTAAAAAAAAACATGATTTTACTTGCCAAAACACCTGCTTGAAATTTATACAATTTGTAGTAAATAATGTACCTTTTTGAAAAAATTGGTCTGGCTGACAATTTTTGTTAATAAAGTCAGACTTCATTTGTTATAAATAATTTTTTTATGAAAATACATTTCATAACACCTACTTGATTTTTTTTTAAATAAAGTTGAAGATCTCTTCTATCTAATACAACATGTCTGGCTGACAATTTTTGTTAATAAATTAGTCAGACTTCATTTGTTATAATTTTTTTTTTATGAAGTCTGTCATAGTAAAAAACATTTTTTCGCTGACAGACCAATTTTTATGCAGAAAATAGATGTCAAACCTTCTTTCAGAAAAATATTAAGGTGGTGTTTTGACACGGCCCTTGTAAAAGCTGATTTGTTTATGAAAAAACACTGTCACGGCGCTTAAAAATTGAATCTGGCATGGTAAAAAACAATATTTAGATGAAAAATGTATTAAACTATATAAAAGAGATCTACCGTATTAATATAGAATCAAAATTTTTTTTTCTAGTTAGCAACGATTATACCATATTTTTTCATTAATGAAAAAATATGGTATAATCGTTGTTAACTAGAAAAAAACATTTTTTAATTAATAATGAAAGATCCGGAATAAGCAGTTTTGTCTTCCTGACCAACGGAATATGTAAGGCGAGGCAATGCATGCATAAATTCAGGTACGTATGAAAGATGCGCATGCATGTATGTACATACATGAGTGAATAAATGTACGGATGCACATAGCAAAAGGCGTTAGAAATAATGTCATCCCTATATATTACACTCTTCAGCAAACAAATATCGTTGGCTGGTGTTACAAGTCGTTCGTGTGCACCATGCTGTGTTTCGTATGTCTGCTTGCAGCGCTGTGACTCTTTTACCTGCTCGGTGCATTACTTCGTGCATTACATAGGTATCTACATACAGGCTACGTGGTACAGCTGGCTCTATTCAACCGAACAGCGTTTCAAAGCTTTTTCACACACGTCGGTGTCGAACGTCCGGACGGTTTTTTATTTTCAGATGCTTTCACACACTCCGGTCAAATACAAAATTTAACCAATATGCTTGTAGGTAAAATGCACAACTGCTTCACTGCAATTTTAACAGACATTAAACAGTACACAAATCTACGTGCGTAGTTTCGCAGGCCACCACGGACGAGTCCGCACCGACGCTCCGTGTGAATGGTGTTGTCAGTAACGTCTCTTCCCTGGAATTCAACATGAAATTAGAATTTAAAAAGTACCTACACAAATCTACGTGTATCACGGTGCGTGATTTCGCAGACTACCACGGACGAGTCCGCACCGACGCGCCGTGTGAATGGTGTTGTCAGTAACGTCTCTTCCCTGGAATTCAACATGAAATTAGAATTTAAAAAGTACCTACACAAATCTACGTGTATCACGGTGCGTGATTTCGCAGACTACCACGGACGAGTCCGCACTGACACTTCGTGTGAATGGTGTTGTCAGTAACGTCTCTTCCCTGCAAATTATTGAACATTAAAACAGAATTCAAACAGTACACAAATCTACGTATATCACGGTGCGTC
Organism: Xanthostigma xanthostigma; assembly: GCA_963575645.1. Lineage (NCBI taxonomy): Eukaryota > Metazoa > Arthropoda > Insecta > Raphidioptera > Raphidiidae > Xanthostigma > Xanthostigma xanthostigma. The sequence goes on from OY754464.1 coordinate 15,142,662, forward strand.
GTTTCGCAGACCACCACGGACGAGTCCGCACCGACACTTCGTGTGAAGGGTGTAGTAACGTCTCTTCCCTGCAATTGAACATGAAAACAGATTTTAAACAGTACACAAATCTACGTGTACCACGGTGTGTGGTTTCGCATCGACGCATCGTGTGAAGGGTGTTGTCAGTAGCGACGCAGACGCATCCGGGGCGAGTCGGTAAGATCAAAGGTGCGGTGCGAACTTGTCTGTGGTCGTGCGTGTCAGCGCAGCCGCGCGACTCAACTTTATCGTCGGCAACCGTATGCTGGCAGTCGGTTGAACGATTTAATTTTTGAATTTTTAAATTTGTAACAAACGGGAAATCGTTAGAGAATTCAACGACATCAGAGCATAAAAATAAAAACAATGCTTGGAATGGAATTAATATGTATTTTTTGGTCAAGTATTAGTGATGACTAAATAGTACAAGGATTGCAGTTGCAACATTTTTCACTGGTCATTTTGAAAACACGAATATTTTGAACGAAGTATCTTACATCGCTCGTACTTGTACAGACCGACACGCACCGTTTGAAAATCCCCGGTGCAGTACGTGATCGTTCGCGGTTTTGGGCGACGTGTGGTGCAGTCTGTAAAATCACTAATCGTGAGAAACGATCTTTAGTCCGGTTGCTTTTGTGTTGTTTCTGAGATTTTTTGTAAATTGAATGGAAATATGACAGCCTTTTGATATACTCGTAGCTTGCATTCAATGTAAATCAAATGGCACAAATTAACATTCAAAGTAAATATGATGATTGAATTTGAAATCAAACACACTGTATAGTGTATATATGTTTGTTTGTAAATGTAACGCATCCAATTAACCGGGAACACAGCAGCCTCTAGGGCTTATTGTGCTATCTCCCAATCTCTTATGTCATCCGATCTAGTATCCTCGTTCCTTGTACTAGTTTGCACAGTCCGTGGGCTTGGTGGTTTATATAATCTTCTGGACTCATTCTACAGACTGCTTTACTGTATTTCATAAATTCATGTTATCTTAGTGCTAATTTCATGAAATGCAGTAAAGTCGTTTCGAGTTAACTGTGGATACATCCGTATATTCAGAACACATATGAAGTCCCCAAGGGACCATCAGTCCAAATGCCTTATTTTTCTGCCTTTTTGTAAAACGCTCCTGCATCGTCAGTTTATCTGTAGAATAGCTATATTGATCGACTTTTATTCGCAGCTAAGAAAAATAAAAACGTTTTGTAAAAATGCATATCCTTTAATTTCTTCGTATATACCTACCTACATAGATATATTTTAAATACCTTACCGCGACAAAGAATATTACTGAAGATTGTAATAGTTTTTTTTTATAATTCAACTTTCAGTAAAGAGGAAATTCGATTTTATCTAATAGATATTTAAAAAGAGATCAGTGTTGTTAAAAGTCGCATTTTACTTCGAAACTGAATTCTAATGAAACATTTTACATGGCGCTGATAATATCTTTGGTAGTTGATGAAGTTTAATTTTCAAATCAGTAATATTCTATTTTTAGTCTAGTTTTTTATCGGTATTACTTCAGTTCGTATCTAAAAATAAATGATACTTATTATCCGGTTTTTAAGATGACCCCATCTCTCGGTGTAAAACAGTAAAAATGATAAGCCAAAATACATTACCGTAAATAAGATTTTTTAGTAGATCATCTGTTTTCACGAACTCAATTTTTTAAAGGGAGTAATTCGAGCGTAGGTTTGAAAATTGGGCAAGTCTTCCATATCAAAATGAAATGTATTTTGAACGTGTAGTTTAGTGAGGAATATTGACATTTTAATAGCTTCGAATTTAGAATTTAATAAATAAGGTTCAGTACATAAACTCGATATGCCAAAATTTGTAACTTAAAAAACTGCGGATTATTCACAAAATTCCTCAAAAATACGTAAAAACTTAGTCTTTCGCTGTCATTTTTTGAATCTAACCAATCAGAAATACAGTGATACACGTCATGGCAATTGCTGTAGAATTACTGTATTACTATCTCATTTTGTATACACCCCCCAAACGCCCCCCCCCTTTTCACTGCGCAAAAAAACGCCATCGCATCGACACGACCCCGTCATTGTTTTTTATACACGACCCCGTAATTGTTTTTTCCAAGAACTCCCCCAAACGCCCTCCCTCTTTCACTGCGCAAAAGATAACGCCATCGCATCGACACGACCCCATAATTGTTTTCTAAAGAACTCCCTCCAACGCCTTCCCCTTTTCACTGCGAAAAAAAAACGCCGTCGTATCGAGACGACCCCGTAATTGTTTTTTAAAGAACTCCCCCAACGCCTTCCCCTTTTCACTGCGAAAAAAAAAATAATTTTTAAAAATCAATTTTCCGCACTTAAAACGGCTAATAATATTATTTAAAATAATAATTGTGTATTTCCAATAGACACTTTGCAAATCGAGTTATCGTACTCTAGCCCAAAAAATAAATAATCCAGATCATTAATTAGTCGGATTAAAATGTCATACGTGCGAGTTACACTGAAGTTTGAGGGAGAGCGTATATGGGCTGAGTTGAAGTGTGCTGAGGTACGATATACGCTCTTTCTCATACTTCAACCTACCCGTAGCGTCCTACTCGCACTCACGTAGACAATTTTCTAACCGACTGGCAGATATTTAGATCCGACCAAATTATCTAGTTTATTTATTTTTCATTTTATTAGGGTAAAAGTGGGAGAGACGCCATAGTTTTTACAAGTGCGGTATTTTATAACGAAAAATGCAATATAATCAAACTATTTATTCTTATAAGCAAAGTCACACTTATATACTATGTAACAAAATAAAACATTCGACATTATTAAAAAAAATAGAAGAGTAGCAATAAAAAATAACACAAATATCAAAATGCCATCTCTCCCACACAGTGTGGGAGAGATGCCATGACAGAAGGGAGAGATGCCGCACATGTTAGTTCACCTTTTTTAAATTTTTTTTTCGTGTAATTTCCCTCCCACAATTATTACAATGGGGGGAGTACATTGTACATGACTCGTGTAGCCATTTTAAGCATAAACGACACTTGATCCAGTCATCTTTTTTTTAGTTTTAAAGTAGTTTTCCCAACACTCAACGCATACGTTATTATCGTCCACAATGGGAGAGGATGAGGATGCCATCTTGCGTTTTCTGGCTTCTTTCAATAAATTCAGGTTAGAAGTTTTTTTGTCTAGATTTTGTGGCGATGTGAGAACACAACTCCATACCGTCTTTGTGCTTCGTTTTTTGATATTTCTCCTTTTTTCACCTTTTCTATGGCCAACTTTAAATTTTCTTCAGTCCACTGTCCCCTGACTACATTATGCTTCCTTATATATTTTCTCGGCATTCTGGAATAGTTAAAATCTAATTCAAATTAAACAGTAAAGCTAACACGATACAAGCAGTGGTGTTGTCGTCTGATAACGAGAATTCCAAACAATGAAAAAAATAATGTAAAATTTTATTAACGTAATTTGTTTTTTTTTTCTCAAATCGACAAAAATTTGTAACAATGTGCCAACAAATAGAAATATTCCAAACAATGAAAAAAATAATGTTAATGTATTTCAGTTACAGCTTTTTACCTCTTTTCACCCCCCCGTCGTCAAATTTGGGAGCGTTCCGGTAAAAAAAAAATTAGCACAACACCACTGGATACAAGGGATGGCATGTCTCCTCATTTTGGAGGATAGATGCCATACCAATAAAATATTATTTAATTTATACAATGATACTTAACTATTGTTGTAATATGTTGAGAACAAGCCTTACAACACATGAAAAAAGTTACTTTCTTAAACTTACCTCCGCTGCACTTAGAACATCCACTGAAACACAATAGAGTAGAAATTATTACTAGATAAAGTACGCAGAAAAAAATGTATCTGAAGAATACATCAATGTATCAAGCGCATCCGAACAGGCAGTAATATGTTCATTGTTAGTGTCGATCAGTAGCTATGCACAGCAAGACGCATAGCTCTATCTTTCTCACATCGTGAGATAGCAAAGGTATGGCGTCTCTCCTCATATGGCGTCTCTCCCACTTTTACCCTAAATACTAAATTTGAAGGCATTAAAATTTCAAAATTCCTCAACGACTTTTTTTGCAAATAAAATTTTAAAAATTCACACTTGGCTAGGCCCCACTACCCTTCAGTGAGCTCTTCGGTTTTGCGTTCAGATAATACAAAAGAAGTCTTGCACAAATTTTCACGCTGCCTCAAATACATACCAAAAAAATGTTTGATAATACTAATAATAATTATTATTTTCCATTTAAAGTCCGTAGTATTTATTTTCAATAATTATGAATAACGGGAATGCGGACACAGGTATAAATAAATAAATAAAGTGGAAAATAAATTATAATTTTTTATGTTTAACTTTATTTTCTAATTTAAAAAATTGTTTTTTCAGCTTTGACAAAGTCAATATTTTTGACGAAACGTAAGCAATAAAAGAAAAGAATTATACCTATGTGTCCGCGTTCCCGTTATTCATAATTATTGAAAATAATAATAATATAACTCTCCTACAATAACTTCGTCTCATCGATATTATCAAGTACTGTAATCACTTGAATCGTATCTTGATTAAAGTAAAACGAACTGTATATATAATAATGTCCTCCTTTTATCCGAGGGTGAAACATCCTCTTTTTGTTAATTAAAATTGCTTATACAAAGCTTTAATAATCTAGATTCTAGACTCTGGTGTTCATATTATAGACATTATAACTACATTATATTTCTTAATAATAACGAAGACAGCGTTGTACATTAAAAACTATAGTTTCGTATTATGCAAACTAGTTTCTCCTGGAGAGTTTTATTTATAGTCGAAACATGGTGCCTAATTAATAAAAATGTCATTCTTCATAATATCAGACAACACAATAACAAAAGTAATTTCAAATTACCGGTGGGCAAACAACAGAATTCTAATTTTTAAATTATTTAAGTCACAACAATGTTTGGCATATTTTTATTATAGTTAGGGATCATCCATAAATTATGTCATACGCTAGGGAGTAGGGGATCATCTTAGATTTGTACCAAAAATGTGACTAGAGGTTCCGGTAAATTTTAAATGTGATATCACAAAGTCAGATGTTTAAATAAAAACATTTTGCGATCGTAGTTAGAGAGCAGATATTAAAACTATGGTTGTTCACAAATTATGATATTAAAGGCAAGTAGTAAGGGAGCTAAGGACCGGTTGTAACAGAAGTAATTAGTGAAGGTTTTTCAGAACGAATTTAAAATCTTTGACGCTATATTTTCGATTTATAGTGATTCGCAAATGTCCGACTCGACTTCACAAGGAGACATCGTGGGCAGATGCCTTTTTTTATCAAAAAAATATTTATGACTTTAGACATATTTTTTTACTACTTTTCTTATTCTGTTTGTACGATGGAGCATGTTGTTACACCATTTCTGGAAAAGTTTTAATATTAATTTTCATCAAGTAACGACCGAATCTCTTATATATAATAATTACCCTTTTATTGAGTCAGGAAGTGACGTAAGCTATGTGGCTTAATTATAAATTCAATATGGCGGACGTTTGAATATGGCGGAATATTTTTTTTCTTCACAATCCCCTTGATAATAACAATACATGAGGTAAATTTTGTAAAGGAGTTAGTAAACCGTTTTGGGTACTTGTTGAAGTAAAACTTCTTTACGCACGTTTGACTTGGGGAGTAAGCTGGTGAATGCCTGACGAGAGATTTACGAAAGTGTGATCGGGCGAGGCGAACGGAAGTTGAGAGGGAGATATAAGTTGGTAAAGATAGAAAGAGAATGACAAATACTTCACTGGCTAGTGGCGCCATCAGGTGGCCGAAAATATGAGCAGTACTAACAATAGAATGACACATACTTTACTTGCCAGTGGCGCTATCGGGTGACGGAAAAAAGTTTTGTAAACCTACTTTAAGTAATATTTCATAAAGAGCTACGCTTAAAATTCAATCAGAGCTAAGTAATTGCAATGTATGTATTACTTTTGTTTTCATTATCTTTATGTTTATATTTCTGTCTTCTTACATTAGACTGTTCATTTCGTTCTTGAACAATTTTATAAATTAATATTTTGTTCAATACATTAAATATTCTACGTTTAAAGTGAATAAAATTGTAAAATCATTTTCAAGTTCATATTTTGTGAATTTTCGGGTGAATAATAACAAATTATGGCAGGAAGAAGTTTTACTTTAGTCCTGTGGTCTAAAGCACGCTCGTTTTTGCAGATATATTAAGAAATAAGTAGATAGCATTTAATTCATTTCTCGGTGATTTGAAATACTCCTTATGCATCCTTGAACGAATAGTTACTGTAAAGAATCTATTGAGTATAGAAGTAAATAAACTTTAGATTTCTTTTTGAGTGCGCAACTATTTTCCAATCACATTTCCAAGTCTCTTCCAGTCTTCAATTAAATGTCAACTTGATTTCAGTGTTTGTGATATGTGGCATGCTTCAGTCGTTTCCATTATTTTTCTCGGAAAAAATTGCTGATGCAGACATAAAAAAAGTAATGCTGGATGTGAAATGTTATTTTTATGTTTTATAGACATTTTTAACGTACATTTTGCATGTCAAAGCTTACTAGTTGCCATTAGTTAAATATCCGTAAAAACTACGTTGGAAATGTACATACGATATGACGTCTGTGCTTATGTGTGTGTTAAAACCTAGAAGGCTATGAAAAGCCGGGAACACCTATCCAAAACGTTCTCTTGTTTCTCGTATACAGAGAGTGTTTTGTTTTGTATAATAAATGGAAGTGTTTTTACACTTTTTTAGGTAAGGCACAAATGTTCATAATGCATACATGTACATTACATAAAGGCTGATTCACAATCATTTCATTACTTGAATGGAGATTTCCATGTAGTTGAAAACAAATGACATTCTTAAATCTTTTAAGTTTGAAAATCATACTGGAAACTGAGCATAAAACAATGAGTTAGTTTTTAGATTTGTGATTAAAAGTAATAAAAAATTGAAAATTTTATTGGTATTAGGTCCAGACAGATCTGGTAGCGTGCAGTCTTAATAAAATTTGGGTGTAATAAAACTTAAAAAAGCGGACTTAGAAGTAAAAAAAAATTGTTAAATATAAAGATTTTGTTCAACAGCGATAGGAATTATCTCAACTCGATTTAATTTTTTTTAAATAAGCTTAAAACAAGAATGACTTATTAAAAAAATTATATTATATCGAGTTGAGAAACTTCCTATCGCTGCTGTTGAATCAAATCTTTATATTTAAAAATTATTTGTTACTTTTTAGTTCACATTGCTATAAAACGGTTTTTTTACCTTTTTTTAAACTCTAATTTTAATTATAAAACTAAAAAAACAATACTTTAAATGATTATGGAGTAGACAATGCAACGTACATCGCTGTACGTCTTGTTATCTGCTTACAGTAATTTTTCAAGTTAATTAATTTCTACAAATTATTTGTATACTTATAAATATTTATATAAATTACTGTATTGTCATGGGCTCTTAATACGTGTGCAAAAGTTCAAATTATTCAGACGTCTGAAAGGGGGTGAAAATGCATTTGAAAGATTCCGTCACATAGATCCATACGTCTACAGGTCAAGCTATAAAATTGGTGTTAAAAATAGACAACGCTTAATTTACTCTATGGTTTAAGAATATTATAAGGTTTAAGAATATTATTTCATCATCATTGAACATAATAAACACCAGTAAGATGTCTGTTTTACATTATTTTATTTTATTTAACAATATGCCTGTCAAAGGTTTATTGTATTCTTCCGCTTGTAGTAGGGTTGGGTAACTCAGATCTGAACCGGTTCAAAGAGGCGGCTCCGACAGAAGATCCGTGAGAGCCGACTCACTTTTTTATGAGCCGACGGATCAACGGATCCGCATAACTCAGTGAAACACTTAACACACAGAAGCAATAAGTATTTGTCAGCTCAAATGACTCATACATCATATATGTCTGGCTATGCATTCTATACAGGTATACATTATACAATCAAAAACAGTGTACACACTACGCACAGGCGGTACAGTTATTACAGTGTTTTACTTAAGTCACAACTATTTAAGGTATATTGTAATATGCTTTCTGTAACATAGCAAGTAGCAACCTGTAAAACCCCGCCTTATAATATGTGAGTCAGTCACTGGCATAATATTACGTGATATGATTGACTCAACTAACTCAGTGGCTCAGTTGACTCGAATAACATATTCAGAATTTGGCTCTTTTTGAACCGATTCAGGGAGCCGGCTTACATACGGGATCCAGTTGCAAAGATGCAGATCACTAAAAGACCCGTTTATCCCATCTCTAGCTTGTAGTTAGAAATGATTCAAAGGAATGACTGTTCTTGCGTTTAGACGATTGCGTAGGTCGTACATACTATTGCTCAGCTGAGAACTCTTTTAGGGAGAGCCGACTGTATATTCATTTTAGCCCTTTGATTGAGATCGCCATTTTCATTGTAATTTGAAATCGTTTTTAAATAGTACATCCGACGGACGCATTATAATATTCCATATCGGTGAAAAAGCTATGAGGACATCTGACATTTCCATTGCTGTTTTTTTTGAGCACTTGCATTTGGTACAAATATCCATCCACTGCATGTTTTAACTTTGCTTTTGTTCAGTGTGACATAAATATCACAAACGACACGATGTGTTTTTTTTTAGTGTACATTTACATTTTAATCAAATGAAATTAAATTGATATATAGGAATTGAAATGTCTGTTTTTATTCTTTTTTTTTTGATACGTATAAAACGCTATAACATTTGTCTGTTTTCTCATTTTTTAACACCCTCGTTCATATTCTTATAGTTCACACTTTAGACTAGGCTTGTACAGCATTTAATAAAAGCATTTTTTTGAACTAATGAAGAAGAATTTAAAGTAGTACTGTCGATACCACAAGTATCAAATATGTGCTCAGACACATTTGACTTCAGTAGTATTTAGACTTGATAACGCCACGTAAAAGTAAAGGAGATAGAGGTATACTGACAGTAACTCTGTTTTACTCAAAATATTAGATCTTGCGTATAAAGCTGTAGTTACAAGTTTTATACGTATGTTTTTAAATTAAGGAGGTTGAGCCGTTTTACGAAGATAATGAAAAAAATCTGAAATAAAGTTTTTTTTAATAGATTTTTTTATGACAAAATTTTCTGTAAAAAATTCAAAATCATTAGGAGATTTATAAAGTTAAAAATAAAAAAAAAACTTTTTACATATTGTAGTCTTATGGAAAATATGTCAACCTAGCATGCAAACGGTACATTTTATTTTTTTGCAAATAACCAAATAATGTCAACAGTTCCTAAAACTAACTATGTAAAGCATCGATCTCTTACTCATATTTTAATATTTTTTCCAATTTAATTAGGAGACTTTGAATCAATAAAAAAAAAATATTAAACCTTAGCACTTTTCGATTACGGACTTTTATTCTTGACAATTTTAACTGAATTTTCAACTTTTAAATGATTTAACTTTAATTTTTATTACTTCTAATTTCTTTTTTTAATTATTTACTGCAAAAAATATGTAAAATTCAGATATTTACATCAATTTATTTTTTCTAACCTAACTTTCTACAAAAAATTCAAAAGTTAGTCCATTAAGTAAAATACTGAAATAATCAATTAATATTAAAAAAAAAATATTTATGCCTTTATGATAATAATTTATTAGTATCATCGACTTATAACCTTTTGTAAAAATTTATTATGGAAATAGAATTTGACTTACTTTTGATGACTGTAACGCATCAACCTCCTTAATGTCAGAGTTGCCCCATATAATAAATAACGAGATTAAAAGTACATTTTTGCTAATTACTCTTATCACATGCTCTGAACCTCAATTTTTAAAATATCAAAATGTTTGAAAATTTTTCTCTTTCTGTTGATAAAAAATTCATTGAAATCTGAACAGTATTTTTTGTGAAATTTAATAAAATATGTGATTTCTCATAACGTTGTTGTACAGAATTCAATTACCCTCAAGAATATATATACTTTTACATATTCAGTGGGTTGCGTCGTAGCTGGGACCTGCTTGTTCCAAAACCTGTATTTGGGAAGAAAGACAAACAACAAATATCTTTATTGAGATTGTTTGTTTTTTTTTTTATTTTGTATTTTTTCCCATATTAATACTTTGTATTATTTAATGTTTTTGTTTTTTTTTTACACTATGCGGTCGGTTAACGGAACGCTGTCCAAAAAATTTTTTTGTTAAATTATTGTACATATTTTATAAGTAATAAATTTTATCTTATCTTATCTTTATTGACTGAACTATAAGTTTAAGAATTTTGCAGTAGTCAAGTGAAATTTATATATTACTCTCAAAAAAGAACTAACAATTTTCGAGAAGTTTTTGTTGATTTGTGAATAGATGTCAACATACAGCTGATATAACAATTCCAGTGAAGAAGTAATGACATCGAGCGATAGACAATGTGCGAAAAATATATAATCGTGAAAACAGTATACAAAGCAGAGCGGAACTATATGTATATTTTATAGCTTGAAATGTTCGTGCTCGTACGTTAATGTGCGTCATAATAGGCACACATAAAACGTTATCCATGCCTGCTATAAGCAAATTTAATGTTTTCTCTCTTTTACATGTGTCGCGTATTTTTGAATGGAGAAGCGTTAACACTCATATTTTATATCCAAAGTTGTTTTGTAAAATACATAATAGCTTAAAGCCTTCCTCCTTCATATCTCTAACGAAATTATAAAATATTTGGATTGTTATTTTATGTCTTCTATATCCAGTTTTATTTTTATTATGATATACGAATAATATTAGTATACGCCTATATCGCATAAAGTTTTTATTTATATTTATGTTGTGGGCAAGAAATCAGGAATTTTTAAGGTGTGTATACAGAAAATTAAGTCTATTTTTAACGTTCCGTACTTCAGAATGAACAAACTGGGTTGTTAGATTGTCTGTCTATCCGTCAGGACTTTAACCATTCCAACCCACAAGTGGGGAATGGTATTAGTTTAGGTCAAAAATCACTTTTCAAAAATTTTACAATATCTTTCCGTTTTGAGGTCTCCCGAATCCAAAAAACATATTTTTTGAAAAAGTCTGTGCGTCTGTTTGTCTGTGAACACGATACAGGTCAAACGGATGAGCGGATTGAAACCAAATTTTGGGAGGATGTTTGATATGCAAATATGAAGAGCCTTATTGTTTTTGGGGAAAATTGGCGCATGCGCAGAAAATATATACCTATGTTAAAACGTTATTTTTTGCACTATGATCGTACACTTTTCATAACGGTTTATTATTTTAGTTACTTTTACAAGAAAGTTTTGTAAATTTTTTTTTACAAATTTCCAACTTTCGTAAATATTTAGAAAATAATAAAAAATTAGCTGATCTTTTGTTCTGTATCTGTCAAAAAGAAATCAGTTATACAGCGGACGATCATGTTTCGGTTAATTTTTACATAACATATTATGTGGTAACCGTGCATATCTCAATACTTAGTACTAGCCTTTACCCGTGTAAGAGAAATTTTATTTTCTATTTTATAATATGTTAAATGTCAATATTGTTGAGGTTGGAAAGGTCCCGTCTCCCAATTGGCTGGATTTTCTCACTCATCAGGGTTGACCTAGAATCTTGAAATATGACACGAAGGAAGGTTTTATAGCACAAGTAAAGGAAAATCTTTCGAAAATCATTAATTTATAATTATACGTGGAATTATTACGTGCGATAAACTTAACTTTTATTAAATTATTGTAACGGCACCAAACCCTCAGGGCACGAATTTCACTCGTACTTGTTCGTTTCCTTTTATTTATATAGATTTTTATTTTTTCATTGCAATTATTATTATATATTTATATGTATATAGATCGTAAGCCCAAACAATCTTGACGAAAATAAAGTATAATAATACTTCTAAATTTTCTCAATCTTTTACCCATAGTGTATTATAGTATAGGATGAAATTGTATACATTTTATATCTGCTCCATTTATACCGTAAAATAAATGGAATTTTAACAATAGTAATAAATTGAATCGAATGAATAAGTGTACGTAATAAAAAAACATCAAGATTAAAAAGCATTCGTCAGTTGTGTGCGGAGACGCACTTTCTGACCTAAAGAAAACACGCCGATAAATTTTACAATTTTAATAAGAAAAACCGAATTGAAGTTTTACTCAAGTTTGGAACATATTTGAAACTTTTTTTGCGTTGATTAAATTAAACGATATGATTTTCTAAACTACATAAAAAAAAATTCCAGCCAATCGGGCGACGGGACCATTTCAACTTCAGAAATATTGACATTTGATATAGCATAATATAGACAAGAAAATTTTTGATACGCGTGAGGTAACGCGGATGATGGCTAGTATTCAGTATGATACTTGCTATTCGGTGCCATGGTTCACAAGATGTTCCACGTCATGTAAAAATTAATCAAAGCATGCTTAACTAGTTTATTTCTGACAGATCTACAAAACGAAAGAACAACTGATTTTTTTTTATTTTCAAAATATTTCCGAAACTAATTAGTATAAAGTTTAGAAATTTTTTTTAATGAAACTTTCTTAAAAAATAAATAGAATAATAAGCCGTTATGAAAAGTATACCATTATTATATAAAAAACACCTTTATAGCATATATCTCTTCTACGCATGCGCCGATTTTCCCCAAAAACAATAGGGCTCTTAATATTTGCATACTAAAGATCCTCCTAAAATTTGGTTTCAATCCGTTCATTCGTTTGACCTGTATCGTGCTCACAGGCTAACAGACGCACAGACTTTTTCCAAAAATATGTTATTTAGATTCGCGGGACTTCTAAACGAAAAGAGATTGTAAAATTTTGAAAAGCGGTTGGTTTAGTAAAATGTTACTATAAATCATCAATCATCATTAAAATCATTTTTAACACAAAGTCATTGTTTCAGTTTTTATACAATTTTTAATTTAATTTTTAATTTAATAAATATAAATTAAAACGATATTTCATGGTTTACAGTTCAATTTTCGTGATTTATAAATTTAAACACATGCGAAAACTGTTACTAACTGAAGCACTAAAGGCTTTCTTTCAGGTCTGATTCAACGTGTATCTACTATGCAAAATTCGTACGGTGTATATTTTCAGGAGACAATTTTTCATTACACTCAATTCGATTAGAACGAATCGATTCAGCGTTGCTCGTTGTCTATCCCTGGTGTATAATACACACACTTATACTCTATCCTCCTTTACTACGTGCGCATACAGGTTGTTTCAAAAGTCAAAAGTACATACACTCTTCTATCCTCTTTTACCACAATAGGTCATGTATTCATGCATGTATTTTTTATATTTTTAATAGATTATTTAGTCAACCATAATACGGAAAAAAATTGATAATCATTTAAAAATGTAATGTTATCATAAGAAAAAAATTATTAAATTTCACATTCAAAAATAGACAGTTTAAACAATCCGCCATGTTGGCGGGCTTATGTGACGTCATGATATATGATGCATGTCAACCTTGATGTCAAATTGTCAATGTTCTAAATCAGAGGTTCCCAAACTTTTTTGTCTCGTAGACCACTTGCCATGTTTTTCGGTTTTGATTAGACCCCCTGCTTATCTGATATTGATTTTTTGCAAATTCGTTAATTTCAAATGTATTTTTGACAACCGGTATAGTGCTACTCACTTTGAAAGATTTAAATTTATAACGGTAGTGAAATGTTTAGTTTAATACATTTCTTAATTAGATTCAAATTAAAATTTAATTTCTGTTACATAAAATAACTAAACAAAAAATAAATGCTCTTAGTGTGAGGGATGAGCCTGATGCTTTAATAATAAATTTTCAACATTTGGCATCAATTTAGTTAGATTTAATCTTAAATCTCTTCGGTTAACGATGTCCAGTTTGTTTCTTTTTTTGTTAGGAGATTCACTATCATTGACCCCCAATTTTTTTCCCGCTGACATGGACTCCTTGCAAGTTGTCGTCGACCCCTGATATAGACCACTTTGGGAATCACTGTTGTAAATGAAGTTTATTTGTTGTTTTTTCTAAATACTGACATAATCTAATTGTGAGACGACACAGTCGCCATGGAAACTGTTATTGATATATACTCTGACGTCACGCTGCATTTTGAAAATTCGAAAATGGAATACATGGCGACCCTGCCAGTTAAAGACAAACAATACGTTCCCAAAAATGTGAATCCAAGCTTTTGTGCCTGAAGTTAAACTTCTAAACGCTGTAATTATTATTAGGCCATGGCTCTGAACAGTTCCGGAGCTCGTGTCTGGTTAAAATATGGCGGCTTAAATGAAATTCGGCTCAGTTTGATTTTAGGGTCACTCTCTATACAAACAGAGCACTATGTCGATAGGTACGTGTACAAGTGTTGGATATATAAATCTATTTACCATGCCACCACATCACCACACCGCCACTGTATATTGCTAGTGTAGACTGATATAGCTAGGTGTGTTCAACTTATAATTTGAAAGATCCAGCACAAAGCCTGTAAAAACATTCGTTTGCGCCTGCCTTGTGAACTTGAAGAACAATTTTATACAGAGTAGTATTTTAAAGTTCGCACCAAATCTTAAATTAAAATTAAATAAAATATTTTAATGGTAATTTTACACATTAACTGGTTTATTCTATTCATATCCGTGTTATTGAATGACTGTATGGGTATTTTTTCAATCCAAATACCCATGAACATTTACAGTCATTTACACATTAACATTTTAAAAAAACTAATTATAGTGATGGGTCAACTCGACTTACTAATTCGAGTTAACTCGAGTTGCGCTTAGCTCGAGTTAATTCAATTTGGAATCTCCTTAACTCGAGGTTGTGAAGAACTAGCTGTTTTGTTGTTAATAAAGGTACTTACTATCACTTAAACTAATACCAAAATTTGGTTTTAATCTACTCAACCGTTTGACCTGTATTGTGTTCACAGACAAACAGACGCACAGTCTTTTTCCAAAAATAAGTTTATTTGGATTCAGGAGACCTCAAAACGAAAAAATATATGTAAGTGAGTTTTGACCCAAATTAGTACCATTCCCCACTTGTGGAGTTGAAATGGTAAAAAGATGATTAGCACCCTTTAACTAGCTTCGGGTTCTGAAGATGAAAATACATTTTTCGAAACGCCGATCATAAGCGTCTTTTTTAAATTGTTCCTCTACCAAACGTTTCCCCGATCGCGATTTGTTGATTAGAAAGATACAAAAAATTTCTCAGCATCTAAAGAGATCAATCCGTCTGCGCATAAAGAATGCAGTTCTATCAGAATTCATGGGTATCGTACGACTTGAAACACGTTTTCCCACCATCAGTACCGGGACTTCCACCACGTGTTATTTTTGTTCATTTTTAACTTATTTTAATATTATAATATCCAAAATATCACACTGGGTTGCACAAAGCATTGTCAAAAAATCTGATTTAACAATGCCCTTAGATGGTAACAAGAAGGGCATTATAGAATTTTAAATAGATTCTGCTCGTAAAATAATTGATCCGTTGAAACGATATTTTACCATCCCAACCCACAAGTGGGGAATAGTTTAGGTCAAAAATCAATTTTCAAAAATTTTACAAAATCTTTTCGTTTTGAGGTCCCCCGGATCCAAAAAACAAACATTTTTAGAAATGATTCTGTTAGTCGGTCAGTCTGTGAATACGATACAGGTCAACGGATGAGCGGATTGAAACCAAATTTTGGAAGGATGTTTTATATGTAAATATGAAGAGCTTTATTGTTTTTGGGGGAAATCGACGCATGCGCAGAAGACATATGCTATAACGGTGTTTTTTATATAATGGTATACTTTTCATAACAGCTTATTACTATTTATTTTTTCAAGAATGTTTCGTTACATTTTTTTTCTAAACCTTATAATTTCGGAAATATTTTGAAAATAAAAAAATTAGCCGCTCTTGTTTTATGGATCTGTCAGAAATAAACTAGTTAGGCATGCTTTGATTAAATTTTACATGACGTGGAACATATTATCTAGGTAACCATGGCAACGAATAGCAAATATCATGTTGAATACTAGCCATTACCCTCGTCTTCTCACGCGATATCAGAAATTTTATTTTCTTATTTATAATCAAATTTCAACATTTTTGAAGTTGGAATGGTCCCGTCGCCTAATTGGCTGGAATTTTTTTGTATAATTTTCACTTCGGAACGGCATTTTTTGCACACTTTTTGATCAAAATTTAGTTTGAAAAGCAATATTTTTCCATATTGATAAAGCATTTGTTTTTATGTGAGTACAAAAAAGGAACTTTCACGTCGACATTAAACTGCTTGCATGTACAAAAACTGCAATTTTATGATCACAATCTAAGGCCATTGTCAAGTCAAATTTTTTGACAACGCTTTCTGCAACCCAGCATTAGGCCTAGTTTATATGAGAGGCGTTCAACGCGCGTTGGCCCAACGCGCGTTTACAGCTTCTATACAATTGTATAGGACTGTTTATATGATAACGCGCGTTGGTGGCGCGTTGAACGCGCGTTATCATATAAACAGTCCTATACAATTGTATAGAAGCTGTAAACGCGCGTTGGGCCAACGCGCGTTGAACGCCTCTCATATAAACTAGGCCTAGTCTTAACAAAAATTCTTGCAATTGTAAACCACGAGTTATTAGTTTTATTTAATAACAACTTTACGGATTTTAAATGTCGCGACCCTCGGTAATGCAATGTTACCCGTGTCTTGTTTCAGAGCATTCAGCCATCTCTTATTCGGCTCCAGAATTCAGATAGATACTTGCTATGCTCTTGAAATACTCAACGAGCAGACGAGGCGGAGAGTCATGTCAAGTTTCATTGAACGTACCCAATAAGTGATCGACTCTTTCTCTCTCCAACCGACTTGTTGTCTTCATCTTTCTCATTCACTCACCGTGCCTGTGGAGTTGTAGTTTAAGTTTATTTTAAAATGATAAATGTTGCTATTTGGCAACATCGGCTTGTATACAAATAGTTGCTTGATTTGATTAATTCAAGCTAGAGATTTTTCGTTCAAGCATCTTTTCTTACAATTCCAGAAATTTTATTGTTCGGATTTTTTCACTTTAGAAAATTATGCTTTTGTTTTATGCTTGCTCTAATTTAAAAAAAAAACAAGATCTTTGACGTGAAAACATCTATTCGCTCGTTGAGTACAGTGATAGCCTACAGTGATTACTAACAATGCTTCAATAACAGGATGTCTTTACGAATTCGTCGCGCAGGATTTGTTTTGCTTGTGACGTCATCGTTTAGCTAGGACGTTGATTCGGTTGGCATTTTAATGAGCTAGGAAACAGTAATACTCGACGTTTTCACGATAAATTTACGGCGCGAATCCTAACTGCGCCTTTCTGTGTTTTTTTTAATGAAACCTCTTTTAGCGACACGTCTATTTGAAATTTTCTGTGACGGTAAAGGTGATTCAATAGCGGGGAAATATAACCTTGAGCGCGAGAAAGGAAGGGGAAATTGTATAAACTCAAAAATTAATGTTGCCTATGGAATTTGGTAGAAACTACTAGAACCAACAACAATGGAAACAGGTCAGAACACCCGACCTTGTAAAGGAAAGGAACTCGGTGCGTAAAGCAAGTAGCCAAGTTAGACCCGATTTCTTAGAATCGCTTGGAGAGAACAATAGAAGAAATCTCGATTCGTCCCGAACATTCTAGAAGCATGGACCGAAAACTATATAAGGAAGCAGAGTGAGCAAGTCAGTCAGTTAGTATTCGAGCTGTTCGTGATACAGTGCTCTGGCATTACGATATAATTAATTATTACGACATAAATACTATTGTGGAAATAAATTATAAGTCTAGTGAGTGGTTTTAAATAAATGACTTATAGTTAATAGACAAGTGTGCTGATAAACTTTGAGGTGTGTTCCTGTGTGTTGTAAATATTTCTTTGTACATAATTTAGAACTATTTACGCTTTCGTTTGTGTGTTTTACTGTTTGTTAAACATCTATTCTTGTAAATAAATAATTTCCGCCACGGACAACAACAGTTTTGTTACATTAATATATCGAGTACATTTGGTTTGTATTTAGAAAAATGTCGTTTTTAAAGTAATGATACTTTTATTATAATATGAGAATTGAAATTTGAACACTACAGTGTGTTTTATTATCACTCGAGTCTTTTATTAGTCCTGCCAGACTCCATCATCTTATGCCATTCATACTATAAATATGTAAATAATATAATAAAGAAAAAATAAAGAAAATAAAAACACGTCCACGTAAGCAAATATTGGATGCATGCAGAGAGAGATGCATCACGAACAGAACAGCGGCGTGTATGACACCACATTCCGTGATGACGTAGTGCAGTCGTTCATTTATCGCAATCTTTTCTTTACTACACGTTCGACGAAAGAAGATTATGTATCCTATAACTTATATACGTACCTCATATCTGCAGGTGCAAGACAAAACGGCGTATGTCAGATTTTCGGTAAGGCCCATTGAATGTAATCTTCTAAATGACTGATCTATCAACGCACAGCTCAAACCACTGGACGGATTGGGTTGAAATTTAGCACACAGATATATTATTAAAAAATTGTAAAAGTTATAAACATTTTAGTAAAAGGAAAAAGAGGGGTTTGGTTTTTTGCGAATATCTCAAAAACTATTGCAGATATCTGAAATTACAAAAAATATTCTAAAAGGGCAGAAAATTTCCTACTAAGAAGTCCCGTCTCCTGAAACTCTATACAGCCTATATTTCAAATTTTAGTTCAGAGGTGAAAATAGAACCAAAAAAATTTTTTTTCTATTTTTTATATAATTTTCAATATTTTCGTGTCTTTAGCTTGTCGTATAAAAAATAGAAAAAAAAAACATTTTTAGGCCTATTTTCACCTCTAAATTAAAATTAGAAATACTGGTGGTAGAGTTTCCGGAGTTCCGGAGATGAGACTTTTTTGAAGGAAATTTCCTGTTTTTCAAAATATTTTTTGTGATTTCAGATATCTGCAATGGTTTTTAAGATATTCGCAAAAACGAAACCACTGTTTTTTCTAAAATATGACTAATGGTGGTATAAATTCAATTCTCCATTTTCGACAAAAGACTATGTTTCATTAAAATTGGTTCAGTAGTTTCTGAGAAAAGTGCCTGAGAAATTCTTAAGATTTATAGTTGCAAGTTGCAAGTACCCAACCCTTTGTTCACAAACGAATTTTTCTCTTACATGGACAAACAGCATTTTCGGTTATAATATTATGTCCACCACTCGAGTGGTAGATATGTAACTTAAAATGCTGAGGTCACCAGCGTCTACTCTCCCACTCGAGCATCGCGGATGACGTCTCGTGCAAAATTTATTCATCAATTTGTAATGTTGCAGTTTAGAAATTTTTAATCTTTAACTTCTGAAATTTTCTTTTGTGGTAGGGACACTGACTTTCTATACATTATGTTTGTGCATTTTAAATTTGATGCATGCACTTTTGTCTTTTAGCTAAACAGAAATTGATCTCTAGTCATTATACTTGAAATGAACTTTATCAAATTATTATCTGGTCTTCTTTGTTTATAGCGTTCTACTTGTCTCTCTTTCTTATATTTACTATGAATTTATCATCATTTACTTCTTACGTTGTTTATAAAATGTATACAGAGTGGGTAAAAAATAGTAAACTACTTGTGAAAAACTTCTCTAAATCATCTCGGGCATAAATTTTTATGATACTTGGCTAAGTTAGTATCCGTAGCTTTACGATGAAAACAAACATAATGGATTAGCGATGTAAAGCAATGTGTTTTACGGATAGTGAATGTTTACTATAAAAAAATACCATGTAGCTCAGTGAACGATTTCCCCCTTCGGCTACTTTGTTCGGCTTTGCCCGAGTAACTTCGCTCATTCGCTAGAATTTGTAATAAATTGTCCACGATCGGTTCGTATCAAAGTTTATCGAACACAATATAACCTCACTCTGTAGCACATATCTACAAAGACAAAATGTTTAAAATATAATTTTTGATTAATAAATAGGCAAAATATGTATATATATTTATTAGCATAATTTATAATACATTTAAAAGGATTTATTAACCCTACATTATTTCCCGTTACAAAATGCGGCAAAATTCGAAGAAATGTATTTTTGATGCAAAAACAATTGTTTTCATTTTAAACGTCAAATAGTTGTCAAAAAAAAAGAATTTCGATTAATGCTCCGTCTTTGTCGCACTCACTAACTTTAATCTCGCTTTCAACTTCCAATATACGAAACGTAACTCTCTCTCTTACTATCTTCACTAACTTATATCTCCCTCTCAACTCCGTTCGCCTCGAACGATGACGCACCGTTGCGATGATGCACTTCCGTAAACGATATCGTCAGGCATCGCGATGATGCACTTCCGTAAACGATTTCGTCAGACATCGCGATGATGCACTTCCGTAAACGATTTCGTCAGGCATTTACCAGCTTACTCCCCAAGTCAAGCGTGCCTAAAGAAGTTTTATTTGAATAATCACCGATATCTGTGTACACAGAACATGTTCATATTATAACTCACACAGTGTTATGCTATGATGCAATATGTAATAAGGAAATATATTGCATTATTCAAGTTTTATGTATGCAAGTCGAGAAAACACTGCAGTCTTCTGCAACAGCAAACTCCGGCTTCTTACATAAACAAGCGACACATACTCGTAATGCAAACTAATGACTTGATGTTGGTAATTGTTTATTAAATTTATTGTATGAGAAAAGCTCCCTCTTCCGCGCCATTGTCTATTGTTAAGTAAAATGTATCTAGTTTGTAGCAAGTTTTATTAATTGGCTCAAAGAGACTTCAACAAACCACATAATATTTCAAATTAAAATTTACAAATTTTTAATAAATATATTTATTCAACACGCGTGAGTAATATATAATTTCGAGGCCCTGCTAAATTCGGGAGAAATAATAAATTACTTCATGTTGACGCGTAGAGTGCTAATTATGAGCCGAAACTGTACGATAATGTATTACTGCATAGTTTCTGGACCAATAGGAACGCGGTAGCGAGCCGAAACTGTACGGTAATGAATTATTACTGCATAGTTTCTGGACCAATAGGAACGCGGTAGCGATTTGTATATATGAAAACAGCATCGCAATTCAGCGAAAGTCAGGGCCATCTTGTGTGCAACGAGGGCGGTGGGTACGTCAATCAATGAAGTGATTTATTATTTTTCCCTCTTTTATAAAATTTATAAAATTTATAAATTTTACAAACATTTTAAATGTATTTAAGTGTTATATCATGTATGAAAACGTTTCCAAAAATACTAAAAAATATAGTATGTCAAATTATATAGTAAAGGAATAATGTTTAATAAAATACAGAATAATTTGATTACGTGTTTCCTTACACCTCTGGTGATTGGCGTCAGGTACGGATGTTGTCACAGCAATTTTCCACATCTTCATAATTTTATTATTATAATATAACCATGCCTCAAGTGCCTGCGAAATATACCGAGTGAATTTGCGAAACTTTGCGCAGGTTTCAAAACCTGTTCAAATTTATAGTGTTTGATTGGAGTGCATACTGGGTTTTGACATATAGGCGGAGTTTTGGTGAAATGTAATGTTGAATCCGCCATTTTCCATACTTATAGAAATACTAACAGCATGTAAAATGTTATGTGCTTATGGTTTGTATTTCTGTTACCAGATGTCGTACCGTTTTATGTCAAATCTCATACATCGTTTATCTGGCGTTTTCATGATTTCTCTTTCACAAGCCTCCGGTTTTCTGACTCTATTCTGAGAACTGGTAAACGTTTCAACTGAGTTTTCAATTCATTATTAACTTGCGGTCCGGTCCGGCTTCGCCCGAATTTGTAGATTGCCACCGTTTTTTCGTCGACATGCAAAATTGGTCTTCACGGAAAGCGCTTTTATTTTAACGCGACAATATATAGCATATGCCCGTGCTGAAGGTCCATTCTAAATATTGGTGAAAAAGTTTTGAAATCGGATGAGTAATTTTGGAGAATACCTCCTACCTCCTACATCCAAGCTTACACACTTTATCTCTTTACTAGCGGTCCCGCCCGGTTTCACCCGGGTGCAAAAGAACGAATGGGGAAGGGAGGAACATGAGAACGCACATTCATCTTAGTTTACCGAGATGAATGTTGTGTCCAAACTTCATAATGATCGGAGTTACCGTTCAAAAGTTTTTGTCGTTAAAAAGTAGTATTTATACTTTTTTTAAGTAATAACATTTCTTTCAATACATATAATAAATATTTAAATTTAATTAGTCGTAATAAAATTTAAAAAAATTGAAATGTAAGCCTTGGAAGAAAGCAATGTAGAAAATAAAAAAAATAAAAATATATTCGCCTATAGCCTTCCTGGATAAATGGGCTATCCAACAAAAACATTTTTTTTTCAATTCGAACCAGTAGTTTCTGAGATTAGCGCGTTCAAACAAACAAACTCTTCAGCTTTATATATTAGTATAGATAATGCAATTTGGAAGTCACAGATAACTAGCAATATTGTGTTTAATAAAAGAATGTTTCATTTATAGAGCCGTTTTATGTGAATCTTCCATTCGCGTTATAGTGTTGATATTTCCGAAAAACCTTCTTAGCCCAATCATAGTCGCGTTAAAAAGTTTACCTAGTTTCATGAAAATAGAGTGTATTTAAACATATACGTATCCTAAAATTCACCAGCTAATTTCTGACTCAACATCAGATCGAAAATGTCTAAAAAATTTAGCTTTAGCTGTCGATTTGTGTAACATTGATCTGTTCATATTGACTGTAAATTCATTATGAAATTTTTAACCAATAACAGCGTCAGTTCTGTTTTCACAACATTTTTTTAATCCCGTTTCTGTTGACTCGCTAGATTTGGCAATTCTTCCGATACACATAATGTAGGGGGTGCAGGCGATATGTCACACGATGTGCTTGTGTAGCAAATATACGCTACATATATCTGCGGCTAAAAAGCTAAACTGCTTATGTCAAATTTTTATTAAGTACTAGCGGCCCGGTCCGGTTTCACCCGTGTGCGGTAGATATATTTTGTGTTATTGGAAAATTCTGCAAAGTTTATTTAATTAAGAAACGACGACAGCCCCAAAATGTGCGAACCAATAGCTTTGAACTGATGTTGCTCGGTGGCAGTGCCCGTCATTATCAAAAGACAAATATAGATATACCTATAATATTAGTAGAAACGAAAAAAATAAGACATTGATAACGTGCTAAAAACGATTATTTGTTTAGGTCTTAAATAAGTAGTAGATAAGAAAACGGTCTGCTTTTTTGTAAAATGTGTGCTGGTTACACTATTTATAAAAATTAGAGCTGTTACAAACCGTATGTATTCGTTACTGAGTAACGGGTACATCGTCTGACTTGAAGTAACGTATCGTTACTTACAAATTCATTTCGGTTCTCGCATCTTTCGCATTCACGTCAGTTCGACTCGTTTGATGCGGTTATACGTTATACGAACGAAGTCATACCGTATCACGTATGCGACGCGTCTCGATGTGAAACTACATGCTTATGTTCTCTGATGCTTATTGCTTGATGCTGTTAGTGCACGATTGTATGTCGTATGAAAAGTAACGAGTAACGTAACGATACGAAAGTAACGGGTACTGGTTCTTTAAGTAACGAATACATACGGGTACGCAATTTCTCGTTATTTTTACAGTTCTAATAAAAATTGAATGATATTATAATTTTGATAAAAATAATACGATTGACATATTGTGTTGCTGGTAAAAATTTCAATAAAAGAAACGAAACTTCACATCTTTTGTTGATAGTTTGTTCGTTGTTTTCAAATGTTCTAATTCCAGTAAATCTTTTCATAATTTATTTATTGTGTTTACACATCAACATTACGAAAAATTGTGAGGTAGGCCCTTTTGTCTTCTGGCTGCACATATAATACACAACAGTATAGGTAGCGTTCATACATACATGAGAGTTGGGGGGAGAGGGTGGTTAGATGCTGTGCTCGTCGTAGGGTGACGGCATTTCCCTGGAGGCGGCATCAAGCGTCTGTATCGACAACGGAATTATATCAAACCGCTGCCACAAACGAGCTTCTGCCGTTCTGCCTGTCTGTTTGCCTAGCTTGCGCTTCATGCTTTGTATATGCCTGCATTCAGGGTTGGAATATTCCACGCTGGTTTCGTACTAGCTGTCCAGTCCGGCTTCGCTCGGGTGTAAATCGTAATTTTATTGCACGTAACGCGAGCATAATAATAAGTACTGTGTAGCTTATGTTTTGTTAAAAATGCCATTCAATTTTTGTATTGAAGAATTAGCTATTACAGTTTTTTCTCCGGAGATAAAATTATGAAAACTCGGGTCGCAGTGCGAAACCCTGCCGACAATATAGTGTATTTGCTAATACACTATATAATACACTATATTGTCGGCAGGGTGTGGCTTTATTATGTGAACTTAAGTCTTTTGTTATTTGACAAAATAAAAAATTTAACCTTTAATACAACCCTTAAAATAATATTTTTTTCTTAATTTTAATATTATTATCAATTCATTTTCATACCTGCAAAATTTAATTTATATAGGTACTCTTCACTATGTAAATCAACATCTGAATGTTTCCGTTTAACCCATATATCTATTAATTAATTATATGAATCATTGTCTATTTACTCAATGTTCGGTGAGTGAACAAACAAAGCGTATCGAAAATATATCTGCGTTTCTTTCTTCGATGTAATTCCCTGATTTCTCCGATGATAGGATTGGTTGATGTACTTGCATTCAATCTGAATAAAGTATCTCTTTCAAAAACTTTGTCTTTTTCTATGACGTTAACATGGGCGTACCCAGCTTTTGGCCCAGTAAGAGGCAAATTAGAAATTTCTTAAGACGGGTCCCCCGTGCTTGTTTTGCCCTCGTGGATACACTAGTGCTTACGGCGTCAAAAAAGACAGAAGTATATATTTGTACCCTAATTTTTTTATTCCTATGCTCAGTATAGAATAAAAGTACCTATATGGTTTATAGAAGAATATTTGAGTTGGCCGTGTACAGACCTAGTGTGGATCAGGCTTTATGTCGTATCAAATCTATTCGGTTTGATGCATTTTTATAAATGAATTCTCGATAGAATCATTATAACATCAAACTTTGAATACTAAATAAATGTTACGATATTTAAATATTATAGAATGGGGTCGTCCCACACTTTGTTGTAATGAAAAAGCAAAGAATGAAAAAAATTGTAGAAGTACATATTGTTTAATGGTTTAAACAGAATAATGTCGCTGTCGAAATGACGTAGATCAACTGTGTTACGTCCACTGATATGTCAAATTTAAAGGGAACCACGAGGAGGATAACTTACATACCTACATCTCTACATCTTTTTCTATAGATATGAAATGTGACTGTTTTCATCAGCATATGCTCAGCGTTTAAAAAAAAGATCTAAGCCTCACTCACATTAGCTCACGGGGAACAGACACGTTTTTATGAACTCGTTTAATGTATTTTTCGATACCAATGTTTTTCTTATATTTCTTCTTTAACGTTACAGACAATTCCAAACAGATGCGTCGCTAAAGACGATCCACTTGAAAATTATATATTTCTGTAATTCTTATTTGCAATTACGAAGAAGAATATAAGAACTGTAGGTTAGGTTACAATATTTGCTTATGTATGAGAAATGATATTCACTGTTCAGAATTACCAAATTTTGATGTACAATGTATTTTAGTAAAACATTTTGACGTGATAACGTCTTATAAATTGATGAAACACCGGCTGCATGCACGAAAAAGTGTAACGTTCCGAAAAGTGTCACGTTCCGCCTGACCCTGTGCGTGCAAGCAAGAGCGCAGTATAAGCGATAGAGAGTCGGTAAAAATATAGTTTGACAGCTACTAAAATTTAGGTTATGTATTATTAAATATGATATTCGAGCGGAATACGTTATCACGTAAAACTATCGTCCGTAAACCGACTTTACTGACAACCAATTTTTTAATTCAATCTGGTATCCGTTAAAATTGCTACGCCAGTTCTTAATTTTAACGGATACCAGATTGAATTAAAAATGTTTCACTAAAATACATTGTACATCAAAATTTGGTAATTCTGAACAGTGAATATCATTTCTCATACATAAGCAAATATTGTAACCTAACCTAACCTAAAGTTCTTATATTCTTCTTCGTAATTGAAACTTTTGTACATATATACAGAAAATATAGAGTTCAAATATCACTATGTAAATTCTAACGATGGAAAGAAAGTTCGACTTAACCGATTTTGCTATGTGACACCAGATATGTTTATGGCAGATATCGTCGACGGCAATAACATATTACCTCCTGTTGGGTCACGTAGAAAGGAAAAA
Source organism: Xanthostigma xanthostigma (assembly GCA_963575645.1). NCBI lineage: Eukaryota > Metazoa > Arthropoda > Insecta > Raphidioptera > Raphidiidae > Xanthostigma > Xanthostigma xanthostigma. Next base: position 15,169,190 of record OY754464.1, read on the forward strand.
AATCGATGTACGGAACACGTGGGGAACACATATACCTTTCCGCCGATGCGAACCAATCTGATATATAACATCAAAATACATTTTTTAAACTAAAAATGTCAAAAATATCAAATAGTATAAATGACATTTATCAAAATTCAATAGTATCAAGTAATAAAATTGTATATGTGTGTGACAGGTACATAACAGATGCATCATGGGAAAAATGCGATTTTGACAGTTTAAAATTATGGAGTATTTGGCAGTTCATTGTTTTTTTATAATTCATACGTCATCTAAGAAGGAAAGGACGATAGCCTTGCAAAAATGTACCTAACTAAAAATACATTCAACATTTGTGAAGAAGATTCTCTCCCCGACTGGTAGATGGGTATACAAAACCAATTTATTATGAAAAAATCGTTCAGGCAAGCAGCAAGCACATCATACGCAGAAAGATAGGACTGGCAACCCGGTGTAGGACTCACTATACGGACTGTTCGATAATAATCGTCGTCGGTTAACAAATAGTTTGGTTATAAATGCAAGCCGAACTTGCATGAAGTGTTCCGTACTATTATCGTTTTATGTATATATGAAAAGCTGTCAAATATATTATTATGAAATGGAAATCAGGGGTATTTTATAGGAAGTACGTGCTAAAAATATATTTGGAACGTAATGCTATTATGGCTCGTGTGACAGTTAAAATCGCTGGTCTTTCGTTTTAACATAATTATTTGTTTTGCGGCTCATAACACAAAAATCTACAATATATATATATCGGGGGTGGGGGAGTGTTGTTTTCTAATTTTTTCGGACTGTATTACAGCTACGACAAAAATAAATATTCCAATGTAAAGGGCGCTCCGAGCACTACAAGTTTGCACTTTATGGCTTTCGTCGTAACTGCAACGGTTACCAATTTATATCAGACATTTCGAACGATGTTTTCAGAAAAACAACATTCAATTCTCAAATCTTATAATCAGAGTGCCCATCGGCAAAAATATTACTGATAAATACTCTTTCCAAACTTTGTATATGGCTTCATTAGGCCTAGTCTGACACCTATTTCCTTTATGACTTTTTTTGTTTTTTGGGCGATTTCCCACTAAATTTTCCGAAAGAAGTCGTTTTGACGACATGTAAAAATTTATAGACACTGTTTGTTTTTTAAATTGGATAGCTTAAAAACTTCAACCAAAACGTTAAAATAATGTTCTCTGACAAATAACATGAACTATTTAAAATGTCTGACACCTCGAATATGTTCGAGGTGTCCAGCTCAAACTCCCTACCGCCTGCAGGACTATTTTAGGATATACTAAACCATTAAAAAAGCCTTTCAGTGTTAGTTGGTCTCGCGTGATTTAGGCTGTGTTAGGCCACGACAAATTTCGATAGTCGGCTACTTTTCGTACATCCGCTAAAAAAATCTGTATCTATATGCATGTAGCAAGGAAGCAGTTCGACCATGCGTACACATCATGGGCCGCCACCACCACGCCAGAATATAATTTTTCTCAACTCAACGAAAATTCATGAAAACTGACACGGTGAAAATGAACCAAGCACGAGCAGCTATCAGACAAGACAGGACTGGACTCACGCCAAAAAAAAATTCAGAACATTTCGTTAATTACACAAAAATGATAATAGTCATTTTGATTACTTACCATTAATATCTTACGATGAAGGAAGGTTTTAGTTGAGGATCATAATAAAGCTTTACCAATGCTACGCTAGGGGCCAACGTTTCGAAAAATTTATTTTCATCTTCAGCTTGAGACCCTGAAGATGAAAATAAATTTTTAGCTGAAGATGAAAATAAATTTTTCGAAACGTTGGCCCCTAGCGTAGCATTGGTAAAGCTTTATTATGATCCTCAACTAAAACCTTTCTTCATTGTAACATTCTATTGGAACAACACTACTTTATGCTGAAGACATTAACATCTTAGTATCGATATTCAAATCTTTGTTTAAAATCTGATTACTCTTTAATAAATAAAACGTTAATTAATTGAGTTATAATTTTATATTTTGTTTATATATTGTCCGAAAAATTGGTCGATAATTTTATTTATTAGTATCGATATTTTTGGGATTAGAGATTGTCCCGATATCGAAATCGGAATTATTAATGAACGTGATAAATTTATAATAAAATACCGTTTTAATCGATCATTAAGTTTTGTTGAAAAAAATAATTAATAGGTATTAAATTATGGAGCAGTATATTTAGACACTAGCAGCTCAATCCGGATTCGCCCGAATTTGTAGCCACCGTTTTTTTCGTCGACTTATGTTGCAAACTTGGTCTCTACATAAAGCGCTTTCATTTCAACGCGATAATATGTCCATCCTGAAGGTTCATACTAAATATCGGTGAAACAATTTTTGAAATCGAATGAGTAGTTTCGGAGATTACCTGACAAACTTTACCTCTTAACAATATTAGTATAGACGACCGACTGATTATAATAGAATAATATGATATAATATGAGAAAGTATCTTTAAGAGCAACAAAGGTACGCTACTTCAGATTTTAAATTTGACAACCCTCCGCACTTTACCGTTCTCGGTCGGGTAACGTCACCTCAGGCCTCTTGTTAACGACAAGGGATAACAGCCCGATTTTTATGACGGGCGACGGGCCGACACGCAGTGTTCAATAGGTTAGTGTGGGTGTTTTTTAACGCGACGGGTATGTAACCGTTGCAACAAAACTCAACGGATACCCGCACGTCGCCCCTCGGAGCGACGGCGATCGGTTCGATGTAGTGGACCACGTAATTTCATAGAAGTCGGTTGACGACGACAGATGTGCGCGCACGTTTTTACCTATACTTACCTACCTTGTGCTGCTCATATGTTAATATGGAGTTCAAAATTGATATTGATTTATTAATTAGCCTTGTTCATAATAGGCCAGTGTTGGGACAAGACTTTAGAAAATTACAAAAATAAACAAGCAAGACATAACGTACTTCAAGTATAGAACTGATCGATAACAACGGACGCGCTCACGTATATAAGCGGATCGTGCACAAAGGTAACCGTTTCGCGTCGGCCCGTTACCCGTTGACTAACACGGTCGTTAACAAGAGCCCTTACGCGATATCAGAAATTTTAATTTCTTTATTATACCGTATCAAATGTCAACATTTTGAAGTTGGAATGGTCTCGTCGCTCAATTGGCTGGCATTTTTTGTTTTGCAGTCGAGAAACAAAGTCGTTATAGCCAGTTCGTTAGTTCCTCTTGATTATTTAGTTGCCAAACCAAAATCTGTCCGAGCGAAGTCGACTCTGAAATTATTGTTTTGCTACGGTTGTTCGTCACAGCCTGTATTTTTAAATTGAGTGTATGGCTGGGTATATTGAATGACTTTGTCACTTGTAAATATGCAACATTGTTATACTATATGGAACGGTAACTTCAACTGAAACAGTTGAGTTAGTTATGTTTTCGAAGCTAGCGATGTGTACAATGCATTAACCTCTTCAGTAAATAAACAATAGAAATGCAATGGTTTGTTGTGTAGAATGTAAATGAAATGCTTATTTTGTAATACCGGTGCATATTCTATTTTCATACAAACTAACAAATTTCTACAGCGTATTAAAATCGCTTTTGTTCTGTCACAATTTAGACTAATTTCGAAACCAAATTATTGTTCAGACTTAATTCGTTATTATATGAATTTTGTCACGAACTGCAGATAAAGGAGTTATTCTAGAGAATCATAAATATATAACTAAATAAACAAATCCTCAGTATAATATTCCGTTAAGTGCGTGAATACAAGGCTGTTGTCAGATCGAAAACGATTTCTGGGACATTGGTGACAAAAAAATGATTATTAAAGAATTTTAATTTTAAAATATTATATTAAATCATGGTACCTATACCATTTATTTAAAGAAAAATAAAAGTTTGTCTGAATTATTTTTGAAGTGAAGCTTCTTTAGGCGCGACTTGCAAGTAATTTAAAGCTTTTTCGGACGGAAGTAACGTGTTTACGCAATTTATGCTATTTCAAAATGTTGAAATTTGGTACGGTATAATAAAGAAAATAAAATTTCTGATATCGCGTGAGGTGACGCGGGTAATGGCTAGTATTCAACATTATATTTGCTATTCGTTGCCATCGTTACCTACATAATATATGTTCCACGTCATGTAAAAATTAATCAAAGCATGCCTAACTAGTTTATTTCTGACAGATCCATAAAATAAAAGAGCAGCTACTTAATTTTTTTTATTTTCACAATATTTCCGAAACCACATGATGTACTAAAAACTAGAAAATAATGAGGAGTCCCTGCATGGGGCTTTGATTAAAATCAAATAAAATTGCGGGGCGTATTTAGTAGAAAAAAGTTTCATTTGTTTGATTTTGGAAACCATATTTAGCTCTCGACTCTCTTCTTCGACCATAAATGCTTCCCCCATGATTTTATTTTATTTTAATCAAAGCCCCCTATGGGGACTCGTAATTATTTTCTAATTTTCAGTACATCATCGATTGTACAATAAAACCGTTTAACTTTTCTTTCTAGCTTTTCTTCATACCTCGGTCGTAAGTACGTTTATTTAAAACATTACTTAATTAACTACTTATTAATTACATAAAAACACAGATAAATTCCAAGTAGGAAGCTTTGAGGTTATACGTAAAAATACGAATGATATAGCTGTTCGCGACTATTAGTTAAAATGTAATAGGGTTGCTGTGGAAACGACATCTAACCAACAGTTGATAGGTGATTTTTTTTTTACTGCCGCCCAACCGTACGTACTTCCCGCATCAGTGCGTGTAATCCCACCAATGCGTAAATGTTTCTGCCTTACAATTGATGCCAAAAGTATGTACTTTCGATCGAGGTATGAAGAAAAAGCTTTTTTACCTATTTTATTTTTTTTTATTTATCAAATATTTAAAACTGGACTCAACTCGATTCGAAAAAAAAATCCACAACTAACACACCCTTGCCTGTGAGCAAATAGTTATGTAAGTATTTAAATGTGTGCGGAATTTATGTAATCATACATGTTATTTTAACCTTCTGTGAAGTTTCTTTTTGATCTTATTTCTCTTATATATTGAGAATAAATTCATGTTACGAGAGCTTCGACATGTTTTCAACTTACCTAGTTTTAAATACATTTACAACTACATGCTTCAGATGGATTTATATCCACTTTTAAGCACTTGAAGTATGATTCGCATGTATAACTACGTTCAACAGATCCGTACCGAATGAGCAAATATATTTGAAAATTCATTTTTAATCTTTACTTCACACCTTTCGAGCTAAGAATTTAAAACAGTAGTACAGTAGCACTGAGGTAACTGCTGAGATAAATAAATAAATGCACTGTGTAAATAATCGTGTGTATATAGTAAATAAATAAGTGTGCAAAATAAATTCTGGTGTGTTCCTGTGTTGTAAATATTTCGTGTGCATAAATAGTGACTTTGTATTCTTCATTACTTATTGTTTTATTTTATTAGTTGGAATTGTTGTTTTGTTTCTGTTACATTATAAAGAAGTACTTTTCGTTTGTTTATTTTTGTTTTGTTTTGTTAACGTTTTACTATTGTAAATTAATATTTTCCACTACGAATTAGAACAGTTTTGTTACAATATTTTCCACGTCATGTAGAAATCAATCAAAGCATTCTTAACCAGTTTATTTCTGACAGATCTACAAAACAAAAGAACAGCTGATTTTTTAATTTTCAAAATATTTCCGAAACTAAATCGTATGAAAATCAGTTTGGTAGTTTTTGAGTTTATCGCGTTCAGACAGACAGACGCGGCGGGGGGACTTTGTTTTATAATATTATATATACATATTACTCGAGTAGGAAGTTTTTACATAGTAAAAAAAATTAAATTGGTTCAATAATTCCTTGGGGTTACTCACAGTAAACAGTCAAACTTTACCTTTTAAATATTTCAATATTGATTGACGATAAGATTGGAAGTGTTGATGGTCTAAAATCTTAACATGTTTGTTTACACAGAAAATTAGAGTATAATATTTCAAAGTTTCATTTCCGTAAAGGAAAAGTGCTCTTGTTTGATTAATTAGCTTATTATTTTCTGTTAAAAAATGTTTTGAAAAAAACTTTTTTATACACACAAAAAAATGTTATATGATAAAAGCATATTTATAATATAAAAGTACTAGATGAAGTAGTCTGCATAAGTAAGTTATTTTCCGTAGGAAAAACAGGCGTGAAAAAAGAAAAACATAATATTCCATCAACAAAACTTTTCTTGGTTAAAATATTCCATTTCTTTATGACGTATGTAAAATTATGAAATAGACAACTTGGCAAAGAAACTTGTCAACTTATGAAAAGTAAATATGCTTTTTACATAATACATTGCATACATGCATAACGGGTGCCACATAAAGTCACATTTTTGTGTTTATGAATAAACAACGAGTTTCATTTCAACCATGACCAACTTTCCAGTTCGCCCTAACAGAGTGTTTTGTTTGACAGCAAGTCTTAAGCGTTAGAATTACCTATCCCAGGGGTCGGCAACCTTTTGATACGGAAGAGCCAAAAGTTACAATTTACAAAATTTCCCAGTTTTTAAAGAGCCACTAAACATTTTCGTTTCAGTATTATAGTATTTGCTTATATAGGTATAATATATATATCCGAGGACGACACGTCGCGACGGGGGCGACGCGGGTGAGACGCGAGTGGAAATGGCTGAGAGATGGACACATGGTGCTCAATCATGGATAGATTGGGCGATTTTTAAGGGTTTATATAATAAAATAATTATTTTTTGCGTATGGAACTGAAGAGTCGCAACTTTACATCAAAAGAGCCGCAGGTTGCCGACCCCTGCCTATCCGAAAGTATTCGGAGCCGCACCTTAAGTTCTTGGTAAAATAAAAACCTTCTCCAGAAGGTTTTTATACTAGACTAGTGATCCGAATCGACTCGTTGACTTACGTTGCAAAATTGCTCTCCACTAAAAACGATAATATGTAGTCTATGTTCATCCTGAAGGTTCATTCTAAATAGTGATGAAAGAATTTTTCTAATAGGTGCAGTGGTTCCGGAGATTACTCTCCGCATACACACAAACTCACAACATTCGCATTCCTTAATATTATTTATACTTTTTTTTGCGGCGGCGAGGGCACCCGTTGGTCCTCAACGGGCAGTATCAGACTCCTACTGACTAAAACCTTACCCCCTTTTCCAAGCATCTGATACCGGGAACCGCTTTCGCATTAAATCAGTATCAGCGCTGGCCCAATATTGTTTATTATTACTAGATTTGAATCTATGGAAAACACACATTGGCGTAATCTGTAAAAAACTTTCAAAAACTATTCCTCTTAAGAAAAATGGCAGACTGTACGTCTTATGAAGTTTTAAAAAAATTTTACTACGGTAATTTTTGCTCAGTTTTAACATATGGTATTATATTATGGGGTTCATCTGCAGAATCAATTAACATCTTTAAGTTACAGAAAACAGCCATTAGAATTTTATCAAGAGTACCGGCGAGAACATGCATTGTAAAGAATATTTTAAACAAAATAAAATTTTAACATTACCTAGCGTCTTAATTTTAAATATGAAAACCACAGTTACCAAACTAGAGCAAATATTGATATTCAGCAATCTAGATTCTCAGCGAACAAATATAAATTCGGAGCAAATTATTGGGCAATTTCTTTTTATAATAAGCTACCTCAAAAAATAAGACAGTTACCAATAAATAAATACAAAAATGAAATTAAGGAAACTTTACTAAATAGTGCTTTATATGATTTTAAACAATTTTAATTCTATGTCTTTTTAGTGTATTTGCCATAAGGCACTTACACTATTGGCGTCGGTCGGATGGCGGGACCTAGAGGTCGGACCAAAATTTCTCGACGTTTCATAAGTTTCTAAGAAGTTTGGCACCATTTTTGGAAATGTTTATATATATATGTATATATATATATATATGTGTGACCACGATAACTCTCGACAGACTTAATCGATTTAAACGAAATTTTGTCCACATGTTGGAATCCATCATCGCAAGAAGCCTATTTAAAATGGGCCCGGTCGGGCCATTTTAAGGGGGGTATTTAGGGGTTGAAAAATGTTTTTGGGCCCAAAAATACGGAAAAAATTCCCAGAATCACTTCAAATGTGAAATTTAACCCTTTAGTAATTATTGAAATGCGCTGCTAAAATTTAAATAAAATCGGCCTGACAGGACCGGACTTACAAATTTTATGAAAACGCAAGTTTACTGATATGGATTTACATACTGAAGGGTGTATATAATTTGGTACAGATGTTGAATTGGTATGTAGTATTGAAATTAAGTAAAAAAATGTTGTTTTAAGGGGTGTATTAGAGGGTAATTTTTTTTATTTTGTCCAAAAACAAAGTTAAGTTCATACAATAGAGCCACACTGCTTAAAAAAGCAAATACACTATATTGTCGGCAGGGTTTCGCACTGCGACCCGAGTTTTTTTTATATTGTATTGTAATAACTTTGTATTGATGTGTTTACTTGGTGAACAAAATAAATATCATTATTATTATTATTACATAGGTTTCTAGTTATGATGTACGGAATTACTTTTTTGGTAATTAAAAATCTGATCCATTCAGGTTCATTTGAGTCAGTCTGTATAAAAAGTGAAGTAAAGAAGAAGCAAACAACACGAACAAATAATAATGATTTATTCAAACAGTTCAAACACACTGAACAATCGTTCTCAAATTCCTGAAAATTGTGAAACTTAGTAAGTTCTCCGGGCATTCATTCTCAACTTATTATTTAATGAATATTTTAGTAACAAGGTGTAAACGCAGTTTACATAATATAAAATCAATACCTCGGTAGAATTATTCCTACATGAAAATACACATTTTAATGTATACCTGTTATGTAAATTAATTTAAATCAATGTTTTTACTTTGATAACATCCGGTGACAAATATTGTTATAATTAAGTTTGTGGCGATTCCCCTTAACAGTACATAGCGCACCTTAAGCGCACGTGTAGTTTACACACACAATTCATTAAATGCTGACACACATCCTAATACTTCACATAGTGTCAGCAGTAATAAATTAACACATAATAATGTAATGTAAATGAAAATGTATATATTGAATTAGCAAATAAATAAAGTATCATTGTCTATACGATGATCACCCACTACACCATGTTGCTGTCCGTTCAACAAACAATCACCTGTCGCCACAAGTTCTTTTCTTTTGAAGACAAGATGTATACAGAAAAAATTAAATGGAATAAAAATCATTAGTTATTTTTCCGATTAAAATTCTATAATGCTTTTCTTGTGGAGAAATACTTACGTATGGGCACAATCTGAAGTGGTTGCCAAAATCAAATTTTTTTACAATGCTTTCTGCAACCCAGTATGATATATTGGCTATTGTAATATTTAAGTAAGCTTACAGCTAGGCGCGCACTACGATTTATTGTCGCGCGATTGTTTAGTCGCAAAACTGAAACATTATATAACATTTTAATGAATATACACGCATTATACGACGAAATAATCGCGGCGACTAAATATAGAACAGGTCCTATTTTAATGACGACGCGATTATCGCGCGTCAATAAATCGTAGTGCGCGTCTACTCGAAAATGGACAAAATTAACAGGTGGTGGAAGCTCCGGTACAGATGGTGGGAGAACGTGTCTTAAGTCGTATTTATTAGCTATTTTTTCATGCACAGTGCGTTCTCCAACAGTGGTAACAGTGAATAATTCATGTATCCTAATAGATACAAAAAATTCCAGCCAATTGGGCGACGGGACCATTCCGACTACAAAAATATTGATGTTAGATATAGTGTAACGAAGAAAAGAAAATTCTGATATTGCGTGAGGTGACGCGGGTAATGGCTAGTATTCAATATGATCTTTGCTATTCGTTGCCACGGTTACCTACACAATATTGTTACACCCCGTTGGGACGACAAAGAATATCGTGAAACAACAATCGGCCTGTCATTCTAACAATAACACACGGATTGTTGTGGAACAACAATCGGCTTAATTGTTTAAGCAATAACAATATGCGTAGGTAAAAGGGCTTTGTTGCCAAATTCCAGACAACATGCAAGAAAGAGAAAGAACTTCCTAGCGCATATATATTCCACGGAAATAGCTCAGTGGGCGGACAGTCATACATGGTGTTTTATCGAGTGAACAATCGACATAAATTGACAGTTAGTACCGTGAACAGTACTGAGGTAACTACTGAGATAAATGAATTGTGTAAATAATCGTGTGTGTATATAGTAAATAAATAAGTGTGGTAAATAAATTCTGATGTGTTCCTGTGTTGTAAATATTTCGTGTACCTACATAAATGGTGACTTTGTATTCTTCATTACTTATTGTTTTATTTTATTAGTTAGAATTGTTGTTTGGTTGCTGTTACGTTATAAAGAAGTACTTTTCGTTCGTTTGTTTTTTTTTTGTTTTGTTAACGTTTTACTATTGTAAATTAATATTTTCCACCACGAAGTAGAACAGTTTTATTACAATATTTTCCACGAAATCAATCAAAGCATTCTTAACTCGTTTATTTGTGACAGATCTACAAAACAAAAGAAGAGCTGATTTTTTTATTTTCAAAATATTCCGAAACTATACAGTTTAAAAAAAATTAAACGAAACTTTCTTGAAAAAAATAAAGTTTAAATAATATAATTTATATTTTTGTCGTTGTTTCAGAACTTAGAAGACAAGGAGCGAAAGCACGCGGCGACGCGGGAACACTTAGCGCGCGAACATCGTCACCTGAGACGGCGACTCGAGCAGCTGAGAGCCGTCCATCTGCAGCAGCAGGCGTACAGCGTACAGCATTACACGCTCAACAAGCGACGCTCCGTGTCGGAGTGTTCGTCGACGTCGACAAGTACAAACTCAAGTTCGTCGCTCATGTCGTCGGCGGCCGCATCGCCGTCGTCCATTTCGGAATCAGGTCAGAACTCACCCATCTCTTTATCTTCGTCTTACTCCTCATCCTATATACTGTCTAGTTGTTCTGACGATGACGATACTGCCGTCCCGCCGTATAATCGCCGCTATCGTTACGCCGCCACCGATGCGGTGCCGAACGATCAGTTCGACCAAGAGGAGCTTAACGCTAACATGTCCAATTGTTACTTAGCTTGTGGATGGTAGAGATGAGTCTCTTACAGTTGTTGTTGTTTGTACTGTACTGTACATCACCTCACACGCCACAACGTGTCCAGTACTCGGTACCTACTGAAAAAAAAACACTGTACCAAAAACATCATCGTGTACAACAAAATTAAATCAGTAGGTACTTACTGCGGTGTATAATATTGTACCCGGGCGTCACACGTACGTCTGTTCGTGTACAATTCATAAGTACATATATACTTCACAGCTCTATACAATAACTTTTACATCTCTACTACATAAAAAAAATATACAACACACTCTGTGCCGCACGTGCGCTCTAAAGAAAGTAACGTGCGTCTCTTATTAATTATTATAAAAAAAACATTCGGAATTGTTCTGCAACGTCTCTCTCTCTTTCTTCTCACTCTGATTGTGCTGCTTCACATAAAACCTCAAGTACAAACTTATATTGTTAGGTATAAAGGGCAGTCGTCCGATATTCCACTACACACTCAGATTGTGAATATTTAGATTAGCCTTGTAATTATTATTTACAATATCGATTAACGGTCTTATCAGTTGAATTTATAGTTGAATGATGGGTTAATAAACCTGTCGGCAGATGTATGAACTAAGCTTAACACTTTGGTTACCAGAGAAAATAATCTTCAATAAATAATATTGAAAATAACATTTTATTATGGAAACCCAATAGTTAAGAAGCTGACGCGCAAAAAAAAACATGTCGTCCCAACTGTCTGCCGCCTGGTACATAAGCATTTTTTCTTATATGCTGTATTAGGCTTAACTCACACGTATCACTTTCCGACCACAAAAAAGTGGTTCTAATGGGGTTGAACTCGACCACTTTCCATCAACAGTTTTGTGGGCACGCAGACGTTGGTGAAACCACAAATGAACCACACAGAACAGACAGTAAAGCGATGGATTTATTAATATAATTTACTGGGCTCATCCAATTTTTGAAGATAGAAACGAGAGTCAATTTCAACAACTTTATCATCGTTTAAGACTGTACGATGACAAATTTTTTAATTATTTTCGAATGAGCAAAAGTACTTTCGATTATTTGTACGTTTGTTTAGTCTGTGGTCGGTTAGTGGTCGGCGAGTTTGTTTGTGGGCGATATCAACAACAAACGACGACTGTTGTTGACACCGACCACAATTTGTTGTTTGTATGAGCGCTATCACGACATTACATACTAATGCCGTATTCTCAACCATCGACCACTTTTTTGTGGTTCTAATGTGGTCGCAAAGTGGTACGTACGTGTTAGTTAAGCCTTAGGCGGAATATGGACCCATTTTAAGATAAAGGGGATACAAATTGTCAAAGATGGTAAAAAATGGTTAAAATTAAAAGAAAAATTCTGCCGCTTTGTTTTTAGGTTCTGTTAGAGCCAAATGAACGGAAAATACCAGCGGCAAAAATTTGTTGCCAATTGCACCCTTCCTAAGCAACTTCCAAGAAAGTGGATTTATGTTGAATTTTTGTGGCAGAAAACGAACCGGCAGAATTTTTTTTTTTTAATTTTAATCATTTTTTTACCATCTTTATCTTAAAATTGGTCCAGATTCCGCATATATATCATATAAGAAAAAATCCTCTAAGTTACTTAAATAGCTTATATGCCAGGCGGCAGACGGTTGGGATGACTGTTTTTTTTGCGCGTCAGTTGCCTAATTACAATGGTCAGTAAGCGTTGAATGAACAGCTTTCCTTTCACCAGACAACATTTATAATGTCAAACGCTCATCAGTCAGATCTGAAACCTATTCTGAACATAGACAATTAATGAGTGCTACAAAGAGGTCACATTTTCCATGATTACTCTGGTTTCAAAAAAGTAAAAATGAACAATGTCTTTAAAACATGCGTTCTGCAGCGATATTAATAATCTTGGTAAGAAAATAAAGAATAGTTACTTCTTACCACAACAGTTTTATTAACGGATGTACATTTCGGGAGCTATGCTCTCATCTTCAGCAAACACTAAACTAAATTACTAAACAAAAATCTTAACTTAATATAACAAATACACGTATAAAACAAAAATTAAACTAGGTACTATACTGCCGTAAAAAGGCAAAAGGCAGTAAGTGACCAACTTATGAATTTGAGTAAATCAAGATTTACTAAAAATGTATTGACATTTGACCGTCCAGAATTTTAGATTATGGAAACCAAAACATGGGGAAAACATTTTTAAAGACAATAAAATTCAGTATGAACTCATTTTTCAACAAATGTCACTTACTGCCCTTTGCCTTTTTAGGGCAGTATAACTATAACAAGTCTTGTAGTACCTAGTTTAGTTTTTGTTTTTTACCTTTTATTGTTATATTAAGTTAAGATTTTTGTTTAGTAACTTAGTTTAGTGTTTGCTGAAGAAGAGAGCATAGCTCCCGAAATGTACATCCGCTAATAAAACTGTTGTGGTAAGAAGTAACTATTCTTAATTTTTTTTTATTTTTGTTTCCATCACAGTGTAGGTGCAGCCTTAAGTTAAATGCTTTAACCAGTTTGACAATTAACCTTGCGTTCTATTTTTGTCGCACTTGTCATTTGACTTCTGTCTTCCTCATCGCACTCATTAATTTATTATGTTCAAGTTTTTTTTCGGACAATATGTATTCAAAAATAATTCACAACTGAGGATCATAGACAATGATTAGTTCTATGGCCGATATGGTAAGCAAAGTGTTAAGAGAGCATAATGGTTTCTTCTACCAAATATCTATAAATCACACATCATCATATAGTACAACGGAGTAACCAGGGGAGTGCAAGTGTGAATTTGCACCGTCCAAGAATGCATTAGTAACCTTCCATTTTATTTCGTTTTGATCAAATCGGCAAACTACGTCAGATATGGTTGAATGTAGACAATTCTTCGATAAATAACAGAAACAGCAGCCCTCAAGCTTAGTTACGTTGTTGTGATAATGCAACCCTCGTATTTTTTTAAATTTTATTTAACCCTTTGGAGACTAATATTTTTTTATAACTTCTGAAAACTTCCTGAGGTATTGCTTGTCAATTTACTTAAAATCAACGAGTTTGATTTCAAATATGATTCGAAATTATAAACTGAAGACTGCACCTAGAGGGTGATCCGTTTATATTACTAGCTAAGTTCTTACTTGTCAAAAAATACTTCAGGTTGTGCTTAGAAAATTAAATCTGAGAACCGAATCGGTATATTTTACATTTGCTACCTTTGTAGTGCTGTCATTAAGATATAAATTGCCATTTCTTTAATATTTTATCGCTTGATCATTAAAACAATTAAATTAATATTATTTTCATGTTTTAATTTTAACACGCAATTCCAGTGAAGGGTTTGTTTTTAACGCAGTCGTTCGTAAAATGTTTGTAGCCCACATTTTTTTTATAGAAATAGTGTAAATAATATCCGAAGAATTTGTCAATTAGTTTGGAATTAACTTAAAATTAATCATTTTCGTTATTTAAAAATGTTCCAATAGCTAAATTTATATAATTGCCAGTATTGTAACAAAAGCATGAGAAGGAACCTTATTGATTTTTAAACCTTTAGAAAAAGTTCATTATTTCTCTCTGGATTGCTACAAGCGAATTTCTGAGTTCTTGGTTACTAAAAGAATTTATTGGCGAAAAATACAATATCGATGTACAGTGTACTTACGTAATAATATCAACAAATGCTTTTGCTTGTCGACATCGAGAAGAAATTTGATATTGTCTTCTGCTTGTCGTGTCCCCTGGTCATTGCAATTTGATAGAACTTGTATAGGAATGGCGACAAAGTTTAAACAAAACACAGTATTATTTCTAATTCGTGACGTTGTCATACATATACAGTAGAATCCGGATAGTACGACTTCGTTTATAACGAACAACCGCTTTTAACGACGTAAATGCAACCTCAAGTTTGGTTTTCATAAAACACACTGCGAAAGTATATCCGCTTAGTACGACTCCGGTTAAAGCGATCAACCGCTTTGAGCGAAGTAATTTATTCAAAATCGTCCGGTTAGAACGGTGCGCGTCTTAAAACAATTCATAGTTTCAACTTTCAAGGCAAATGCTTTGCATTGTCTCGCCGCCCCACTCCCTTCCTTCTCAGATGCACGGTATATTAGTCTCGAGTAAATCATCTAGTAGTTAGTCACCTTTCGATGATTCACTGCGTTAACTTCGTGTGTACGCCAAAATGAGTTATTATTTAACTAGCCTTCCGTCTTTCGGCTTCGCCTGTGGAAATTTCACGCTGTTTTGTACGTCGTCCGGCTAGTACGACAGTCGCTCTATCCGGATTCTATTGTAATGACCAATCACTGAAAGATCTTAGAACCTAAAGAAGTCTTAAATATATGAGGAAACTTCTACAAATAGTACAATACTTTTTTTTTAAACTTATCTACATTTCCACAAATTCAAATATTTTCTGTTAATCTTTTGACTCAATCATTTTTATCGTATATCAAAACAAAATTAAATACCATTTCTTTGTCTTCTTTAAATTGCGGCAATGCTTTAGGCTAGACTAAAATTCTAATAAATGTCAATATACGCTATTTAAAATTTTCTGAGTGACATTCACTGCGCCATATTATTTTATTAAATTTCATAAATATTTAGTATAATTTACGATGTTTGTACTAAAGCTCTTTTATACATCATAATATATAAATATATTCAAAATTGGCTGTCTTGACTCAAAAAGGAAAACTAATTTTAAAAATATTTATGTCTTGATGTATAAAAAATTTGTCTCTTCTGACTGTTTATAACGTACTGTCATTTGGTAATTCAATGTCAAATTCATTAAAAAATAATAGCAAATCAAGCATATTGCTCTCTTATGAGCTAAAAGCGCTACACATTACTACTGATATTGTATTTTTTTTTCGATATTCCTGTCTGCCATCAATATGTCTGCATATATAATTGCAAATAATTTATCGGTGGTGATAGAAAATGGTATTTCATGTGATGTATTAAAACTATATACGTACAGATGATTCGAAACTTACGGTTCTAATTTTAGAAGATAATTAATAACTCTAGAAAATAAAAGAACAAATATTGTAAAGATGTGTTTATTTATGAAATGTATTTTTTCTAGATCATTTTAAAATTATACCATTGCTATAGATTCCGCAGTGGGCACATTTACTGTTTTTTTTTCTAGTGCCGTTATTAATTACTTTCTAATTTTACAATAAATTATACGTTTGAACTAATTAATTCCAGGCATGTCCGTTAATTGATATTATTTTTTTATCTCACGATCGTTAAAAACCTAATAACATAGGTAACTTTTGTGAATAATCCACAAAAATGTCGATCTCGCTTAGAATAGATAAAAAAATGTCGTTTGGTATTTGTGTTTTATTCTCATACACTTACTTTTTATTGTAATGTTGGCACTATGGTCAGTTTTTTATGATTTCTCGCTCTTTTTCTGTCCAATTAGATGTATTCTAATTTTACGGAAAATCTAAGCTAAAATCTAGCTGAGGATGTGCCCATAAAACAGTTGTTGATCAAACAAGTATTATAGAATGTTAAATAACTAATTAATTTATTTAATGTAACTATAAAGTTGTGTGTAGATTTACTATTTATTTTTCCGTAAGCACAGACTTACGTTCTACACTTCTATGTAATAAATAGTTTGAAAAACATCTCAGAATGTTCTTATGTTACAAAAAACGACAGCTATTTGGTCACATTCTGTGCGATTTTTGATAGATGTCGCGGATAGAAAAGGAACAGTGATTTCTTGTTCAGGCGTAGTGACAAAAATGCGTTTCATTTTTCTCAGGAATGCTATTGAAAAAAGTTATAAGGACAATAATGTAAAAAAAAGAAAAGTATGCGATTTCTTTTTCAGTATTACATAATATGCGTAATTTCATTTTAAGACAGTGATATTTTCGCTTATAAGGTTGGCGTCAAAGTATTGTCAAAATTGCAACAGTATAAAAACTGTTATGTTTTTTAAATGAAGAAATGAAACATTATTTTTTATTTTTATTGTTGGTCTAGATATATTAATATATTATTTAAAACTTTAAATACGCTTATATTAGAAAAAGTATCAAAAAAATAATATAGACGACTTTGGAGTGATATCAACGATAGAGTAGAACACGTATTTAAACGTGGTTAATAAAATCGCCCTAACCATTCAACTGTTTAATTTTTTTCTGTGATCAAAAGACAAAGCGCTAAATATAAGTTAAAAAATTGACCCACGCATCTACTAAAGGGTTCAAATGAGCGGTTTAGAGTTAATGAAAAGATTAAATGTCATCGCTAGAGTTGAAACAATAAAATGAAGGGTACACGGGAAGAAGGCGATTTGTCAGTAAAAATTCGATATTAATTTTTTTATGCCATCTTGTAGCCAAAAGTCGTACCTTTCTGTTGGTGTAATCATTTTAGACAAGAATACGCTAGGTCAAAAGTTATAAGCGTTGAAAGAAATGCATCAGCAAGTAAATGGCACGATCTTAAACCCTTCAAAATGCTCTCCTGTACAATTTACATTTTTTGACAAATCGCCTTCTTCGCGTCTACACTTCAAATATAAAGTATTCGAAAATACAGAATATTTGGCAAATTAAAACACGGTTTTGGCGCTAACAGAGGAAAGGAATTTTGTGTAGTGAGTATTGAAAGCTTCTGTTTGTTTGTTTTTTTATAAAGTTAATATTAAACCAGAAAATCCACAACTTGAAGACGAGAAAATCTGATATTATTTCTAACACATCCTTATTTTAACTTCAATACGTATTCCGAATACCCGAATTAGCTAACATTTGTTGCAACTCTGGTTTTTACACAAAATAAAAAAGATCTATCTCAAGATATAGACAATAATACAAAAAAAGAGGCATATGCAGCTTTCCCTTTTGACCACAGATTTTTGTGTATAGGGAACATTAAAATTGAACTGTTACGATTTTACTGTGACCGATGTATTAAGGCCGCTGCCCACGAGGCTGATTTTGCCGCTGGAATTTGCGCTGGCTGGCGCGCTGGCTGCAAAGACGGAAATGACGTCACTGCGGGCTCGCGCGCGTGGTCACAAAATGGCTTTCAAAATTAGAACAGGGATTATTTTTCGTGTTTGTTTATCTTCTTGTTTTGATCATGAAACAATATCTTATCACGCCCGCAAGCAAACATGGCGTCATAGTGTGTGCTCCGTGCAGAGACAATAAAAGTTCACTTTTGTTAACATTCACTGCGTGCGAACCAAACCCATTATAAAGCCAGCTTCCGAACACGTAAAAGCCATCAACGCTTGAAACCTAGCAGCCAAATCTAGCGGCAAAATCAGCCTCATGTGCCGCAGTGCTGTGAAAATAACAATAACTGTAAAAACTGACCAAATTATCGACGTTTTTAAAAATAATTATGGATATCTGAATTTAGTTCACAAAATAGACATGTTTAACATAATTCTATGTGTACCTATGTACATGTATATAATTCATTATCATTAATATACATAATTCGCCAAGTGAATAATGTCAAATGTACCTTACAGATGTTCCTATAAAGGGCATTATTTGTAATGTAATTTAGAGGTACCTACTGTGTATAGTAGATTATAAAAATAACAAAAAAAAAATAATAATAATACTGTGTAATAGAATTTGTATGATTTATTCTTAATGATCGTGAACTAGATTAGAATAAAGTTAACTATGGTTAAAAGGGCATTAATTAATATTGCTAATTAATTAGCATAATGACACATCAATGTTATAATTAACAGAATGCGTAGTAGACAGGTTATTTTCCATAAGCTTTTAGTAGTTAAAAAAATTCAACTGTATTAATAACAAAATTAGAACAAATTATTAGTTTTGCAATGTTTATTACACTTTCATCTAACCACAAGATTTGAATTGTTAGTTATTTTATTTATGTTACTCACATAATTAAATAATTCGGGGGAACAATTTTTAATTTCATTTGACTCTTCAGCTTTTTTAAATCAAAATTGTTTTGTATATTATTTCGACTTTATATCGAAAATTAATAATAATAATAATAATCTTTTTAAATAATTGGTGTAAATTTTTATCGTGAAACTATAAAATGTATTTAATTTTAATATAAAGTAGTATAAAAAACAATATAAAGGCATAGAAAACTGAATTTTTGTAAAGTACATAAATGTAACTAATAGAATGTTTAATATTACTAAGTAATTATATTTGTTGATTGTCTACACGTAAAAAAAATGTTTCCCATTTTAAATCAACTGGCTTGAAAAACAATGCTTTTAGTTGCAGTTTTTTCTTCTGTTGCAACGCGACCGAAAGACATTTTCTATTACAACTTATGGAAAATTGACATCTAAGTTTTAATATATATTTTAGATCTATTCTGTTCATGTTTAAGCGTTGTTAGATGAAAGTATAACTGCGATAACGACTCTAACAAGTAGTAAACTGAATATTTACTATGTAAGTCGAACATCTTTTACTGCGTTTTAGGCAGAGAAATCATTATACTACGTAACGTGAGCGCCATTTGTTTTTTCTGATGCTTGTTCAGTCGGCTTGCTACTAACGAGATATAAGCAAAGCTGGCTTAGGGTACTGGCAAATTGGAAAATTGCCCGGAGCGCCAAGTGCTTGAGGACGTTTTGTTTTGTACTCGAAGTATCAAATGTGAAAATAAATCTAGTACAATATTATGTTTCAAGCTAACTTGCTCAGGGCGCCAAACTAACCTAGGAGCAGCTCTGAATAAAACTTATAGTATTTACACTCGCTATAGTAAGCTGTAATGTATATTATAGCATGCATAATATAGCTCTGTATATAGCTCATTAGTTGATTTACAACCGATATTTGTATTATCTTACCACTTCCATGCTCCTTGAGCTGTGGTTGCAAATGTTATTTTAATGATGTAATGCTTACAAAGAATCGAAAATCGTTGCATTAAAACTCATTTGTAAATGTCAGTAAATAATATATGTCTCTTTAATTATTTTCAAAAAAAAACTTACAAAAAATGCACAAAAAATTTACAAAAAATACAAAAAAAAATCTGGTTTCTAACTGGGCTTTTTAAAAACTAACATATAGTATTAGAATTTATAGATTTATTATTTTTATTAGGGAAAAATGTAAATATGCATTTCAATTACTTATTTCGTAATAAAATATTTTAAGTTTAATGACAAACTATTGGAGTGTTCACAAATAAGATTTTTTGTATTTATTTCTTTGTAAAATCCATATAAAAATCGTTGTTAAATATTCAATTCCAAGAAAGTCGTAAAGACCGTTTCCAAGTACGTAGTATATTATGATTTCTATAAAGATCTGTTCAGTAAAACATTTGCTAATGGTGACCAATGACGAGTCAAGATTAAATCGTAGCTTGCGCTGCGCTTTTGTTATTAATAGAGCTGTGTTCTACTACTAACTTCAGTGACAAAAATATCGGTCACTGCCGACTCCGTTGTAGCGTTGCAGAATAAATCCCACCAATTTGAAAAAAAAAATATTTTCGAATTGCCAATATATTTTTTGTTATGAATTAACAGTTTTTAAATGTATTTACTTACATTATAGAAATAACATTCTACGGATTTTTGATGTGTCGTAAGTTCGAGAATGAAAAATGTTTTTTTGGATTATTAATATTGGTTGCCGCATTTTTTCATTATTTTTTCTTTTTTCCATGCACAGCGTAAATTGTTTTAGATGTACCTACCTACGTAGTTGGTCAAGGATTCGTTATATATTAATTAAAATGTCTGTCATACGTTTCTTACGTCGGCACAAAAATCCGTGGGACAAAATAAAATACATGATATATAATTTAACAATATGTATTATGTGTTTGCTAATTTGCTTTGTATATAGGTACACATTTTTATACATTAATATTTTTTTTCTTTTTGAAATGTAATACATTACCTATTGTCAAAGACAATTGTGTTAAACAAACAAAAATGTCAATAAAATTATCTAGTGAATTCAAAATTAACAATTTTTATTTTTACTGTCCAAAATTTATCACCTTAATTTATATGAAGAACAACAAAAAAAAATATAATAAAACGTTTGACAGAATGTTGAGCAGTTTTTGAAAAAAAAAATCTAAAACAGTTTGCGCAAGATTTTTGTCGAATTTTTTTTTAATTGTTTTAACAATCACTGGGGAATGTCAATATCATAAATTAAACAGGCTTTATTAATATTTTGTTGATTTTTTCAAATTTTGTGTTTTTGTTTTTAACATTATTTTTAATTTGTTTTCAAACACAATTAATATGCCTATTTATTATAGAGTAAGATCCCAGAGCCGCCAGACACAACCTATTTTTAAATAAATGAAACCTTACGTTTTGAGTAGTGTTTTATGTACTTAGAACGCTTGGCGTACCTCCATCATTGAGTCTGTGACAAATGTACAGGTACAAGATGAGAAAGGTGAGTAAAAATAAGAGTGACTTAATTTAAATTTAAATGGCTGATATTTATGTATGTTTTGTAAAATATCACTATAAATTAGTATCCAGTATCGCCAGTCACTTTCCGCCTACCACAACTTCTGACAGACGCTTTAAAGCTCAGAGAAAAATTAATGAATTTCACTTATTTTTAAATGCTTGATTTTTATATACCTATGTTATTCAGACAACTATTACAAAATTATATTTCAACAGCCAGACAAATTGTAATGACCAAACATCCCCCCAGATGTAAAAAATACATAAAGCTCTCGCGCTCATACTAACAGCTGACAATTTTTTACGTCTGGGGGGATGTTTGGTCATTACAATTTGTCTGGCTGTTGAAATATAATTTTGTAATAGTTGTCTGAATTTTTCTCTGAGCTTTAAAGCGTCTGTCAGAAATTGTGGTCAGCGGAAAGTGACTGTCGATACTGGATACTAATTTATAGTGATATTTAGAAAACATATATAAATATCAGCCATTTAAATTTAAATTAAGTGACTCTTATTTTTACTTACCTTTCTCACCTGGTGCCTGTACATTTGTCACAGACTCAATGATGGAGGTACGCCAAGCGTTCTAAGTACATAAAACACTACTCAAAACGTAAGGTTTTATTTATTTAAAAATAGGTTGTGTCTGGCGGCTCTGGGATCTTGGGCTATAACAGCACCGCTACCGTCGCGAAATCACGTATCTAACCTTTCAGAAGGCAAGGATGTTGACTTTCATAACACTTTTCATAACAAAATCGTTTTGATTTGCATCAACATACGAGGTCTAACAAAAATTAATGAGTGATTTTTAACTCTTCCAAACTGTTAACACTGTAAGAACGACATCATTGTCGGTTAGAAATATGATCTCTTTCAACATACAGTATGAATTTCGACTCAATACTTTGAAGTTTTGAACATGCGATTTTATTGTCGCTATATTAACCTGTTATTTTATTGCCGAAACATGTTAATGCCATCTGCAACCCAGCATTATTAACAAGCGTGTGTTGTGCCTGTTTACATAAGAAAATAGGAAACCAATAAAACATGGAAGACCAGAGATGCTTGTATCCAAAAATTGTCGAGAAAACAACAATCAACATTTCCGATCTACTCATGTAAAACACTTAACAGGTTTCAAAAAAGTAATGTAACACGCGCACGACCTACGGTTGGGCAACTATGAAGTATCTAGTCGAAAATAACACTGTATTTAGACAAGGGGTCATGCTTTCAAAACAACTATGGTGTAGTGCTAGTCCAAGAGCTACCAACGTTTTCGAGAAAGAATTTTCAGACGGGTGATCTTTTGATATTCCTTTTTTTATTGAAGCTTGGTGGGGATGCGGCACGTTTGACTGATGGGAGCGGTTGCGTTTACCTTGCGCATCCTATTTGTACAGGTACAAATTAAGGTTATTTAAAAGTCATTTTCTACTTTTTAAGATGGCGTCGTCCTAGTAACTGAATGTTTGTTATTATGTTATTAGTTGTGTTTACCCAAGTAGTGGAGTGGATTGGGAATTTTAATCCGGTGTGTCTCTAATTGAAAAAAGTAAAGTCCCTCGGCATTGTGCTATAGTTTGTGACCGCATGTCGGAGGGGGCGGCGGGGGATATGCCGCTTTAAAGTTCCGGGAAACCTGTTTTTGACCCATAACTCGGCAATTATTATCGGGAGAAAAAAAATGTTCCTACAAAAGTTGTAGAGAAGAAGAATCCATGCAAGCTCGTTCAGCCGGGTACTCATTAGCGAGCCGTAACCGTAACCGTTGCATGTACTGTAACCAAAAAACATAGTGTGTACGTGGTTCGCAAGCCTGCTGCGAGCGGTACGCGTGCCGCTTGCAGCGAGCCGACGTTTACAACGTACTCATTTCTGAACCCGTAACGTTGCACGTAACTGTAACCGTTACTGTTACCAAAAACATAGTGTGTACGTGGTTCGTAAACCTGCTGTGAGCGGTACGCGTGTCGCTTGCAGCGAGCCGACGTTTACAACGTACTCATTTCTGAATCCGTAACGTTGCACGTAACTGTAACCGTTACTGTTACCAAAAACATAGTGTGTACGTGGTTCGTAAACCTGCTGCGAGCGGTACGCGTGCCGCTTGCAGCGAGCCGACGATTGTCGGTTTTTGCCGCGAATCAAAGGGCGCTCGCAGTGCGCTTGTGGACGTCAAGAGGAGAGGTTGTAACTTGTGTTGTATCAACATCGACAACTATTGTATGTATGTATGCTGCACAAGCGAGAGACACTTCGTCCGACATCGTGGAGTTTCAAACCTGCGGATAAATCAGGCTTATCAGGCGACTGGCCTTCTCGTACACACTAGAACTTCGAACTGTATCTGTTTGGTTACAGTTACAGCTCGCAAAATGAGTACGCTCGGTGAAAGCGATCCGGCGACGTCGCGAGCTGTAACTGTAACACGCGTACACACTAGAACCTCGTTACTGTATCACACATGTTACGGTTACAGCTCGCTAATGAGTACGCTCGGTGAAAGCGATCCGGCGACATCGCGAGCTGTAACTGTAACACGCGTACACACTAGAACCTCGTTACTGTATCACACATGTTACGGTTACAGCTCGCTAATGAGTACCCGGCTGAACAGACCGGGTCTAATCAGACCCGGTCGCGAGATATCGCCATTTTAGTGCGCGAAATTTGGAAAAATTGAATGCCATTTTTGAAAACAACTTTGCAGCTAGGAGCTTAATTTACTTTTTATAGCAGAGGTACTAAAGACCCTTTCTTTGCAGCGGAGGCTGGACGCGGTGAATCAATTAGAACCGACAGGAGAGGGGGAAAATTATTTTCTTTAAATCTCCGATAACTTTGGTTCTAATTGTCGTATCGACCTAAACCAGATGCCATTTTTTCGTTTCTTTTATCTACTTTTATGTGACAAATAAAAAAATTCTCTCAAACATAACATAACATTCAGTTACCAGGGCGATGCCATCTTTAAAAATAGCAAATGACTTATAAATATTACCTATAATTTTACTTGTACAAAAGGATTAACGCAACCGCTCGCGCTCCCAGCAGCCAGACGTGTCGCATCCTCACCAAGCTTCAATAAGAAAAGGAATATCAAAAGATCTGCCGTCTTAAAATTCTTTTTTTCGCGATGTTGCTAGCTCTTATCCTATGCGAACAGTGTTCCCAGTGGTCAAAACTCGTATGTCTGATAACGATTAATGTAAAAACATTATTTTGGCACCTTATTTTGCAATTAATTAAATTTTCGCTGCTTTTGAGGCTAATAAGGCATCTCTTTCATCAAGCTCATTTACAAATTATGAGTGTTATGAATAGCATCTGCAATATTATAGTAATTTTTATATTCTTAGTCTAAATTGCTATCATTTGTGTAGGCCATCTTTCATTTCACTGAATTATTTTAAAGCAATCACTTTAATACGTAAAAAAATCTAGGGTCGATATCAAGCCTTTTTCTTTAAAACTGTCAAAAATCAGCTTTTGAATCGAAATTCATTTTCATTTATGCGCAGGGAAAAACTGTTAAAATCTGGTGTTTTAGTTTTCAAAAGTATTTCTTGAAGGTTTTTGGTGTAATAAGAAAAAAAAATTGAACGCTGACAAATAAGTATAGGTAGGTAAAATTATTATTTCTCTTTGTCTTTCTTTCTATCATCTTTATGTTCCTTCTCATTTCATTTTAACTGTTTGTAAAATAAGAATATCACTAGTAAAATTTCTCAGATACATAAATTCTATAATAAATATAATTCTTTAGTCATACGTTTTGCAACGTATTCTTTATGAAAAACTGGCCAATAGTTTGAGAATTATAGCGCAAAATTGCGTTGTGTGCGGAAGCATCTTTTTCTTTAATAAAAGTTAGGGCCAGTGCACAAACGCTACTTTTTGCATCACGATTGTAAATTGTTAGATTCAGTGACCAAAATCGTAAGCTCGCACATTACTATACTTTACTCTATATGCCACGGATTCCGATGAGGCTGCGCTCTTCATGCGCAGACGCCGAATACAAAACAATCGCATCGAAAATTGAGGGAAAATGTGATTGGATCTCCATGCTGTACTTTGTCGCTCGATCGAATCACAAATTTCGAGCAACAGTATTAGTCGATGCAAAAAGGTAACGTGTGTATTTTGTGCGCTGGCCTTTAAACGTACTAAGCCAATGAACTTTTAGCTGCTATTTTACCACGTTTATATAAACTCGCTTTTCGTGTATGTCGGGCGGGACTTTGTAGTTGATTTTAAACTAACTTCCTGATGAGATAGAGACTTGAAATTTTTAACATAACTCAGAATTTGAAGACAGTACGAGACAGTACTAAAATAAAGAAGAAAATAATAAAAGATATGAGGAAATTTTAATAAATACATATCATTCATTTTTACTTATTTACCGTTGTATGATGCCCCGCGATCATTGGTCGAAGTTTAGTTGGTTAGAGCGTCGTGGTAACAACGCGAAGGTCGCGGGTTCGACCACCCCATGGGTCATATAATATTTTTATTTTTTTTATGACGTATTTTTGTGTTTACCACGTTTTTATACACGGGTACATGAATACTCAGTTTAAGAAAAATATGGTTTCAATCGATCAATTATTTTTCGAGCAGGATTGATTTAAGGAGGTTGAGCCGTTTTACGAAAATAATGAAAAAAATATGAAATAAAGTTTTTTTAATAGATTTTTTATTGCAAAATTTTCTGTAAAAAATCCAAAATCGTTAGGAGATTTATAAAGTTAAAAATTAAAAAAAACTTTTACATGTAGGTAGAAAATATGTCAATCTAGCATGCAAACGGTACAAAATTTAATTTTTTTTGCAAATAACCAAATAATGTCAGCAGTTCCAAAAACTAACTATGTAAAGCATCGATGTCTTACGCATATTTTAATATTTTTTCCAATTTAATTATGAGACTTTTAATCAATAAAATTGGTTGTCTGTAAAGTCGGTTTACGGACGATAGTTTAACGTGATAACGTATTCTGTAATACATAACCTAAATTTATATAATAATTATAATAATTCGAATCTATGATATTGCATCTTTCGCTTCAAATTTAGGTTAATTTTATTTATTAAAATTACTCACCATATAATATACTTGTTTTTTTTAACTTTCTTTCTCTCGTATTTATTTTAGGTCTCAAAGATTAGCTGTCATAATATTTTGAAAACAATTGTTTCACTGTTTATATAAAATTCCAAAACCTACTTACAATATTTAAGTATTTTCATACGTCAAAAAATTGATTTTTATAATGATAAAATTTGTATGAAAACGATTTTTTAGAGAGATGAGACCTAGCTAAAACGATTTTTTGCCCCCCAAAATCCCTTTTCAGTAAATATCATCCAAATCGTTAGGGCCGTTTTCGAGAAAAGCACGCACACGGTCAGGCGGAACGTTAGGAACGTTACACTTTTTCGTGCATGCAGCCGGTGTTTTATCAATTTATAAGATTGGTGATTCATCAATTTATAAGACGTTATCACGTCAAAAAAATTATTAAACCTTAGCACTTTTCGATTATGGACTTTTATTCTTGACAATTTTAACTGAATTTTCAACTTTTTAATGATTTAGTTATAATTTTTATTACTTCTTATTCCTTTTTTTAATTATTTGCTGCAAAAAATCTGTAAAATACAGATATTTTCATAAATTTATCATATCTAACCTAATTTTGTACAAAAAATTCAAAAGTTAGTCCATTAAAGCACTGAAATAATTAATTAATATTAAAAAAAAATTTATTTATGCCTTTATGACAATAATTTATTGGTATCATCGAGTTATAACCTTTTGTAAAAATTTATTATGGAAAAGTTCCCATTTAGAATTCGACTTACTTTTGATTGGGACTGTAACGGATCAACCTCCTTAAAACTCTTGTCAGATTTTCTGACAACGCTTTCTGCAATCCAGTATTAGTGTTCTTAGTAATACGGTAATACCAACTATTAACCAAAGGTAATATTTGAATGACTTTTATGCCGGGCTGCAGAAAGTATTGTCAGAAAATCTGATTTGACAATGACCTTAGATTGTGCTCACTTATATTTAAAAAAAAAACACTGTAGAATTTTTAATTGATTCTACTCGAAAAATTATTGATCGCTTGAAACAATTTTTTTTATTGGTAGCAAGCTAAGGTCATTGTCAAACGATGTTTTATTGATAATGCTTTGTGTAACCCAGCATTAGTCTGTTCCAAAGCAGACTTCTTGAGGAGTACGATATATATTCGATGCGGTAAAAAGGCGATGAGGAGTGAGCGAAAGCAGATTTGCAGCTAGTTAAAAGTAATGTATTTCCGAGTGACAATTGTGATTACATCGGTGTCCGTATTTATAACACAATATAACCGATATATTAAACAGCTTCTAACAATGATTTGACATGACGTCGGTTGGTGTGGTAAAATGTGTTCGGGCGTTGCGGATAGCATTTTAAGGCTAATTATTTTCCATTCCATTAAGTTATTGTGTATGTTTCTATTTGTTATTCAGTTTTCACGTTTGATTTCCAATTTTCAGGAAATGTATTTTTTCACATTTGATTTATCAATTGAAAATATTTTCTCATTACAATGTCATTCATAATCGAAATACATTGAAAGATGTCAGATATATAATAATGTAGAACAGTTTCACATGTGTTAAAATAAATGATTTTAAAAACAGGTTAGCATTTAAGGTTAAAAATAGATTCATGTCAAAATTTTATTAAAATCGGCCCTACAGGACTTTATGAAAACGTTAGTTTGTAGATAATGGATTTACTTAGTGAAGGGTGAATTTAATTTGGTAAATTGATAGTAATATTGAAATAAAAAAAAATTAATGGATGTATTAAGGCAGTGATTCCCAAAGTGGTCTATATCAAACCCCAGGGGTCGACGACAACTTGCAAGGGGTCCATGTCAGCGGGAAAAAAAATTGGGGGTCCATGAAATGAAAATGGTGGTCAACGATAGTGAATCTCCTAACAAAAAAAGAACTGGACATCGTTAACCGAAGAGATTTAAGATTAAATCTAACTAAATTGATGCCAAATGTTGAAAATTTATTATTAAAGCATCAGGTCCAACCCTCACACTAAAAGCATTTATTTTTTGCTTAGTTATTTTATGTAACAGAAATTAAATTTTAATTTGATTCGTTTAATTTGAATCTAATTAATAAATGTATAAAACTAAACATTTCACACTACATTTCACTACCGTTATAAATATAAATCGTTCAAAATGAGTAGCACTATACCGGTTGTCAAAAATACATTTGAAATTAATGAATTTGCAAAAAATCAATATCAGGTAAGCAGGGGGTCTACCCGAAACCGAAAAACATGGCAAGTGGTCTTCGAGACAAAAAGTTTGGGAACCTCTGTATTAAGGGGTTAAGTTTTTAATTTTGTTCAAAAACAAAAGAATATAAGTCCACTAAATAAAGCCACACTGCCTCTGTTAGCAAATACCCTATATTGTCGGCAGGGTTTGGCACAGCGACCCGAATTTTTTTTTATTAATTACGAATGCTAATATATTCTGAAATTATTCATGTTGAATAGGTGCATAACTTTCCTGTACATTACATTGTAATAAGTTACGCAAAAGTAATGAAATATCAAACGTCAACCTTAAAGCCATTTAAGGTAGAGCGGCACTTGGCTTGAGGTTCGGAAAACCCCTGCTATGGCCTCGTACTTCGTAGCGCCTGTCAGCTACTGTACCTATCTCATTTTTCTGTATAAAGCATGTATTTGAATTCCACAAGCACGGGTACCAGAGGCTGCCCGTCAAAAAGTGTTTACCTAAGCGAGGCTTTGGGGGAAGAGGGGTCTAGAGGGTGGTAGTATCCTCGAAAACAATTGATAATTTAAAAAAAAACTAAAAAACACGCTTTATATCGAACTTAAAAGTAAGAATATTTTTTTTAAAATAAGCTTAAAACAACAATGAATAAAAAATACAAACATTATTGTGAAAAAAGCGTGGGGCGCTTTGCTCCACATTTTCGTACATCGAGCGCCCCACGCTTTTTTCACAATAATACGTGTATTTTTTATTCATTATTGTTTTAAGCTTATTTTAAAAAAATATTTTTTACTTTTTAGTTCGATATAAAGCGTGTTTTTTAGTATTTTTTTAAACTATATTTATTTCCACTTTTTAGTTCGATTTATTGTCAAAAATTTACCGAAAAAATAATTTTCATTTCGGCGTGGACGGGATTAGAACCCAAGACCGGTGAATCCGAGAGTTGACGTCAGCGAAGACCCGTGCCTTAGACCGCTCGCTCAACGATTGCTCTTAGAGTAGTGGCATAACATCCTAACAGTAATAAACCATTTGCTGTAGTCCAAAGTAAGGTTACCAACAAACATACATACAAACTTACAAGTGAAGTTAATATAAAGCGTGTAAAAAAGTAAAAGATTGCGCATACTTTCCAATCATGAACCTTCACGACCAGCACAGCGCAGAGCAAAAATTCCTGTTCGTGAAGGTATTTAAGGAAATAGACCAGCACCTGCAACCAGTAGCCAGCAACGACCATCAATCGGTCGCCTGCAAGTTATCCTTAAAAGATAGACATACGCCATTGCGGACTTTTCTGTAGACCTATAAAAGAGGAACAATTCCACTATACATTATTTTGTAATATCTCAAAGGGATTAGGCAACGTTTTCGATGAAAGCTCCCAATCGGCTTGATTTTATCCGACATCTTCAACAATCATCGTCATATTTCAACCAATTTACACAAAACATTAATGAATTAACCTTTCTCTTGAATCACACCGTCTATTGGTGAAATTCCGTTCGATGGTTTTTGAGTGCGTATTGCGTTCAGACAGACAGACGCGGCGGGGGGACTATGTTTTATAACATGTAGTGATTATAATAATGACCTATTTTCTACTATTTTACAACCGTAGTATAGTGAATAATATTGATTTTTTTTGTTTGAAAATTTCTGACCCAACGCTTAATTCCATGTCAATAAACATATTTCGATTAAAAGCATGTTTCTTCTGCATGCAACATTTTTGCAGACCTTTCTCGATATCCGAACTGGTTATAGAACTCCGAAACTGATATCCAAATACTGAAATCAGTTTCAGAATTGACGCCAATCCGATACTGGAGGCACTACTTTCAGCTGAATGGCGTCGCCATTTGCATTGACGTGATAATAGCGGAGGTTTATTTTTTACGTTTTGAGTTGAAAATTGAAAACAGCGCTACTGACTGGTTCCGGAACAGCATTCGCCTTCTGCGTTGATAAGTAAAAAATTAAAATGTATCAAATTATGCAAAACATCCTGGTGCTCTTAAACTTTTTCTGTTCTCTTCGCTTCTTCTTTTCATCTACTAGGATATTCTCTTTCGACGCCCTTATATTATAAAAGTAATAAACTAAAAATGCATTGTAAAGACCTGTTAACAAAAGATAAAACGGTGAAGTTCAGAACTGACAAGGCGCAACAAAAACAGCGAAGGGCTCTTTTTCTTCAGCTTAACTTTTTAAGCTCTTACTTGTCTTTCTTAACGCCATGTTTTCAAACAAACTTCTGTATATATGGAAATAGAACTTTATTAAATATTACCGGCACCAATGATTTAACGCGAGAAAGGTGTGCCCTACTATTATGAGCATAAAATGCAATCAGGAGTCGTATTCTTGAACCTTCATTCTTGTTTAAAATGTGACCATTCAACGGTAGATGTCACTGTACCACTGTGCCATTTTTTTAGCCCCCCTACAATGGCTTCAAGGTTAACCATTTATTTTGCATATACAATATTGTTGCTCGCGACTTCGCCTGCGTTACAGATCAAAGCCACCATTTTCACCCCTTTCGAAAAACATTAATGGATATCTACATGTTCCTTACGGCCATATTCACCGAGCGTAAGTAGTTATTTATTCGGTTCATTTGTTTTTCAGGTAGCTATTCCCCCGAATAAATAGCGATAATTCAATTCACCAACCATAATATTATGTTTACCTACTGCAGATATAAATCCATTTGGTCTTACTTCCAGGATATAAACATTTATTCGACTGATAAAATGATAATGGCCGCCACATAGATCATAATACCTAACCTATAAACGTGGAGTATTATATCTGCAGTTGCTCTTGTGAATTTATTTATTTCATTTGATGTCACGTGATGCACTTGAAAATATATTTTTTTAAATTTTCTAATATTTCTCCCAAAATCGGACTTAGCACATTTATGCTAAACATCCGTAATAGGTTCATCTTAATTTCAATTTTTTTCGTCTAGTATATTAAAAAAAAATATTTGTCGGACAGGCACGGGAGTAATCCTATGACGATTCTTTTCATCGAATGAACGAAACTCAAAAAAAATATTAAAAAAATATCAAATTAATTCCACCGATTTTATGTTTTTCATCATATTATTTGTTAGAATCACTAATAATGTAAACAGTAATTTTGTAAAATAACTATTTATCTATATATCTATATATATGCGAAATACCATTTACTGACTCACTAGATCTTCAAAACTATACGCCCGATTAACTTGAAATTTGGCATAGTCGACGTAGACACCCATTAAGAAAAGATTTTATGCAAATCCTATCCAAAAGGAGTTTTTCACCAACCATCACATACACTATAGTTGTGAGTTGTTACGTGGGCGGATGTGTATAGTTGCGTAGATGGAAAAGTCAATATAATATTTCCAGAGAAAGAGAGAGAAAAAGAGACTATGTATATAAATCATACAGTTTTGCACCCGGGTGAAGTCGGAATGAGCCGCTAGTTTTTTTTTTTTATAAACTTATTTATTTTGCCAAATAGCTGCGATAGATTATACTGTCCCTTTTAATGAAATGGATCGAATGATGGTTACCGGGTTACGTAACCGTAGGTTGTGCACAAGTTACGCTATAAATAAATCATTGAAATGCACATTAATATAACATACGGGGCAGTAGTATGTATACCTGTCTCTGTGTCTAGCGTTAGGGTTGCCAAGCGTACGGAACCATTGCGCTTTTGGAATTGCACCCGTCGGAATTGTTAACTGCTTTACAGAGACATATTGCATAATGGCTCTAACTAGGGCTGGGATAATCTAACAATACCGCATAACCAGACTGATCATACTAATGTTGTTCGAAAACAGAAGAAAACAAATATTGATCACGCTGAGTCGTTATGGTAGCTACCGATAAATGAATTTCTAGGCGTTCGATCGAGGCGCCTCTACTGGAGATTATACGATACAGAGGGTTTAGAACGATAACTCGATGTGCCTAAATTTTGATTTTATTTTTAAGTCATAGAAAACGCTAAATTTTGACATTCCAAAAAAAAAACTTTGCGGATATTATTCACAAATTTCCTCAAAAATACGTAAAAATTTCTTGTCTTTCACTGTCATTTTTTTAATCTAACCAATCTGAAATCACATATGCACGTCATAACAACTGGTGTAGAATTATTGCATTACAATCTCACTTTGTATACACGAACCCGTAATTGTTTTTTAAAGAACTCTCCCAATCGCCCTCCTTTTTCAGTGCGCAAAAAAACGCTATCGCATCGACATGACTCCGTACTTTTTTGTTATACACAACCCCGTAATTGGTTTTTTATACACGACCCCGTAATTTTTTTTTACAATAACAATACTGATTATATGTTATTTAAAATAATTAATGAGAAAAATCGCAGGATTATGGACAAAAAGACACTAAGCCTTGTGGACATTGTGGACACTAAGCTATCCCGTGGTTTATATAGGCGCTGGATAGTTCTTTCCTTTGTCGCTTCATTTTTGTCTTGAATTTGGCAACAAAGCCCTTTTTACCTACGCCTATTAACAACAATCAAGCCGATTGTTGTCATTAGACAACAATGTGTGTCTTTGTTAGAATGACGAGTCGATTATAATCTCAAGAACTTCTTTGTCGTCTCAACGGGGGGGGGGGGGGGTTGTAACATTAAATACTCTTTAGGCGAAATTCTCGACTTTGTTTTTAATAAATTTTTAAAAGACGGGGCACAATAGCCGTAATGGAACGATAACGAAACGTAACGAAAGACGATATGCGAGACGAAGACGATATGCTTTGTCAACAAGACATATTTAAAAAAATCTGATTTACTCTTGTATATCCTTTACACTTACAGGATAATAGAATTGCTAAAAATGTTCAAACATCGTAACCGTCAGTTTAAACATTTCACAAAGCCCTATCTCTAACGCGGTAACACGGTTATTCACTATATGTACGTTTAAACAACGGCTGGAACTTATCAACTTACTGAAATAAAATATATTGTTGACAAGTTTTCCGTTAAAATCTGTGACCCAATTCTATTAAATTGTAAAAACTAAGACATTAGTTACTTTTACATTTTAAAAATGTTTTAAATCAATTCATATAGAAAGCTGTTGAAAAAACAGTTTTATTTTTTTAATTTGATAATAGAAAAAACAGTTTTTAATATATTAGCAGTTTATGTGTATTAAAAGTACGAGTCAGTGACATTATGTTGAAAAGAGAGTTGGCTAGTTTTAACGGTTATACGAGTCATACGGCACATCGTATTTAAAATAGGTGGTTTTGGTTTCATTTTCAAAATTTTTGACAGTTAATTTTTGCGCTAACGTCACTTCTAATAGCAGGCTGCGTTGTACTCGCATGCGGTCAAACATGTCAAGATTATGATTTACTGCGGAAATGGTACTACGATCACGTTTATTTTACTTTACGTAATTTTATAGCACTAGTATTAAATGTGTCTTTTTACGACCACTATACAGGTATGAGTTCGCTTACAATAACATAGACTATATTGTTGTAGGTATACAAAATACGAATATACAAAAAAAGTGTGCATATTTTAACGGATTTCCAAAAAAGAAGGAGATTCTCTATTTGATTGTATTTTTTTGTTCATCAATATTTTCGCCGGCTGTGAACCGATTTCGACGGTTCTTTTTTTATTCGATAGAGTTTGTCTCAAAGTTGGTCCCATACAAATTCTAGCAAAATCGGTTCAGCAACTTTTAAGGACATTATCAAAAATCAAAGAAATATTGCAAAATTTGCAGTTGTCGGCGTGAACGTTGCTCTTCGGTTTCATGAGACACTAAAAATGTCTCAAAGTTGGTACCATATAAATGTTAGCCAAATCGGTTAGCAACTTTTTAGAAAATTAACAACAATCAAAGATATATTACAAAAGTTGTAGTTTTGGGCGTGAATGTTGCTTTTCGGTTTCATTAGACATTTAAAAAGACCACTAAAAAAATTAAATAAAAAACTTTTTAAAAAATATTGAACCTCCTTCAAAAGAGGGTCACTGAAAAGAGTAAAATAACCAAGTTTTGACACCAATGTCACCAATTTACTTAATATAAAACGTCATAGTATAATTAGATTGGTGCCGACTTCAAAACTTTATTACTTTACACTTTTTAGTGACCCTTTTTTGACGGAGGTACAATTAAAAAAAAGTTTTTCTTCATACCCTCGATCGAAAGTGCAAACTTTCGGCATCAATTGTAAGGCAGTAAGTCTAACATTTGCTCCTTGGTGGGATTCCACGCTACAATACGGGAAGTTCGTACGTTCGGATGGCAGTAAAGCAAAAACAACCAAATAACTATTGTTTAGATGTCGTTTCCATAGCAACCCTATTACATTTTAGCTAATAGTCGCGAACAGCTGTCATTCGTGTTACGTATAAACTCAAAGCTACTTGCTTGGAATTGATCTATGTTTTTATGTAATTAATTAATTAATGTATTTAATAAGCGTGCTTACGACCGAGGTATGAAGAAAAATAGTACACACCACACTGGCCGAAAGTGTGATATCCTTCGCGCCATGATCATGGCGCGCAAGGCAAGATATCACACTTTTGGCCCTTGTGATGTAATACACTATTTATCAAATATCCGACTAATCAGATAAAAATCAATAGACCTAGAGTCTCTACCGAAAAAAATATATGATTTTTCTGTTTTTTCGATATGCCTGTTGAATACGACCTTTATTTACCGTTTAGTTCATTAATAACACAGGACGACCGGTATGTGACCGATGAACGTATTTAACTATGCAGCTATTTTGGTTTGCACAAAATGTAATTTTGAGCGATTTATCATATGTGGTATACAATACAATGTTACGTATTTGAGTAATATTTAGCGTAAGGACTTATATAATGTGGAACAAAAATGTATAAAGTACCTACACTAGTAATATCCAAACAAAGAAATCATTATATCAACGCATATCCTAAAGTCTAAACTTTTACCATTCCAACCCACAAAAAACATTTTTTTGGAAAAACCTTGTGCGTCTGTTAGTCCATTAGTACTTATGAGTCTGTCTGTGATAGAGCTGTAAAAGTAACGAGAAATTGTGCACCCGTATGTATTCGTTACTTAAAGAAGCAGTACCCGATACATTCGTATCGTTACGTTACTCTTTACTTAACATACGACATACAATCGTGTACTAGCATCATCAAGCATGTAGCATCGCTTCGAGGCGCGTCGCATACGTGATACGGTATGACTTCGTTCGTATAACGTATAACCGCATCAAACGAGTCGAACTGACATGGATACGAAACAAGCGAGTAACGAAATGAATTTGTAAGTAACGATTCGTTACTTCGAGTCAGACGATGTACCCGTTACTCAGTAACGAATACATACGGTTTGTTACAGCTCTAGTCTGTGAGCACGATACAGGTCAAACGGATGAACGGATTGAAACCAAATTTTGAGAGTATGTTTGGTATGCAAATATGAAGAGCCCTATTGTTTTTGGGGAAAATCGGCGTATGCGCTGAAGAGATATATGCTATAACGGTATTTTTTATATATTAATGGTATACTTTTCATAACAACTTATTATTCTATTTATTCTTTCAAAAAAGTTACGTCAAAAA
The DNA here is from genome assembly GCA_963575645.1 of Xanthostigma xanthostigma. NCBI lineage: Eukaryota > Metazoa > Arthropoda > Insecta > Raphidioptera > Raphidiidae > Xanthostigma > Xanthostigma xanthostigma. The sequence continues at coordinate 15,205,858 of OY754464.1, forward strand.
ATGTTCCAAACTTTATAGTTTCGGAAATATTTTGAAAATAAAAAAAATCAGCTGTTCTTTTGTTTTGTAGATCTGTCAGAAATAAACTAGTTGAGCATGCTGTGATTAATTTTTACATGACGTGGAACTCGTCATGTAGGTAACCATGGCAACGAGTAGCAAATATATTGAATACTAGTCATTACCCAAGAAATTTTATTTTTTTTGTTATACTATATAAAATGTTAACATTTTCAAATTGGAATGGTCCCGTCGCCCAATTGGCCGAAATTTTTTCAACAAAGTTATAGCGATCCTGTCTGTTTCATAAAAAGTCGAAATGACTGACCTATACCCGATAACATGGAAATAGTCGTACGTGAAAAGTTTGCACGTCACTGGTCTATTTAACAAATATTGGATGCTAACAATTGCAATTTTAAATATCCGCAATGCATAATATTCACTTGGTGTGTTTCCGCTATTCATAGTTTTAATGCAACGATTTATTATTGCAATTGATTTGCATATTTATATCATTATTTACGATTTCATTCAGAATAAAACATTCGAAATGCATTAATTGCTCGATATCACACAATTTATAACCAGCTATTTACATTTTTATACTCTTATTTATGGATTCATTAATGTGAAGCTTAAAAAAACACCACGGCTATAAAGTGTTTGATTTGCAGTGATTTTTCGCTTGTTTGTTTTTAATTTTATTATTTTTCAGCTTTTTTATCGCCTTTTCGAATAATACATCTCCGGAAGCGATTCTCAACCTTTTTTTCGCTCCACGGCACACTTTGAAAATATATTTTTTTTTCGTTATTGTAAGTCAGCGGTGTATGACGTACATCTTTCTTTAGGCTAAAAATATGAATAATAATAGCGGAAATTTTAACAATTTCGGGTTAGTAAGGGTTCTGTACCCGAAAGGTGCCCAGCGGGACTAAATCTCCGCTGTCCGTTCGCCTGTTTGTCAACGGGCTGTAATCTAATGAACCGTAATATGTAGAGAGCTGAAATTTTCACAGAGTGTGTAATTTCTATTCTATAGCAACAAATAATGAAACACCAAATTTTTTTATACACAATACATTCTATACTATACAGTATACATACACAAATTGCAACAACGTGGTATGCACTTACACAGTAACGGTGCGTTTATACAGCAGTATACTCGAACATTTATTAAAATACAATTCCGTTAGGCTGTTAAGTATAGCCATGGTATACAGTACAGTTCGGGTAGTCCAACTGTCCATCTGAACTCATTGCAATTATACACTTAGTAGGAAAACTGATTCCGACCTATGTCGATGTATGGAGACAACAGTTTTCCAACGGCAAAGCGGGAAAAATCTTCGAGACTCGATTCTCGTGATCTACGAACTATTTACATACCTACAAGTTTATAATCACTCTTTGGCGACCCACATTTCCCCTCTTTTAATTTCTTTAGAATTAATCCTTCCTACGGACAATAGTGATATGATTTTCTAAAACTTCTTCGTACATCGTCTTTCATAGACTAAAAAACATGACTACTTGCGGCGTAGATTTGACTCATCTATGAAAATAAAATTTTCACAATGACAAAGAAAACTTGACAAGCTGACTCCTATTTTTAAATCTTCTACTTTTTGTTTATTTTTGTATGGCTATTTGATATTTCCAAGTTCGTATTTATGACGTGCAATAATTTATAAACTCTTTTTACACGCTTTATATTAGTTTCACTTGTAAGTTTGTATGTATGTATGTTTGTAAACTCGTTTGGACTACAGCAAGTGGTTTATATAGCGGTATAATATGCCAGCACAGTAAGTACACTGGCTAGCCGTGCGGTCTAAGGCACGGGTCTTCGCTGACGTCAACTCTCGGCATCACGGGTCGTGGGTTCTAATCCCGTCCACGCCGAAAAAAAAATTGTTTTTTTTTTCGGCAAATTTTTGACAATAAATCGAACTAAAAAGTGGATAAATATATATAGTTTAAAAAAAACTAAAAAACACGCTTTATATCAAACTAAAAAGTGAAAAATAAATATAGTTTAAAAAAAGTAAAAGACACGCTTTATATCGAACTAAAAAGTAAAAAATGTTTTTTTTAAATAAGCTTAAAAAGCGTGGGGCGCTCGATGTACGAAAATGTGGAACAAAGCGCCTCACGCTTTTTAAGCTTATTTAAAAAAAATATTTTTTACTTTTTAGTTCGATATAAAGCGTGTTTTTTAGTTTTTTTTAAACTATATTTTTTATTACTAAACCTTTATTATCTAAAACTAAGAATACAAAGTTTTGAAAATATCAAAATGGAGAAAATTTGAAAAATGGAAAAGAGCTTTTCTATTTGGAGTTTCACAATGTATGAGTCAAGATTTTCGGTGTTATTTCTGTGACATTCCGTACAATATAATTCGTGAACGCTTTGTATAAGTGTTATATTCAAAATTTAGGTCAAGATAATAATTTAACTGAATCAACACTGAAGTCGTTTCACGCAAAACATTTGAGCGTTGCAGTGATGGCGTCAATGAACGAACAACGCAAACAAACGCATTTCCGCCTCCTGTTCTCGGCGGACGCTAGCTGTTCGCCATCCCACCGACGCTCTCGCTGCCTCCCTGAACGGCCCTCCTCCAGCCCCTTGCCCTTCCCAACGTCGGCCGTACAGCCACGTCAGCACGTCATTTATACATCGTCATCATTGCCGTATTAAATCCATCAAACCTGTAATTTTATGCTTTATCGCTCGCCATGTTTTGTATGCAAATTGAAAATTCATAAATATAGCTTGTCGTGTTAACGGCAGCTATAAGGGTTAACGATGGGTGTGGAATCTGCGGCGTTACTTAAGGGGAAACTCTATTCGTTTCGAGAATATAATCATCTTTGCACATTTAACCAATTAGCATCGTTTCAGTATAGACCAGGGATCGGCAACCTGCGGCTCTTTTGATGTAAAGTTGCGACTCTCCAGTTCCATACGCGAAAAATAATTATTTTATTATATAAACCCTTAAAAATCGTCCAATCGATCCATGATTGAGCATAATGTCTATCTCTCAGCCATTTCCACTCGCGTCTCACCCGCACCGCCCCCGTCGCAACGTGTCGTCCTATATATATATTATATCTATATAAGCAAATACTATAATACTAAAACGAAAATGTTTAGTGGCTCTTAAAAAACTGGGAAATTTTGTAAGCTGTAACTTTTGGCTCTTCCGTCTCAAAAGGTTGCCGACCCCTGGTATAGACAATTATGGAGTTTCTTATCACATACAGCGTATTTTTCGGATTATAAGACGCACCTTTTTACATAGAAAACTGAACTAACATTATGGGTGCGTCTTATGGTCCGAAGGTAACATTAAAATATTTTTTTCAATAAATCGTCTCTAAACTTATGTAAATAATACCTAAATAAAAATTATGATCCGAAAGTAATTATTAAAATATATTTTTCTAAAAAACATTTTTTTTTTAATTTGAGGCCCTCTTATCGTCTATTAGTCCGAAAAATACGGTAAATATAAATATCTCGACTCGAGTGCCAAAACTCTGTCGACAATATAGTTTATTTAAGAAACTCACTTTACACCATTAATGAATTTTTAAATTTTAAATTTGACGTTTTGTATCATCATATGTGATTTACAAATAAATTATATTCTATTGTTATAGACATTGTGACTTAAATTTGTTTTTAGACGAAATAGAAAACTTAACCCCTTGATACGCCCCTTAAAATAACATATTTTTCTTAATTTCAATATTATTATCAGTTCACCATCAGCATCAAATTAAATATACCCTTCAGTAAGAAAATTCAGACAAGAAAACTAGTATTTTCATGAAAATTGTAACTCTCCTATCGGGTAGATTTTATTAAAATTTTGGTAGCACATTTTAATGTTTACTTAAGGTTTAAATTTCGATTTTAAAAATAATTCTGAAATGTTTTCGGTAGTTTTTTTCCCAAAAAATGTTTCCAACTCTTAAAATATTTTCTTACAATGGGTGTTCCATTAGGGATTTTTTTTTGACAGCTGTCAATTCAGCCATATTGACCTCCATTTTTTTTCTGTTTTGACATTTGGAAAGAGGAAGGTTTGCCATTTTAAAATGTCATCGTATAGTACGAAATTTTCCACTTGTTTTACAGCAGCTCTAACAGTGGATTTATTGAGCCAACAATTTCCTGGAAGAATTGAGTTGTTGCATGGTCACTAAGAACATGTGATTTGACGCCTTAGGACTTCTTTCTCTGGGCTATGTGAAATCACAAGTCTACAGCAATAATCCACAGAAAATTGATTAATTAAAAGCGGATTTTATTCGTGTTAGTAATGAGATTCAGCCCAATTTGTGTGAAAAAGTCATCGAAAATTTTGACCAAACAGTCAGCATCTCTAGAGCATCAAGAGGTGATTACTTACATGATATTCTTTTTAAAACGTAAATGGCAAACATATAACTTTTAATATAATGCAAAAATTAAGATACTTTCAATTTAAACGTTGTGTTTTTTTAATTAAAAAAAAATCCTTAATGGGACACTCTATATATATTTTCACTGTAAACTCATATTAAATTTTCATAAGGTTACTTAAATACACACGTGTAAATTATTAATAATAATCATTAACCCTATGAAAATTTGATATGAATTTATAGAGAAAAAAACGGAGATTTCGAAAATGTAAAAAAATATATATTGTCTTTTGAAAAAATTGAATGTTCACTGCTGGTTTAGTTTGAAGTACAAAAAAATGTACCTCAACATTTTCCAATAGTAAACTTCGAGTTGAATAAAAAACTATATAAGTATCTAGTAGGATACACGAATTACCACTTTCGGTGAACGTACTGTATATAAGAAATAAAATTAGTGAGCTATGAAAAATATGCAGTTCAAATGCAATTTAACAAAGTGAAGTCTGGCCTGAAAACAATAAACGAGCTCTTAAAAGAGGTAAAATACGCTTTATAAATTCTTATGTGTGTGCAGCTTATTGCATTATAGCTATAACATAAAATATTAACTTTATGAAAATCTTCAAAGGGATGCCTCATTAATACAAGGAATATAGGTACATATTTTATTATTTATTATGTAACATATTTTTGCATTTTATTGGAATTTCAAGATCGCTAAAGCAAAATTGATTTTTTCCCTCAGGAATATTATACGCGGAAAATGTTTTATGGGAATAAATGAACTTAAAGGCGGGGACTAGTTGGAACTTAACAGCTTACTGCCGGAAATCTGAGGCTAAAAAAAAACGTTCATATCAATATTTTTTTCTTTGTATTCAAATACATTTTCTCTATTTTATACAGTTACAAAAAAAAAACAGTTTAATCTCTAATATTAATGTTCCATTTCAAAACGAATCAACCAGGACATATTTTTCACACGAGTACATTACAGCACCTTAATTATTCCTTCAAAAATCTGATAAATTGAATGGACACATTAGTCGATTATATTTTTTTACTATACACGAGCGTTGCAAACGACAGATAAATTTTACTGATTAGCGTATATTTCAAATCTAAATAAAGTCGAAAACTAGTTTAATTTTACAATAAATAAAATTATCGACCATTTTTTCAGACAATATATTAACAAAAAATATAATTAATACATTAACGTTTCGATCCGGATTTTATTTATTGAAGAGTTCTAATCAGACGTTAATCAAAGATTTGATTAGTTTAATTTTAATTTAGAATTTCGTTTGACTCGTCTTAATTCTTTTCTCACAAACATACTAAAACCAACAAACTATTTTTATCAGACGATTTTGTAATGCTTAAAATTGAGGTATAAGTAAACTCGATTTTTTAAGTTATACTTCTTTCGGCGCCTTATGAAACAATGATGAGACTGGATTCGCGCGCTCACTCTAACATCAAAATTAACACGATGAAGGTGCTCATGAAAAAAGGCTACCAACAGAATAGAGGTAAAAAATAGCAGTATTCATGGTAATTTCAGTCCAGTCCTTTTATTATTTTTGTCAATATAATATTTGCATGCGAAACAAAAATTAGTTTTTAATTACGCCAAAAAAGTATAACTTCTAATACACGTACATAAGTACACGAACCCAATTTTATTTTATTTTCTGGGTACGTATTGATTTGCGAAATCGATAAATGTACAGCTCAATGTCGCGTAGAAAAATTGAAAAGCAAAAATAGATTTGTGTTCCTGTAAATAAGACTTTTTAGTAAATAAGATAAGCGGCACATTTTTATGCCTGGGACAGATTGCTTTTCATTGTTTCAGTGCTTCGCCGCAGTACGATAATAATGACTCCCTCTCTACTATTTCAGAATCGTAGCATAGAAGAGATTAAAATAAAAGTTTTGGCTTTTCAGCGAAGTCGTTGTAACTTTGTACCCATCTAATTTGATTTCCGTAACTGTCGAAATTGCCTGAATTAACGGAAATTTATTAGCCTCGCCAGGTTGCCTGTGCACATTTGATAGGATCACCTTGCGCCTTGCGGGGTTAACATTAAACCTGCCCCATAAACATTAACATACTTACTCAGGTAAAAGGGTTCCTGTTAAATATTATTTTATATATAAGAATGCGCACAGATGGGATTTCTGTTTTAGATAGATTGGCCGCAACGTAACTATTTTTTTTACATAATTCCAGATACTTTTACTATAAGCTATTTCAGTTGTTTATAACCTATTTTCAAATAGTTAATAATAATAATAATGCGTTTAACGTCCGTTTCTCGACTTTATGTCATTACAGACGCCATTCGCACCATTACTATTTTCCATCTATATCACACTTCCCGTTATTTTCTACATTTTTCAACTTCAACTTAATGAAGGAATAGGCACATTTTGAGCATAGGAATTTGACAGGTAATCAGCCATATGGCTCTTGAATAGGAACCATCTCGATATTTATCTGGAATTGAGGAAAACCATGGAAAATCTCAACAAATGGCCGGTACAAGAATTACCGTTTCTCGGCGGGATTCGAATCCGATACCTCCCGAATGCGAGTCTAGTGTTCTCACCACTACGCTACACCGCTTGGTATTTTCAAATAGTTACAGAGTTACAATTTGAAAAAAGATCAAAAAATCAGTCAGTAATTATTCTGATGTGAATTTTCGAAGATAATCTTTGTTTTTGGGTAAGAAAAAAACCCGACATGCTTATGTTTTAAATTCGCAGTTATTGCTTACGTTTCGAGAGATTTTCAGAGCTCAAATGTCATCCAGATAATCACTACATTGTCTTCGGAAAGTCACCTCTAGGTTCGGCACTGTCATGTCGCTTTCCCTAAATAAGGGAATAAGGGGGCATTCTTTTGGTAGACTAATAATAATAGTTAAATAAGCTAAAGCACTGAATCGACTCGGATCGGTCGACGCGGAACGGTACGATCGGCACGTTTTGGTATGCATGAAATTAAATGAATCCTCACGAACTGGTTCGGTTCGACCCGGATCGGCTCGGCAACGGCGAAGAATTATAGAGGGTGCAAAAATTGTCGAATGTTCCGACGTTTTTTAACTTTTCATCTATACTAATATATAAAGCTGAAGAGTTTGTTTGTTTGTTTGTTTGAACGCGCTAATCTTAGGAACTACTGGTTCAAATAGAATTTTTTTTTGTTGAATAGCCCATTTATCGAGGAAGGCTATAGGCTATATAATATCACGCTACGACCATTAGGAGCGGAGCATTAATGAAAAATGTTGCAAAATGTATCAAAAAAATAAGCTTCTATTCAGGTGAAATGCACTAACTAAATATACTCATATTAGCTGTGTGAGTACACAATCCCGAATGGCTCAATCGGTAGAGCATGCGACTGTCAATATCAGGGTCGTGGGTTCGAGCCCCACGTGGGGCGAATATATTTTTATTTTTTTTTTATTTTCTACATTGCTTTCTTCTAAGGCTTACATATAAAGTTATTTTAATTTTATTTAATTAATTAAAAAATTATTAGTTAAAAAAAGTATAAATACTGCTTTTTATCGACAAAAACTTTTGATCGTCATAAAATTTGGACACAACATTCGTATCGGTGAACTAAGATGAATGTGTGTACTCATGTTCCTCCCTTTTCCATTCGTTCTTTTACGCCCGAGTGAAACCGGACGGGACCGCTAGTGTATTAATACGCAGAACAATTGCTACTTAAAACGAAAAAACACGGAATTAGCCGATATGCTGCAGCCGATCCGAGTCGTTTCAAACGCGACATTGTAAAATGAGCGGCACCGTTTATATGCACGGGACGGGCATGTCCCGTGCATAAAACGGTGCCGCTCATTTTGTGAAGTGTAAGCGTGTGAACTGTAGACCGATTATTTTCGAACCGCACCGTAGATAGGTGTGTACTGTAGGTTGAGATGGCTTTTGCAGGTCGTTAAGAGTGAGTCTGATAATACAAATACCTAACGGTTAATGCTGCATCTCAGTGCTCACATAATGTGGTCACACACACTGTTATGTTACGTTATCAGTGGCTCCAACTGTGTACGTGAACCTTAACTACACGGGAAGAATAATTACGCAAATTAATGTGCATTTCGGGAATTAGAAAACGGAAATGTCGAGGCACGCTCATTTTCAGGTAACACCGCCATCGCTACACAACACGGACACCTCTCTCTACGGTAGTTACGGTAGGTATACATAATATTATTGTCAAGCTAAACTTTAACCGTGTCCACTTTGAATATGTCTCTGAATTGCGATAAGTAGGTTCGAGTACGATAACTCGATGTGCAAAATATCCATTGGAATATAACACTAGCGGTCCCGCCCGGTTTCACCCGGGTGCAAAAGAACGAATGGGGAAGGAAGGGACATGAGTACGCACATTCATCTTAGTTTACCGAGATGAATGTTGTGTCCAAATTTAATGATGATCGGAGTTACCGTTCAAAAGTTTTTGTCGATAAAAAGCAGTAATTATACTTTTTAGTATATAGGTAAAAAATTTCTTTTAAATCATCAATTACTAGAATTAATAAAATAATAAATATTTAATTGAAAACACTGTAGGAAAGTTATTTTTATATAGGTCCCTATAGTTATAACAGTTTTCAAAAGAGCTATTAATTAAATTTATTTAATTTTAATTAGTCGTAAATAAAATTAAAATAAATTGAAATGTAAGAAAGTAATGTAGAAAATAAAAAAAAAAAATAAAAATTTATTCGCCCAACGTAGGGCTCGAACCCAAGACCCTGATATCAAGAGTCACGTACTCTACCGACTGAGCTATTCGGGCTTCTGATGTGCTAGGCTAATATTGGTATATTTTGTTACGGCATTTCACCTAAATAGAAGCTCATTTTTGAGATACATTTTGCAACATTTTTCATTGATGCTCCGCTTGTATTGATCGTAGCGTGATATTACATAGTCTATAGCCTTCCTCGATAAATAGACTATCCAACAAAAAAAAAATTCAATTTGAACCAGTAGTTCCTGAGATTAGCGCGTTCAAACAAACAAGCAAACTCTTCAGCTTTATATATTAGTATAGAAGTATAGATATTTATAATAGTGTTATTAGCCGTTTTAAGTGCGGAAGATTGATTTTTATAAATTATTTTTTTTTGCGCAATGAAAAGGAGAAGGCGTTTGGGGTAGTTCTTTAAAGAACAATTACGGGCTCGTGTCGATGCGATGGCGTTTTTTTGCGCAGTGAAGAGGGGAGGGCGTTTGGGGGGAGTTCTTTAAAAACAATTGCGGAGTCGTGTCGATGCGATGCTGTTTTTTGCGCAATGAAAAAGGGACTGACTGATTCATCAACGCCCAGATCAAACCGCTTGAGCTATAAACTTGTTTGTACACTATGTTCCTTTTATGACGTATAGGCACCCACTAAAAAGGGGTTTTTTGAAATTTGCATTCTAAGGGGGTATAAAGGTTTCTGATAAAATGACAATATTTCAAAAATCGTTAAAATAACAGACATTGAATTCAACATACGCACTCTTCATTAAAAATGAACAAACCCTTGTTTCAGCGTTTTTTGAAATTCAACCTCTAATAATGGGGTCCAAAAGAGGGTGTAAATATTATATTACCCAATAAACTTTGGAATGTTGCATTAGCGCCGGGGTGCAATCGAAATATATTTTGCAGAATTATATCTATCATACAAATTCTCTATTATAACAACTCAACATTAGTGTGTAAATGTGTTGAACATGAATGGCGAACCGTTTTCTAGGTGGAATACTGACTTTTATACGTAAACCTTTCAGTTTGCAATTAATTTAAAAGACTGGCAGTAGAAATTACTTGAATGTTCCGGTTTGTCCTAACAACCGTTTGATCAAATGAAAAATAATTGAGTTTATATCGGAATTCGAACTGGCAGTCTGTGAAATAAGTGGATATATATAGGTGTACGTAGCTATTGTCTTTGTTAAAGCTGGAATGGGTCGGAGCAAGTATATCGGTTTATCTTTTGCTACGCGAGATCAGCAGCGTCAACGGTTGTATTCAAGATTTATTTTCACTTAAAATATTTTTAAGATCACTTACGGTCACGGTTATCTGATAATAATTCAAAAGGGCGTACGCAGAACTTTGTTGAGAGGCGCAGGGGGCAAGCATTATGATAATAAACATGGACATTCGGTTTTTAGACTAAATTAATCCAAAATATGATTTAAATTCGATGCGATGGCGTTTTTTTGCGCAGTGAAAATGAAAAGGCGTTGGAGGGAATACTTTAAAAAACAATTACGGGGTCGTGTCGATGCGATGACTTTTTTTTTGCGCAGTGAAAAGAGGAGATCATTTGAGGGGAATTCTTTAACAAACAATTACAAGGTCGTGTTTATAGAGTGAGATAAGTGATTCAGTAATTTTACACTACGACGTGTATACTTATGTGATTTCTGATTGATTAGATTAAAAAAATGACAGTGAAAGACGAAATGTCTGACACCTCGAATATTTTCAAATATTTTAAATGGTTCATGTTATTTGTCAGAGAACATTATTTTAGCGTTTTGGTTGAAGTTTTTAAGCTATCCAATTAAAAAAACAAACATTATCTATAAATTTTTACATGTCGTCGAAACGACATCTTTCGGAAAATTTAGAGAGAAAACGCCCCAAAATCAAGAAAAGTCATAGAGGAAATAGGTGTCAGACTAGGCCTAATGAAGCCATATACAAAGTTTGGGGAGAGTATGTATCAATAAAATTTTTGCCGACGGGCACTCTATCACCCGTTAAGTCTGCTTTGTAGGTACTGTAATAATATATCAAACCATGTCATGTCAGTTTCATGAATCTGCTAGGTATGTTTTTAATCACGATTTATTTTGTCCCAGCAGTGACGTAGATACGGGGGCGGGTGATTAGTAAAAAGTAATTTTAATGAATTTTCACACTTTATTCCATTATTCTATAGATGGGTGGGGAGGGGGCACACACAAAATGTTATGCATCTCAAGTTATTAGAAATATTGACCGGATATAAATTTGGTGGTCAGTCGTAAAACCACCCTAAGATAAATCATCGCTCGCAGCTTAACGATTACAGCCCTGGTTGTGTAGATTAAACCCGGGCAGCTAACCAAGTAACGGGAACACAAAAGGCTGTTACGTTTCGCGTTTCACCTCAGGTCTTTTGACACAACATCTAGGGCTATAATAACACCTGGTTATTTACAAGGTGTGCGGAAAAATCAGTGTAACTGCACGCTAACGTATTTTAAGGTAGTACGAGCACCAAGGCAATTTTAAATAAAAGGCTTGATTTTTTTTATATTTCGGTAGATGGATGATATGTTTTCATTGATTTCTTCAAAACTAGTCGGTGGAAATTAAAAATAGTTGGCAAAACCAAAAGTGCACATCCCGCAAGTTTTCCACTGTATGATAAAAAAATAACAATTAAAAAATATTTTTAATAAATTTAAAAAGATTTAAAAATTTAAAGAAATAAATAATTAAAAATTGAAAAAATATTTTTTTTAAGTTTGCAAAAATAAAAAAAATTAAGAACTATACATAATATAATATATAATTAATATCAAGTGGAATAAAATAAAACAAAATAAAAAGAAAAAAAAAAGAAAAAATCAATGATCTCGTAAGGAATCGAACCCAGGACCTTGCCCTTGGGGATCCAACGGCATAACCATTACGCCACGGCGCCCTACTACGTGTAGTGGTGTTATCACGGTATAGAAGTGTAGCACTTGTTTTATGGATTACACTATATTTGCACAGCAATTTTATTATATTGTTTTTAAACTATTAGCTGTCAGAAATAACAAAATAAAACTGTTTATAAAAATTAAACTACTGAACACATTTTAGTGAATTTAAATAGGGTTCTGGTCTGATAGTAAACAAAGTGAATAAAATATAACCCAAGGCAATCCGACCAAAATTGCGATCTGTAGAGTCATGATGTACGTACATATGTACATACGTACATACGTACAGACCAACCGACAACTGCTGTTTGTGATTTTCAATTACAATTTTAATAGTATTGATTTAAAAATGGTTCTGTTTTATAGATTAGAATCTCCTCTTTTCAAAAAGCTTCAATTTGAATGGATTTCGTGTGAAATTAACTTAGATATAACTTCTTATATGAACGAAAGTCAGCTCTGACGCACAAAGCGATAATAAAGCACATACCGCTAGTTTAGCGGTATGTGCAAAAAATATATATAAATTAAAGTTAAAACCTTAATAAATTATTGAAAACAAAAAAAAAAAACTATTGTGCCCGGCTAATTAAATATCTTTTTAATTAGTCGGGCACAACGGGTTTTTTTGTTTTCAATAAGTTATTAAGGTTTTAACTTTAATTTAAATAGTTTTTTTGTAAATTCCACCGACTAGTTTTGGAGAAATCAATGAAAACATATCATCCATATTATACCGAAATATAAAAAAATCAAGCCTTTTATTTAAAATTGCCTTGCTGCTCGTACTACGTTAACTAAAGCAACTTTGGATTTTAAAATAACTGGATGGATGAGTATCAAGTTTCTGTATGCGCAGTGTAAAAAGTTCTATGGAAACGGTCAATCAAGATAAGCTTTGACGTCATACATTGCTTTTGATCACATGTTTTTTTTTTGAAAATTTATTCGTATTTCAATTAATTATGTTCGATGCATCTCAGATTTTGCCTGCAGTACACATTCGCCGAGGGATACCGAGACTAAGCGAACGCGAATGTGTACTGGGAACGCTCGCCTGATCTCGTAGCGCACTGTCTCGCCTCGCCAGCGCTCCGTATAAAGTCAGCGCTCCGTATAAAGTCGGTTTTTCTACCGCGAGTCAAAGGAACCGAGCGGCGAGTACGAGGCTACGAGCCCAGTCAGTACACACTCGTCGCCTCGTGCGAATTTAAATGTACTTAAGTTGTCATTTTTGTTGGTTAAAGTGTAACTTTTAATGATAAATAAATTATAACGGACTGGACCAATGACAGTAATTGATTGATAAAATTACCAAAATGAGTCTGTGATGTGGGATTTCATGCTTCTCCAGCATAAGGATGAAAAAAAAAACAATGACGTGTCGCTCAGAATGAGTGAAATTTTGCAATTGCCAATTTCAGAATTGAAAAAAAAGATTCTCTTATGGCGACATTTCGAGGTCATCTTCGAAAAATTGTCTTCATCCACCATCTCTTGGCTTCCAGGACTTTTTGATTTTTTTTTTATTATATAAATAAATATATTTGTAATAGCTATATGAACAATAGCTGCAACAGCAGCTACATAAACAACGTCCAGATCCATTTAACTGCGCCGTTTAAATGGACGGTGAAGACGCATTCGTAGACGCTCGCTTTACCTAATCTGTCGGCGAAACCTTTCGGCGAATGTGTACTACAGGCAAAGTTGTTTTCGTTTTTCGTGTTACAAAATAAAAATATGGTAAAAAAATATTACCTCTCGTATTATTCGACTGCGACTTAGTTATGTTTATTGAAAGATCGTATTTGCCGTGCATTTTGTAAGAGACTGTACCCAACCCATCTAACCTTTAATATACAGATACACTCCTAGATAATTAAAATTTCAAGTACAATAAAAATATTATTTTCAAAATCTATATTTATCTAATTAATAAATCGGTAAAAAAATTCAAAATTTTTTTCAAAAAAATTTACGATTTTTGAATTTACAATGCAATAGTTTCTAAGAAATATACTCGTTTTCTTTACGCACGTGGTATACATCCAGCATGTTAAATATGCACATTTTGATTGTTAATATTTCGTTTTACAGTCAATTTGATTAAATTCCTAAGAAAAGCCATTTCACTAGTAAACTACATTATGTTTCATCTTTTTTTTTTGTTTTAACTGAATATGAATACTATTTTTTCAGGACACACTATACATCAGATGTGTAGTCTTTGTATAGTGTTACGACTTGGCATGGTATCATCAAATACATAATAAAACAGATATTCCTGAAATTCTATTATTTAAGATTATACTGCTTAGAGCTAGGACTCTAGGAACCGGCATTACAGTGGTTTTAAAACGATTCATAACTTTATATACCTAACACCAAAATGGCGTAGAGACGGTCGCGGAACATTTTCAAAACAAAAACGGCAGTCCTTTTTTCGAGCTAATACTTTATGTCGGTTTTTAAACCGTAAAAGTTTTAAACCAAAAAGGTAGTATTTATCAAGTATTTTTTCAAGTTCATTTACCATAATTCATTGATAAAACACAAATACTTATGACATCTCATTGACTTATAATTTGTTATTAGATTAAAAAAAATAATGTAAAGAATTGTTTCGTTTATTTGTAAACCAAATTGCGACAAAAAATTGACAAGTGTTGAACTGTATATAAAAAAAATATTTTACCTAAAGTCTTCAGCACAGGAAAAACGGAATAAAGTACCATCATCTTTTGAAGTGGAAAATCGCCCATACATATTGCGCAAGCTCCCGTCATGTTCTTAGCAAGCACAGCTGCTAATTCTGAGACACAAACTTTCGTATCAATCGTGTTGTAAGATTTATTAAAAAATAAGGTTTTATTACAATATATTAATGGTCATATTCATCGAACACTATTAAAGATGCTAATCTTGGAACAAATTTATTCGTTACAATAAAATTTACTTTTAATTCAAGAAGCAAATTAACAGGTAGAAAAGTTAGTTCAAGAATAAATATATATTGCACTATACTCCTTGCTCTTTTTGTTGAATATCTTGACGTTCACCCAAAAATACGACCGATGGCGTCAAAGAAAGTTTCTCAAAATAATAATGTTTTATCCTAACCCATTTGCACACAGAACTTCCACTAGCTTTAATGTTTTACAACTATATACTTCACAAAAAGTAAATAAACAATAGATAAATACATTCGCAAGAGCAACTGTAGATATAATTTATAGGTTAAGTATTATGATCTATGTGGCGACCATTATTCTTTTATCAGACGAATAAATATTTATACGTTCGAAGTAAGACAGAATTAATTTATACCTGCAGTAAACATAATTATGATTGGTGAATTGAATTATCGCTATTTATTCGGAGGAATAGTTATACCTGAAGAATAAATGAACCGAATCATATATATTAATACGCTAAGGTTAAGATGTTTGCCTCCCTTTTTAGAAAAAACCTCACAATTTCTCCACATAAATTATAGGTATATCATTTTACAGATAATTTGCTTGCTCTACTGACATCGACAACTAAAAAATTTATTACTGCTTTTGTTTTTGTAAATTAATTAATTAACAGCAACGCTGAACAACGTCTGCCATCTGACGGTTTTAATTTTGAAACAACGTCAACACTTCGATCTGTCATCTGACCGAAGATATTGTAAATACTGCATACTGCCATCTGACGGCTTTAATTTTGAAACAGCGAGCAACGCTGAACAACGTCACAGCAATGCTGCACGATGCCATCTGACGGCTAAGCTCAACGCTTTTGCTACTTGCGCCTCTATATAACAATTTTAGTAAAATATTTTTTCGATCTGTCATCTGAGCTTCATATTGTAATACAACAAAAAAAGGACGTTATAAGCAGTGTGCAAAATTAGAAACGAATTGAATACCTAAAATTATATTTAAAAAATAATTTTGTAAAGTGATAATTATTATACTTATTTAGTGCGAATAATTCGCACAGGTCACGCTAGTAAATAACTATTTACGTTCAGTGAATAGGACCATAAACGTGTTCCCAATCCAGCCCTGGCTCGATAATGTAATGTAGTACAGTTTCGTTTGATCTTTTGGGTCATTCTTATGGGACCAAACTAAACGACGACAACGATACATATACCGTTATGATAAAACTGATTTGTCAATAAAGAATGTTCTTATATATAAGCAATCTACACGTCTTGAAGTGATACACCTTTATATATGGCCCTAGCTAGGGCGTCGAGGGTACGTTTTAAATGATTCAACAGAACAAAACAATAGCTTCGCAGCGCAGTTCGCAGTGAGTAGGCGATAGAGGCGTAGATTTCTGTGTATATCTCTGAAATTGTCTACGGGCTGAATATACCGGATGTACTACACATCGAGGTCGACGTTGTGGAGAGCCGAATGTGACTTTTATTGTCTAAAATAATTTTTACCCGACTGTTCCAGAAGGAAGGTAATGTTTTCGAGTGTCTATTTCTTTGGCATGCTCTGTTGTCTAAACGGCTTGATGGATTTTAATATATGGGGTGTCGTCAACTTCGTCTTAATTGTGGGAGTGGTTAACATATAGGGTGTTGTTAACTTCGTCTTAATTGTGGGAGTGGTATAGACCAGTGTTTCCCAAAATTTTTTGACCGCGGCCCAGTACGAGGTTTTATTTTTTTTGCGACACACCTTAAAAAAAACCCATTTATTTACTAAATCAACTTTATTTTTTAATGGAAATGACTTTATATGTTTGCTTATTTCATACACAAAAATTGCAAAATAATTATATAAGAAAAATATAAGCGATATGAAAGAGTACCAATACATACTTTGCCACTATATTATGTTCGTATGTAATTGCACATACCGCTAAACTAGCGGTATGTGCTTTATTATCGCTTTGTGCGTCAGAGCTGACTTTCGTTCATATAAGAAGTTATATCTAAGTTAATTTCACACGAAATCCATTCAAATTGAAGCTTTTTGAAAAGAAGAGATTCTAATCTATAAAATAGAACCATTTTTAAATCAATTTGAGTTCATAAATACTATTAAAATTGTAATTGAAAATCACAAACAGCAGTTGTCGGTTGGTCTGTACGTATGTACGTACGTATGTACGTACGTATGTACGTCACGACTCTACAGATCGCAATTTTGGTCGGATTGCCTTGGGTTATATTTTATTCACTTTGTTTACTATCAGACCAGAACCCTATTTAAATTCACTAAAATGTGTTCAGTAGTTTAATTTTTATAAACAGTTTTATTTTTTATTATTTTTGACAGCTAATAGTTTAAAAACAATATAATAAAATTGCTGTGCAAATATAGTGTAATCCATAAAACAAGTGCTACACTTGTATACCGTGATAACACCACTACACGTATTAGGCAGCCGTGGCGCAATGGTTATGCCGTTGGATCCCCAAGGGCAAGGTCCTGGGTTCGAATCCTTACGATATCATTGAATTTTTTCTTTTTATTTTGTTTTATTTTATTCCACTTGATATTAATTATATATTATATTATGTATAGTTCTTAATTTTTTTTATTTTTGCAAACTTAAAAAAAATATTTTTTCAATTTTTAATTATTTATTTCTTTAAATTTTTAAATCTTGTTAAATTTATTAAAAATATTTTTTAATTGTTATTTTTTTATCATACAGTGGAAAACTTGCGGGATGTGCACTTTTGGTTTTGCCAACTATTTTTTTTTGTTGTGTTTTTCTCGACCCGGCAACATTTTTGTACGACTCGATGCCGGGTCGTGACCCACACTTTGGAAAACTATGGTATAGGGTATAATATTTAAATATGGCGTCTGCAAATCAAAAGGGAGAGGGGAGGATATATTTTGTTCTTATATCAATATGGGTATCAAAGCTAGTAAATAGGCAATTCCAAAATTGTAAATATTAAAACACCTTTGTGCTACTATTTGAACACAAACAAAGTACAAAAAAATGTAGGTAATAAAAAGAAAAACTCAAATGCGTAAAAATGACTGGATTATTTAAAATTATTTAATCTATAGGTACCTATCTATAAAATTCTCGTGTCAAAATTTTGACCGCGCTAATCTCCGAAACTCCTTAACCGATTTAAAGAAATTTAGTAAATGTGTATTGCTTGGTGCAACTTACGCTATAGGATAGTTTTTGTTAAATATTTTGTACAAAATTACGATGATTTCTTAAAAAAAACTATTTTAGTGACATGTAGCGACATCTCATAGAAATAACTCAAAGCTATCAGTCCAGAAAAAACAAAAAAAAACTGTTTAGTACCAAGTAGCGACATCTGTTAGAATTCGCTCAAATTGTTAATTCAGAAGCAAATCTGATAGAATTTGGCAAAAGCTATTAGTTCAGACGCCGGGCCGCAAAAAAATACATTTTGCAGAATATTATCTATCGCACCCGGGTGAAACCGGGACGTACCGCTATTATTAAAAAAAAAATAAAAACAAGAAACCCGACTACACAGAAATGAAATAAATGACTATAAAGAGGAAACCAAGTCGGAAAATCTCACTGTTTACTACGTTTTGAGGGTGGAAAAATCAGAACCTGACCTTATCTTGGACTCTAATCTACAAAACTGTCACCAATACTTTCTTGCAAGTAGCGCGCACACGTTACTATTTGTATCGAAAACGTGCGATTAACTGCATCGTGACTGCATCGCGATTTGACGATTACTCAGTTACCCGAAATTTCCCATTTGTGCGTGCGATCGTATTCGACAATCGCACGTTCGTGACACATCCGTTGTGTGTTTCCGCGTATGGTGTGCAGCCTTATGCCGTTGGTAGCTGCATGACTGCATCTGACGATATACAAGCGACTTAATCGCACAATCGTGATACAAAAATTAGCATGCACATCGCTGTACATATCTCGAACACATTGTATGCATGCGTATACGCAATACGAGTAGTGTATCTTTTACTGTAAGAATGAGATTTCAAAAAGGGAATAAAAAGAAAGTGGATATTTATTATTTAAAACTGGATTTAGTTTTGTATTTCACGTGGTAAAATACTACGCTTTATTTCTACAAAATGCCCATAAAAATGTCGAAAAGTAATGAAAATATTTTTTAATTAATTTAACTACGTGTACACT
Organism: Xanthostigma xanthostigma; assembly: GCA_963575645.1. Lineage (NCBI taxonomy): Eukaryota > Metazoa > Arthropoda > Insecta > Raphidioptera > Raphidiidae > Xanthostigma > Xanthostigma xanthostigma. The sequence continues at coordinate 15,225,185 of OY754464.1, forward strand.
ATATGAGCATGCTCTTTCAGTACTGAAAAAGAAATACATGAAGACAAGAATTACTGTTTTGAACATATTAGTCCGGTCAAAATAGACAAAATAGTGGTAGGTTTAACAATAATTTGCATAGAGCTGAAAATGTGTACAGGTCTTAGGTAGACTATAACAAATGAAATATCAAAAGTTCCCCTCGATCCTACTTCTGCTAAAAAATGTATTCAAGATCAAAGGTTAAAAGTATCAGTTTTTTGCACTTTTCTCGTAAATGGTAAATGTTATCTAAAAATAGGTCAGACAAAAGTTGTAAATCATGCAGTTGTCATGCACTCTCTCTTTCCGAAAACGACGAGGCATTTAACTGATGTCAAATAAAAAATTAGAGAATTCCATATTAGAATGATCATTAGGTGATGATAATTATTTGCGTACTAATTTCATAGTCGATTGTTATGATGTCTCATTCCATTACCTATGGAGTATAAAAAAGTCTCAAACGTAAAAATATTTAGCAGGTTAATCACACGCTGGCTAATACAGGATGATAGCGCACAGATCGCTATATGTAACATAATTTGCTAACCCCAAAAAAGAAAAAAGAGGGAAATAAAAGAAAAAAAAATAAATAGAAAAATAATAATAACTAAAAGAATTAAATTTATATTCTCTAAGATTTAACGTTAATATTTTTGTTTTATTTTTTGTATTTTATTATGTCCGAGAAAGTGGTTGAGCTCCCACCCTAGCACTGGCTTGCCAAGTTGGGTGGGAAAATTCTAACGTTTTTTGTAAATGGATAATATTTAAAGGAATAAAGGAATAAATAAATAAATTCTTCCATATCTTGTAAATTATTCCCAAACACCCACCTCAATTAAAAAGCGGTCAGGTATCAACTTCGAACACAACTTGATAAAGTTTCCGATGGCTAAACAGCTCTTAGAAAACACTTTTTGTTATTCTGAAAGTTCAACAGTTCGGTATTAACGAGGTTCCCATTCGCAATTTTTTACTTTTTGCAGTCGTTTTCATTATTATAAAACCAAAACGTGTATAACCGTTGTTTAGTGCTAATAAAAAAATGATGTAAAAATAATATATATTGCAGCTGTTACAGATAAACACACAGGAAAATAAATATTCATTTTATATTTAATGTACATAGTTATACGAGTATACCTGCAGTTTAATATATTTTCTTATTAAGTTGGGCGCCGTATAATTTCCTTCCCTTTTGGTAATAATATTATTTTTTCTTTAGATATTACATTTCTGTATAATTAAGACATCGTCAGAGAACGCTTTTTGAGACGGTCTTTTTAGCGCACTAATTTGAGGCATCAAAGAGAAATGTGTATTTATCACTTGTTAAAAACGCAAGACTTGTTTATACACGCTGCCACTAACGTTTGGATAGAGCTGTCAAAAAAATTCGTAATAAAAATAATTTATAAAAGACTGAACCGACTTCAGAAAAAAATATTATTCTTCCTACCTACAATCAAGTATCTCTCGAATCTGTCTCAAATTAATATTAACTATAGAAAATGACTCGCTGAAACAAGTCCATCTGTTTCGTTCGCTGTATCACTTACTGTTTTGGAAAAACATCCTTTCCAACTTTTCTTCTGGATAGTCAGGAATATGCATCGGATACTTTTCACATTCGGTTTTCTGACAGAAAACGTGATTTTAAATCCAATGAGCATACCTGGATGTCTGTATCTATAACAGTCTCAGATATAGATACAATAAAAAATGCATATATTTTTGTACAGCTTTACTGAATCATAGATCACAAACTTGAGCTTATTTTTTAATTGAATATGTCATTCTCTAATAGTCTAGGCTATCTAGACCAGGCCTGGGCAAATGGCGGCTCGCGAAGCATTTTATAAATGATTATTAAAAGCAAAAATATTACTGTTTGCCAATATAAATTGCGCATAAAAAGGATTTTAGAAAAATAGTAAATAGTGTTTAAAAACTTGAAATTGTTGTTTCAAAAAAACTGTACTTAAAATTAGAAAAAGAAATTGTTTGGCCCACTGTCAAATTTTCATCCGCAGTGTGGCCCGACGATCAAAAGAATTTCCCACCCCTGATCTAGAGCGTTCATAAATTAAAAAAAATAATGTTAGATTAATTACTTTGAAAATTCTCATTTTCGCTTTCGATGAAGAGGTCTGCATAGAATGCCTGTTCACGCGTACATATCCGCGCGACCAGTTATGACAATATCCTTTCCGAACAATAACTACGGGCGATCAGAATATGCATAAAATCTTAGTGATAGCTCAACTAATAGGGAACCCATATTTATATATAATATTAACTCTACAATTAATTTAAGCAGTGAAATATAACCTAGCTTATAACATATCTGGAATCACAAGAAACTTTTCATCGAAATTGGTCAAACAGTTTTTAAGTTAATTCATCTAAATTAGAGATGAGTGATATTTCACTACTTGTTAGGTACTTAGTCGCTAATATTTGGATTTCATGGTTCACTGCAGTGACTTCAGAGTAGCCACCTGTTACTGAAAGGGACCCAGTATAATTTATAAAACTTGCGGGGAAATTTTTTTTAACTAAAGGTATTACCCATTTTAATAAAGAAATGTTATCACTAATGTAAAATATGTACTTTATATATTTATAACTTAGTCGTACCTTTCAATAATGCATCATTACATGCATTTTTTAGGTGTAATGTTATACTAATACATAATAATATTGTGCATGGGCTGTTTTAGCACCGAACGATATTTTACCTGTGATCCACTGTTCGCTGAAATCAATATATTAACATCTCTGCTCTGCACGTGTATAGTCATTCAAGTGATCAGTGAACGCTGGCCGCTTATATATTATCTGCACTGAATGCGCATAGGTTACCAGCGACCACAGGTATTTGGAAGTCGCAGTCGCCAAAGTACCTGTTACTCTAAAGTAGCTAATAATCTCATCCCTAATCTAAATATATAAAAGGAAATAATGGGAATGCATCCGTGTTTCGTTTCAATCGTGTGAGAAGCCGCGGGTAACAGCTAGTATAATATATACTGTCACGTGGTGCCATAGCACCGCGACAATTTTTTAATATTAGCATAAAATTATTATAAAAAATATAAATAAGGAAATCTTAAGTCACTAAATTCGCGGGTATTTGCATGCGCGGTACGATTTGGATCGCGAGGCTTGGACTTATAAACATAAGTGTGTCTATCGTGTGATCCAGTCGGCAGACTCTAAAACGCGGTATCTGTGATTTCAAAAGTGAAAAGTGACAAACAATAGTTGTTAGGTTTGAAATAATTAAAATCAATATTTATTAGTTACGGAAAAATAACAAACATTAAGTTGTTTTCCGGGATTCGAGGTGGTCGCACAAAAAGGACGCTCATGGAATAAACCACAGAATCATCTTCAAGCTACTTCTCCAAGCTAAATTTTAGACTTCATTGTACTACAATGAAGCGCCTAACTACCCGTAGTCATCCACGAATTATGTAAAGTATTAATAGAATAAGTAATGTTCATGTGTAAGTAAAGTACTCTTCAAAAAGGTATGAAGCTCACGCCTAGTTTTTTTTTTCTTTCACGTATATATTTTTTTTTTTTTTTAATTTAAACAATCTTATTAAATGTACTTCCCTAGATAATTAAGTGATCACCTTGTCAGGGTTCTACCCCCAGCTCCTAATTGTTAGTCATGATCAAACCGTATTGTTAATCCTAAGAATGTTATTGCTCAAACCATATTGTTAATCGTAAGAATGTATTTTGTAAATCAAATTTCCTTGTACCTTATCACCGTCACGTTTTGGAGTGATTATTAAATATAATTGTTATCGATCAACTGCATATTCTTTTCTTAGTTACAATACTGCACAAGTTTCTCAGAATGGTAGAGGAAGTGGTGCTGTACCCTCTCTGATCACTATGGGCCCAAAATAACACCGGTACCGCCCAAACAATCCACCGTTTTGAGAAATCTGTCCGTCTTTCCTTTTTATTTATTCACAGGTGGGAATGGACCTACGTTACCCGAAAACCTTCCACTGCCGCGCTACAATACATACGAAGAATTTTATATAATAGTATACAAAACCAAGTTATTTTATCTTTTGTCGTGGCATTATGAATTTATTTTTAAGTTGGTTGGTACACTTTTTAGTGCACTTAGGACATTGTATGTTCTGACCTTGAATTTTGTTAACCTGAAGCGCCTCGAAAAGTATACCATTAGTTTAAATTTATTCTAAAACACGCTCGGAAGCGTGTATAGAAATTTTAGACGGGAGGGCGACGGCTAAACCGCAAGTAGTAGTTTTTTTGACAATCAAAAAGTTACCACGTAACATTAGTATCAGTTATATAAAACGCATAAGTGAATGCGATATAAATGCATTGCATTTATCAAGTAATCTATTTCCCGGAGCGCGATATGCATTTCTGTGATGAATCGTACTGTAATGCAAGCAATCTGTCTGTGTTCTTTTATTTCTTATTGGACTTGTTCTTTCCATCGTCACGACGTTACAGAGGTGAAACGAAGTGGGTGGAAAGGGCGGCATCATGTATCAAGCGCAAGCTTTTATCTTTTATAAATGCAATTTGCTATTATATATCCATCTATTTAGCTAACCTTTGTGTTGTCAACTTGGATTGAACTGTTTATATTTACAACTTGTACACATATTTACAAGTAAAAGTAAAAAAATAGTGTCATTAACTCCTTAGCATTTTGAATTTGTTCATTTAGCGTGGACCAATTTTTGACGCAACCGAATTAAAATACACGCTTTAGTAAAAAAATTCGTATATCAACAAACTAGTGTTTTCATGAAATTTGCAAGTCCGGTTCTGCTTTATTAAAATTTTGTAACACATTTTAATGTTTCTTAAAGGGTTACATTTCAATTTTGAAAGGATTCTGAGAATTTTTTCGCTATTTTTGAGTTCAAAAATATTTTCTGACCCCTAAAGCCCGATTAGGTTCATTTTAGTGCGGGGATAGATTCCAACATGCGAACCAAATTAAATAAAATGTGAAATATAAATCTCGCGGCCATAGTTTGCGAACCACTGTAATAAAGAACCGATATAATTTATAATCGTGCATGACGTTTGTCTAAGTTCTAAGGTCACAACAATTGCTAGTTTCAAACTGCCGAACGACGAAATTATTGGCTATTTAAGACCTACTTCAATGCTTTTAATTTAAATTTAGGACTTTAATACGGTGGAAGTACGGGTCACGTATGGTGGAGGCGCGGGTCACACGCGGTGAAAACGTTGTTATACAATCGACTAAGAAAAATGTAAGCGCGATCTGGCGGGAAATGACTCGAAACATTTGACATAACTGTTCGTAAATTCTAGAGAGTGATTCGTACACTTATATTTGATAGTATACTATAAGCGGCACAGTTTTTATACGTGGTACGGATATGTTTTACATTGTTTCAGTGCTTTGCCACTCCATTAAGCGAACCGCACAAGTGATGACTCACTCCCTGCTATTTCAGAACCGTAGTATAGGTGCATGCAAGACGTATTAGTACATTGAACTACACTCTACAGAAAGAAATACAAACCACTAACTTATGTTCAATTCGATTTCCCAGTAAATTTATTAGCCGTCTCCAATTTCCTCGACAGTGAAATGCCCCTGTGGGCTCGTAAGTTTATAAAACCGTATTACTGTCTCTGTCTACCTATGGTTTTGTCTCTCTTTCACTTGCACTTAACTTATTTGTCAGTGTTGGCTCACATCAACCCTGTAAGGCAATGTCTTTTTTTCTAAAATAACGGTTTTCACATAATACGAAAAAAACGGTTGTGAATTTTTATGTTTCCTTGTTTTAATGGTTTTTAAACGCTATTCTTTCACTTGACTCCGTATATTTCTTTGTTTTTTTATGACAGCTTTTTTAACTACTTCCCGTTATCCGATTGAGTTTAAATTTTGCACATGTATGTAGTTATAATAAAAGTTTATTTACCTATTTTAATTTTCAAATTTTTAGTTTGATTTGCATTCGGACGAAACCCGAAACGGTCAGTTAGTTACTAGAATAATGTATTGTATTATTATAGTAACTAACTGACCGTTCCGGTTTTCGTCCGAATGCAAATCAAATTATAAAAACTTAAAAATTAAAATAGGTAAATAAACTTTTATTGTACAATCTATAATGTACTAAAAATTAGAAAATAAATATTAGTCATCAGACAGTCGAAAGCTAAATATGATTTCCAACAAATGAAATTTTTTTATAAAATACCCCCCCCCCCACGATTTTATTTTAGATTAATCAAAGCCTCCTATGGTGACTCATATTTATTTTCTATAGTTTTTAGTACATCATCGTTTGTACAATAAAAGTCGTTTGTACAATAAAAGCGTTTAAGTTTTTCACCTATTTTTATTTTAAACTAGCGTTTCACCCAGGTGCTAAAGAACGAATGAGGAAGGGGGGACATGAGTACGCACATTCATCTTCATTTACCGATATAAATGTTGTGTCCAAATTTCATGATGATCGGAGTTACCGTTCAAAAGTTTTTGTCGGACGGTCTTTTGAGTTACATTTTGCAACATTTCTCATTGATGCTCCGCTCCTATTAGTTGTTGCGTGATATTGTATAGCCTATATCCTTCCTCGATAAATAGGCTATCGAACAAAAAAAAATTTTTCAATTCGAACGAGTAGTTCCTGAGATTAGCGCGTTCAACCAATAAAACAAACAAACAAACTCTTCAGCTTTATACATTAGTGTAGATATATGTCTCAGTACGAACTCACCGTCTATTGATATTAGGGCCAACCGCATCAGTTGCTCTAAAAATATACGCAAAGTGCTTATAAACGAGTTTTAAGTAAAACAGTGGAGTGATCTTCATCTATTTAGCACTCAAAATGGCTTCACAATACATTTTTGAAGTTGGCTGAATAAATATTTTTCTTTCAAGAGAGACTGACGCCGTTGGCGCCAAACAAAGAAATGCAATTCTTCTGAAATTATATTTAAAAGTGCTTGTTTTTTGCGTGCTGTTTCATGTTTCCCTACATATGACGAGTCGCCTCTGTCTGTTCTATTTTACAGATTGCATCCTAAGTGCAGCAGTAGAAACCCTCAGTTGTATAATCTTAACTTATTTAATGACAAGTCGTACCTGTAATCAGACTCTTTCTCTCTCTCTCTCTCTCTCTCTCTCTCTCTCTCTCTCTTACTTTATTTGTCCAACAAACAATAAAGCTGTACTATAATTTATTTATTTTTTCAAATACATACATGTTGATAGTATTGGTAAATAACTATTAAGTGCTTTATGTCCTACATACATTTCAAAATAGACTGAAAATTTGTCAAAGCAATATCAGAAGTGTGTGACTCTTATAGGAGTTTTTTTAAGTTTGTCAAACCTATCACAATTATAACAGGCATCATTTTCACAGTAGAAGTCAGATCGTTACGGGTCACCTGTAACCGAGTTATATGCCGTATAAGTTTCACTTCAAGAGCATCCGTGAAACTTTCTATATAAAAAACAAGCTGTCCCGTCCGGTTTCACCCGGGTGCAAAAAAACGAATGAGGGGGAGAGGCATGAGTACGCACATTCACGTTAGTTTACCGAGATGAACGTTGTGTCCAAATTTCATGATGATCGGAGTTACCGTTCAAAAGTTATTGTCGACAAAAAGCAGTATTTATACTTGTTTTGAGTAATAAATTTCTTTTAAATGAATATTACTGTAATTAATAAAATATAATAAATATTTACTTGAAAACACTGTAGGATAATTATTAACTTCCCGCTGTAAAAAAAAAAATTTTTTTTTTCAAAAATCGGGAAGTTGTTGGTTTCACCCCGATTTTTGAAAATCGAGTTTTCGCCAGATCTCGACGTTTTGAGGTCTTAGGAAGCTATTGAAACTATTTTGGCGATGATGTCCGTGTTTGTGTGTGTGTGTGTGTGTATGTATGTATGTAAACCTTTTATATCTTTTGAACGGAGTGTCCGACTGAAACGCGGTTTGCGGCATCTGACGTGATCTTGGTGAACTTAGACTTCCTGAAAATTTGAAACGATTCGGCCCAAAAAATTTTGAGAAATCTTAAAAAAACAAGTTTCAAAAATTTTTAAAAATTTGTTTTTGTAAAATATTTTCTAAACGACTAAACCGATTAATTCCAAAAACTAATCAGCTCTTCTCCTTAACAAACTGCGTCGATTTCCGCAAACCGCATCAAAATCGGTTCATTTGTTCACGAGATACCGTGAACGAAAAAATCGTAAAAAAGTGTTTTTTTAAAATGACTCTTAAAATTGTTATCAGATCGATTTTTTTGTAATAAATTACTTTTTTAGGCTAAAAAAACTGCGTCGATCGCCGCAAACCAGATCAAAATTGGTTCATTTGTTCATGAGATAACGTGAACGAAAAATTAGGAAAAAAGTAATTTTTTATAATTACTCGTAAAATTCTTATCAAACCGATTTTTTTGTAATAATTTACTTTCTTGGGTTAAAAAAACTGCGTCGATCCCCGCAAACCGCATCAAAATCGGCTTATTTGTTCACGAGATATCGTGAACGAAAAATTTGTAAAAAAGTGTTTTTTTTAAATTGCTCGTAAAATTCCTATGAGATCGATTTTTCTGTAATAAATTACTTTTTTGGGTTAAAAAATTGCGTCGACTGCCGCAAATCGCATCATTATCGGTTCATTTGTTCATGAGATATCGTGAACGAAAATTTCGTAATAGGCCCCACTCACGATCACACTTCATGCAACAGTTCAGTGTTCAAACTTATAGTTCAGTGAAGCATGATAGTGTGTGGGACAAATAAACACTGAAACCAACACTGAAGTCAAGCATGAACTCATCAAATGCATCTTGATTTTTGAACGACTTCAGTGTTCAGTGTTCAAGTAAACTGTTGTGTGTGTGGGTGTTTTTCAGTTCAGTTTTTGGAGTTCTGTGTTTTGTACAACCAGAAGCCAAAAATCTCAATGTTGCTGCCTTTCTTGTGCAGAAATAGATTTTCACATATTTGTGTCCTGGTTCTTAATAAATAGGGTAACTAATTCCAGTAAATAATTGTAAGTTAATTCATTCATTCGTAAATAATTATTGCAATCAAGCGGCTCAAGATGTAATTCATTAATCAAATAAACATGACTTCTTGAATCACGCATTTCTAACCAATTTTTCACCCATATTCTTCTTTTCTTTTCTTATTTCTCTGTTTTAAATACAATCCCATAGCTCTGAACAGCCAATCCTCACCATTTAAATTACTCATTTAGTTCTTATTAATGAACTATACTCTATAGTATAATATTATAGTGTGTATATAATATAATATATCTTATGTATCTATACTCGACGAGTGTATGCCAACAACTGAACCAAACTGAACACAAAAAATTTAAAAAACTGAGCAGTTTGCATGAACTGTGTGTGGTGCCAGTCAGTCTTTCGATTAATCTGTCCAACTTCACTGAACACTGAACTGTGGCATGAAGTTTGATCGTGAGTGGGGCCTATTACAGTGTTTTTTTTTTTGAGCTCGAAGAGCTAAAAAATAAACTTCTTGCTATATTTTATATATTTTTGAGCGTTTTGAACTCGAAAATAGCGGGAAGTTACAGGGATGGCCTGCAGGGTCAAACTTCTTTTAAAATTTTTTTTTATATAGGTACCTATAGTTTTATAACAGTTTTCAAATGAGCTATTAATTAGATTTATTTAATTTTAATTAGTCGTAAATAAAATTAAAATAAATTTAAATGTAAGCCTTAGAAGAAAGCAATGTGGAAAAAAAAACATAAAAATATATTCGCCCAACGTGGGGCTCGAACCCACGACCCTGATATTAGCAGTCGCATGCTCTACTGACTGACCTAGTCGGGCTTGTGAATGTGCGACCTAATATTGATATATGTAGTTACGGCATTTCACCTGAATAGAAGTTATTTTTGAGATACATTTTGCAACATTTTTCATTGATGCTCCGCTCCTATTGGTCGTAGCGTGATATTATAGAGCCTATAGCCTTCCTTAATTAATGGGCTATCCAACAAAATTTTTTTTTTCAATTTGAACCAGTAGTTCTTCAGATTAGCGCGTTCAACCAAACAAACAAACTCTTCAGCTTTATATATTAGTATTGATATATTGACAAAATATTACGATCCGGATTTGGAGCGTCTTCAGAATTGAGCTAAAAATATAAAAATCAATTAGTAATTAGTTTCTAATAGAATTCAGTTTGAAATTTTTAATAATATCGAAATGTTAAATATTACTTAAATTTTCCGTATCTAATTGAGCATAAAGTGGTTTTTTATTTGATTTTATATGAAACATTAGTCACGGCCCACGCTTTTATAAGAATTTATTACGAACATAAATAATTAAAAAATATTTTTTTAAGTTTTTAGTACACTGCAATAAAATTTTTTCTTTTAAAAGTTTTTTTTTTCTAATATTTTATTTTCAAATTTTTTCGTTACGTTTTGCGTGACGTGTTCTATTAAGTGACAGGTATTTTTCAGATCGCGTATACGTTACTGTTCTGTTTCCGGAACAGTTTCAAAGTATCTGTTACTAAAAATTGGTTGTCTGTAAAGTCGGTTTACGGACGATAGTTTTACGTGATAAAGTATTCCGCTATGTAATAATACATAACCTAAATTTTAGTAGCTGTCAAACTTGGGCCGAAGCATACTGCGCTCTCGCTTGCACGCACAGGGTCAGGCGGAACGTTACATTTTTTTGTGCGTGCAGCTGGTGTTTCATCAATTTATAACACGTTATCACGTCAAAACACTCCCCACCTTTAGTTCAAATTAGGTATACGTATAATGTACGTTTTTTCGAAATATATTAATCGAAAAAATATCTCGTCGGTAGACATAACAATTTCGATCATGGTTGCTTTTTTTGTGATTAAAAGATGGGTGCAGGGGATATTATTGATTTGAACTTCTTTATTCGCAGCTGTGTTCATTTAGAAACCATATGAAGCCTAATGAGAAAATGTATCAAGTTGTAAAAAAATTTACTAATGAATGATTCGTTCTTTATTGTGTATTAAGGTATATTGGTCGTCCTAGTTTGCAAAGATCTTTTACATATTCCAACCCACAAGTGAGGAATGGTACTAGTTTAGGTCAAAAATCACTTTTCAAAATTTTACAATATATTTTCGTTTTGAGATCCTCCGAATCCAAGAAACATATTTTTGGAAAAAGCTCTGTGCGTCTGTTTGTCTGTGAGCACGATATAGGTCAAACAGATGAACGGATTGAAACCAAATTTTGGGAGGATGGTTGGTATGCAAATATGAAGAGCCCTATTGTTTTTGGGGGAAATCGACGCATGCGCAGAAGAGATATATGCTATAACGTTGTTTTTAATATGACAATGGTATGATTTTCATAACGGCTTATTATTCTATTTATTGTTTCAAGAAAGTTTTGTGAAATTTTTTTTTTCAACGGAAATTTAATCTTTCCATTGTTAAGATGACACCATTATTTATTCAATTTTTTAAATTGTTATTTAATACTAGGTATACAAAAATTATTTTATGTGTTGTACTCTCTCAACAGGGCGTTGCGCTCGAGCTGTAACGGCCACGCGAAAACCTTAAATTAAAACTGCAAATAATAGTGATAAAGTTCCGGGAGTGGAACTTTCTTATAGGAAATGTTCTCCTCTTTAAGAATATTTTTTTCAGTTTCTGCTATCCCATATAGTTTTTCAGTAATTGCCAAAAATCTGAGAAGCTTTTTTTCTTTTCATTTTTTGTTAATAACAAATAAGTACAATTTTTGTTGGCGTACAGTGCCATCTTCATTCTTAATAAATAAATAAATTTGTTGAAAGTTAAAGCAACCACAGGGTTGATTTCATTAGTTTAAACAGCGCCATCTGTTGGACGTTGAAGCAACACTCGCTATACTAAATATTTTACCGCAACTGGATTGCCATCTATTGATCAAATTTTTTGAAGACTTGGATCTATTCTTTTCATGAAAAACACTTTTTGACTAGGCTACTCGGTATGAAAAAAATAATATTCATGGCGAGATCGGAATCTCACTTTCCCGAGTTGGAATAATGGAGCTTATCTGACCCTGGGGGAGGTTTAAAATTTCACCAACAAGCCCAATAATAATGCAGCGATTGTGAAGACGTCATTTTTGATGACATTTCGATTGAATTACCAAATGAAATGACATATCAAAAATAAAATTCATCTTACAGCTTTATGCAAAAGCATTCATGTTTGAGATAGATAACACGGAGAACGTTCGGTATAGCAACTTCAGGCACTGCCTACCCATTATTGACTGCGATTCCTTATGTCGTACCATTATTGTAGTAGGGTATACCTTGAATACTGAGAATTTCCAATTTATTACTTCAGATTTTCTTTTCTATATTATTTTTAAAAGTAATCTACATGCTCGTCTTTTTATTATATTTTTTTCGTTAGTAGGTATATTTTACGAACTTGTACCAATATAATGAATATGAGATTTTTTTGTGAATAACGAGAAGTCGTAGATAAAATCACTTTTCAAATTTTAATGACGTTTTTTCGTCAAAATTATGCATCACTTCCTTGATGAAAAAGAACGGAAACCTTGCAAATGTCACATCGTATTTTTCTGTAGATATATATCATTCATTAAAATATTTTGTAGATATGCAGATATCTCGTTTAAAACTTTGAGTAACAGGGCGGATAGAAAACGATTGCATAGAAAGTACTGTTTATAATAAGAAAAAAATATTCAAATTAATCGTAAAAATAAAGGATGAATCCTGGTGGCATTTGAACTAAGCAAATACTGAAGGTTTTTTTATTGCATTTTATTGTCTCACGTTTCGGCAAACTTTATGCTATCTTCGGAGAATCTAGAAGATTTATATATAAAAAGTTTTAAATTATTGTTGTTACAGTTGTTATTGTTAAAATTGTTGTTGTATCTTCCAACATTTAAACAGGATCATCATCACTCTAAATTATATGTGAATTTTCATACGATATAGGACGCATAACTCTAAATTATTAGAGTTATTTTTCACAATCGTAAAAATAAAATTGTATTGATTGGTATAAAGATGCAGTGGCATTAGACAGAAGTAATGATTACGCTTTTAATATAAAATTATAATATTTTCGGTAAATGTCCGCTTTTAACACGTTAAACCGTTTGAATCCAATGAACTCTAACGACCGTAAAGAAGTTTCACTTTAAAACGAGTGAGTGCGTGACGTATGTTCACACGCAAGAAGTTATACTTCTTTGGTGTGATTAAAAACTAATTTTTTATTTGCACGCAAAATGATTTTTACTCGTATTGAAATAAAACATCACCTGACATCGGTTACATTCACTCAAGGTTAGTAGATTACAGTGGTTGCCTCGTTCTGTTAGATAGTAGTGCCAAGTTTCTACGGATGACCGTCAGTTGATTGTGTGGCAACGGGTGTTGCTTATAACTTTAATGGCAGTATTTAATAAATGGTAAAGATATCAAAAGATACAATATTGATATTCTTTGCAATAAATATAATTTTTAAGGTAAGAGATTTAATAGTCCTGCTTAAATATAAATTACATTTTTGATATTTTCCTTATAGGTTGATAAAAAAATTAACGGACCGCCAGCTGACGTTATTCCCGAATGAGGCAACCTCTATATTCTATAATCTTATAGCTTTGACAGTCACTATTTCACATTTTCGATCGCTGTGCAATCAGTCGAATTTTTTTTAAACGTGCTTAAAATCAAAATATTTAACGAATACTGTCCAAGGCATATAGTTTAGCAAGTAGCTTCATCCTGTTAATTTCTATGTTACAGTCGGCAACTTCATCCTATATTAAATTTGATTTTACAGCGTTCGCTAAAAAAACACTCTTATCATTTTTCCTAACATGCCAATAGAAGTTATAACTTCAATATCAATTTTAAGTAACAATAAAATTACATATTTTTTGGTATTTGGAGTAGCGTATTCTGACTCCGCTAATAGCAGTAAAAGGCTACCTTTAATAATGCAAAACAGGAAAGTTTTATCTGTTTTATACTATCTAATAAAATAGTTCGAGATTTAAATATTAAACACACGTAAAAATTAGTACAATTTGCTTTTTACGGTTCAGCGATGACAATTTTCCAATTAAAAAGGTAGCAGGAAGAATATAATTAGGATTTTATTGTTTTATACATAAACTTTAATAATACGTTAGTTCATTTTCTAGTCGGCAATCAAATAAATTTAAATTACATTTTAATGGTGGACGATTAACGTAATTACAGAAGCCACGAGACAAAAGTGAGTTTGTAGCAAGACAACTAAACTTCGCGGTGTTGCACATTTGCAGCGGTAATTGCTCTATATATAGGTTTCGTGTGCAACTATTATCTCTATTTCGAATGTAGTGCATTTTTTACAGTTAGTAGTTTTATCGATTTGTACTATTTCATTTAATTCTCCAGTTCGTATTTATAGTCCGAGAGCTAGTGCTCAAAAATTTGTTGTAAAGTCTAATATGTATTTTGAGATTACCTAGTATTCTGCCCTAAAAAGGCAAAGGGCAGTAAGTGACATTTGTTGACAAAATGAGTTCATACTGAAGCCAACGACAGCAGTAAGTGCTGCAGCAATAATTTTATTGTCTTTAAAAAATGTTTCCCCCATGTTTTTGTTTCCATAATCTAAAATTCTGGACGGTCAAGACATTTTTAGTAAATCTTGATTTACTCAAATTCATAAGTTGGTCACTTACTGCTTTTTTACGGCAGTATTATTATTCCAACCCACAAGTGGGGAATAGTACTAGTTTAGGCCAAAAGTCACTTTTACAATATTTTATCGTTTTAAGGTCCCCCGAACCCAAAAAACATAGTTTTGGAGAAGGGTAATGCGCGTCTTTATCCTCCGACAAAATATCATCTTGACTATATCCTACGGGCAAAATGGATCCCGACATGAAAACAACTACGGGGTCGTGTCGATGCGATGGCGTTTTTTTGCGCAGTGAAAAGGGGAAGGCGTTTGGAGGGAGTTCTTCAAAAATAAATTACGGGGTCGTGGCGATGCGGTGGCGTTTCTTTGCGCAGTGAAAAGGGGAGGGCGTTTGAGTGGGGTTCTTTAAGAAACAATTACGGGGTCGTGTCGAAGCGAATCCAAAAAAAACAGAGTTTTGGAGAAACTCTGTGCTTTTGTTTGTCTGTGAGCACGATACAGGTCAAACGGATGAACGGATTGAAACCAAAGTTTGGGAAAATGTTTGATACACAAATAACGGTGTTTTTTATATAATAATGTTATTATATTGTCTCTGAACAGTTAATTAATTGTCTTTTGTAATATTGATTTATAATTTTATTTTTTGTCAATATATAGTCTAAAAAAATTGGTTGACAATTTTATTTATTTGAAGAGACGTTAATCAAAGATCTAAACTAGTACCATTCCCCACTTGTGGGTTGGAATGGTAAAATGATGTTTATCACAGTCTTTGTAAAAGGTTTCAGCGATAAAACGATTTAATGGACGTTTGAAAGGTTTGTAGTTCTGGGAAAATAATAAAATATTTGTTTTATCGGATTTTGTAAATGCAAATATCAGTACAAATGTCGAAGTAATAAAAGATTAAAATTTGACGAGTGGAGCGGAACATTCGCTTAGCTCACGTCGAGCTTATTTTAACATGGGGTCAAGCCATCAACATCTCTGTTATAAGTACAAGAATAAAAGTTACATCATAGGTAAAACTAAGCGCTTAGATTCCAAGGATGTATGAATCTGCTGTTTTAAGACAGACGTGATGGACAGCAAAAAACAAATTATACAAATGATTTTTAAGTTGATTCTTCTTTTTTAACAGCCTGTAGAAATCAAATAGAGTATAGACGAACAAATATTTTAAGTAACTTTTTTATCAAAACTCGAAAATAAGAGATAAACAGCCGTTCAGAGTTTAATTAATTTTTTTTTAATTTTATTTAATTATGCATTCCAAATAATTCGCGAAAAACCCTTATCGCTACTACAAGCATGTACAGAAGCATGGCTACGATTTTTGTGTCCAACAAAACGGGGACAACTTCGAACAATTTCTGTGAATACTTGACAATGACATAACATATTTTCATAGTGACATAACATAACGCCAGGACCGACCTCAATATTTGATAAAATTTTGAAAGCCTGTTTCTCTTTCATTTTTCAGTTTTGATAAAAAAGTTACTTGAAATATTTGTTCGTCTATTTGATTTCTACACGCTGTTAAAAAAACAGTGAACTTAATCAGTCTGTATATACGATGAAATAGGCACGAACAAATATTTTTGCTTCAAACACTGTTTTTCGCAGTGTATTATGTTATGATGATGCATTTTGATGATTCATTAATTTGAACATTTTTTTCATTAGAAGCTCTTTTATAAATGGAACAAGCAATTAAGTTAGACATGCCTGGCTACATGTGCGTAGAAAGTAAGGAAAATTGCACGGTCGAATAGTTGAGCGCAGCGTAAGATAAATGCGTTTATTGAACGGAGTATAAATCATCAACGCACGACTACATCTTAGTTCTTTTCACGCAAAGATAAACTTAAGTCGTTTACCATAACGATGTTTACATAAGAGAATACTTAAAGTTAGTTACGTACTAAATACTTATGTATATTTTTGCGCATCCACAGGATGATTTTTTTCAGTCTCAAGGCCGCTGCACACGAGTCTGGTTGATTCGCTGCTAGGTTCGAAGGGTAACGCGCGTCTTGATCCTCCGACATAATATCCCCCGACAAAATATCATCTTGACTATCCTACGGGCAAAATAGCCCCCGACATTGACCGGTCAATGTCGACAATGCCCGAGCCACATCGGGCAATGTCCGAAATCGGACAAGGTTCAAAAAATAAATTTTTTATAAATATGAAACGCTGGCATTTGATTGTATCTTTATCATGATAAGTTATAATTTAATGCATTGAGATATATTGTTTATTGCTCATATCATATAAATAAATAATAATAATTATAATACGTGTTTTCAATCATCAATAATTGTAATAGAAAGCTGAAACATATATTCTTCAATAGTTGATATCAGTGATAAAAATTCCATAAAGCGTTAATGATAACTTATCATGATAAAGATACAATCAAATGTCAGCGTTTCATGTTTATAAAAAATCTATTTTTTGAACCTTGTCCGATTTCGGACATTGCCCGATTTGGCTCGGGCATTATCGATATTGATCGGTCAATGTCGACATTGCCCGAGCATTGACCGTAACATATATATTATTTAACACATAATCCTTGTTATCATCAAATAGCAGATGAGAATATATATTTCTAATATCGGATCTTAGACTATTATGTCTATACTCACATTTGCAGTAAACAAGTATTCTGTAAACATTTTTGCAATGTTTATTTATCGTTACTACGAAAATGCTCGAAGCTGTTAATAAATAAATATATCATTTATTTGTATAACCATATAGGCTAGACGGCGAGGAGTTTTGGGTGTATTTTTCGGGCACAGGCGAGATTATTGTTGGAATCGCTTCGTTTTAGGGTGTAGTTCAACCCCCTAAGTTTGCTTACAAATAGTTGGTGCGTGCTTGATTTTATAATTAACAATTAGTGACGAAAATAGTGTTTTTTTCTCTATTTCCTTTAATATCTCCGTTCCTCTTGACTTTCAGTATAGCATATGCATTGAGAAAGTTGTTCCTTATGAAATTTCCTAAAAAATGAGCTTTGACAGAGATCGCTAAGTGCAATTGTTAACTTGCAAATAGCCCCGAAAGTTAAAAAAACATGTTTTTTTCACTATTTTTTTACTAAAAACTGACCGCACATGGATGGCTGAAAATTCTCAAAAATGATGTCTATGTTGACCCAAACATGCATGAATAATTTTAGCGTCATCGGTCAATTACTTCTCGAGTAAATAACGATCACTTTTTTGTTTCCTTAATTGCAAATTGCGCCATTTTTTTCACAAACAAATTTTGCTCGTCGGACCAAGCCATAAAAATCACAAATCCATTCAAATTTAGTATCCCGTTGGAATTTTTGAAAAAAATTAATTCTAACCGATTTTATAACGATTGAATATTGGAAAAGTTATATGGTTTTATACGTTTGTCTAAAATTGGTATCGCTAAAGAAATCGTTATAAAATCGGTTAGAATTATTTTTTTTTCAAAAATTCCAACGGGATACTAAAGTTGAACTCAGACACTCGTGTTTTACACGTAAAAAATCAATCTAATAAAAATTGTAATGATTTTTGAACTGATGTGTTGCTTTATTTTCGTATTGACGTAACAAGATTGTGCATGCGATTTCCAAGAGTCTTGACAGACAGACAAACAGACGGACGGACAATAAAGTGATACAAAAAGAGTTCCTTTTTTCCTTTTGAGGTACGGAACCCTAAAATTGCTTGGAGATCCTTAGATGTTTGATTGTTTGCAATGAATAGTTTTTTAGGCGCGAATAGCGTAAGCTAAAGCGCCTATATGTACTCGCTTTGTCTGTGAATCTGTGAATCTGTGAATCTGTGAATCTGTGAATCTGTGAATCTGTGAATCTGTGAATCTGTGAGTCACGCTTTTTGTATCCAGCGTACAGCCCAAACGACTTAACCGATTTTAAAAAACTTTTTTTTGTTCGATTTGTCTCCGGGTAACTTAAATCCTAACGTCGCCCGATTTTTGAATTTTTGCTCCAGAGGGGAGCAATTTAGAAAAAACGAAGTTTTTCGCTTATAACTCGCTCAATTTAAATCAGATCGGTTCGAAACCTGTCTTAAACGAAAGAGGAGAAAATTTTACATAAATTTCGTACAACAGAATTCGCCCAATCACTTTTCTTATACACATTTATATAGAAATAAATTCAATCTGATATAACCGATAGCAAACATCTTTCGGTTATCTCTCTCTGTTGCACGGTATAACATGGTAATTTAATTATTGCGTATGTTCTGTCTTAAAATAAAATTGGTCGATAATTTTATTTATGACAATAATAAAACAAAGGAGATAGCATTTGTTCAAAAACGGATGCCATTTGAAATATTTATGAAAAGCAACGCCTTCTAAGTTAACAATTTGAATAACTAATTATTAGAACTTAATACTTTGACAGCTGATGCAAACGTCACTTTTGACATTTCTTATCATTCCGACATCAAGGAAGAGCGGATTGAAACCAAATTTTGGGAGGATGTTTGATATGCAAATATGAAGTGGCCTATTGTTTTTGGGGAACATCGGCGCATGCGTAAAAGAATATATCTCTTATAATGTTGTTTTATATAATAATAATATAGTTTTTAAAACGGTTTTTACTCTATCTATTTTTACTAGAAGTTTTTGTAAATTTTTTGGGGAAAATCGGTGACGTCACTATAAATCCAATATGGCGGACTTCTAAAGATGGCGGACTAATTTTATTATGTTTTCCTACAATATGGGTATCAAATGAAAGGGCTTGCTGAGAATAACTCGAAAAATAAAGTGACGTCACTCTACATCCAATATAGCGGACTTCTAAAGATGGCGGACTAATTTTATTATGTTTTCCTACAATATGGGTATCAAATGAAAGGGCTTGCTGAGAATAACTCGAAAAATAAAGTGACATTACTCTAAATCCAATATGGCGGACTTCTAAAGATGGCGGACTAATTTTATTATGCTTTCCAACAATATGGGTATCAAATGAAAGGGCTTGCTGAGAATAACTCGAAAAATAAAGTGACATTACTCTAAATCCAATATGGCGGACTTCTAAAGATGGCGGACTAATTTTATTATGCTTTCCTACAATATGGGTATCAAATGAAAGGGCTTGCTGAGAATAACTCGAAAAATAAAGTGACGTCACTCTAAATCCAATATGGCGGACTTCTAAAGATGGCGGACTAATTTTATTATGCTTTCCTACAATATGGGTATCAAATGAAAGGGCTTGCTGAGAATAACTCGAAAAATAAAGTGACGTCACTCTACATCCAATATGGCGGACTTCTAAAGATGGCGGACTAATTTTATTATGTTTTCCTACAATATGGGTTTTAAATGAAAGGGCTTGCTGAGAATAACTCGAAAAATAAAGTGACATTACTCTAAATCCAATATGGCGGACTTCTAAAGATGGCGGACTAATTTTATTATGCTTTCTAACAATATGGGTATCAAATGAAAGGGCTTGCTGAGAATAACTCGAAAAATAAAGTGACGTCACTCTACATCCAATATGGCGGACTTCTAAAGATGGCGGACTAATTTTATTATGTTTTCCTACAATATGGGTATCAAATGAAAGGGCTTGCTGAGAATAACTCGAAAAATAAAGTGACATTACTCTAAATCCAATATGGCGGACTTCTAAAGATGGCGGACTAATTTTATTATGTTTTCCTACAATATGGGTATCAAATGAAAGGGCTTGCTGAGAATAACTCGAAAAATAAAGTGACATTACTCTAAATCCAATATGGCGGACTTCTAAAGATGGCGGATTAATTTTATTATGCTTTCCAACAATATGGGTATCAAATGAAAGGGCTTGCTGAAAATAACTCGAAAAATAAAGTGACGTCACTCTAAATCCAATATGGCGGACTTCTAAAGATGGCGGACTAATTTTATTATGCTTTCCTACAATATGGGTATCAAATGAAAGGGCTTGCTGAGAATAACTCGAAAAATAAAGTGACGTCACTCTACATCCAATATGGCGGACTTCTAAAGATGGCGGACTAATTTTATTATGTTTTCCTACAATATGGGCATCAAATGAAAGGGCTTGCTGAGAATAACTCGAAAAATAAAGTGACATAACTCTAAATCCAATATGGCGGACTTCTAAAGATGGCGGACTAATTTAATTATGCTTTCCTACAATATGGGTATCAAATGAAAGGGCTTGCTGAGAGTAACTCGAAACATAAAGTGACGTCACTCTAAATCCAATATGGCGGACTTCTAAAGATGGCGGACTAATTTTATTATGCTTTCCTACAATATGGGTATCAAATGAAAGGGCTTGCTGAGAATAACTCGAAACATAAAGTTACGTCACTCTAAATCCAATATGGCGGACTTCTAAAGATGGCGGACTAATTTTATTATGCTTTCCTACAATATGGGTATCAAATGAAAGGGCTTGCTGAGAATAACTCGAAAAATAAAGTGACATTACGCTAAATCCAATATGGCGGACTTCTAAAGATGGCGGACTAATTTTATTATGCTTTCCTACAATATGGGTATCAAATGAAAGGGCTTTCTGAGAATAACTCGAAAAATAAAGTGACGTCACTCTACATCCAATATGGCGGACTTCTAAAGATGGCGGACTATTTTATTATGTTTTCCTACAATATGGGTATCAAATGAAAGGGCTTGCTGAGAATAACTCGAAAAATAAAGTGACGTCACTCTAAATCCAATATGGCGGACTTCTAAAGATGGCGGACTAATTTTATTATGCTTTCCTACAATATGGGTATCAAATGAAAGGGCTTGCTGAGAATAACTCGAAAAATAAAGTGACGTCACTCTACATCCAATATGGCGGACTTCTAAAGATGGCGGACTAATTTTATTATGTTTTCCTACAATATGGGTATCAAATGAAAGGGCTTGCTGAGAATAACTCGAAAAATAAAGTGACATTACTCTAAATCCAATATGGCGGACTTCTAAAGATGGCGGACTAATTTTATTATGTTTTCCTACAATATGGGTATCAAATGAAAAGGCTTGCTGAGAATAACTCGAAAAATAAAGTGACATTACTCTAAATCCAATATGGCGGACTTCTAAAGAGGGCGGACTAATTTTATTATGCTTTCCAACAATATAATAATAATAGATTTATTCTCAACAGGAAGACCCATTTACAGAGAATACAAAAAAAATACATATATATATATATAAGAGAACATGCACTTAAAAGAGGAAAAAAAATCATATAACAGAAACTAAATTCTAAATTCTAGTCAGACCAAAACAGTTTTGCTTGGATATAAGTAATAATTTAATAATAATAATAATAATAAGGTTACAATTTTAAGCCATTATTTATTTGCGTAATGCTTTGCGATAACTTTAAGAAAATTGCACAATTTATCATTAAAAAAATCAATTGCAGGATAAGTTACGCTTATAAGGTTTATAAGAATTGCCATTCGCAATACTGGTGAATTTTCGTGTTGACGAGTATTGATTCTGGAGTACATAAATATCTCATGTGTTGGTCTAGTTGCCAGATGTGGAATTTTAAACTGGAATTGCGATAATAAATAATTGTCACTTATGATGTTGTGAAATAATTTAAAACAGAACATGATGGCGCTACAATTCCTTCTACCTTCCAGCGATGTAATATTATAAAGATTGAGTAGATCACGGTAGGGCATAAAAGTGGGATAAGTGTGGAATAATTTGAAAAATACAAATCTCAAAAATCTGCTTTGAATTTTTTCTATGTTTCGAATATGAACCTGATACCCTGGACTTCATACGATGGAAGCATATTCTAGTCTACTACGAACGAGTGTATAAAAAAGAGTGAACATAACGTTTGTCGAATTGAAATCTTTGGAGAACCTGATTATAATACCTAGCATACGATATGCTTCATTGATGATTTTAATTACATGGTCTGTGAAAAATAGCTTTGAGTCAAATTTAATATGGGTATCAAATGAAAGGGCTTGCTGAGAATAACTCGAAAAATAAAGTGACGTCACTCTAAATCCAATATGGCGGACTTCTAAAGATGGCGGACTAATTTTATTATGCTTTCCTACAATATGGGTATCAAATGAAAGGGCTTGCTGAGAGTAACTCGAAACATAAAGTGACGTCACTCTAAATCCAATATGGCGGACTTCTAAAGATGGCGGACTAATTTTATTATGCTTTCCTACAATATGGGTATCAAATGAAAGGGCTTGCTGAGAATAACTCGAAACATAAAGTTACGTCACTCTAAATCCAATATGGCGGACTTCTAAAGATGGCGGACTAATTTTATTATGCTTTCCTACAATATGGGTATCAAATGAAAGGGCTTGCTGAAAATAACTCGAAACATAAAGTGACGTCACTCTAAATCCAATATGGCGGAGTTCTAAAGATGGCGGACTAATTTTACTATGCTTTCTTACAATATGGGTATCAAATGAAAGGGCTTGCTGAGAATAACTCGAAAAATAAAGTGACGTCACTCTAAATCCAATATGGCGGACTTCTAAAGATGGTGACTAAGTTTTTGACGTGATACGTCTTATAAATTATTGATGAAACACCAGCTGCACGCACGAAAAAGTGTAACGTTCCATAACGTTCCGCCTGACCCTGTGCGTGTAAGCGAGAGCGCAGTAATGTATTATTAAATATGATATTCGAGCGGAATACGTTATCACGTAAAACTATCGTCCGTAAACCGACTTTACAGACAACCAATTTTTTTATATAATAATGGTGTACTTTTTATAATGTTTTATGATTCTACTTTACAAGAAAGTTTTCTAAAATGTTTTTTGAGGGAAAGTCGGCGCATGCGCAGAAGAGGTATAAATTATAAAGTTGTTTGTATATAACAACGGTATACTTTTCATAACTGTTTGTTATTCGATTTATTTTTACAAGAGTTTTGTATAAGTTTTGGGAAAAATCGGCGCATGCGCAAAAGAGATACAAGCCATAGTTGTTTTTTATATAATAATGGTGTACTTTTTATAATGTTTTATTATTCTACTTTACAAGAAAGTTTTGTAAAATGTTTTTGAGGGAAAGTCGGCGCATGCGCAGAAGAGGTATAAGTTATAAAGTTGTTTGTATATAACAATGGTATACTTCTCATAACAGTTTATTATTCGATCTATTTTTACAAGAGTTTTGTATAATTTTTGGGAAAAATCGGCGCATGCGCAAAAGAGATACATGCCATCGTTGTTTTTTATATAATAATGGTGTACTTTTTATAATGTTTTATTATTCTATTTTAAAGAAAGTTTTGTAAAAAATTCTTTGAGCTAAAGTCGGCACATATATGTTATAAAGTTGTTTTTATATAATAATTGGGTACTTTTCATAACGGTTTATTTTTCTATCTGTTTTTACAAGAAAGTTATGAATTTTTTTTTCTAAACTCATAATTTCAGAAATATTTTGAAAACAAATCTGTTATTCTTTTGTTGTGAAGATGTTAGTTATGTTTAATTTTTGGATGACACAATAACATATTACCTACATAGAGAACCATGAATTTATTAAAATTATATTTTCCTTTCTGTGTTTCATTATTTTCAACTGTTATTTTTACTTAGAATAAGTAAATTAAGTTATACTATATTATTCTCCAAGTGTCGTTAAATATATACACCGATTTTCAAGCAAAACACCGGGGTATATGACGTAAAATTTCGCGCCTTGTAATTCTTGAATTACTTGGGTATATACTCCCACTGGTTGACACTGTATTACTTTTTTTTTTAAGTTAGTTTTAGTCACACATCTTTGTGATGATTAATTTATGTGAGCATAAAAGTTGTGCAGTATGCATCTTTGCATAGAGGTGACTACGCCCTTAATGCACCCTATAGGCATTCAGTTAGCCGCCCTTTAATTATCCACACTTTTTGGTTAACAAACTGTCGATCGTTTATCCATGCATTATGATAATCCATGAGGAAAATCGTAAAAGAAGAAAACAGCACAGCGCACAAATATTTATACTGTATAACTGAACAGCCTAACTGATTCGCTATCTTCATGAATTCATAACCTTAAAATCTGTTTGAAAATTATAAAACGCTTTACGTAAAAAGTAATTAAAAACAAATGTTTAATTATTTAAGATTGTTAAAAGATAGACATTTCGCTTGCGAAAAATAACTCTAATAATGATGATGATGATCCTTTTTGAAATATTAGAAGATTAAATGATGAAACCTGGTGGAATAGGATCAATGAAATTGCAAATACTGAAAATGTTATTGCATTTTATTTTCTGACGTTTCGGCAATCTTTATGCAATTTCATTGATCTTATGCCACCAGGTTTCATCCTTTAATTTTCTAATAGATATTTCGGTTACTTACTGTTGTAAGTGCATTTTTTTCTTTAAAGCAAAAAATCAATATTTTGTAAGTTTTATTAATATCACACAAGAATACTCACGAAGCAAGGTGTCAAACAAAATACTAATTAACTAACAAATTTTTATCAAGAAGTATTTCTAAATTGTGTTTATTAGGGTCCTAGGAGTAATTACCCCCTTCACCTCCCCATATCTACGCCTTTGTCTCCTCCACGATATATAATGTTTATATAGGTATATAATATGTTTGTTTGCAGTATGCAAGTATACTATGAAACTGTGATAGTTTTAATCTTAGATATTCACTAATTTCGAAACCTCGTGATGGCCATCTATAAATCTTTATTGTCTTAACAGGTAATGGTTGCAATCAATCATGGATATTCGCTGAAGGAAATAACTTATATATTATAACCACTCACGTGTAACATATACTAGGTCGCGAAAAAGAACGACTCTGCAGCTTCGTCTAAAGGCCGCAGCACACGAGGCTAGAAACGCTGCTAGATTAGCCTACTAGTTTTCTAGCGCTAGTTTTCTTGATTGCTGTTAAGTGCTCGCTTCCCTCGAGACTACTTTTCAAGCTTTATTTGTGGATAGATCTGGTGCGTGCGCAGTGACAGTTCGAATATAAACACAGAGCAAAACGTGTTTGTTGTGTCTGACTCTGAGCAGAATGGCGCCATGTTGGTTTGTGGGCGTTTGTTCAAGTGCCCACGTGACAAGATACTGCTTCCAAATTGATTCTTGCTCGTACCTAGCAGCAGATCTAGCAAACGTATCTTCTGAGCTAGCAAGGCAGCCCGCAGTGACGTCATTTTCAGCTTCGTACCGCGTCTGCCGGCTAGCAGAACTTCTAGCAGCGTTTCTAGCCTCGTATGCAGCGGCCTTAAACAGGACGCCCACCGAACAGTTGATACTTTCAGAACACACAAGAATAAAATACAGTGTCAGCTCCATTTAACGTCACTCGATATAACGACAATTCCTTAAAACGTCGAAATTACTTAACTCTAGTTAGTTTACCTTGTTGCTCAGACAATAATACACCATAAATAACGACACACCCACTCTAAATAACGACACACCCACTCTAAATAACGACAACAATACGTCATCATTAAGCAATATACAGTAACTTGTTTGTTATTTTGTTGCTTTGTTGTCGGCATCATGCGTACCGATGATTCTAAGAAATTCGTTCTTTTGTTTTTCGGGATTATCGTTCATATGTTTAGTTCAGCTGCTTATCGATAAGCTATGATATTCTTAGTTGCCCACAAACTTGCAAATAATAAAAAAAATATTAGTGGATTATTTCTTCTCTCCGTTTAACGGCAACTCTCAATAACGCCACAAAGTGCACAGTCCCTTGAGTGTTGCTTTAGAGTTTACACTGTATTAGAAAAAAAACTTTTTAAAGACAAGCTTTTATTGAAATTTATCTATTAGAAAAAAAATTGCACAGTCACCGGACCTATGTGTGCAAAATGTCAAAGCTCTAGCTTAATTAAACCTGGTCGAAAGTATCGCAATACTTGACTTAAACATAGTAAATAACAGGTGACGTTGTGTAACAACATTTTAAGTTAAACGGTTTTAATCTATAACCGATGATATACAAAGCTAGAAAGCAATAATGGGTCACCGTCAGATTAAAATAAAACCTTGGGGCGCCTTTAGTAAATAAGATAATTGAATTTTAAAGAGTAATCTAGGACTACTTAATGCAGTTAATTATTTATTCCAACAACGTTTCGATCGATATTCGATCTTTTTCAAGGTTCTAAAAAGTCAAATGCACTTTGTCATCAAATTTGTGCAGATAAAACAAATATTATTGACATATTCGATTGCAATATTATTAAAATTTACACTTCATCTTATTATTAATAATATTGCAATGGAATATGTCAATAATATTTGTTTTAATATTATTTTTTTATATTATTTAACGGACATAGAACACAACATATTTAGTAAATAAGTTTTCTGTTAAATGTTCATCACGTTTTGACCCATAATTATTTTCCTTAATTTTTAGTACATCATTTGATTTTGTGTTTTAAAGGTGGCGGCCAGATAACCTCAACCTAAAGGTTGTAGGTTCGATTCCGGCGGTCGTTGCTTTTTTTATTTTTGTTTTTTTAAAACTATTCTGGTTTTACTTACTTCTTAGTCTCGTTTTTAATATTAAACAACTTTATTTGATTTAGGTTTAAGAACCCAAATTTAATACTGTTATACGTTCGGTTCTAGATTTTTATTTTATAAGTTGAAAGGGACCGCGCAAAAACGGGGGGGCCGTCAGCGATTCACGAGTTGTGCATCGTTGCAGTTTAGTGCGTGATTAGTGCATTATGTAAAACTAAACAAAATGTTGATAAGTAACTTACACCATCTGCTAACATAACTTTTGCTCTTGTACGTCGGTCGACGAGGGAAAAGCAACGATGGCAGGCGATCCGTTGGAAATTGATGGTTAAATGTTGCACTGGCGAGACTCCGGAAAAATGAATCGTGCATTGGTTTTGACGGAGGCTGTGATGGATCGGTAATTGGACCCCCAGTGCGGTACATACGCCCTACACACACACACACACACACACGCACACACATTGAACTACCCTGTGTGGGAAGGTTGCCAGTTTATTTTTATACTAAATTCTTTTTCGGAATTGAAGTTTATTTATACAATATAGTTTAAAAAAACACGCTTTAATAGCAAACCGAACTAAAAAGTAGAAAATAATTATTAACAAAATAATTCAATTATAGTAAAAAAGCGTGGGGTGCTTGATACTAAATGTTACAATTATTTCATTGGTAGATATTTATAAAATTAGAGTTATAATGAACATATACTAATTGGCACCCCACGCTTTTTTAATATAATTGAATTATTTTGTTAATAATTTTTTTCTACTTTTTAGTTCGGTTTGCTATTAAAGCGTGTTTTTTAAGTTTTTTTAAACTATAATTTATTTTCTTAACTTTTAGTGTCAAAACGAAATCAAAAAGTTTTTTTTTTCAAAATTCCCAAATTCAAATTTTTTTACAAATTTTTAATTTTGAATTTATTTTTATGAAATAATTGTATTGTCATCGACCCTTGACACGTGTGCAAATTTTCAAGTTAATCAGACTTCTTCAAATTGGTGAAAATTACGCTGAAAGATTTCTTTACATATTATACATACAGGTCAAGCTAACATAAGTGTATTAAAAACATATTTGTTTGATGTATAATATTGTATGGATGGGTAATATATTATAGTGATGTGCCGGATGGTTAAAAATGTATATCCGCGGATACGGATCTGAATACGGATTTTTGGTTTCGAGATCCGCGGATACGGATACGGATCTTAACTTTCTTAGAGTACGCGGCGGTAAAGTTATTGACCTCTTTAAGAGTTAACTCTCATAACAGATATTCTCTTTCCAAAGATCGATGTGCAATATCTCATTATAAAGATAGTTGATTTAGTACCTTTGAGTTATGTACTATTAGTATGGTACTCACTACGATAAATGTTTGCAATATAAAAGTGCCAAATAAGATAAAAAAAAATAAAATATAATCTGAATAGAATTTAACAGGTTTTCATTATTACCTAATCACCTATATAATAGGTATATAAAATTTCATCTATGAATTGAAAATTAATAAGGTAAAAGATCCGCCAAAAACTAACGGATACGGATACGGATCTTTCTTCTCCCTCGGCTATCCGCGGATACGGATACGGATATCCGGCACATCACTAGTAATATATATAGTGCCCCATTTACGTCATCTGAAGCGCGTTCGTCTGCGTCATTTAAAGAACGCCCATCTTCGTCAATTAATTGCTATTTTTGGTAATAAATCAAAATTCAATTGACAGTCTAACTTCCTGGTCGCGTAGGACCTGCAACAGACTCATGTAGACTCCATATAAAAGAACAGCGTCCCTACGAGTTCGACTCCAAATGGAATTTTGTTCTACAGACGGACAGACACAGTCGGGAAATAATTTCTCTACGTTTTGAAAGAAAGACAATCAAAAATCGACTTTAATCTCGGACACAGTTTTTCAACGACTTCACCGTCTATTTTGTTACATGGAAGCAAGGTTCTATTGTTGACAGAATAACCCATATAAAGGACATTTATATTTTGTTCTTTTGTCTCCCAGTTTACCCTGCATGCACGTGTGTAGATCGGTATGACACATCAGCGTGTGTGAGTGTGCGTGAACGCGAGGATTTGTAACAAGAAAAGTGAGATGTTGTACTCTGAAAGTTCCGAGAGTTCCTGGAGAGTTGAGATTATGTCATGTGCGGATGTGTGGATCGTGATATTTATCTTTTACGCACTTTGTAGCTGCAAACTACAGAATATTATATTCGATTTAGTTTTTTTATTTATCTTGTTTACTTTATTTATTTATTACTACAATAATCTATATTAATATTTTCGTTTGGAGGACACGGTAGACTTGATTGAAATCTATTAAAAATTATTATGCATAAAAAATATCGATTTAGAATCAACAACGGTCTATACCCGAATTCGGTAAATGACCGAAATAAATGCGTAAAACTATAGTTTTGATCAACTAATATTTCCAAAACCAGAAATCTTACATTTAAACGGGTATTGACTGTTAAAAAAATAAGCAAATCTAGTTTTGCGCATTTTCAATTCGACAAAACTAGTTCTGTCCATTTCTGAACGGACAGTACTAGTATGACATCGGAATCTTCACAAGCCTCCAATAGCCGAACTAGTCTCGAATTCACCTTGCATTTTTACTTAATTATTGCACTGAATATCCCACCATTATATTAATTGTAACATTCAGAACAATTCAATAGGTAAACAAGAACATAACCCTACTTTTATTCGGGTTCGGACGTTGACTGAATGAAACAAGCAGAACAGGTATTGTCCGTTCAGAAATAGACAGACCTAGTTTTGTCCTACTGAAAATGCGCAAAACTAGTATTAATCATTTTATAACACTCATTACCCGTTTAAATGCAAGATTTCGGGTTTGGGCAATATTCGTTGGTCAAAACTAGTTTTGTGCATATATTTCGGTCATTGACCGAATTCGGGTATAGACCGGAACATATCCACAAAATTCGAATTTTACAATAATAAAAACAAATTTGACAATTCATATTATGCAGAATGGCACGACTGTCGGAATCAAGCCTACGACCTTCAGGTTACGAAGCAAGTTTTCTACCTCGTCGCCAACTTAGCTTAACATTCTACTGCTGGTTTTTATATAGTAGGTACTAGCGGCCCGGTCCGGCTTCGCCCGGATTTGTAGATTAAACGTAGACATATTATGCTATATCCGAGTTTTTTTATAGAATAATAGCGGACTCGGTAGGCAAACGGTCAGTTATGAATGAAACGCTCATTATTTAATAAGTCATGGATATAAAAAAAATATTGAACTAAAAAATATTGAGAGGTTCTGGGAAGCGGAAAATTTAGGATTATACATGTTTTTGATGTGAGAAATACAAAAATATTATTAAAAAAAAATGGTTAAAAATATAAAAAAAAATTGTTCGGAAATAAAAAAAAAATTGGGCGAAAAATTACAAAAAAATTTGGTTAAAAAATAAAAAAAAAATATTTCTGGATCTCGACAACTGTCCCACCTACCGAGTCTAACTATAGGTAAGAACCATCCAGGTCACCCCATAAGTACAAAAGAAATTAATCAAAAAATAGAGAATAGTTACTTCTTACCACAACAAGATTATTAGTGGATGTACATTTCGAGAGCTATGCTCTCATCTTCAGCAATACACTAAACTAGTTTAGTGTATTGCTGAAGATGAGAGCATAGCTCTCGAAATGTACATCCACTAATAATCTTGTTGTGGTAAGAAGTAACTTTTCTCTATTTTTTGATTAGATTCAAACCACAGTGCTCTTAATATTTTTGTTACAAAAGAAATTATCATAATCGGTCAAGTCGTTTAGGAGAAATTTTATACATAAAGTTACACACATTGCAACACGTTCGTTTCATTTTCAATCTCAAGAATAAATTTCACCCTACCGTGACCGTACCAAAAACGAACTGTGTCTAATGTCGTATACTGTATACTGTATAGTACCTAAACAATATTATTATAGTTCACGTGAAATTATTATTGCTGAAGTTTTGATTGGAATTAGTTTCAATTTCATTAGTTGAATGCGCAGTGGATTGTGAGATACGGTGTCGTGTTGAGGTTTCAGCTTTAGTTACCTACCAGATTGCATCTGGATAAGGGAAGCCATTACAGTTCCTATAGAGTATAATTGACTGCATACAATCTTAATTCCCATATGCACCACTGGAGGCATTGCATACCACATAATGGACATTGGACTAAATAAGCTAGCGTGCCATACTTAAAATATAATTAAAAGTATTGATTGTAATTTATCTAAAGGCTGGACTTCAAAGCTCCTAGCTAATAAGTTACCTTGAGTGGCTATTGTTCTGTGCTGTGTGAGTCGGGTTTTAAATTTAAATTATAATTAGAAGGGCTTGTCACTAACGACCGATTATGTAATCTATATAAATTAAAATGTAATGTTCGTTTGTTCAAAATTGCAAATCTCCGAAATAGCCTAGTGATTCTCGAGATAAATAGACCCAAGTCTTCAAAAAATGTGAGCAATAGCTTATTCCATTCGGAAAAATACGTTTTTTTTATTTTTTCGCCGACAAAAATTGCATTTGTTATTAACAAAAAACGAAAAGACAAAAAAAGCTCCTCAGATTTTTGGCAATTACTCAAAGCGCTCCGCCTGTTGAGAGAGTACAACACATAAAGTATTTTTTATAGTATTATGCCGGCACTTCACATGGCTATTTGTATTTGTGTATTTGGCATATTTGGCAAACAATTACCATGTGTGGACAGTCTATTTGACAAAGTGTTGGCCTTATTTTCCTATTTGACAAATAAGGCCAATACCAAATACGCGTTACTGTGCGCTTGTCGTTTTTTCGAGGCACATCAAAGGAGTCAAATAGGCAAATACACAAATAAACCGTCCACACAATGGCCATATTCAGAAGCGCACGCGCCGTGAACCTGTACGGACGTGCAGTATTTTTGTGTCTGTGCTGTGAGCGAGAACTGGAACAACGACTATTGAAAATGAATTGGGACAATAAAACAGTGCTAAAATTCCTGGAGTTTTGAGCCTTGCGTTCTGCTGCCAAATGTTTGTGTGTTTGTTATTTGACTGTCATGTCTGGATGGTCGTATTTGCCTCTATTTGCATGTTTGCCTTGAACGTCATATATTTTGCCAAATACAACAAACACCCAATAGCGAACACAAAATAATAGCCATGTGAAGTGCCACCATTAAATAACAACTAAAAATTCTGAATAAGTCATCTTAACGCTTGAGTACCTATACGTAAAAAGGGCTCCATGAAGCAAAAAAATTTATAGGCCAATTATTTAAACATTTTTTGTTGGTTTCAATGTAGACGGTTTTTGTAAAAAAATTAATTTTGAAAAAAAATTTCCACGGAACTTTATTTTTTCAAGTGTTAAGATTACACCATAATTTATTCAAATTTTTAAATTGTTATTTAATACTATAAAAACATTATTTTATGTGTTGTACTCTCTTTACAGGGCGTTGCGCTCGAGCTGTAACGGCCGTGCGGAACCCTATTTAAATAAAATGTATAAATAATAGAGATAAAGTTCTGGGAGTTGGACTTTATTCGTGCAATCTTGGCAATCTGTAATTTTCAAAAGCAACCTTACCATTTAATTCTATAAGATAAAAAAAGACCGCAAATCAGCACAAAGCAGGTGTGGTTTTAGTTCGTTTTAATCATAAATTAAAGATACAGGACACGTTTAGCTACTCTACAGAGAACTTTTTAAAAATATTGAAAATGTTTGGTGTTTGCGACCCAGACACGAAATTTTTATAACGTGACCTATATAGTGCCCCAAGAGAGAACAATTAGCTTCAATTTGACGCAAAAAATCTATTTTCGAATCAAACATACAATCAGAACGGAGAAGGATAGGCCTCTCTTAATAATAATAATATCTATAAAATCCTTGTGAAATATCTAACAATGTGAAAACGGCAATTAGGCACCTATTAATTTATTTTGTTGGGTGGTTGATTTCAACCCTTCACTTTAACATGTTTGTTCCGTATTTAGTGCGCCCGAAAGGTTTATATAACAGCTCAAAGCTATGCAGACATCCATGTGTCCAATGTGTCCACGTGAAACTCATGAAACCTACCAAATATTGCAGACGTGTCATGGCGCATTAACACCGGATTGAAATGTTATGAAGTCGTCTACAGTCGTATACAGGGTTGACCGTTTAATACTAAAACTTACTGAATTACCATTCCAACCCACAAGTGGGGAATGGTAGGTACTAGTTTAGGTCAAAAATCACTTTTCAAAAATTTTACAATATCTTTCCGTTTTGAGGCCCCTCGAATCCAAAAAACATATTTTTGGAAAAACTCTGTGCGTCTGTTAGTCTGTGAACACGGTACAGGTCAAACAGATGAACGGATTGAAACCAAATTTTGGGAGGATGTTTGGTATGCAAATATGAAGAGCCCTATTGTTTTTGGGGAAAATCGGCGCATGCGCAGAAGAGATAAATGCTAAAACGGTATTTTTTATATAATAATGGTATAAGTACTTTTCATAACGGCTTATTATTCTATTTATTTTTTCAAGAAAGTTTTGTTAAATTTTTTTTTCTAAACTTTATAGTTTCGGAAATATTTTGCAAATAAAAAAAAAACATCCGCTCTTTTGTTTTATGGTTCTGTCAGAAATAAACTAGTTAGGCATGCTTTGATTAAATTTTACATGACGTGGAACATACTATGTAGGTAACCATGACAACGAATACTTAGTTAATATCATATTGAATACTAGCCATTACCCGCGTCACCTCACGCGATATCAGAAATTTTATTTTCTTTATTATAATCAAATGTCAACATTTTTGAAGTTGGAATGGTCCCGTCGGCCAATTGGCTGTTTTTTTTTTTTGTGATTATATAATGAAAGTTTATGCTTTAAATATTTCCAGATCGCTTAGTTTTGCCCATGTTTTCTTTGTAATTAAAAAACTTCATAAAATTATAACTATTTTCACTTTTAATAAACATCTCTCACTGGCATACGGAAAATTTGAGCTTGAAGATTCCGCTAGTGTTCACCACAAACGCTGGCGTCGATAAACTCCGCCTCCTTGCACATAGCCCATATTGAAGTTCTCCTCATTATATTTTTTTGACACATCATGACCAACTAAAATTTTTGACTTATCACCATAGAAACATGTCGCGATTTCCATAAAAAGTGAGTTCAATAATTCTCTATTACCCACTAGCGGCGCTAGTAGGCTTCGTGTACACAGCCTATACTTGGGAAATGTCTAAATCCGCCATTGAATAAAATCATCATATATATTAATACGCTAAGGTTTAAGATGTTTGCCTCCCTTTTTAGAAAAAACCACACAATTTCTCCACATAAATTATATATAATTTTACAGATAATTGCTTGCACTACTACCATCGACAACTAAAAAATTTATTATTGCTTTTGTTTTTGTAAATTAATTAATTAACAGCAACGCTGAACAACGTCTGCCATCTGACGGCTATAATTTTGAAACAAAGTCAACGCTTCGATCTGTCATCTGACCTTCATATTGTAAATACTGCATACTGCCATCTGACGAGCAACGCTGAACAACGTCACAGCAATGCTGCTTGATACTATCTGACGGCGTAGTTCAACGTTTTTGCTTCTTGCGCCTCTATATGACAATTTTAGTAAAATATTTCTTCGATCTGTCATCTGAGCTTCATATTGTAATACAACAAAAAGAAGAACGTTATAAGCAGTGTGCAAAATTAGAAACGAATTGAATACCTGCAATCATATTTAAAAAATACTTTTGTAAAGTGATAATTATTATACTTATTTAGTGCAAATAATTCGCACAGGTCAAGCTAGTAATAGGTATTTGGCCACAACTGCATAAATTGACAAACTCTACAACGTCATTTTGCTGAACTAACACTTGTCAGTGAGCAGACACATAAATGCAATGTCCTTGTATCGAAACATTTAAATGTTTGCAAGTTGCAGACCAAATAAATAATGTATTGTCTGTATACGGCAGTAAGGCCACGACTAATTAATAATTAAATTGACAAATTCAGTTCAAACTAAAGTCGATCAATTTAGAAATATTTTTATTTGGAATTTTTAAGGTTTCGTACCGTTGAATGAAAAACAAATAGGTACCTACGTATAGAATCATTTTGTTGTTCCTCAAGATCTTTTTTCTTAGAAACGGTAATTATATAATGCTAAGATCTACAATTCCATCCCCATACTCCTGTAAAAAGTTCAAGCTTTTCACTCAATGCAATAAAAAGATAGGCCTTTCAAAAAATAAAAACTACGTTTAACATTCTTCAAAACCTAAATTCTTAAAATTTGCCACAAAGGAAGATTTCATAGCACGAGTAAAGGAAAAAAATCATTACTATTTCTATGTGGAGTTATAACGCAAGAAAATAAATTTGTTAGGTGCCGTCAAGACTCTTTTATTTAGGAACGGATATAGATATCAAGTTGAAAATAATACCAAATACAAAGCTCTATAACCCCATAGTCCTGTACAAAATTCAGATTTCTAGCTCAATGCAATAAAAAGATACAGCATAATTCGTTTCTCTAATACGAAAGTGTTGAAAGTAAGCGAAAGTGACGCCATCACACGCGATTATTTTAAACTACATACATATATTAAATTGTTATAACGGTACAGAACCCTCAAAGATCGTGTTACAATATATTCTTGAAACCGATTGAAGTAAAGGCCACTGCACACTAGGCTAGAAACGCTGCTAGATTCCTTGCTAGATTTGCCTACTAGTTTTCTAGCGCTGGTTTTCTTGATTGCTGTTAAGTGCTCGCTTCACACGAGATTATTTTTCAAGCGTGTTTTGTGGATAGATCTGGTGCGCGCGCAGTGACAGTTCGAATATAAACACAGAGCAAAACGTGTCTGTTGTCTGGCAGAATGACACCATGTGGGTGTTCAAGTGCCTACGTGAAGATACTGCTTCCTGATTGGTTCTTGCTCACACCTAGCAACAAATCTAGCAGGGAAAATAGCCCCTGTTCTCATTTTAAAACCTATCTTCTGAGCTAGCAAGGCTGCCCGCAGTGACGTCATTTCCAGGTTCGTACATTTCTAGCAGCGTTTTTAGCCTCGTGTGCAGCGGCCTCAAATCTGTTGTGAAATATTGAAATTATTATATACTAGCGGTCCTGTCCGGTTTCACCCGGGTGTAAAAGAACGAATGGGGAAGGGACTGGGAAGAACATGAGTACACACATTTATCTTAGTTTACCGAGGTGAATGTTGTGTCCAAATTTCATGATGATCGGAGTTACCGTTCAAAAATTTTTGTCGATAAAAAGCAGTATTTATACTTTTTTAAACTAATATTTTTTTTTAAATTAATTAAATAAAATTTAAATAAATTTAAATGTAAGCCTTAGAAGAAAGCAATGTAGAAAATAAAAAAAAAATAAAAATATATTCGCCCATCGTAGGGCTCGAACCCACGACCCTGATATTGACAGTCGTGTGCTCTACCGATTGAGCTAACCGGCGTTGTATTCTGACAACGCTAATACGAGTAGGTATATTTAGTTAGTGCATTTCACCTGAATAGAAGCTTATTTTTGAGATACATTTTTCATCAATGCTCCTCTCCTAATGGTCGTAGCCTGATTTTATATAGCCTATAGCCTTCCTCGATAAATGGGCTATCCAACAAAAAAAATTTTTTTTTCAATTTGAACCAGTAGTTCCTGACATTAGCGCGTTCAAACAAACAAACAAACTCTTCAGCTTTGTATATTAGTATAGACTATAGATGATGTTAGCTACATTAACTCAAACAAATATAAAGGAGGCTCGAAATTGTTTTCAAACAATGCATTTGAACAATTTTAACAAACAGAAAAGTAAATTCAATTCGACTTTTTAAACCCTATTAAAATTTACATAACTCTTATTTAATTCACTTTAACCATTGTCTTCTCTTTTACGATTCTTCATATTAAAAATGTTTATTTGAAGTATAAAAAGCATTTGCTATGCAAACTTCGCCGGTAACGGCCAGTGACGTTTACGTACCGTGTTGCACTGAAATCGTTTTTTAATACCAGAAAGTACTGTTGGATTTTTAAAAGAAGACCGGTCTGTGGTATGTAGTCCTATGACCTTATTGCAGAAGAGCGCACAAGTATTTTATATTAGTAAAAGGTAATGATCCTGGAACCGCTTCTATGCAATAAGGGAGTCCAGTCGACCAATAGTGTAACAATTGTCGTACCGCGATAATTGTACTCTTGCCACAGCTGTACGACTATACAGCGACACTTGCTAACAGTACAAAAAAATCATACACCAGACAGTACATAGGTGTGCGTTCACGGACTAAGTTGAGGGGTGTTGTCTGAATATAATCAAAATGGAAAGTAAAAAGGGAAAAACAGTTAGAAGTGGCGCTAGGGAGCTCATAGCGAATGTAATTAAAATGTGCGAGTTAGAGGCTCAAAATAATGCCTTAAAATTTAAAGCTATACATTGTTTGCATGCCTTGCTATGCGCCGCCTATGAATTCCGATAATTTGGGAACACATCAACGACTTCTTGCCCTTTCCCCACCGGTCTTCTTTCGCCGATCGCACAGTACGGCTTGTATTCTTCACAACGTTGTCAATGTTTTCCACGTATTGCAGTTTATGCATAGGCGTCCATCATATACAGTAGAACGCCGATTATCCGAACGTCGATTAATCAAATCGCCAATTATCCGAATCGGTCCTAAGCATAATATAAAAAAATTGGTTGTCTGTAAACTCGGTTTACGGACGATAGTTTTTCGTGATAACGTATTCCGCTCGAATATCATATTTAATAATCACGCACAGGATCAGGCGGAACGTTACACTTTTTCGTGCATGCAGCCGGTGTTTCATCTTTTTATATTGACGTGATTCATCAATTTATAAGACGTTATCACGTCAAAATTAAAACCAAGTAATTTTTCAATAAAAACAAGTTTTGTGGGGACGCAAGAATACAAAAATGCGAGTGACAATTGCCGTGTAGACGCTACAATGGTATCAGCACACGTCGAAGTTGGAACTCGCTGGAGTCCAGATATATTTCAACTGTAATGGTTGAAAGCTAGAGGAAAGACACTACATGTTCGATTATCCGAATCGACCCCGGTCCCAATTAATTCGGATAATCGGCGCTCTACTGTAATGTGCATGTATTGGGACCGGGAAAGCAAGCCTGTCTAAAGAATGTACATGGCCTATGATTTCACAAAATTATCAACGGAAATATATCCGTCGCGTCTGTCTGTCTAAACTCAAAAACTACCGAACGGATTTTCATACGGTAAGCGATAAACGAGGAATATAAAATTTATTTTTATCAACAATATAAGATTTATAAATTTAATTAACTGTTGTTTTTATACTCTTCAAAATTGCACACCTAGGTATATGCTGTTGGTATTTAGAAAAAGATGAGCGCTTCTCTCTCGTATTAAGTGCTGTCATCATTGTATTAACTAATCCCATCAAAATCATAAATGCAAAAAAGTTCAATATTCAATACAAAAAGAATTGAGATCTAAAAGGGTTCAAGTTTTTACTTGGCAAGTTTCTGTGTTTTATATTATGCAAGTGTGTAGGCTTTCACGGCCGGTGTTGATCCAAATCTTCTTGGTTTCTGGGCTTGTATGCCGTGGTCCTTTGGTATTTCTACCTGACATTTCATCTATAACTGCGGTAGACATTATCAAAGGCGATGTGGTAGCGGCCGAAGTGTCCTTCTATTCTACTCACAGTGTGTCGACAAGTGTGGTATTTCCCTCTTTTATAGTCAGCGTGCTCGTGTTCTCTACTCGGTCGTAGTATGCTCTTCTGTGATTGGTCGTTCCATTCAGTTGGTTGGTATTGCACAGTGCTGGTGTCCAGGTTTTACTTAGATTCAAATCTTCATCTTCACGGTTAAAATTATTTGTGTGTTTGTGTATTTCTATGGCCTCTCTGTATATGCGTGGGTAGTAACTCGATGTTCTGTATATAACTTTGGTTTCTTCAAAAAGGATCTTATGGTTGTCTAGAATCAACGAATGCTCGGCTCGAGTAGAGAACACGAGCAACCTAGAAGGACACTTCGCCCGCTACCACATCGCCTTTGATAATGTCTACCACAGTTGTAGAAGAAACGTTAGGTAGAAACACCAATGGTCCACGGCATACGAGCCCGGAAACCAAGAAGATTTGGATTTTATATCATGATTTATATCTAAATTCATGTTTATATGTGTGAAAACTTGCTAAGTGAAAACATGGCACTCTTTTAGATCTCAAATCTTTTTCTATTGAATATTGAACTTGGTTCCTCTTTTCACATTTATGTTTTTGATGGGATAAGTATCATTATACTTTTATTTATCATTCAAGTGATTTGTAAAATTAATCTTTTTTCCTGTACCTATAAGTTTTCTTTATCGAAAGGCGCTATAGGTATGAACAAAAATCGAATGAATATGAATCGAAAAATCGAAATATTTCAAATCTTAAAAATTCACTGTTTTCGGATTTTTTCCTTTCTATACACACAATTACCCAGCTGGACGCCAAATTTTAACTTTCTAGGTCATCTGGAAGTGGGGTAGGTTTTTTATCTATATGTCAGTGAGTCAGTCAGTCAGTGATAAACATGCCGATTTTCAGACGTTAATATCTCACTAAAAGTTTGAGCTGTATTTATGAAATTTGGGGTTCTAGTTAATCTAAGGAGTTTTGAAAAATAAGCCATATGTTTATGTTAATTAGATTTTTAAGCTATTGCATAGCTTCTATCGCGGGCTTTGAGCGCGGCGACGGAATCAAGAAATTCCGTAACGAAAAAACCTAACACCCCCCACTCCAACCGGTACAGCGGTGCGGCGTTGACAGCCGTGCATCGTCTAACGTCGTTTCAGTTCGGCAGACTTCGGCACGGTGTTTGTGTGCTCATAATTGCATAACTGATTCTATCTTTATTTGTGTATAAATGAATTTATATATAATACTGCTATAAAAATAACCTAAATTATTTAGGTTATGTGCAGAGAAAGTATATATATGATATTATATCTATATAAATGTACATCGCGCGAAGTTCTATGATCAAACTTTTTGTTCAAATTTTTTGAATGAATAATTGTTTTGGTGTTTAATTACACTATTTATACCTTATTATTTATACCTAGCTATTTTCGTTTTATAGAGAAGAAAAACTTAAAGACCTAAAAAGAATATGCAATAGCTTTACCGCGGCAGTCCCCGAGTGCCACACGTATTTTTAGTTATTAAGGGGTCAAAAGTGTAAGGTAATGTAACACACGGCTGCTCATGCTTCTTTGTTGAACATGACTTGACATGCTGCCGCGTATTTAGATATAGGGAACGCTAGCCACATTTATTTTTTTACCGTCTTGTTACACATACAACTGTCAAAAATATAACAAATATACAACTTTTTTGTAAAATTGAAAATCAGTCATTTTAAATAAGGTGTGTGCAAAAAATATAGTATGTATCTCGAACGCAATGTTATTACGATTCACGTGATTGTTAAAACTTGCTGCTCTCGTTTCTACACAATGTCACAACTCGAACCGTAAAAAAATTGTTAGCTATGTTTGTGTTAGTCGTTCGGTACCTACGACCCTGAGTTTCAACATAGAGTTCTCGCTGCACATCCTCCACACAGCGGAAACACCGTCGTGCAGAAATAGGAACACTTCCTGTTAGAATATCGTCAAGCTAAGGGGAATGTGTGGATATGCAGTAATAGCAAACCCGATAGTATTCAGGGCTGGACAAATCTACAATGAAGTTTGTTTCTAATTAATGCTATACAATAAATTACTTTTTTAAACGATTTTATCCAATCCTTGCTTTGAAAGTTCACTTTTACGTCGATGCGTAGCGTACACTAAGTGACCAATATGTGAGTATTAAACTGTATACCTTATATAAGTGGTTCCCAAAGTGGTCCCAACGGAGACCAAGGGCTTCCTGGAAACATTCAGGGGGTCCTTGGAAAATTAAAATCGATTTTGGGGTCTCTGAACAACGTCAGGGGGTCCGCGCAAGGTTTAATATAAAATAAAAAAAAGACGGGTTGCAATCCGGGAGTGCCGGCAGAAGTGAAAACTTGAATATTAACATCTTACAAATTTTCGATCAAAATGGTTTGTATCAAAGATTGCATTAAATTTTATTATGTACGATATTTCAACGCTAGATGTCTAACGTTGTATAAATAAAAGTTTCCGTCTTACGCATTTTCGATCAGGACACGTGACCGATCAGGACATGTGACCTGACGCGAGTTTAACATTTTTTACCCATTTCAAAAAAAGTGTACAACGCCGCTAAAGAAGTTTTCACTTCAAAAACGTGACACATTTTTATTAACACAAAAAAAAGAAACCGGCTAGAAATTAGTACACGTGGGGATTTGCGGTTGCTACTCACAAACATTGAGCCGGACATAAATACACTCATAACATCCCATCAGATTCATCCAAGTCATTAATTTATTTTGTATTTTAAAACAAAAGTTATTATTTCAATAAGTACTTCTTCAACGAAATGTTTTATTTATATTTTATTTTTACGTTACCATTTACCATTCAAAACATCAAAGTTAAATTTTTAATTTTTTTATTACACATGAATTTATGTAGTTTTTTTTACCTAGGGTCCGTGGGAATGTTTTGACTATGAAAAGGGGTCCGTGGGCCAAAAGAGTTTGGGAACCACTGCTTTATATCATCGCACAGTATGTTGTAATGAAATATTACAAATATTACATCGTTGAATAATATTTCATTGCTACACCCTGTGCGATAATATAAAATCTGTTCAGTATAGAGAATTCAATCTAATTTTCGCGCGTGCGAAGTCACAGCTCACAGTAGCCTTAAAACCTTCCACGAGAAATCAACTATCGAGTGGCGAAATCCGCATTGAAATCTTTTCAGTAGCTCTCGTAATTTTAGCAGACATACAAACAGACGCGAACGGGAATGTTGATTTATATAATATTATGTATAGTGCAGTCAAATAAGCTAAAAAAGGGTATGAAACGGAATAAGCTGAATGTTTGTATAAACTTTTAATTTCACATTCTAAATGTTATCTTCAAAGTCTCATAAGGTCACGAGTGAACGTCCTTAGATATTCAAGATCAAAGATCGCGAAACTCAGTTCTTTGGAAATATTTCGCTTCCTTTGCCTCAAATCGTATTTGCGTTTATAATAAAAGTTGTAGAGTATAAAATTCTATACAAATTTCGTTTCAAACAATTTTAATCGTTTTTGAGATAGAGCGCGAAGAGTTTGGAGCGCTCAGCCATACATGCCAAGGTCAATCGCGAATCCAAGTCCATAATACAGTTATTTAACTTAATTATTCGTTAAATATTAGTTAATTAATTATTTGATACTTTATAATCATATAAGGTATATTTTTATTTATATGAACTGGGATTCGCGATTGACATTGCACTATGGCATGGCTATCTCAAAAACGGTTAAACGTATAAAAAATTGGTTAAGACAAAATTTGTAGAAAATCTAATACTCTATAACTTTTATAATAAGTGCAACTACGATTTGAGGCAAAAGAAGCGAGATATTTCCAAAGAACTGAGTTTCGCGATCTTTGACCTTGGACGCTCAGACGTGACCTTATGAAACTTTTGAGACAACATAATTTAATTCCAAAATAAAGGTTTATAAAATGTTCAGATGATTCCGTTTCATTCCGAGGTGAAACCCTAAAGTGACTGGACT
This sequence comes from Xanthostigma xanthostigma, assembly GCA_963575645.1. Lineage (NCBI taxonomy): Eukaryota > Metazoa > Arthropoda > Insecta > Raphidioptera > Raphidiidae > Xanthostigma > Xanthostigma xanthostigma. The sequence continues at coordinate 15,268,374 of OY754464.1, forward strand.
AATAATGATGCTCAAATCCTGTAACCTCACTCTTTTATCCCTTTTCTATGGACCGGACCATTATATGTTATTAGGAATCCATCCCTATTTCTGGTGTATACTACCGGTGTCGTCACAGAAGGAAGGTGTTCGTATAAACTCAAAGCCTGCTCGTTTACATTTGCGTGTGTATGCAGTTGCTCCGTTGTTATAGCTCCTTGTGTATGGTATGGAGCTAGTGTAGGTATAATATGTGCTAGCTCCTGCTGTGCTATATGGCAAAGGATTAACGCCGACCGGCACACGGTTTTACCAGTAGCTGGGCTAAACTTGCAGTTCACCAAAAGGGAATCCATACCTAAGATCTGTGACCACAAGGCAAATGTGATTATGTCGAGTTTTTAAAGTGAAACTTCTATTCTATGAACGTTTTTGGTTGACACTGGCATGTGTGTTTGGGTAAGTTATTATTGTAACGTAGAATGGAAATAATTTCTTTTTTGATTCACTCATAACTCTTGTGAGGGTTCATGTCCAGCTAAGATAAATAGTATATCACACTTTCGGCCCTTGTGGTGTAATATACGATTCCATGTCTTTTTCCCCGACGACATTATCCCCGCGACATTATCCCCGCGTCATTATCCTCGAACGACAATATCCCCGACGACAATATCCCCCACGATTATATCCCCGACTTGAAAGAAATAACCCTATTTCAGTTCTATTCAAACAATTAACTACCTAATTCGCATACCCCTTTTTCGTTCACCCCGGAATTACAATTCGCATACCCGTTTATCGTTCACCCCGCAATTGTTTTTTTTAAAAACTCCACATTTGCCCCTTCTCGTTTCACTGCGAGACAATTCGCATACCCCTTTATCAAAAAAAGCGGTGGTTTTCAATCTTCATGAAAATGCGAGTTTTAAGTTGTAGTCTCAAAGTGAAAAAAAAAATAAAAAGTAAAAACAAAACTCATTTCGGTACCGGGAATCGAACCCGGGCCTCTTGGGTGAGAGCCAGGCACGCTACCAATTACACCTTAATTGAGTATGTCAAGATAGCTTTGTAATTATATATTATTCATACAGTAGTCGTACGAATAATTATAAAATCGGGGATATTGTCGTCGGGCATAATGTCGTTCGGGGATTAAAATCGGAGATGTTGTCGTCGGGGATAATGTCGTTCGGGGATTAAAATCGGGGATATTGTCGTCGGGGATAATGGTTCGGGGAAAGTGTCATGTCACCGTAATATACTATTTACCACACTTGTGGTCTATAATTTTAGTTGCCAGTTCGTAGATCAACAAACAAAAAAAAAATTAAATGATCAATATTATAGTTTTATGCAATATAATATTCAGTGCCGGATTAAGACTCCTTGATGCCCTAAGCATTTCTTCAATGCTCTCATTGAAAATTTGGCTGAGGCATTTTTATACAATTAATAGAAAAAAAGTTTCAAAACTTTAAAATAAAAAAAATTGAACACTTAAGAAATAATGTTTTTTCGTTTCCATTTTCAAAAACAAATTATTATTTATTTTTAACTTTTATACTTCTAAAGGCAGTTTTATATCAGTAAATAAAATTTTTGAGAACATGACAAGAAGAAAAACAAATGTGGACACGGTTTAGTGACGTACTTTTCATTTCTGAGTGGTGCTTCTTGGTGCCCCCTGAGACATGATGCCTTAAGCAATTGCTTAATTTGCTTATAGGTTAAGCCGGTACTGATAATATTGCACAAAACTATATTGATCGCGTAGGGACCACTTTAGAGTTGAGCTACAGCACTCATTTTTGGTGAGGATTTTTTTTACATTAAATAGAAACATTTGAAAGGGTTAGAGCAAAAAAAAAATAAAATCGTTTTTTGAATCAACCTAGTGACGTTATGGGACTAGCTATCAAGTCAAATTTTTTTAAATGAGTATTCCATCAAAAACTATTTTTCTCGCTGCAGAATAATTATATTTTAAAAGAAAACATATTTTCAATATGACACATAAGAATATTGTAGAGGACAAATAGATGTCAAATAATTGCCCGCATCTAACGATCCGATAGTGGTACCACAGATGACACACGCGATTTTAGCACTGGCAATACATTTAGTTGCTGAATGCGAAATAGGGCATTGCTAGTGATTCTGTTAGCCGATATACATACATGATATATGTCTATCTGATAATCTGTGGTTTTAAAGCGAAAACGCTTAGGTAAATTAAAATTAATCATAATTTTGAGCAGCCAGTTCATCGGTCCAGAAAAAGTAAACATATAAGATACCTAATTCACATTTCTCACAAATAGTCCAGAGAATAAAAACAAAAAATAAGTCAAATTTGGGAAAAATTTGGGGAAAGCCAGATTTTTATATGAATCTTCCTTTCGTGGTTCTAAGAAATATCCAAAAAATCCCCACCAATATATGTGCCGCTAAAAATGTTACGCGAGTCAAAGGTCACAAAAAATGTTTTTTCGCGAAAATCTCGTTAACGGTGACTTTTATAGAAAATATTGTGGTTATCAAATTTGTAGCTTAGTAAATTGCGCAAAAAAAAAACGCCGTTGCATCGACACGATCCCGTAATTATCTTTTAAAGAACTCTCCCCAAACGCCCTCCCCTTTGAACTGCGCAAAAAAAAACGCCATCGCATCGACACGACCCCGTAATTGTTGTTTAAACCGAACGGAGAGGCGTAGACACGCATTCGGGAGGTACCGGGTTCGAATCCCGGCGGGGGCAGATGTGTTTGGGAGTTTTTCCCACTGCCTCTCGCCGAGAAACGGTAATTCCTGTACCGGCCGTCTTGTTGAGGTTTTTAATGGTTTCCCTCAACAATTCCAGATAAATATCAAGATGGTTCCTTATTCAAGGCCATGGCCGATTACCTGTCAAACTCCTATGGTCAAAATTTGCCTACCTTATCCTTATTTCCTAAAAATTCCTTTATTCGCCCAGTGCTATTAATTAAGTTGACGTTTAAAAACTGTAGACAATAACGGGAAGTGTGGTAGAAAAAAATAGTAGATACTGGTGTGAATGGCGTTTCTTATGACATAAAGTCGAGAAACGGACGTTAAACGCATTATTATTATTATTATTAATTGTTTTTTAAAAAACTTACCCCAAAACGCCTTCCCCTTTTCACTGCGCAAAAAAAAATAATTTATAAAAATCTATTTTCTGCACTTTAAACGGCTAATAGCACTGATATGTTATAATATAAAATTAAAAAAAACTAGTATGGTTTAGACCACGCGACTGAAGTAAAACGTCTTCCTGCCATAATTTGTTATTATTCACCCGAAAATTCACAAAATATGAACTTTAAAATGATTTTACAATTTTATTCACTTTAAACGTAGAATATTAAATGTATTGAACAAAATATTAATTTATAAAATTATTCAAGAACGAAATGAACAGTCTAAATGTAAGTTGACAGAAATATAAACATAAAGATAATGAAACAAAAGTAATACATTTTACTTAGCTCTCGTTGGATTTTAAGCATAAATCTTTATGAAATATTAATTAAAGTATGTTTACAAAACTTTTTCTGTCACCCAATAGCGCCACTGGCAAGTAAAGTTTTCTATTGTTAGTACCGCTTGTATTTTTGGCCACCTGATGGCGCCACTATCCAGTGAAGTATTTGTCATCCTCTTTCTATCTTCACTAACTTATATCTCCCTTCCGTTCGCCTCGCCCGATCACACTTCCGTAAATCTCTCGTAAGGCATTCACCAGTTTACTTCCCAAGTCAAGCGTGCGTAAAAAGTTTTACTTCAATAATTGTGTATTTCCAGTGGATACTTTGTATACATTGCGTTATCGTACTCTAACGAATAAGCTGTTTTGTCTTGAGACCACTGATATATACACGTTACACATGCATTGATAATAGTAATACACGTATATACGTCTGTACTTAGAGGCGATGTAATTCCGGGGATCAACTAGCACAGAAACTTCATCTCAGTTGTGGTGTAAATCTCTTAACAAGGGGTAACGCGATATATCGACCTCCCGCCCCCCCCGCCAAACCATACCCACCCACAGTTGCACGTGGAATGCAGAAATTAAATATGCTGGAGGAACACAAACGTAACACCGAAGCTCATTGCATTTTAAAACCATATTAGTGTCGCGGATTACATCGAGGAAATCTTTGCCTAATACTGTCCTCAGACGACAGTCTTAAAATGTTTGGTTAGATACTATTGAACTCGGTTGTCTAGCGTTTGAAATGTAATCGATGGCGTGCGGTGCACACGTGTGTTTTTTTATCATGCGGTACAGCAATTGCGATGTGCGTAAAAGCCGCTGCACACGTGGCTAGAAACACTGCTTGGAGTTCTGCTGGCCGGTAGGCTAGGTACGAACCTGGAAATGACGTCACTGCGGGCTTGCCTACTAGCTCACAAGATAGGTTTTAAAATAAGAACAGGGGCTATTTTCCTTGCTAGGTATGAGTAAGAACCAATCAGGAAGCAGTATCTTGTCACGCGGGCGACTTGAACAAACGCCCACAAACCAACATGGCGTCATTCTGCTCAGAGTCAGACAACAGACGCGTTTTGCTCTGTGTTTATATTTGAACTGTCACTGCGTGCGCACCAGATTTATTCACAAAATAAGCTTGAAAAATAGTCTCGAGTGAAGCGAGCATTTAACAGCAATCAAGAAAACCAGCGCTAGAAAACTACTTAATAGGAAAATCTAGCAAGGAATCTACCAGCGTTTCTAGCCTCGTGTGCAGCAGCCTTAAGGGATAGATATCAGATGAGGCAATGTACACTAGTTTCCCCGGATCCAGTATGTTTCGGCGAACTATCATATTTTTAGCAATTAATTTTATACCCTGAAATAGATAAAAATAAAGTACTTAAAAATATTTTTAAATGATTTACCTTGAATAACAAATATATCCTTCGCTATTAGAAATCCATAGTGAAGAATCATTTTGTTTAGTTGGTGAGGAAACATCTTCAAATAATCCGTATAGTATAATTTAGTAAATCAAAATGTTTAATTTGTTAGTTAAGTATATCACTACCAACATCACAAAATAACACCAGAGAAGTTCAATCCTGTGTTATATTTGGCGATCACCCCAAAGCGCAATTCCCACCCCAATTGTCAGATGGCGATGCGGTGCACTCAAGCTTCGGAACGGCAACGTCAGGTGGCGATAATTAATAATTTCAGCTTCACACCTTAATCATTGTATTTTTCATAACTTTTTATTAATTAAAAAAAAATCGACAGTAATTGATGAATTTCTTATGTTTATTTTCTACGGTGTTTAAACACTCAAATTTACTTTACTTCTGAAGATGAAAGATGGAAATATACGTTCCACACCTTTGTACACCGACACTGAACCTCGATCGTTCTGTCATCTAACAGAAACAAGACAAACTAAAATTTCCGGCCATACTGTTCCATTAGAAATAAACTTCTATACAGTATCTCTTCTCTGACAACACTCAAAAACTAACCATCGAACTGCGACAAAAATCAACTTGAAATTACATCGATTAAGTACTTTATTACCTAACTAACCTTTTTATAGAAAGTATAATTATTATTGAACGGTGACTATTAGATAAGTTAGAAAAAAATAATACACTGCATTTATACAAGCTGTCTCAAGCGGCTCGATGATATTTTAAATTTTTAATCGACAAACCAGACATTTCATATTACATACCTAAATGCTATACCAGTAAATTGAAAGGTACTGATAAAAAAATTTATATCGCACTTTTATTATACTTATAAGACGAAACAATTTTTAAACAAAATTTATATTTGCAAAACGTTAAACAGCTCGACATTATCTACCTATACCCTTCCGCCGCGTCTGTCTGAAAACGATAAACACAAAAACTACCGAACTGATTTTCATACGGTTTTCACTAATAGAAAGAGCGATAAACGAGGAAGGTTTCTGTTTATAATTTGTAAATATTTTGTACAAAATGACTGAACTGTGACGTTTTGTCAAAAAAAAAACTCTTTTCCTATACTTACATGGCTAACGCTGGCCAAATGTTTAGAGATATATATCAAAACAATGTACTACTTTGATAGTTCTGTTGTGTCAATATAATGTTTCCAGAATAGTTTTGCACCCTGGTGAAACCGAGGCGGGCCGCTAGTTTTATAAAAAATTGATGTATTACTAACTAAAGAACAACATGGTGTTCCTGATCTGAGGTAACGTCAAAAACGTTTTGATAAATAGTCATACCTATTTTTGTGAAGTTACTTTGCCCCTCAAGGAAACATTGGAATGTAGTTTGCATTCCAACGTTTTTTTTTTGGGGAATTAGCGTTTTCAGACACCCGAGCTCGTACAAGTCGTTTTGTGTATATGCCCGGATGTGTTGCATCCACATTGCTCGTTTAACAAACGCATCTGACCCGTTTAATCCGAACCGTTTTTCAGCAGTGAAAATACAGAACAGAAAGTGTTAATAACGATTTTTATTTTGAAACAAAAAAAAAGCAACAAACGGCAATTTATACAATTCAACTTCAAACGCTTTCGCTGTCTGAATAGTTGTAATTGCAAAAATTCAAAAACTTACAGAAAGAATTTGTGTTTGTACGTGTACTGTACATATTATTGTGCATATGTGCAGCGACGTGGATATCAGGAGTGGCTTTATAATTTTAACGAAACTAAGATTCGAATATTTCACACTTTCTACTCTTTTAAGGGTTGCAAAACCAGAAAAATTATTTGCAATTAAAACCGGGAACATCGCACCTTTATACTTATTGTGCTATCTCCCAGTGTCTTATATCCCTCGATCCAGTATCCTCGTTTCTTGTACCAGCTCATGCAGTCCGTGGACTAAGTGACTGATATAATCTTCTGGACTCATTCTACATTGTCCATAAATTATATTTGTCCTCTACGATCCAAAACCTCGCATTCACATAGAATATGATATGCTGTTTCCGTCTCCTTAGTACACTGACTGCACTTTAAGCCCTCGTTAAACAGTCCGATTCTTTGGATGTGTCTTTTCAGGGCACAGTGTCCTGTCAGAGAAAAAGATTGTTTCTACTGAGTTGTAGTAGTTTTCAATTCATCTTTCGGGATGGCCCTTTAATAAAAGTCTTGCCATGTTGCTGCATGGAAATAATTTCAGTATGTCTTGTGCTGATTTTAGATCCATTCCCTTATTCGACCCCGTACTGTGCTTTTGGACACTCCCAGGGCAGATTCTGGGCCAATGTTTGGAGTTGACGATCCTTTCCTCGCCAGCTCATCAGCTTCTTCGTTGCCTTCGATTCCAGAGTGTAAAGTTCGAACAGCACGAGAAATAAAATCATTATCATTAAATCCAAATAAAAATGTTTAGATTTTGACACATTCGATTTAGAACTGTAATTAACGGAAGTCGGCTTGTCACCGAGAACACCGCAGCCTCTTATTGTGCTATCTCCCAATCTCTTATATCACTCGGTCTAGTATACTCGTTCCTTGCACTAGCTTGTGCAGTCCTTGGACTGGGTGATTGATATAATCTTCTGGACTCATTCTACATTGTCCATAAATTGTCTCTCTTCTACGATCCAAAGCCTCGCATTCACACAGAATATGATAAGCTGTTTCCGTCTCCTTATTGCACTGTCTGCACTATAGGTCCTCGTTAAACAGTTAGATTCTTTGGAGGTATCCTTTCACGGCACAATGTCCTGTCCACGAGACGAAAATTGTTCCTACTGAGTTGTAGTAATACTTCTTTCTTCTTTCGGGATGGCACTTTAATAAAAGTCTTGCCATGTTGCTGCCCGGAAATTTGTTTCCAATATGTATTATGACGATTTTTTATCCATTCCCTTATTTGATCCCGTACTGTGCTTTTGGACACTCCCAGGGCAGATTCTGGGCCAATGTTTGGAGTTGACGATCCTTTCCTCGCCAGATTATCAGCTTCTTCGTTGCCTGCGATTCCGGAGTGTCCCGACACCCACAGTAAAGCTACTTTGCTGTGTTCTGCCAGAGCTCTAAGTTCTCTTATACATTCTCAAACCAGTTTTGATGTCACTTTTGAGTTAGCAATGGCCTTCAGTGACGTCTGACTGTCTGATGCAGCATGGATCCGTTTATTACCGTATTAGCCCGAATATAACGCGACCCCGAATTTTACGCGACTCCGAAATTTTCATAAAGATATTTAGAAAAAAAATAATACTCATAAAAGACTTCAAAGAAAGTTAAATTCAATCAGATAAGCATTTATTTAGGTAATTATAGGTTACATTAATGTCAATATAATTCACGCTTTCAGTCTCCCACAAAATGTCATCTTCCGTCCCATTCAACCTCTTTTGCAGAATTTCCTTGTTTATATTACATTCCATTACTTAAACCCCGAATTTAGCGCGAGTCGATTTTTTAACGGAAAATAAATGGTCGAAAAATGTCGCGTTATATTCGGGCTAATACTTAATATCCAGTCACTTAACAGCTTCAGGGTCAGCGAAAAAAGTTATACAAATCTTTGATTAACGTCTGATTAGAACTCTTCAATAAATAAAATTATCGACCAATTTTTCAGACAATATATTAACAAAAAAATATAATTAATACATTAACGTTTCAATCCGGATTTGGACCTTCTTCAGAACTGATCTAAAAAATATAAAAAATAATTAGGTAATATTTAAATTCTAATTAGCTTTTTATAAAATCTTTCAAAATTATTAATGATTATCAAAAAGTTGTTATTATTTTTTCATTATTTTGATATTAATTAATAATTTTGAAGGAATTTTATAAAAAGCGAATTAGAAAATAAATATTAATATTTTTTTATATTTTTTAGATCAGTTCTGAAGAAGGTCCAAATCCAGATTGAAACGTTAATGTATTAATTATATTTTTTTGTTAATATATTGTCTGAAAAATTGGTCGATAATTTTATTTATTGAAAAAAGTTATAAATATAAAAATTGTTGTTTTCTTCCTCTATTTATGATTATAAAAAATGAAAAGAGAACCCGCCAATAAAGTATTAAAATAATGGTTAATGCGCGAATAGTCGAGCCTGTAGTGTACTCATGCCGACTTTTGTAGAAGGAACATCAACAATAAATAGGTGAAGCGATGGATATCTAGCAGGCCGGCGAATGCTTTGTATCCGACGTTGAAAAGCGAAGAGGATTTAGTTGAGTTCAGTTTTTCTTTTTTACTTTTATACTGAACGCTTTTCCGAATAGAGAAAAGCTCCAGCTTTATATAGTGTACTCTGTATATATCTATGTGCGGACAGCCAAACGATTCTTTTATCTACTACTACTATCAGGACTGTGTTAAATATACATAATGCACGGAACGTCAAACTATCTGGAAAAGTTACTTTCAGGTTTTGCATACACTACCAAGTCGGAAAAATATCGGCACTTATATTGCAACGAAACTTTTTCTCTTCGTGCAACTGCTTCCACAGTTTTTGGAGTTTACTTCTTAAGAAACGATTTTGAGTTATAAGGCCCGGTACGGAATTTTTATGAGTAGTAAAATCAATTGGTGAGGCGTTACGCTCCACCGCTTCAAGTGCTGCGTTACACTCGTCCGCTTCAAAACAGACAAACATATACAGGGTGTTTGGCACATGAACCGACACAATTTTTTGGGGGATTCTCGTGGTCATTGTGATCATTTTAACCCCAATGACTAATTTCTAAATACCAATTAATTTTTTTTTAAATGATTTTTAAATTATTTTTTTCTACTGGTTTTTATTAATACAGGCACTTTAAAAGTCCATAGGGTCTTTTTCCTGATACTATTTGCATAAAATTATGATTCATTTAGAACAAGGAGTCATTCGAGAACTCAATAAATGTATTTTCGTGTCTCTAGTACCAAAAACAAACAGGTTACGATTTTTTGAAGGCAATTTTTAGGCCAATTTTCGAAAATAACTTTAAAAAAATCGTATCTCGATAACCATGACACTTAGGGCAAAAGTCATTGGGGTTAAAATGATCACAATGACCACGAGAATCCCCCAAAAAATTGTGTCTGTTCATGTGCCGAACACCCTGTATATCTGTAGGATTTAACGTGCGAAAGAATGAGATTGAATACATTCTACAGCGCGCCTATTTTATTTTTTTAATTAAATTGCTTCACGCATTTAACCGAAATCGGGGAATAACGAGGCGGACGAACAAACATTTAAGCTGAAACGACTCAGTGAAGAGCATTATTCTTCGTTTATTTTCGTGTTTTCTAAAAGCCCCGAACCAAACCGAGTCGAGTAGATTTGGTGAGCGTACTGTTTGACCGGTCATTGCTTGTTTTTGTGCTTGGCAAAACCCTGAAAATAGTACGCCACCTACGTACTAGTAAAAACACAGGTATATGTTTGTTCTTATGTATACATTCATTTAATGTGTGTGTGTGTGCAGCGTGAACTGTATTTCCGTTGATTAATGAAAAGCGGATGTCCCGCCTACAGACAACTGGTCTCTTCCACTATTCAGTAGACATGACCTCTTATTCGCCTATCATTCCCGAACAACTGAAAATAAATCCGTTTTCCAAATTTAAAAATGATTAACTTGCGGTTAAAAGCGTTTAATCTAAATTGAAATTTATTTAAACTAACAGATTTACGTTTTGTAGAAGCTGTTCTGGATTTGAGAATAGCCAATACCCTGTCACGTGGAAAATTCTTCGGTTAGGGTCCTCCCTTAATATAAAAAAAATTCCAGCTAATTGGGCGACGGGACCATTCCAACTTCAAAAACATTGACATTTGATTATTATAAAGAAAATAAAATTCCTGATATCGCGTGAGATGACGCGGGTAATATGATATTTGCTATTCGTTGCCATGGTTACCTATAATATAATATGTTCCACGTCATGTAAAAATTAATCAAAGCATGCTGAATAGTTTATTTCTGACAGATCCATAAAATAAAAGAGCGGCTGATTTTTTTTATTTTCAAAGTATTTCCGAAACTATAAAGTTTAGAATAAAATTTTTTACAAAACTCTCTTGAAAAAATAAATAAAATAATAAGCCGTTATGAAAATTATACCATTGTTATATAAAAAAACACTGTTATAGCATATATCTCTTCTGCGCATGCGCCGATTTTCCCCAAAAACAATTGCATACCAAACATCCTCCCAAAATTTGGTTCCAATCCGCTCATTCGTTTGACCTGTATCGTGTTCACAAACAGACTAACTAAATTTCAAAATTTTACTTCAAATAATCTAAGAGAAAGTCCTAACAGTGGCATTTAAATTTTTTTCTTATACAGTCTTGTAACGTCAAAGGCAAAGTCTTAGCTGTCTTGAAACTGTATTTTCACTAATGAATGTAATATCGTACTGTGGAGAGTGTTTGTCGTAAACATTCATGCTAATTAAATTTAATTAGCCGACGTTCATATTTCTGGTTTAGTTCAAAGATATAATATTGTGTGGTTTTCTTTAAACTATAAATATCAATGGTATATATGTTACGGTCTACACCCGAATTTGCTCAATGATCGAAATAAATGCGCAAAACTAGTTTTGACCAACGAATATTGCCCAAACCCGAAATCATGCATTTAAACGGGTATTGACTGTTATAAAATAAGCAAAACTAGTTTTCAGCAATTTCAATTGGACAAAACTAGTTCTGTCAATTTTTGAACGGACAGTACTAGTATGGCATCGGAATCTTCTTTGCGTTTTTTAATTAACTTTTCCACATCAATGATACTTATGTTTCAGAAGCCTCCGATAGGCGAATTAGTTGAGACTCTAATTCATCTTGCATTTTTAAATTATTACACTGAATATCCCACAATTATATTAATTATAACATTCAGGAGAACAATTCAATAGATAAGTACATAAACAAGAACATAACCCTACTTTTGTTTGGATTCGGACGTTGATTGAATGAAACAAGCAGAACTAGTAGGCACTGTCCGTTCAAAAATGGACAGAACTTTGACTAATTGAAAATGCGCAAAATTAGTTTTGCTCATTTTATAACAGTCAATACCCGTTTAAATGTAAGATTTTGGGTTTGGGCAATATTCGTTGGTCAAAACTAGTTTTGCGCCTTTATCGCGGTCATAGACCGAATTTGGGCTTAGACCGTAACATATATAACCTAGAATAATTATTCTTGGAACTATGTATCCTGTAAAAACAGCAATGTCTATAATATTTCTCAGAATTTTATACGATAAACAAAATGTCTACCGTATTTGCAAAAGAAGGTGTTGTCTGTTTTTAGTTACTTTTTTTTATTTCTTAATACTACGTCTTTCGAACTTTTTTCATGTTACAGTGAAATCTGTTTTTATGACATCTTTGCATTAGAAATACACCTTCTTACGTGTAGTTTCTCATATACCCCGGTTATATTATGTAATAAAGTATGTGGGTATATTTCATGTATTGAAAATGAAATAGCTACACGTCTGCACTAAAGTCTTTAACAAAAGCTCACACACTATGAATGAAATTTCTTATCTTCTATATACGTATATGCTATAAAACAAAGTCCCTCCGCTGCGTCTGTCTGTCTCAACGCGATAAACTCAAAAACTACCGAACGGATTTTCATACGGTTTTAACTAATAGAAAGAGTGATAAACGAGGACAGTTTTTGTATATAATTTGTAAATATTTTGTACAAAATGACGGTGTTTTGTCAAAAAACTCTGTTTTTGTACCATGTAACGACATCAGGTAGAATTTGCTCAAAGCTATTAGTTTCGGCGCTGTAGTCGTATTTTTTATACACTAGCGACATCAGATACAATTTGCTCAAAGCTATTAGTTCAGATAATTCTGCGCTATAGTCGTTTTCATAGACACGTCTTTAATGAAGTTCATTTTGCAGAATTTTCCGAATAACACTCGGGTGAAACCGGGTCGGGTCGCTAGTATTATATAAGCTGTTCAAAGTTCCAGGGGAAATTAATTTTTCGAAGTCATACTTCTTTTAAAGCGTAATGAAAAGATGATGAGAGTGAATTTTTACGATGCGTGCGCACATTGTAACGTCAAAATTAACAGGATAAAGCTACTCTCAGAAAAAGACTACCGACAAAATAGAGGTAGAGACCATGTTCCCATGCGCGTAGCATCTACAGTAGCTAATAATGGTGAATATTATTAAAAGCAATTGTTGGTTGTAAATATTAGTGACAAAAAAAATTAATGGAGGTTAACTGTCACGCCGAAAAAGTATAACTTGTAACATAAGTATATGCACCCACTTTTCATGGATATAAAACGTGATGTGAAATAAGTAATTTTTTTTAAGAAAGTATTGTAAATTGAATAAACTACAGTTAATGTTAACTCAAGCGGAATCATTTTTTATAAAAGAGTTTAAAAGAAACTTAGAAGTTTGTCAATTAGCATAAAGTTTTACTAATTGTAGATTAGTTTCGTTTGAGGTACATTAACAAATTAATTTGTATAATTACAGCTGTACTATATAAAATGAATTTGTATCCACCAGAATTTACCTCAAAAAGATAATAAAGAAACGAGAATAATATGCTTAATCAGACTAATGATTCACTAACATAAATTAAGTCAAATATACTTTTATCGGGGCTATAACTTTTAAATACATGCTCTAATCATGACCAAACTGTGCCCACATATTTGTAGTCTTTATGCTGGGTTGCAGTCTGCAGAAAGGTTTGTCAAAAAATTTGATTTGACAATGACCTTCGATTGCGATCATATAATTACAGTTTCCATGCATCAGGAACATTCAACATTCAAACTACGTGTCATCTAGAACATTAGATTATACTAACACAAAAACTAGTAATTGTTCTACATAGAAAAAGATCGCTTTTCGAGCTAAATTTTAATCAAAGTGGTTATAAAATAGTATATTACACCACAAGGGCCGAAAGTGTGATATCTTGCCCTGCGCGCTATGATGCGTGAGGGCATCACGAAACGCAGGGCAAGGTATCACACCTTCGGCCAGTGTGGTGTATACTATTTTTCTTCATACCTCGGTCATAAGCACGCTTATTAAATACATTAATTAATTACGTAGTAATTACATAAAAACACAGATAAATTCCAAGCAAGCTTTGAGTTTATACCTGCTTAGAAACACAAATGACACATGTTCGCGATTATTAGCTAAAATGTAATATAGGGTTACTATGGAAACATCTAAACAACAGTTGGTTGTTTTTGCTTTAAGACCGCCCGAACATGCAAACTTGTCCTTCCTCAGGATGCAATCTACCTCCCTGCCAAATTTTATCGAAAGCGGTTCGGTGGTTTAGGTGTGAAAAGGTAACAGACAGAATAGTATGGATGAAAAACAGTTCTGGAGAAAACCGACGTACAAATGTTAAAAGCCATGTTTACATGCCGTTAAAAGTTTTTAAAGGATTAAATTTGATCATACACATATTCGGTTAGTGGGAAACCTTATTAGTACTTTAAAAACATTAAATCGGATTTACTATTTGGCAACACATAGAGGTGTTTAACCGAAACTTCATACTAGATTTTGTCGCAATACATGGGTCTACTTTATGTTTTCATTATATTATATTAATTATTAAGCAGTTCTTATATACAGATGTGCTGTTACGAGGATAGATATGATTTTTTTATGGGATGTTAAGTTAAAAATACAGGAAACGTGATTTGCGGCTAAGGATAGAAGGATAGAGGAAGGGAACTTTGGGCCCGAATCAACCGCAAGAAACACAAAAAAAAATTAGTGAACGAACTCTTGAATAAATAAATTAAACAGATGATAATTAACTTCAATTCAAAAGTAAAATATATTTAAAAAAAAGGTTTAATGCAATACAATATTGGATATAAAAAGAGATTATAATAATTGATAAATGTATCGGCTCGTAATGCCAATTTTCGACTAAACTAAAAATTTCAACACTACAAATAGCTCAAAAATAATAAATTAATAACTTCAAAAATGTCTTTTATGAATCAAGTAATACTTTTATAATTTAAGAAAAATATTTCATTTTTGAAGTTAGGTCACCGACGCTACCTGCAGGTTGCGATGGTGGACACCTTTGAACGTCGCGGTAGTGAATGTTACAGTGCAAATATTTTGTCACTCTAAAAATTATAATTACGGGACACTCTCTTCCAAATTAAATAATATACTGAGGTCACATGGAATATGATAACGTTTGCCTTAAAAAATTTAAGTAAGAGTTTAAAATAATTAAAAATTATTTTGCTTAAAGATACCGAGCGGGGTGGCGTAGTGGTGAGAGCACTATACTCGCATTCGGAAGGTACCGAGTTTGAATCCCTGCGGGGGCAGATGTGGCTAGGAATTTTTCCTGCTGTCTCACCGAGAAACGGTAATTCCTGTACCGGCCATCTTGTTGAGGTTTTCTATGGTTTCCCTCAATAATTCCAGATAAATATCGAGGCCATGGCCGATTACCAGTCAGTCTCCTATGCACAAAATTTGCCTACCTTATCCCAATGTCCTAAAATTCCTTCATTCGCCCATTGCTATTAATTAAGTGGAAGTTTAAAAACGTAGAAAAAAACGGGAAGGTATGACATAAAGTCGAGAAACGGGCGTTAATCGTATTATTATTATTATTATTATTATTATTATTATTATTATTATTGTTGTTGTTATTATTATTATGTGAAGGAAAAATTCCGTAAAGAATTTTGCATCCCCAAGCACCCAAAACTTCAGGTTCGTCACCGTTATACAAGGGATACTTGACCCTAAGTTATTATTATTATAAATACTTGACCCTAAATTGGGACTTCGACGTCCCGATCAAGGGTGAATCGGAACGTGTCCACAGACCCCTGAAAATCAAGACGTTCCGTGCAAATCGGTACTCCCAGAAACGCTAGTAGCCAACCAATCCGAAGCAACGTTCAGGATATAATTACTTTATGCTGAACTGAGACGATACAGCACGATTTACGCTTAAGTGTTTTTATTTCTTTTTTAGAAAGTAGACATCTAAAAATTCAAAATACCGTCGTAACGTTTTACGAATAACATTAAGTACCTATTAGAAGTTAAACTCAAAAAATGTCCTCTGAGACCAAAGACAGGAAGTTTTATTGATCTAATATAAAAATAAGAGAACTGTGAGAGTAAGTTTCTGCTGGGGATATTTTTTCGTTGAGTGGTGGCAGCGCGTCATGTGATCCAGTCACAACGCCACCCGGTTGGTTGGTCAACTAATATAACGAACAGAAAAGTAACGGCTACCTTACACTAACTAGATCAGTAAATATTTGTTTTCTTTTGCCTCGTAGTACATTCTAGTTTGACTCGTGTCAGGGTATTCCCCAGTTGGACACATTGCAGTTTCACACAATTGTGTCGCCTTTTAAACTTCGCTCTAAGACTCAGCGTTGCCAACTGTTGAAAGTTTACGTCTGCTAGATAGGCACCAAACCAGTAATGCCGTATTTAAGGTTTTATCCCTAGTTTTTGAGTTTTTCTGATAAAAAATACCAGCCAATTGGGCGACAGGACCATTCCAACTTCAAAAATGTTGACATTTGATTATAATAAAGAAAATAAAATTTCATATATCGCGTGAGGTGGCGCGGGTAATGGCTAGTATTCAATATATTTGTTATTCTTTGCCATGGTTACCTACATAATATGTTTCACGTCATATGAAAATTAATCAAAGCATACCGAACTAGTTTATTTCTGACAGATCCATAAAACAAAAGAGCGGCTGATTTTTTTTATTTTCAAAATATTTCCGAAACTATAAAGTTTAAGAAAAAAACATTTTTAACGACACTTTCTTGAAAAAGTAAATAGAATAATAATCCGTTATGAAAAGTATATATCTCTTCTGGGCATACGCCGATTTTCCCCAAAAACAATAGGGCTCTTCATATTTGCATAGCAAACATCCTCCCAAAATTTGGTTTCAATCCGCTCATCCGTTTGACCTGTATCGTGTTCACAGACTAACAGACGCACAGAGTTTTTTCAAAAATATGTTTT
Source organism: Xanthostigma xanthostigma (assembly GCA_963575645.1). Taxonomy (NCBI): domain Eukaryota; kingdom Metazoa; phylum Arthropoda; class Insecta; order Raphidioptera; family Raphidiidae; genus Xanthostigma; species Xanthostigma xanthostigma. The sequence continues at coordinate 15,285,402 of OY754464.1, forward strand.
TTGGATTCAGGAGACCTCAAAACAAAAAGATATTGTAAAATTTTTGAAAAGTGATTTTTGACCTAAACTAGTACCATTCCCCACTTGTGTAACTTTACCGCCGAATTCGTTATCTTTTCGTAGGGTAAAAAAACCGAACTCATAACTATCTTTGAGACATCTAGAATTTACGAAGCGTAATTTAATTTACTTGCAAGAAACATCTAAACATAAGAATCTTTACAATGTGTTGAAGGTGGTCACACATAGTAATACAGATAGAACGTGCATGCGGCCAACCTTTATCTTTGTCTGGCACGTTGGCAATCCCAACTACAGTACTGGGCCCAGGTAGGGAGAGAAAGATATTATACGCACGTTCGCGCTGTCTCTTTTTTTTGAAGTGGACATATTTTCTGATTGATTGTCCAGTTCATGGGTATAGATTTGGCAACATTGTACGGGAACTTTATAAAAAAATCACAAGACGCGTCTGAGAATTGCGGTGAAGGCAGTCAAATTGTTAGAGGAAGTTTTTTTGAAATTTTAATAATTTACAAATTTTCATATTATGGTAGACTTTCATTCATATCTAATAACATGTGTAAAAAAATCGGAAAAATGTGAATGATGCTACAAGGTTATAAATCGTTTCATTATAAACTGAAAATTGTGTTGTTACTTTCACCAGCTATCAGATTAACCATTCGAACTGAAAGTTTGTAAATACAAGGTTTGCTATTCTCAAGTCTTTTAAAAGATTTGGTAGAAACTCTAGTAGTTTGGCAACCTTGCTGGAACTTCCTACTCTTGGCAATACTTAGTGTGTTTTACTAAATGGAAGATTTTCTAAAGTTGCATCACTGACCTTAATATGAATTAACTTTACAACGAAATGCTTTCTGTTTTTAATGTCTAACAATTATATTTTGTCAGATTCATAATAATTTTAAAAAGACGACGACATACCGATTTTTGTAGCGCGACTACCATTCCAACTACGAAAATATTAACGTTTGACATATTATAATAAAGAAAATAAAATTTCTGTTAACGCGTGCGGTGACGCGGGTAACGGCTAGTATTAAATATTAAGATTTTGCTATTCGTTTGCATGATTACATACATTATAATATTATTACTACAGCATGCTTATCAGCTACCAAACTAATTTATTTTTGACAAGATCTGCAAAAAACATCTGATTTTTTTATTTTCCAAATAATTGCGGAACTATAAGTTTAGAAGAAAAATTGTTTACAAAACTTTTTTGTAAAAATAAATAGAATTATAACCCGTTATGAAAAGTATACCATTATTATATTAAAAATTAAAAACAACGTTATAGCATATACTACCTCTTCTGCACATGCGCCGATTTTCCCCAAAAACAACAATTGGCTGTATGTCTTTCGGTTTAGGAGTTATTTGCGTTTATAGTTTTCAGAAAATCATATAAAACCTCCGAATGGCCCTAGTTTCCAAACACGCTGAATCCAGCATGGTCATAACACGTCGTGTGTCGTCCAAAAAAGTTTTGAACTTAAAAAAAATAGTCTTTAACCATCCCTCCTCTCCCTTTACAAGTAACGCCACTGATTTAGTGGCCCACGAGCTAGTACTAAAAAAAAATAATAACATTTGACCCACTTCTCAAAAAGGTTCGCCATCACAAATATGTTTTTTGGATTTGGGTGATCTCAAAACGAAAAAATATTGTAAAGTTTTCAAAAATGAATTTTGACCTAAATGCGGTTTTAGAACAATAAAAGTTTGTAATACCACCTCTTAAAAAGCCACGCCGCCACTGTTGTACCCTGGTGGTTATGCAGAGAAACAGAGGCAAGATGGCAGCGGAGCGTATGAACTAGGAAGTAGTGTTCATGTTAAAAAAACTTAAATTAATAAATGTGTTGAATTAAATAATATTCATGTTCAAACTTACGTTAATAAATATGTTGAATTAAATAATATTCATGTTATAAACTTTATGTTCAAATAATAATTGTTACAAACTGGGGCCCTACGTTGGGCGCCAGTTTGTAACAATTAATGAAACATTATCATCAATAAATTGAGCGGAATACATAAGAATAGGTCATATGCATAAAACTCCAAATTGGTTAAAATTTTTATTTCGAAATATATTTTAGTTCTTGATCATAACGTAATGGTTATTTTCTTAATCTAATCACTGAAAAAAATACAAATAATAAAAAAGAAATGTAGAAAATAAGCGCTACTTTAGAATTTTCAAAACGCATCGTGACGTCAGAGTATATATCAACAACAGTTTTCATGACGACTGTGTCGTCTCACAGTAAGATTATGTCAGTATTTAGAGAAAACAACAAATAAACTTCATTTAGAACATTGACAATTTGACATCAAGGTTGGCATGCATCATATATCATGACGTCACATAAGCCCGCGAACATGGCCGATTGTAAAACTGTCTATTTTTGAATGTGGAATTTAATATACCTATTTTTTCTTATGATTATATTACATACATAAATGATTATCAATTTTTTTCCGTATTATGGTTGACTAAATAATCTATGAAAAATATAAAAAAAATCATGCATATGACCTATTCTCCCTACTTTATTAGTGATAATTAATTAATTTGTAGGTATCTAAGTAACGACACGTCGGATCAAAAAATGTCTAAGGACTTTTTTATTTAGGATTATGTTTTCTATTTCACTGCAGTAGTATTCGATCTGGAGCATTCTGTATATTTCACTGTTCCATTTTATTAAAATACATAATATAGAGAATAGCTACGTAAACAATGGGCAATAAAATCAGCAGGCATGAGTTTTTGTATGAATATTTAAAAAAAACTCTAAATAAATTACATTGTTAGTTCCGGTTGCGCAAATACATAATATATGATAACATTAAAAAAATTGAAACAGCAATGTCATTTACTAAGCAAGCCAAATTTAGATTTGGCATAACAAATTTAATGTGTATAGAAAGTAATAAAAACAATAAAACACGGGCCGTTAATATTTTACGTAGTAGTAACGATACGGCATGTTTAATTCACAATCGCAGTTTTTTCATCTCAGATTAAAATACCGGTTCATTAAAAACCGCTATTAAGGTAGTTGTCGCGCAAATTTAACCTTCACCGCGCATGTACTGTATGGGGTGTTGCCCTTGGAATAAAATGTTTGTAAGAAGTGACTAAATAGGGTATTTTGCATAATGTAAGAAAAAATCTTATAATACACATTCTTGATAGATTTTGTAAAAAGCAAACGAGAAATGTTGATTTCTAATCATAATAATGCAATAAAAAGCTTCAATGGATTTCGTGTGAAATTAACTTAGATATAACTTCTTATATGAACGAAAGTCAGCTCTGACGCGCAAAGCGATAATAAATCACATACCGCTAGGTTAGCGGATGTGCAATTCATTTTTTAACACGCCAAAGAAGTATAACTTCTAACGTGCATACATAAGTTTACATCCCCATTTTTTTAAATGTTTTTCACGTTTTTTTTAAGAAATTTGATCCAAGAATATTTAATAGCAGTTCAAATTTCAGAGACTTTGAGTTATTTGCAATTAAAGTTAACACTTTTTACACACGTTTCCTATATCGAGTGTGGAGGAACACCACCTTTTTAACTATAACTTGACAACGGTTCTTAAGAATTACATCTACTATACAACAATTGTTTAAAAAGAATATGTGTTAAGAATTTAGAAAATAGAAATATATTTTGCTATCTGATTGTAGAGTTCATTATTCGAATAAAAATCTTTGAGACGCTTTGGAAATTTCGTTTTGTACCTCGAGTCATTTTCTTTATATTCTTTTCCGATGTGTCAACCATAAACGTTTAACAAAAGGTTAAAACACAGACGGGTCTCACGTCATCGGCAAAAATTTAGTTGGTTTGAATTGCGGTTTTCTGGAAACCGCTGCGTAAAGAATCGTGATGAGCTTTCATACTTTGGTCACAGAAAAACTGTAAAAAATATTTTTATGACATTTATATTTTATTTTGTATTCAACACAGACAGCAATAGACGATCCATTCAGTTACATAGTTTCTCTTTCTAGTACCATAGATCTATACTAATATATAAAGCTGAAGAGTTTGTTTGTTTGTTTGGTTGAACGCGCTAATCTCAGGAACTACTCGTTCAAATTGAAAAAAAAAAATTTGTTGGATAGCCCATTTATTGAGGAAGGCTATAGGCTATATAATATCACGCTACAACCAATAGGAGCGGAGCATCAATGAAAAATGTTGCATAATGTATCTCAAAAATAAGCCCATATTCAGGTCAAATGCCCTAACTAAATATACCAATATTAGCGTTGTACGTTTACAAGCCCGGCTGGCACAGTCGGTACCGCATGCGTCTGTTAATATCAGGGTTGTGGGTTCGAGCCCCACGTTGGGCGAAAATATTTTTAATCTTTTTTTATTTTTATTTTCTACATTAATACAATATTTTAATTTTATTTACGACTAATTAAAATTAAATAAATCTAATTAATAGCTCATTTAAAAACGATAGGTACCTATCTATATAAAAATTATTTTCCTACAGAATTTTCAATTAAATATTTATTATGTTTTATTAATTACAGTAATTATTGCTTTAAAAGTAATTTATTACTTAAAAAAACTATAAATACTGCTTTTTATCGACAAAAATTTTTGAACGATAACACCGATCATCATGAAATTTGGACACAACATTCATCTCGGTAAACTAAGATGAATGTGCGTACTCATGTCCCTCCCTTCCACATTCGTTCTTTTGCACCCGGGTGAAACCGGGCGGGACCGCTAGTATAATATATTAGAGAACTTAAATATTTTAACTATCAAACATTTTTATGTGTTTCTCACTGTATCCTGAGGATAAAAATTTTACTGTTTTGTGTATTTAACATTCATGATGTTCATTAGCAACTTTTTAATAATAAAGCTTGCTGTGTTGTAGCATGACTTTTGTAGACGGGGACATCTAATTGAGATTTATTAAATATCAGAATAGTCGCTTAGGTGGCGCTGCTAGTGACTTAAAGTTGCAGTGTCTATAAGGCTTTAAGAGGTGTCTGTAGTGTATCGACAGGGCGTTAGAAAATGTCCATAGAGTGTCCGTAGGCTTTGTACTGTAAAGTTGCATTTGGCAAGCTAAAATCATGTGTCACATCTTCCGGGCGTCCCTCGACGGCTCTTAATTTTTTTGTCGTGCGTCCAGAGGTAAATTGTTTCCGCGACCTTGCTATAGATTCACGCGTTCAAATACACACAGGGACAGTGAGCTGATTGGTCAAGCGGGTCGAGAGCGCGGGTTATGTGTCGGATATAGGCTGTGAAGTATGATGCCATAACTTATCCATACAGCCATTGTGTAAGAGTGACCTGGCAAGCTCCGGTTCGTATAAGCAAACGATCGACTACAAAGTACAAACACACACATATAGCTCGTTATACAATCTGTTTTTCAATACAAAGCTCGCTTATTCATAAGTAATAATATCATCAAAAAAATTAGGTATTAAAAAAAAACATGAAACTAGGTTGCAAAAAAATGAAATGGGTCCAGTACGATAACTCGATGTGCCGAAATTTTGACTTTTTATAAGTCATATAAAACGCTAAATTTTAACGTTACAAAGAAAAACTTTGTGGATTATTCACAAATAATCTAAATAATTCGTAAAAAAATGGAACTACTTTTTGCCTTTCACTGTCTTTTTTTTAATCTAACCAATCAGAAATCACATATACACGTCTAAGCAGCTGGTGTTACTATCTCACTTTATAAACACGACCCCGTAATTGCTTTTTAAAGAAGTCCCCCCAAACCACCCCTCCTCTTTTCACTGCGCAAAAAAAGCCGTCGCATCGACACGACCTCGTATAATTGTTTTTTAAAGAACTCCCCTCAAATGGCTTCCCCTTTTAACTGCGCAAAACCGCCGTCGCATTGACACGACCCCGTAATTGTTTTTTAAAGAGCTCCCCCCTAAACGACTTCCCTTTTTCACTGGGGAAAAAAAATATTTTATAGAAATCAACATTCCGCACTGTTATAATGTTATATAAAATATTAATTATATATTTCCAGTGGATATTTTGCACATTAAGTTATCGTAACCAAATGAAATTAATAACGAAATAAAATTAGAGTTTAAAAATCTCAAAAACCACTCTGCTACAACAATGTGGACTAAAAAGTGAAAAATAATTTTTTAATATAAAAACAGCAATAGGAAGTATCCTATATTGTGTTGTGGGACTTCCTATCGCTGTTGAACAAAATCTTGATATTTAAAAATTATTTTTTCTTTTTAGTCTTTAATTAGTTAATTTCATTTTTGTGCATCAGTCGGGTTTTTATTTTTTTTTTTATGTTATTAGTTAAGGCCAAATGACCTGTTTTAACGAATGTCACCGATATTTTTTGAACCTAGATCAAACGGCGTATCCCTATAATCTCAACTATTTTTAAACGTTGTCAATACATAAGATACGAATCGGCCTTTATTCAGTTGGTCAACGCATTTATACTCTCTTTGATGAATTAAAAACGAATTCCGTGGAGGTTTTTGTAATTTACCTTGTACTTTAATTGAGTTCTGCGAGGAAAGTTATATGACCAGTAATAATATTGTAATTTTGTACTAAATATATTTTACTTTGTACTTCAATAAACGTACTACGTAGTATGTTTACATAACTCATTTAGCTAATAATTTTATAAAAAAACTATCGCCGGCCATAACTTAATTAAATGATCATTAGACTTGAAACTTGGTATGCGAATTTAAAGTATGTAGTAATATTTTATTATTCACAATCCCTAGAAAATGGGTCAGTTATTATTAGTAATTCTGTCATTACGGTTTTCCGCATCATCTGAGGTATTGTGTAGTGGGATGCATCCCCATTAAAAAAAGCTCTTTTATAGCAATGTGGACTAAAAAAATATAATCTTTAATATGTATAAAACAAAGTCCTCCCGCCGCGATAAACTCATTACTGAACGGATTTTTATACGGTTTTCACTAATAGAAAGAGCGATAAACGAGGAATATTTGTGTATATATTAAAATTTTTAAATATTTTGTATAAAATGACTGAACTATGACGGTGTTTTGTCAAAAAAAAACCTGTTTTCGTACGCTTACATGGCTAACGTTGGCCAAATCTTAGATACATCAAAACAATGTACATTGATAGTTCTGCTGTGTAGATGGGAAGGTCAATATAATATTTCCAGAACAGTTATGCACCCGGGTGAAACCGGGACGAACTGCAATTTTTTAAATATAAAGATTTTGTTCAACAGCGATAGGAAGTTCCCCAACTAAATATAGATGGATTTCCTATTACTGTTGAACAAAATCTTCATAATTAAAAAAAAGAGTGTGCTTTAGACCACACGACTGAAGTAAAACTTCTTCTTGCCATAATTTGTTATTATTCACCCAAAAATTCACAAAATATTAACTTTAAAATGATTTTACAATTTATTCACTTTAAACGTAGAATATTTAATGTATTGAACAAAATATTAATTTATAAAATTGTTCAAGAACGAAATGAACAGTCTAATGTAAGAAGAAAGAAATATAAACATAAAAATAATGAAAACAAAAGTAATACATTGCAATTACTTATGCCCTGGTTGGATTTTAAGCGTAAATCTTTATGAAATATTATTTAAAGTAGGTTTACAAAACTTTTTTATGTCACCCGATAGCGCCACTGGCAAGTAAAGTATGTGTCATTCTATCGTTAGTACTGCTTATATTTTCGGCCACCTGATGGCGCCATTAGCCAGTGAAGTATTTGTCATCCTCTTTCTATCTTCACTAACTTATATCTCCCTCTCAACTTCCGTTCGCCTCGCTCGATCATACTTCCGTAAATCTCTCGTCAGGCATTCACCACTCACCAGCTTAGTCCCCAAGCGTGCGTAAAGAAGTTTTACTTCAATTATTTTTGTTTAGATCACATTGCAATCAAAGACTGTTTTTTGAGTTTTTTTAAACTTTGACTTTATTACTTTTATTTTCTCTGTGAATCAGTCGGTATATACGGCAATGGTGGTTTCTCTCTGCACCATCCAGAGATTGCATACATATATCGCGATATGCGCCCAACAGGACTGGCATTAGCTCGGGATTATAAAGAGATTATTTACAGCGAGTCGTTAAAAATAACCGACCTCTATCGAACGTTTCCGGGTGCTATTGTTAACATTTCGCACTGCTTAATTTGGAAATCAATTTATTATACTTTTGTATCTTCCCAGCTACAAAAAAAATACAATATCGCAAATAACTTCAGCTCGATTGGAAGTTACATAAATGTCACACGTAGCCAGTTAACTCGAGAGAATGTATAGCGACAGAGGTTAAAACGTCAATGTTTATTACGATCGGTTATTTGTCACTGATTCGATAAAATAAGCCATCGTAAACATTGCGAAAATCGACAAGAATAATTTTGGTTTGCAGAATAAGTCTTTAAATCGAAAGTTATCTATTCAAATTCATATTAATCCAAATTTTAAATCTTGAATAACGTCTGATTAGAATTCTTCAATAAATAAAATTATCGACCAATTTTTCAGACAAATAATACAAAAAATAATAATTAATACATTGACGTTTCGGTCCGGATTTGGATTTTCTTCTGAACTGATCTAAAATTTATAAAAATAATTAATTTCAAATTATTGTTAATATATTAAAATTTGTCTGAAAAATTGGTCGATAATTTTATTTGTTGATTAATCCAAATTTGTTTGCAATTTTCACCGTTTTGTAACTCTTGAGTTGCTGTGCTTCAGTGATGATAAAAAAGGAAAGGATTATGAATTTAATCTTGTATGCGCATGTACTATGTGTGTTCGCTTGTTAATTCTAAACTACTGGATCGATTTTGAAAAATAAGGTGCCCATCGATTCGGCCTGGTGACGTGCGTGTTATAGGCTACGTTTTGTTTTATAAAATGTTTATCTTTCATTTGATTAATTACAGAACAACTATTCAAATATTCGCGCCACTAAAACACAGCACCAGAGTTTACCAAGCGAGAAAAAAACTTGTTCTGCAGCAAAAAACTATTTTTTACATTAAAATGCACAATTTCAGTGAATGTATTTTTTACTGCAATGTAAGCATACGCGAATATTTTTTATGGACTAAAGAGCGATTAGAACAAAATAATACTCAAAAAAAATATAAAGCTCGAAAGAAAACGAAATTACGGACAGACGTCACGTTGTGACTTTATAATTTAGCATTGATATAAAATAAAAATAAGTTTAATTACCACTCACCAACGATTTAACTAAAGATAAATATGTAAGTACCTGGTGTTCATCATTCTTTGTTACCATTTCAACCCAAAAGTGGGGAATGGTACCTACTAGTTTAGGTCAAAAATCACTTTTCAAAATTTTACAATAAATTTTAGTTTTGAGGTCCCCCGAATCCAAAAAACATATTTTTGGAAAAACTCTGTGCGACTGTTTGTCTATGAGCACGATGCAGGTCAAACCGATGAACGCATTAAAACCAAATTTTTGGAGGATGCTTGGTATGCAAATATGTACAGCTACATTGTTTTTTGGGAAAATCGGCGCATGCGCAGAAGAGATATATGCTATAACGGTGTTTTTTATATAATAATGGTATACTTTTCATAACGCCTTATCATTCTATTTATTTTTTCAAAACAGTTTTGTTAAAAAATTTTTTTCTTAACTTTATAGTTTTGGAAATATTTTGAAAAAAATCAGCTTTTCTTTGTCTTGTAGATCTGTCAGATATAAACTAGTTAAGCATGCTTTGATTCATTTTTACATGACGTGGAACATATTATGTAGGTAACCAATGCAACGAATAGCAAATATCAAATTGAACACTAGCCATTACCCGCTTCGCCTTACGCGATATCAGAAATTTTATTTTCTTTATCTTTATTATGCCATATCAAATGTCAATATTTTTTAAGTTGAAATGGTCCCAATTGGCTAGAATTTTTCTTTATTGAGATACACGAACAATTAAATACCTGAATTTTTATTGCAGAAAAGTAAGGTTTAAAAAAGGCGAGTGTGCTTTAGACCACACGACTGAAGTAAAACTTCTTCCTGCCATAATTATTTTAAATATATTTATTAAGAATAATGCGTAAATACCTCAAATTTGCTCATGTTAAATTTATAAACGAACAATAATATGCAGTCGGTTCGTCTCAAAGTTTATCAAACACAATATAACCTCTCTGTAGCACACATCTACAAAGACGAAATGTTTAGAATATAATTTTTGATTAATTAATAGGTAAAATATGCATATATATTTATAAGCATAATTTATAATACATTTAAAAGGATTTATTAACTAACCTACATTATTTCCCGTTACAAAATGCAGCAAAATTCGATGAAATTTATTTTTGATACAAAAACAATTGTTTCATTTTAAACGTCAAATAGTTGTCCAAAAAAAAAAAAGAAATTCTCAACTTAATGCTCCCTCTTTGTCGCACGCACTAACTTATATCTCCCTCTCAACTTCCAATATACGAAACGTAACTCTCTCTTACTATCTTCACTAACTTATATCTGCCTCTCAACTACCGTTCGCCTCGAACGATCACGCACTGTTCGCCTCGTCCTATGATGCACTTCCGTAAACGATTTCGTCAGGCATGGCAATGATGCACTTCTGTAAACGATTTCGTCAGGCATTTATCAGCTTACTCTCCAAGTCAAGCGTGCCTAAAGAAGTTTTACTTCAAAAACTTTTTATTTGAATGACTTTTAGTGTTCTTAATAGCATGATCCAATGACCACCCTGTGTGAAGAATGTAGCGATGTAGTGGATATGGTAAACGAATAGAAGGCCTTGTACACTACACACTACAGTGTCTCCTCCTGGTGGATGATGAATGGTTGGTCGGACACTGTCAGCAGTTAATTATAGCCGGACACACACACACACACACACACAAATGCACATAGAGAGAGAGAGAGAGAGAGAGGGAGAAAGAACAGTATACATCGATGAACATACTCGTCGTTTTGTTTATTTCAAACTACGTCCTTATGTATTTTGTTTGTCGTTGTATATAATATACATTTCGTGTCGTATTATGTATATTGATAAATGTACATATGTATCTATGGTCACAAATCAAAATTGCTTATATCGATTTTTTTTTATTTTTTTCTAACCGTTATATTGACTACGTGCAGAAAGGCGGATCATATAGTTAAAGAGACGGTGACAGAAATGCTCAAGGAGCACTTGGTGACAGAAATGCTCTCTTTAGTGTAGTCTGAGCCCCCTCCCCCCTCTACAAATCCGCTTGTGGAGTAGGGGTCTAGCGCGTTGGTGTAGTGCAGAAGTCCCCAAACTTTTTTGTCTCGTAGACCACTTGCCATGTTTTTCGGTTTTGGGTAGACCCCCTGCTTATCTTATATTTATTTTTTGCAAGTTCATTAATTTCCAATGTATTTTTGACAACCGGTATAGTGCTACTCACTTTGAACGATTTAAATTTATAACGGTAGTGAAGTGTAGTATGAAACGTTTAGTTTATTAATTAGATTCAAATTAAACGAATCAAATTAAAATTTACTTTCTGTTACATAAAAAAACTAAGCAAAAAATAAATGCTTTTAGTGTGAGGGATGAACCTAATGCTTTAATAATAAATTTTCAACATTTGGCATCAATTTAGTTAGATTTAATCTCTCTTCGGTTAACGATATCCAGTTTGTTTCTTTTTTTTTTAGGAGATTCACTATCGTTAACCCCCATTTTAATTTCATGGACCCCCAATTTTTTTTCCCGCTAACATGAACCCCTTGCAAGTTGTCGTCGACCCCTGGGGGTCGATATAGACCACTTTGGGAATCACTGGTGTAGTGTCTGTGAAGTTAAACAACTTTAGTAACTATGGCAAAAACAGGTGGAAAGAACCGAAGTTTTGACAGGTATCGATAACAGAATTATATCTCGCGTGCGTCAGGAAACGGTCCGTCTCGAAACACGGCAAGGATAGGTCTCCTGATTACAGGCTGTGCCATAATCTGGTAATGTCAAAAGGATAAAACATCTAAAGGTGACACTTCACATGGCTATTTGTGTTCGCTATTGAGTATTTGTTGTATTTGGCAAAATATATGACGTTTAAGACAAACATGCAAATAGAGGCTAATACGACCATCCACACATGGCAGTCAAATAGCAAACACACAAACATTTGACAGCAGAACGCAAGGTTCAAAATTCCAGGTATTTTAGCACTGTTTCATTGCCCCAATTCATTTTCAATAGTAATTGTTCCAGTTCTCGCTCACAGCACAGACACAAAAATACTGCACGTCCGTACAGGTTCATGGCGCGTGCGTTTCTGAATATAGCCATTGTGTGGACGATTTATTTGCCGTATTTGCCTATTTGACTCCTTTGATGTGCCTCTAAAAACCGACAAGCGCACGGTAACGCGTATTTGGTATTGGCCTTATTTGTCAAATAGGCAAATAAGGTCAACACTTTATCAAATACACTTGGTAATTGTTTGCCAAGTACACAAATACAAATAGCCATGTGAAGTGCCGGTATAACGGTAATGTTTGCTGTGTCGAGAACTGCGGGTACAGATAAAAAAAAAACGGGAGACGTTAAATTATTACTCGTTTCCGTAATATCTCAAAAATTGGAGCAGAGAGAAAAGTAAATTTGCGCGGTTCAAAGAATAAACTAACATAACTGACATAAGCCATTTTGTTTTAACACATTGGGTCGGTCGATTCGGTTCCCGCCACTTTTTACACATTTGTGGGTTTATGGTTTCTGTGTTGATTTATATTGCTGATAAGAATTGTCATAGATATAATGGCCTACTATTAACTACAAAGATATCGATAAAATACGTTAAAATATATTAAGCTTACAATATACATATACTAAATTATACTCACCAACATGTCGCACAAACTACCATTCTGTTTTAGCCGCATCAATACTGACCGGAAGGTTGAGAGCGATTTGTAGAAGTTCCGAGTTTCGCTTTGGTGTTTCTTGTCAACTGAAAGAAAAATCGCAAGGTTAGAATATAGAACAGGCCTGGGGGTAAATTGCGGCCCGCGATACATTATATAAATTGTAGAAAAATAGTAAAGAAATAGCAAAGACCAGAACAGATGAAAAAAGGACCTAAGGACCTTTTTTTTTTGGACTCCAAATGCGGAAATAGAATGTGAGGATCTTTTTTTTTTGCTCTCCAAATGCGGAAATAGTATGTATTTCTCTGCAAATTTTTGGTTCGCGGTCAAATTTTTCATCAGCTATGTGGCCCGGCGATCAAAAGATTTGCCCGCCCCTGATATAGACCAATCAGAAACCTGCCTTTTTGACGTGATAACGTCTTATAAATTGATGAAACACCGGCTGCATGCACGAAAATAAATTGATGAAACACCGGCTGCATGCACGAAAAAGTGTCACGTTCCGAAATGTGTCACGTTCCGCGCACGATCGGCCCAAGTTTGACAGCTACTAAAATTTAGGTTATGTATTATTCGAGCGGAATACGTTATCACGTAAAACTATCGTCCGTAAACCGACTTTACAGACAACCAATTTTTTGTATTACACGAAAATTTGAGAAATGTCAAAGGTAGTCTTTTTTGAAACAACTCTATTTTCGTTTAAACCAAAAATATGTAAAGTGCCTTACTAGGTAGCTTCACGATAACATGTAGGTGGAAGTAACGGGAATTGTGGTGTGAGCAACGTAACATTGCATACTAAATTATTCGAACTATCGCGCATAGTTGGGTATCGTATTTCGTATTAATATCAAAGTACTTTGTATTAATAAAGGCTAAAGAGATTACTGGAGCAGAATTAAACCAAAATTAAACGGCAACTAGCCGTCCTGTTGCTCTCAAACGAGCAAATTTATGAATGCAACTTTTTTCAACAAAATTATAATAATTTTGACATATCTAATACAAATTGTTTTTTCAAAACCGACTCATAATACATCATATATTTTGTTAAGTTTAAATTAATTTTTTTATCGATTTTCGATCTTTAAAATCCACTTGTAATTCTGGCGCCCTATTGCGCATCTGTAGGTCGAGCTCTTTCAAACGACACCTCGGTCGTCGAAATCGGTCTAACGTTCTAGGAGGAGATAAGCGATCAAAAAAACTGATTGACTATTAATAGCTTTGAGCGAATTCTATCAGATGTGGCTACATGTTACTAAAAGAGTTTTTTTCACAAAACACCGTAATTTTGTACAAAATATTTAATAAAAACTATATAGAATTTTATATACATACCTACTAGCAGTCCGTTCTGGTTCACCCGGGTGTAATAGATATAATTCTGAAAAAAATGTATTTCGTTTGCGGCCCGGCGTCTGAATAGCTTTAAGCAAATTCTACCTGATTTGCTTCTGAACTAATAGCTTTGAGCGAATTCCAACAGATGTCGCTACTTGGTACTAAAACATTTTTTTGCTTCTTAACTAATAGCTTTGGGTAAATTCTATGAGATGTCGCTATATGTTACTAAAACAGTTTTTTTCACAAAACACCGTAATTGTCGACAAAATATTTAATAAAAAGTATCCTATAGCGTAAGTTACACCAAGCAAGACACATTTACAATATTTCATTCAAATCGGTTCAGTGGTTTTGGAAATTAGCGCGGTCAAAATTGTGACACGAGATTTTTATATATACTATAGGTACTAGCGGTCTGTCCCGATTTCACTCGGGTGTAATAAATATAATTCTGCAAAATGTATTTCGTTTGCCACCCGGCGTCTGAACTAATAGCTTTGAGCAAATTCTACCAGATTTGCTTCTGACAAATAGCTTTGAGCGAATTCTAACAGATGTCGCTACTTGGTACTAAAACATTTTTTTTGCTTCTGAACTAATAGCTATGAGTAAATTATATGAGATGTCGCTACATATTACTAAAACAGTTTTTTTTACAAAACACCGTAATTTAGTACAAAATATTTAATAAAAACTATCGTATAGCCTAAGTTAAACCAAGTAAGACACATTTTCAAAATTTTTCAAATCGGTTCAGTGGTTTCGGAAATTATCGCGGTCAAAATTATGACACGAGATTTTTATTAATATATAGATTATTCCGTGACAAATTTCGATGGACTGTAAAGTTTATGTACGTTTTTCATGTTTAGTGTTAACGCCTACTCATTGCAGAATGCCACTCACAAGTTATTTATGAGCTTTCACGTTTAATATTATAGGAAATTAGAAATTCATCTTATATTTTTATCAGTATATTTAAGACCGTGTCACGCCATAATTCAACGTTGTACTCGCTTTAAGTATATGCGCACCCATCTTCCTGATTTACGTTTATTGTTCGCATAAATATCTTTATATTGTTCAAAAAAGTTTTGTCTTGTGTACATTTTCAATTAAACGCATCACTAACTATCAAGGCTTATATAACAATTCTGCTGTTAGGAATGGCAATCTACATAGTAGGTATATTATATATAGTGCGTAAACTTTGTTCGAAGCAATCTGTACATACCGTATTTTACGGATTATAAGACACACTTTTTTAACACGCTTTCATTAGCTTGACCTATATGTATGTAAAGGAATCTTTTAGCGTAATTTTCACCAATTTCAAAAAGTCTGATTAACTTGAAAATTTGCACACGTGTCAAGAGCCGATGACAATACAATTATTTCATAAAAATAAATTTGAATTTAAAATAATTGAAAAAAATTTGAATTTGAAAATTTTGAAAAAAAATTGAATTTATTACTTTTGATGCCGTTTTGAGTTTAAAAAAACTAAAAAAAAAAATTGGTTGTCTGTAAAGTCGGTTTACGGACGATAGTTTTACGTGATAACGTATTCCGCTGGAATATCATATCCAAACATTTAACACGTAACCGCAATTTATATACTTATGTATTTAAAAATCCACCCTAGCACTGGCTATGCCAAGTTGGGTGGATCAATTTCATACTTAAAATAACAATTTATATATTATTTGTATTATATTTTCTGAAATAAATTTATTATTATTATTATTATTATTATTATTATTAATAATACATAACCTAAATTTTAGTAGCTGTCAAACTATATTTTTACCGACTCTCTATCGCTTATACTGCGCTCTCGCTTGCACGCACAGGGTCAGGCGGAACGTTACGGCGTTACACTTTTTGCGTGCAGCTGGTGTTTCATCAATTTATAAGACGTTATCACGTCAAAACACGCTTTAATATCAAACCGAACTAATAAGTAGAAAATAATTTTTAAGTATGAAGAGTTTGTGTTACAGCAATAGAAAGTCCAACAATCAGTTATGACTATTTAATTTGGAATAAGATTAAAATAAAAATTAAGTTAATAACAAAATAGTTCAATAAAAGTACAAAAACGTGGAGTGTCAATTACTATATTTTCATTATAACTCTAATTTTATAAATAGCTATACCAATGAAATAATTGTATTCAATATCAAGCACCCCACGCTTTTTTACTATAATTGAATTATTTTGCTAATAACTTAATTTTTATTTTAATCTTATTCCAAATACCCTGTAATCAAAATATTACAAAAAAAAACTGACCACTCTCTTTTAAAGTGATTGGTTTAAATTATGTAAAATATTGAATTCAAATAGAATACAATCGATGTTGGCTACCGATGTTTTTTTTTAAATCGATGCGAATGAATTTTCCCGAACGCTAATATTGTTTTGAAGTTAAAATAAACACTTTCACATTCGAGTCTTATTAAACGTACATTTCATCAAAGCGGCGAGTATACTTACAAAATCGGTAGTTTTGATTTGTGTAATCAGTGACCCGAAGGATATTAACACCCCTTTAATAACACGTACATATACTTTTGATGAAAACGATAAAATAATACATGCATAGTACACATATTACACATAGGGTGTCCGCCTTTATATGTCAGATAGCCCGATTAATCAATAACCATATGGTATGAGATAATATATTGAAAATGTGTTTATTTTACTCTCTAAATATTAATAAATGATTTTTCACTAATTACAAATGCAATACTCGATTCGTACCAGGCAGAATTGGTAAATATTCACAATATGAATTAGTGAATATAAAAATTCACCAATTATATATAATAAGTGATTATAAAAATTCACTAATTATATAAGTGACCATTAAATTTCATCTGACATCAACAATTTTTTTATTACAGATTTTTTTAAATCTTCATTCGCTAGTCGTTACTTTCACTAGTATAATTTACTTTTATAGTTTTACAAATTGATTAAAAATTGAATCCAAAATAAAGAATTCGCGTCAAAAAACATAACAAAACAACCTTAATTCATTGTTAGTTATGATTTTAGATCATAACTTACAATGAATTAAGGTTGTTTTTTGACTATAATTTAAAATCGGTAAAAAACAATAGTATACACGCAATGCTTTACTCTGAATCTAAAAAATATAATTAAAATAATCTAATTAACTTGCATGATAAATTATATTATCTGTTTGTTTATCGGTTTACAAGGAACTTGCTATAGAACGATCTACATTCTACATGAATAATAAGTATCTATAGTATCTGTATAGAGGCTCCACAAGCGACACGTATAAAATTAGGGGTATCACTATTCTGACAGTGAATTTTACTCGAATTCACTATTCCGGAAGTGAATCAGAAGTCACTATTTCAAATAGTGACATTTTTACTATTTCAGTTTTGAGAGTAAATTTATTAGTGAAAATTCACTAATTTGTTGTGAAAATCACTGATTATCGAGTAAATACAGCTTCACTTACGCAATTAGTGATTTCACCAACTAATGTTTAGGGACTACCTATATGTCAACTAGCGGCCCGGTCCTGCATCGCCCAAAAAGCGTTTTTATTTTAAAGCGATGATAATTTATAGCCTATGTTCATTCGGAAGGTCCATTTTAAATATTGGTAAAAAAAAATTGAATCGGATGAGTAGTTTCGGAGATTTCCTCCTACATTCAAACTTACAAACATTACCTCTGAATTAAAAAATATTGAGAGATGCTGTGAGGCTGAAAATTATGGATTACGTGTTTTTTTATGAAAAAAAAATAAGAAAAAAAATTGGTCGGAAAAAAACAACATTTCTGAATCTCGACAACAGCGTCACCTACCGGGTCCAACTATAGCTAAGAACCGTTCAGGTGACCCCAAAGTACAAAAAAAATGTTATTAAAATCGGTCAGGCCGTTTAGGAGGAGGAGAATTAGGAACACACGCACATCGGAATTTTATATACAAACAGTTGTTTTTAGTAGGTACACAAAAATTTATAATGAATTTAATTGTTTTACTCAGATGTCGTTACATGTTACTAAAACAGTTTTTTTCACAAAATACCGTAATTCTGTACAAAATATTTAATAAAAATCTTATAGTCTAAGCTGGACCAAGCAAGACACATTTACAAATTTAGTGGTTTCAGAGATTAGCGCGGTCAAAATTTTGACACGAGATTTTTATATATATACTAGCGATCTGTCCCGGTTTCACTCGGGTGTAATAAATATAATTCTGCAAAATGTATTTCGTTTGCGGCTCGGCGTCTGAACGAATAGCTTTGAGCGAATTCTAACAGATGTCGCTACTTGGTACTAAAAAAGTTTTTTTGTTTGCTTTTGAACTAATAGCTTTGAGTAAATTCTATGAGATGGCGCTACATGTTACTAAAACAATTTTTTTTCACAAAACACCGTAATTGTCTATAAAATATTTAATAAAAAGTATCCTATAGCGTAAGTTGCACCAAGCAAAACTTATTTACAAAATTTCATTTTTAGTAGGTACACAAAAATTTATATTGAATTTAATTGTTTTAACTGAAATAAAATAATAGACTATGTAACGTTTCTGGGTGGACACATTGTACGTAGCGAGTAGAGTGAAGTGGGCTAGTGAACAGTGTAGAATGGGTGCCTACGTGTAAACACAAATACATGTCCTTGGGGTAATATACCATGTCAGAGAATATTAAACATGTAACGGACGACCACAAATTTCATGCGAAAAGCTTAAATTTGCTTTGATTAAAAACCTGCTGTGACATCGTTTTTATATCCTGCTCATGGGTGCGCGATGTGGTCTGTTGAACTTTTGAATATCGGGTTCTTGAGTACATTGGATGAATGATTTCAGAAATTTGATTCATAAAAGAGATCCGATACCATTAATAATATTAACCTTAAAAATCCCCAGTGTTGCGCGGAGGAAAATTTTTTACGTTAAATTTTTTTAAGGAAGTTGAGGCGTTAAACGAAGATAAACAAATCTGAAAAAAGTTTTTTTAATAGACTTTTTAATGACACAATTTTCTGTAAAAAATCCAAACAATTAGATTTAATAAGTTAAAAATTAAAAAAAACTTTTACATATGGTCTTAACCTAACATACAAACGGTACATGTTATTTTTTTGCAAATAACCAAATAATGTCAGCAGTTCCGAAAAACTAACTGGTTAAAGCATCGATGTCTTACAAATATTTTAATATTTTTTCCAATTTAATTAGTTTTAATTTTCATTACTTCTAATTTCTTTTTTTAATTATTTACTGCAAAAAATATGTAAAATACAGATATTTACATTTTATTTTTTCTAACCTTACTTTGTACAAAAAATTCAAAAGTTAGTTTATTAAGTAAAATACTGAAATAATTAATTAATAATGAAAAAATGATTTATTTATGGCTTTATGACAATAATTTATTGGCATCATCGACTTATAACCTTTTGTAAAAATTTATTCTGAAAAAGTTCCGATTTAGAATTCGACTTACTTTTGATTGGGACTGTAACGCATCAACCTCCTTAAATGGTTAATTTTCCACTATATTTTTCCGGAAAATTTTGAATGTCAAAATGGCAATTTTTTAGTAATTTTTTATAGGACATAGGTATTTAAACTTTCCATATTTTCTGTTTTGTTATTTGATAAACAAAATAATTAGGTAATGGCAGACGCTAGAAAATCGCAGCACTGGACTGGCTGCTGCATAAAGGGAATTCCCCTCATATAAACAGCACTAGATTATTGTTTTTTTATTGGAAGGGGAAAACTCAAAAGGGTATCACATCCAAAGTTGATCAAAACACTCGAGTTTTGTGCACTTGTAGCCTGTGTTAAGGAGAGTTTAATTTTACATTACCTTATTAATTTAGTGGCTTGGAATATTTTCCCGAAAATTTTCTGTTTTAAAATTTTCAGGAAAACCCACAACTCTAAAAATGCCTAATATCGCTTTCAAATTGTCGCAGATATTTGAGAATAGCTGTGCGTGTAATGATGTTTATGTGACTTTTCCATGGCTCATCTATTACAAACCCCCGGTTCCCCAAATTTAATTTGAGAACTGGTAAACGTATCAACTGTATCTTTAAATTATTAATAATAAATATAATTTCGGTTTACGAGTAGCTCAAATAAATAATAAAAAAATATTTTTCTAGTGATACAAATATTATTCTCGTAATTTATGTTTTATAATATTAAAAGAATGCTGATATTATAGTTTAAATTTTCTTGGAAATATAGTCTAGGTATCTAGCGATATTAAAATATGGTCAATTTGCGTTTTTTAATAAATTACATAATTTGAAAATTTTCCTTTTTAGTGATCATTTTTTTTTTGGTGGTGTTCTAAAAATTGCCAACAGTTGCGGTTTTCTCTTATTCGTTTGAACATAATTCGTCGGGGGCATTATTTGTTTGGTGGCCTAAGGGCGGCACCTAGTGTAAATTCGACTGTGTCTACAATCTCCCTTATAACTATAATAATACCAGACTGTTTATCACAATTTGTTTTAATTGACGTTCACAGCTAGGTTTATTTTTTTATGTTTGAACCTTCAGGGCTATTGTTAACGACCGTTTTAGTCAACGGGTAACGGGCCGACGCGAAACGGTTACCTTTGTACACGATCCGCTAATATACGTGAGCGCGTCCGTTGTTATCGATATCAGTTCTATACTAGTATTTAGTAATTATGTAACTACCTAAAAAAAGACGGGTTGCACTCCGGGAGTGCCGGCAGCAGTGAAAACTTGAATATTAACGTTTTATTTTTTTGCATTTAGGAGCATTGTTTATTTATTGGCAACACTTGTAAATATGGTTTGTATCATAGATTGCATTTTTATGTACGATATTTCAACGCTAGATGTCTAACGTTGTGTAAAAAATAAAATGGTTTGTATCATAGATTGCATTTTTATGTACGATATTTCAACGCTAGATGTCTAACGTTCTATAAAAAGTATCTGGCAATTACTGTCACTTAGAGAGTCTCACCCAGTTCTTACTTTTCCTGACGCGAGTTTAACATTTTTTACACATTACAAAAAAAGTGTACAACGCCGCTAAAGAAGTTTTCACTTCAAAAAAATATGTCAATAGGGTACATCTACTGTTGCTACAATTTAACTATGCAATTTTGATGACAAGGAGAGATTTCTGTGAAAACGTTTTTATGACGTTATTTGTGGTCATATATAGCAGCGCTAAGGCCACATGGACAATATGAGGTTTACGATAAAAATTTAAAGAGACGATTTTTTTCAACCCATTAATTTTAGTTTTCTCACGTTTTATTATAAAAAAACAATACAAATGCATACGTTTGTGTTTGAAAATTATGTCTTGTTTTATTATTTTTAATTTTCATCCCGTGCAAGCGTTATATAACGCATATATACATATGTAATTCAGTAATAGATACAGACGGTTGCAACAATCGGGTGGTCAGAAAACAAAACAATATCTATCTGAAGCTAGCATCGATTGTGGTCAGATTTTTTTGACCTATTTTTTCGGACTAAATGTTGACGGAAATTATACAAAAATTTTCGACCAATTTTTTCAGGCCATATATTGACAAAAATTATACAAATACAATTCAATGTAAAAATTAATTAGTAGGTAATTATTTTCTAATAGAATTAAGTTTTTTTTTTCTATCGAAATATTAACGAAAAAATAATAATTATTATGTGTAATAATTATTTTTTCATTAATATTAAGTTTGATTTTTTTATATCGAAATATTAACGAAATAATAATAATTTTTTTTTCGTTAATATTTCGATATAAAAAAATCAAACTTAATTCGATTAGAAAATAATTACTAATTAATTTTTATATTTTTTGGCTTAATTCTGAAGGAGGTCCAAATCCGAACCGATACGTCATCTATTGAATTATATTTGTATAATTTTTGTCAATATATAACCTGAAAAAATTGGTCGATAATTTAATTTAATTGAAGAGTTCTATTCAGACGTTAATCAAAGATTTGCTCATTTTATTAGTTCTCGCACTTTTTTGAAAACGTTTAGTTAGCTCTGTTTATAGTCTAAGAGCCAGTGGCCGGCAACGTACGGTTATTCAGCGAGCTTTATGTTTTCTTCACGTACATGAGATGGACGCTCATGAGTCCTCACTCAAATATGAAAGGTGTAAAAAAATGACCGAGTAAAATGGTATGCCAGCAGGTCTGCTGCATTGATATCTTAAAATATTTATTTTCTTTATTGAAAAATAACATTGGCAGACATTTATGGTGGTTTTGAGGTCATGGTAGATATTTTTTCAAGTACCAAAAAAGCTATATAAGACCTAATAGCTTTGAACAAATTCTACCAGATTTGCTTCTGAACTAATAGTTTTGAATAAGTTCTCAGATGTCGTGACATGTTACTAAAACAGTTTTTTTTTGAGAAAACACCGTGATTTTCTACAAAATATTTAGGTAATAAATTTTCCTCAACAAAATATACAATGTAGTTTACTTTAGAGAGGATTTCCCGCCCAACTTGGGTGACAGGAGTCCAAAAATATTACGAACGTGTTATTGCTTATTTGAAAAAAAAAAAAATAATAGTTTATTGAAGCCGTTAGACATAAAATTATGTGTGGCCAAAGTCAGTTTACAGGAAAAAATATACTTAGAGTTATAATTGTTAGAATACAAACGAGTGTGGAATCCTGACGCTTTTTTTTCACCCCTTTTATGCATATGCGCGCGGTAGGTTTTTGTTTTAATTTTCATCCCCAAAACAAAACACGTTAATGTATTCTGTTTCAATTTTTAGTTCGCCATTACCTTTTTGCAAACTGTCATTTATTCACACAATACAATTCCACATTTGTTAACACCATGTGAAGATGTTTTGTGTTTTGATTTCATACACAAACAGTTAATTAACACACCGTTTCAAAGATACATTGTACACTCGAGTCTTTGTCATTTTTTCCATTCCAACTCCACAAATGTGGAATGATACTAATTTGGGTCAAAATTCACTTTTCAGAGTTCACAATATTTTTTCGTTTTCTTTGAAAAAAGTATGTGCACTGATATGCTGGGTTACAAAAAAGGTTGTCAAAAAAAAATTGGTTGTCTGTAAAGTCGGTTTACGGACGATAGTTTTACGTGATAACGTATTCCGTAATACATAACCTAAACCTCCCAAAATTTGGTTTCAATCCGCTTATCCTTGGTGTCGGAATGATAAGAAATGTCAAAAGTGACGTTTGCAACTTACAAAGTATTATGTTCTAATAATAATTAGTTATTCCAATACTTAACTTAGAAGGCTTTGCATTTCACAATATACTAATGTCAAAAAATTGAATTAAACATTAGAAATGCAGCTGTTTTCATGTTAAGACAAGACATACGTTTGCTTCTAATTTCCATGTACGGCAAACAAAGACAACCGACCGCGTCGCGCCATGCATTACACAACTACAACATTGCATTTATACAGCTATTTTTCTATATAAATTTGTATAAAATATTTTTCTATATAAATTTGTATAAAAAAACTGTTTAGGCAAATTCTGTTATACGAAATCTATGTAAAATGTTCTCCTCTTTCGTTTAAGACTGGTTTCAAACCGATCTGATTTAAATTGAGCGAGAAATTAGCAAAAAGCACGCACAGGGTCAGGCGGAACGTTAGGAACGTTACGTTATACTTTTTCGAACATGCAGCCGGTGTTTTATCAATTTATAAGATTGGTGATTCATCAATTTATAAGACGTTATCACGTCAAAAATTTGATTTCACAATGATAGATTGTGAGCATACATATTTCTCTACAGGAAAAGCATAGTAGAGTTTCAAATTATCCTGCTCGAAAAATAATTGATCGATTGAAACGATATTTTTCTTAAACTGTATTCACGTACAGTCGAACCTGGGTAAGCATGAGTTCAAGGGACCGCGATCTCTTATTCGCTTATTAAGGTTTTTCACTAACCAACATTTCTAGCATAATATAGAGGTACAAGAGTGACTTTTCTCACTAATATAAAAACTATTCCAGTCAATTAGGCAATGAAACCATTCCAACTTAAAAAATGTTGACATTTGATTATAATAAAGAAAATAAAATTTCTGATATCGCGTGAGATGACGCGGGTAATAGCTAGTATTCAATATGATATTAACTATTCGTTGCCATGGTTACCTACATAATATGTTCCACGTCATGTAAAAATTAATCAAAGCATGCCGAACTAGTTTATTTCTGACAGATCCATAAAACAAAAGAGCGCGGGTTAATTTTTTTTTTATTTTCAAAATATTTCCAAAACTATAAAGTTTAGAAAAAATATTTTTAACAAAACTTTCTTGAAAAAATAAATAGATTAACAAGCCGTTATGAAAATATACCATGATTATATAAAAAACACCGTTATAGCATATATCTCTTCTGCGCATTCGCCGATTTTTTTCAAGAACAATAGGGCTCTCCATATTTACATAGGTACGATTATCTTTGGACTTTTTCGGATAAGCTCACGTAATCGTTTAGTAATATAATTTAAACTATTTGTTCTAAGTATTGAAACAATTAAATAAATAAATTTTAATAAAATTAAGAAACAATTTAAAATATTTGTGTTGAATGTTTTATTTCAAAAATGTAGTGAACAAGATATTTTAGAGTGTAGGTACACACAGAAATTTACTGATATCGTAATGTGACTTAGATTGCTAATTTGAAAAATAACCAATTAAACAACACATGCAAAAAGAAATTTGGATCAGTATTTCGCCAAGTACTCCAGATTCTCACTGATGTGGTTTAAAGGAATTATTTCAGCATTTTTTCACAGTTTATTTTTATACATTCCTTTCAACTTTTCAAAATCTCTGCCTTTCAGCCAAAAAACGTTTCTTTTTAATTTATTTCACGGCGTCGTTCAACATGCAGGAACCAAAAATGACACGCGCCGTGACAAAAAAAATAGACACGTATAGAAAATACCCAATTTTATTTATTACTCCTAAGCAACGTAGAATATAATCTAAAAGTTTTGAATCGTTACGCCAAACATCCTCCCAAAATTTGGTTTCAATCCGCTCATCCATTTGACCTGTATCGCGTTCACAGACTGACAAACAGACTAACAGACGCACAGAGTTTTTCCAAAAATATGTTTTTTGGATTCGGGGGACTTCAAAACGGAAAGATATTGTAAAATTTTTGAAAAGTCATTTTTGACCTAAACTAGTACCATTCCCCACTTGTGGGTTGGAATGGTAAAACAATGTTATAGTTAGTTCAGCTATTTATGACTCATTCTTAAATTTAGTGGAACTATTAATACGTTCGACTATCGCTTTTTGAGGTACAGGCAAGTAGTAGTCTCAGTTATAGAGGTCCAAGAGTGAAAAACGTCTTTCTCTTATAGAGGTTTGTGTTTCTCTCTAAGAGAGGTTTTAGACATTTTAGAGGGTTACAAAGACGATACCGGGCAATTACTCTCACTTAGAGAGTTTTCCCACTCGCTCAGGTTTCACTGTATTTAGCATCGTTTATTGTATACAGTATCCACTTTACAAACACTGTTTTTTACGCATTTTGATCAAAATCTAGTTTGAAAAACGATCTTTTTCTATCATTTTTATATCATTTGTTTTTGCGTGAGTACAATCTAATTTTCTAGATGACAAAGAGTTTGAGTACGACATTAGACTGCTCCTAATGTATGAAAACTGTAATTATATGATCACAATCTAAGGTCATTATCAAATCAAATATGGCAAACCATTTAGCAACCCAACATTAATCTGTGTCTGTGAAGTCTAGCGGATTGAAACCAATTTTTTGAAGATGTTTGATATGCAAATATGAAGATCGTTATTGATTTTGGGGACAATGCGCAGTAGAGATATATGCTATAACGTGTTTTTATATAATGGCATACTTTTCATAATGGTTTATTAATTTTTTTTTCACAAGAAAGTTTTATAAAAAACATTTTTTTCTAACTTTACAGTTTCGGAAATATTTTGAATGTAGAAAAAAATCAGCTGTTCTTTTATTCATTAAATCTAAAAAAAATTAATTAGGTAGCTGACAAACATACATCGTTTAATTTTTACATGGCGGGATAACATATTATGTGGTAAGGATATAATATCATAATATTTAATACTAACCGTTGCCCGCGTCACTGCTCGCGTTAACAGAAATTTTACTTTCTTTATTATAATATCAAACGTCAATATTTTTAATGTTAGAATGGCCCCGTCGTCTAGGTGGTTGAATTTTCTTTTATATTATGATATATTTCCAAAAATATGAAAATATGAAAGCACTCCATTTTGTGTATTGAAACGTTTGGGCTTTAACCGAGTATTTCATATTATTTTACAAATTACAGATATTTACAATATTATTTTTTACTGAAACAAAACTGTCTGAATAGGATGTATAAATAAATTTGCTAGACTTTTTCTGTTTTTACAACTATGCAAATATTGATGCCGCAGTTTGCTTTGTTTAAATAACAAAAAAAACTGACTTCTATTTTTCCAATAAACATGGAATTTAATATTGCTCCGGTATTATTTATAAAACATAAAAGAAAAATATACACCGGCCTGACATAATATTATGTATCAACATTGACTTTATAATACAATATTATATCTATGGCCCAAAAGCAAAACCGTTTATGTCAAACTTTTCATTTTTTCCCTATAGTATATATGCGAATATAATTTTTCGATGCCTGGCATATTTTTATAATATTTATTCTCATTGTATACCTATATCTAATAACTTTTGACAGAATGAAAATGTATTTTGAGGTAGTTCACCCATAAATAATTTTTTTTAGGAATTTGATCTTTAACCAGTCTATAGAAAACAGTAATATCTAGCTGTTTAAGTTTCAAAGTGATAGCGCGTACCAAATTTGAGTTATTTGCAATTAAAGTTCACACTTTTTACACGCGTTTGCTATGTCGAGCGTCGAGAAAGATCACATTTTAACCATGACTTGAAAATGTTTTTTAAGAATTTTTTTCAACAAACGATTCAGTTATAAAATACGTTATTATAAAAAAATAAGGCCTTTTCACGCTTAGCTTAAAATTTGTAGGTTTGGAAAATATAAAAATGGTGCAGACAGCTAAGTGAGAATTGATTGGTTCCTTGTGCTGTAAGTAGATGTCAAAAAAGTAAAGTTGGATTTTTTGATTGGCCAAATTTACTTTTTTGACATCCACTCACAGCACAATCAATTAATTAATTAACCAATCAATTTTCACTTATTTCATTTAGAAAACTCCCCATTCGTGGTTGGAACTCAGCCGCAACGCAAATTTCCGTAGTTAGATCTAATCTTCACATTTTTTGTCGAGTTTTGGGAATATGGTAGAAATGTCGCTGCAGGGGGTCCACCGGAACCAGCAAAATTTTGAAAGTGGTCTATGAGAAAAAAAAGTTTGGGAACCTCTGATATAGACGTTCTTTCCGCGTTGATTGTACCGAGTAAACTAAAATACCTACGCCAAAATTCTACCCGTCCTACCACCATCACCCGTACCTCCACCATAAAACTAGTTTTTTCACTGAATTGTTTCGTCTACCTTGTTAATAGTCATTATTTGAAAGAAACTAAAGTAGTATGTTTTGTGATAAAATTCAAATATGGGGGGTTTGATAGGATTTTTGATGGTGGAGGAATTTTAAGCAAAAGATAAATTTCACATACATTATAGTGTTTTGGAAAACTTTAATGATTAAAATATACAGATTTTTCCAGTGCCTTTACAAAGTTTATTTAATTTCCTTATTTGATAATCTTAACTCTTAAGGAAGTACCCTCGATGAATGAATTAACAAACAGAAAATTACGAAAATTTGCAAATATGTCAAAACCTTTTCAAAAATGACTCAGTTAAATTTTTGTGATTTTTGGTTGACTTTGAAAAAAGATATTGATAATTTTGTTTCGCTGCACTTAACATGGAGTCTTATGGGAATATGTGATTTTGACGCACTCCATCATTTATTACGTTGGAATTGACAAACAGATTTTGATAAAATTTTCAGGAAATATAAACGAATATTCTATGAACATTTTTCTTTTTCCAAAATGTATAAAGCTTGCTTATGTTAATAGAAATGACTAAAACAAAGCCGAGCTTTTTAACTATTCATAAACATGGCAACACCGCAATATTATAGTTTGCGGCGCGTCATTCAAAGGTAAGTTACGAAACTGCAGCAGTTTTGATATTGTAAAAACATACGTAAATTGAGTAAATGCTAAAAGCATAGTATTCCAAAAAAATGTTAGTATATTATTATTTCCGAAATGACAGGAATAAAGAAAAGAAATAAAAAATCGAATCTATTTATCCACTTCACTTTGTCGTACTCGATTAGAAACTTTTCTTCCCTTCCAATAATATCTTTTTTCGCTCATTTTCATAAATTAATGCGAATTTGACACCGCGTGCTGACTTATGCTGCGTACATAAACACTTGTAACTATGGCAAGGCATGCGGTGTTGCCAAATTATATACTACGTTACTCAAGTAGAGGACTGAAATTCTTTGACTTACTGCGTACCAAGGGTACTCCCTTAAGTCTTTGTCAAATAATTATGCCTATTTTCGATCATATTGTAAGTCAAATCAATATGAATGTTTAATATCACGTATATATCTGCTTTATGCAGAAGAAGCTAGTGTTATGTTTAATCTAATATCTGCAATATCCTAGTTGACTTTAACTATGGCATGCTGTGAGTTCAACAAAAACAAACATTTACTTGCGAAGTTATACACATCTATGGTGACAAGGCGAAATGCTTTATGTCAATTTTTGTAAAGATATCATATTTTTGAAGTTACGAGACATTGTACTTAAAGGTTACACGCGTCTACACATTTTTTTAAAAGGAAACCTTATTTTGGCACGTTAGGGTAAAATCGCTCTATGAGATTGAAAATTGTAACGAAACATTGCAATATATAGTGCCCGCGTTGAGAGTTGAAGCCAGGCACTTCATCAATAATATGGTAGTGAACGCCTACTTGCCCACAGACAGTGGTGTGTGGAACAAATTCGACATGTCCATTTATAGCGATAGATATAGCGATAGAATAAACACTCGACTTATATGGATCTCCGAAACAGCCAATAGCAAGCTAGAAGGCGGGCGCACTTTCGCCGCAGCTATTCTATTTATACAGTGTACTCTAAAATCCCGCTTATCGAATATTAAACTAAGCTGGTTGCCTCGTAATCCAGATTAGTTCCGGCGGCCGGTGCCATTATTATATTTTTTTTTACAATTGTAACAGTTTTACTTCTGTATAGTGTCAAATAAATAATCACTTTTTTAAATTTAGTTTGCAGGCACGTCGTGTAAAAATTATGTCGTCCGACAGACTAACTATGAAACCTAGTCAAAACCATGACAACGGTTTTATATTAAGAAAAAAAAATTGTTTTACGAACTAGTATTACTGTAAAAAATAACGTTCTCAGTGTTTTTCCTATTTGATATAACTTTCATTAAAATTTGACAGGCATAGTCAGTATGTAGGTGTAAATCAAATACCCTGTATATAAAAATCAATACATTCTGCCAATTTAACATAAACACTTTCGCCTTGTGGTAACAAAATTATATAATTAGTATTCATATCAATATTATATTTATAGAGGGAGTAGGAATCATTTTCTAAAACCGAGTAACAAAATTTAAAAAAAAATGTTTTAAGATTCCTAAGAAAAGCTCTTTCAAATAATATTCCGAATACAAAGAATACTAAAATATGCATTGTTTTTCTTACAGATATAATATTGTGATATAATTATTCAAGTTAATATAAATTGTAATAATAAAGTAGGCATTTGTCTCAAGTCCCGTGCAGAAAAGAAAACAAACGGGATTTAAAACAAATGATCTGCTGCAGGGGACGTTAATCATTATCCTCGACTGTCAACCTAATTAATGAGAAATGGCGTTGTAATTAAATGCTGCTTTTAAGCCATATTTATCGAGCTAATATCGAGAGTAACCAGCGACGCGTTGTAAGAACAACTAAGCTACAGTGAAAACTTCGTTGATATAAGTTCCTTTCCTTAAGACATTTATAATATTACTGTTTGAGGAAGCGAACTCTCATAGCTTTACTTGTACAAAAAAGAGGCATGTCAGTTCGTAGACACACGACGGAAACTATGCTTCTTACACATTTTATAGTAATGTAAATTAATTATTAACATGAATATAAAACACAAACAAAATTATTAATTTTTAAATTTGTTATTTATTAATAAGCAATATAAAGAAAATTGTCATTAGTAAATAAAAAGATGAATAAAAAAAAATACTGGCGTTGTCGGATATCGAACCAGCCACCTTGAACTTTCAAATTATAGGCGCACTAAACCGCTCGGCCACGTAACGCGCTTCGTTTAGGTATATTATTCTGAGAGTTATGCTTAATAATAAGTACAAATAAAATTACTACAATTATCATTATTATATAATACCACATAACCATTTCCTAAAACAGAAAAAATAAAATCGTCAACAAATGCTAGAACCTAAGAAATTTCACTTCTAACGCCCGAGAGTCTCACGAATACTTTTTTTTTATTACTCATGCGGGAAAAGTGGTATGTTTACGCACGCTGTAACGGTTGAAAACTAGCTATTTTCATTTGCGTGCGGAAACTTTATTTGTCGCACTGAAATTAATGTTTGCCGTACGCAAATTCAGTTACCATAGTTACCAATACAATAACAATTTTAACTGAATTGTCAACTTTTTAATGATTTAATTTTAATTTTTATAACTTCTAATTTCTTTTTTTAATTCGTAATAAAATTTTAATTTTAATTTAATTTAATTCGTAATAAAAAATAGTATGTGCAACTCGTGCGCCATTGTCGCACTAGTTGCACAATGTACTATTTTAATACCGTGACGACAGTACGGGAAATAAAATCATTATCATTAAATCCAAATATTAATGTTTAAATTTTGACACATTCGGTTTCGAACTGTATTTTTTTATAATTAGCAGAAGTCGGCTTGTCGCCGAGAACACAGCAGCCTCTTATTGTGCTATCTCCCAATCTCTTATATCATTCGCTCCAGTATCCTCGTTCCCTGTACTAGCTTGTGCAGTCCGTGGACTGGGTGATTGATATAATCTTCTGGACTCATTCTACATTGTCCATAAATTGTCTCTCTTCTACGATCCAAAGCCTCGCATTTACACAGAATATGATAAGCTGTTTCCGTCTCCTTATTGCACTGTCTGCAACTATAGGTCCCCGTTAAACAGTTTGATTTTTGGAGGTGTCCTTTCAGGGCACAATGTCCTGTCCACGAGACGAAGATTGCTCCTACTGAGTTGTAGTAATTCTTCATTCTTCTTTCGGGATGGCTCTTTAATAAAAGTCTTGCCATGTTGCTGCGCGGAAATTTGTTTCCAGTATGTATTATGCTGATTTTTTATCCATTCCCTTATTTGACACCGTACTGTGCTTTTGAACACTCCCAGGGCAGATTCTGGGCCAATGTTTGGAGTTGACAATCCTTTCCTCGCCAGCTCTTCAGCTTCTTCGTTGCCTTCGATTCCGGAGTGTAAAGCTCGAACTGTATACTGCCCTAAAAAGGCAAAGGGCAGTAAGTGACATTTGTTGAAAAATGAGTTCATACTGAAACCAACGACAGCAGTAAGTGCTGCAGCAATAATTTCATTGTCTTTAAAAAATGTTTACCCCATGTTTTGGTTTCCATAATCTAAAATTCTGGACGGTCAAGACATTTTTAGTAAATTTTGATGTACTCAAATTCATAAGTTGCTCACTTACTGCCTTTTACTTTTTTACGGCAATATAGTCGATACTATGATCACTTCTCACGACTCGTAATAATGTTTCACGTCTACTTTGTACATCCCTGATGCAGTGGGTAGCGTTGCAAGCGGCCGAGCGAATGAAATGAAGTTCAAATTAAAATGAAACTGATTGATGAAACGTCACGAATCACGGCCCGTGACTGCAATAATGAAACGCCCGTCCGTCGTATCACCATTCACCGACATCGGCAGCCATCAGAGCCGCCAATTTAAATTACATACACCGACCGCCAGCGTTTTATCCAGCTAACGTCATCGGCTCTTCGTTCCGCGAACACAAAAATTACACGCATACAATCGATAGTATTTAAAAACTCATGTTTGTTTAGGTTTTTAAAAACAACTTCAATTTAACGACTTCGGGGCGATTATCCCCATACAAATATTGTCTGGTAAGCCAGTGGCGGAGCTTCAAGACCAACTTTAGGTCAGGATAACAGAGGCTGAAGCCCCGGGGCCTCCGCATAAAAGAGTCTCTACAAATTGTTAAATAAAAATACAAAATTTTGTATAAAGAATAATAACAGAAAGTTTTGATTTTAGTTGTGAAGGTACGATTTTTTTAATCATAGATAATAATTTTTTCTTCATACTTCGATAGAAAGTGCATACTTTCGGTACCAATTGTAAGACAAAAAGTCTAACATTTACTCCTTGGTGGGATTACACGAACCAATGCGAAAAGATCGTACGTTCGGACGGAAGTAAAGCAAAAACCAACCAATTAACTGTCGTTTCCATAGCGACCCTATTACATTTTAGCTAATAGTCGCTAACAGCTGTCATCCGTGTTTTTACGTATAATCTCAAAGCTTCTTGCTTGGAATTTATCTGTGTAATTAATAAGAAATTAATTAATTATTGTATTTAATAAGCGTGCTTACAACCGAGGTATAGAGAAAAATAGTATACCCCACACTGGCCGAAAATGTGAAATCTTGACCTGCGCGCAAGAATATCACACTTTCGGCCCTTGTGGTGTAATTAAATATTTATACAGTAGCTAACCTATGGTCGATTGTATTTCAATTAGTAATTGTAACGGAAAAACTCGCACACTCTTAAATGAGCGATGGTGATCATGCGATACGTTTGAGTCAAATAGCAACGCGATGTTTAGATGATCGATTCCTAGAACAGTCGTAGACAGTGGTCTATATTTGTTTTTAATAAAAAACACAACCTCCTTGTTATTCGAAAATAGTTGGCACTGAAAAAGTGCAGAAGGTTCCAGTGACTGAGCAGACTTGAAGACTGCCCAGGAGCCTCCACAAAAAAATGTTAATAGCCCATTCCACAAGTCAGTAATTAAATCAGAGTCACTGTATCAACTAACCAGTGGGAGTATATGCCCAAGTAATTCAAGAATTACAAGGCGCGAAATTTTACATCATATACCCTGGTGTTTTGTTTGAAAATTGGTGTATATTTATCGTTCAGCCCGGATTTTTTTTTTTAAAACTCCACATTTGCCGCTTCCCGTTTCACTGAGAGACAATTCGCATACCCCTTTATCGTTCACCCCGGAATTACAATTCGCATACCCGTTTATCGTTAACCCCGAAATTATTTTTTTAAAAACTCCACCTCTGCCCCATCGCGTTTCACTGCGAGACAATTCGCATACCCCTTTATCAAAAAAAGTTTAGTCCGCCATATTGAATTTAGAGTAACGTCACTTTATTTTTCGAGTTATTCTCAGCAAGCCCTTTCATTTGATACCCATATTGTAGGAAAGCATAAAAAACTTAAGCCGCCATTATTAGAAGTCCGCCATATTAGATTTAGGATGACGTCACTTTATTTTTCGAGTTATTCTCAGCAAGCCCTTTCATTTGATACTTATATTGTAGGAAAACATAATAAACTTAGTCCGCCATCTTTAGAAATCCGCCATATTGGATTTAGAGTGATGTCACTTTATTTTTCGAGGTATTTTCAGCAAGCCCTTTCATTTGATACCCATATTGTAGGAAAGCAAAATAAAATTAGTCCGCCATTTTAGAAGTCCGCCACATTGGACTTAGAGTGACGTCACTTTATTTTTCGAGTTATTCTCAGCAAGCCCTTTCATTTGATACCCATATTGTAGGAAAGCATAATAAAATTAGTCTGCCATCTTTAGAAGTCCGCCATATTGGATTTAGAGTGACCTCACTTTATTTTTCGAGTTATTTACAGCAAGCCCTTTCATTTGATACCCATATTGTAGGAAAGCATAAAAAATTTAGTCCGCCATCTTTAGAATTTCGTCATATTGGTTTTAGAGTGACGTCACTTTATTTTTCGAGTTATTCTCAGCAAGCCCTTTCATTTGATACTTATATTGTAGGAAAGCATAATAAACTTAGTCCGCCATCTTTAGAAATCCGCCATATTGGATTTAGAGTGTTGTCACTTTATTTTTCGAGGTATTTTCAGCAAACCCTTTCATTTGATACCCATATTGTAGGAAAGCAAAATAAAATTAGTCCGCCATTTTAGAAGTCCGCCATATTGGATTTAGAGTGACGTCACTTTATTTTTCGAGGTATTTTCAGCAAGCCCTTTCATTTGATACCCATATTGTAGGAAAGCAAAATAAAATTAGTCCGCCATTTTAGAAGTCCGCCACATTGGATTTAGAGTGACGTCACTTTATTTTTCGAGTTATTCTCAGCAAGCCCTTTCATTTGATACCCATATTGTAGGAAAGCATAATAAACTTGGTCCGCCATCTTTAGAAGTCAGCCATATTGGATTTAGAGTGACCTCACTTTATTTTTCGAGTTATTTACAGCAAGCCCTTTCATTTGATACCCATATTGTAGGAAAGCATAAAAAACTTAGTTCGCCATTTTTAGAAGTCCGCCATATTGGATTTAGAGTAACGTCACTTTATTTTTCGAGTTATTCTCAGCAAGCCCTTTCATTTGATACCCATATTGTAGGAAAGCATAATAAACTTCGTCCGCCATCTTTAGAAGTCTGCCATATTGGATTTAGAGTGACCTCACTTTATTTTTCGAGTTATTTACAGCAAGCCCTTTCATTTGATACCCATATTGTAGGAAAGCATAAAAAACTTAGTCCACCATCATTAGAAATCCGCCATATTAGATTTAGACTGACGTCACTTTATTTTTCGAGTTACTCTCAGCAAGCCCATTTGATACCCATATTGTAGGAAAGCATAATAAACTTAGTCCGCCATCTTTAGAAGTCCGCCATATTGGATTTAGAGTGATGTCACTTTATTTTTCGAGTTATTCTCAGCAAGCCCTTTCATTTGATACCCATATTGTAGGAAAGCAGAATAAAATTAGTCCGCCATTTTTAGAAGTCCGCCATATTGGATTTAAAGTAACGTCACTTTATTTTTCGAGTTATTCTCAGCAAGCCCTTTCATTTGATACCCATATTGTAGGAAAGCATAATAAAATTAGTCCGCCATTTTTAGAAATCCGCCATATTGGATTTAGAGTACGTCACTTTATTTTTCGACTTATTTTCAGCAAGCACTTTCATTTGATACCTATATTGTAGGAAAGCATAATAAACTTGGTCCGCCATCTTTAGAAGTCAGCCATATTGGATTTAGAGTGACCTCACTTTATTTTTCGAGTTATTTACAGCAAGCCCTTTCATTTGATACCCATATTGTAGGAAAGCATAAAAAACTTAGTTCGCCATTTTTAGAAGTCCGCCATATTGGATTTAGAGTAACGTCACTTTATTTTTCGAGTTATTCTCAGCAAGCCCTTTCATTTGATACCCATATTGTAGGAAAGCATAATAAACTTCGTCCGCCATCTTTAGAAGTCTGCCATATTGGATTTAGAGTGACCTCACTTTATTTTTCGAGTTATTTACAGCAAGCCCTTTCATTTGATATCCATATTGTAGGAAAGCATAAAAAACTTAGTCCGCCATCTTTAGAATTTCGCCATATTGGTTTTAGAGTGACGTCACTTTATTTTTCGAGTTATTCTCAGCAAGCCCTTTCATTTGATACCCATATTGTAGGAAAACATAAAAAACTTAGTCCGCCATTTTTAGAAGTCCGCCATATTGGATTTAGAGTAACGTCACTTTATTTTTCGAGTTATTCTCAGCAAGCCCTTTCATTTGATACCCATATTGTAGGAAAGCATAATAATATTAGTCCGCCATCTTTAGAAGTCCGCCATAATTGATTTCAGTGACGTCACTTTATTTTTCGAGTTATTTACAGCAAGCCCTTTCATTTGATACCCATATTGTAGGAAAGCATAATAAAATTAGTCCGCCATCTTTAGAAGTCCGCCATATTGGATTTAGAGTGACCTCACTTTATTTTTCGAGTTATTTACAGCAAGCCCTTTCATTTGATACCCATATTGTAGGAAAGCATAATAAAATTAGTCCGCCATCTTTAGAAGTCCGCCATATTGGATTTAGAGTGACGTCACTTTATGTTTCGAGTTATTTACAGCAAGCCCTTTCATTTGATACCCATATTGTAGGAAAGCATAAAAAACTTAGTCCGCCATCATTAGAAGTCTGCCATATTGGATTTAGAGTAACGTCACTTTATTTTTCGAGTTATTCTCAGCAAGCCCTTTCATTTGATACCCATATTGTAGGAAAGCATAATAAAATTAGTACGCCATTTTTAGAAGTCCGCCATATTGGATTTAGAGTGACGTCACTTTATTTTTCGAGTTATTCTCAGCAAGCCCTTTCATTTGATACCCATATTGTAGGAAAGCATAATAAAATTAGTCCGCCATATTTAGAAGTTCGCCATATTGGATTTAGAGTGACGTCACATAGCTAACCATGCATTGTTATCCAAACTTAACGTGTATACAAATTTTCATCTCAATCGGTTGAAGATATTTACTTCAAAATTACCGAAGGCATTCTTGTCGCTCACTTAGTAATTCAGTCGCTCACTTAGTAATTTAGTCGCTCACTTATTAATTTAGTCACACAACTGTTATTTTAATATTCAAGTTATTAAAACAGTATCTCATCACCAAGTTTTTTTTTTATTCGACCGTTTTATAATTCCCCAATTATTATTATATAAAACAACATTATAAGAGGTATATTCTTTTACGCATGCGCCGATGTTCCCAAAAAACAATAGGCCACTTCATATTTGCATATCAAACATCCTCCCAAAATTTGGTTTCAATCCGCTCGTCCGTGGTGTCGGAATAGTAAGAAATGTCAAAAGTGACGTTTGCATCTGTCACAGTATTATGTTCTAATAATTAGTTATTCAAATTGTTAACCCAGAAGGCGTTGCATTTTACAAATATTCGAAACGGCATCCGTTTTTGAACAAATGCTATCTTTTAATTTCATTATTGTAATAAATAATATTATCGACCAATTTTATTTGAAGACAGAACATACGTAATTTTTAAATTGCCATGTTAAACCGTGCAACAGAGAGAGATAACCGAAAGATGTTTGCCATCGGTTATATCAGATTGAATTTATTTCTATATAAATGTGTATAAAAAAACTGATTGGGCAAATTCTGTTGTACGAAATTTATGTAAAATTTTCTCCTCTTTCGTTTAAGACAGGTTTCGAACCGATCTGATTTAAATTGAGCGAGTTATAAGCGAAAAACTTCGTTTTTTCTAAATTGCTCCCCTCTGGAGCAAAAATTCAAAAATCGGGCGACGTTAGGATCTAAGTTACCCGGAGACGAATCGAACAAAAAAAAGTTTTTTAAAATCGGTTAAGGCGTTTGAGCTGTACACAATCCACAAAAAAGCGTGACATACAGATTCACAGATTCACAGATTCACAGATTCACAGACAAAGCGAGTACATATAGGCGCTTTAGCTTACGCTATTCGCGCCTAAAAAGTAAAAGGTCTCAACTGATTCAGTAACCCAGGCACCTCCACAATTCGAAACTACGCAGCTTTGAATTTTAGAATCCTTCCCCGTTAAAATATGACTCAGGGCATCGTGAAAATGCAGGTTTACAAAACATTCTCAGCGTCGGTCGTATAGTTTGATGTTTCCTTCTAAATCTTCTATTGGAGAGAATCGTCACTTTTGACTGCTTGGTATTCGAGAACTTTCAAGAATCGAATACTTATCCGAGTCCCAAGTATTCAAGCACAAACATGACCTTCTCGATGGACGCAACTGACAGCCTGTCAACTGTTTACTCATTCGTTAATAATTAATCGATGCCAACCGATTACCGTCGGCTCAGGCATCCAGCGTCTGCCTGGTGGGTGAATCACTAAATACTGTATGATTGAACGTACAATTTGCATGCATGTTACAAGTTATAAAACAAAACATATAATAATGTGCGTCCCCTCAATCAGCGTTTAAAAATATTAATATTACATTATTGTTGGCAACGTTAAAGGGAGTGGTGAGTACACTACACCCACTCTAGAAGGATTTCAATTCTACACTGTAGTACTTGGGATATAATACCACTTCCAAGTATTCGAATACTTCGAGTACTTTGAAGAATCGAGTAATCATTCGATTCTTGTACTCGAGTACTCCGTCACAAGTAATAAGTAAATTCTTACAATTAATGTTAGTGTTTGGAATATAATAGGGTATTTTGCACCATGTAAGAAAAAATCTAATAATACATATTCTTGACAGATTTTGTGAAAATCAAACGAGAAATGTTGATTTCTGTTCATAATAACGCACTATAGATTTTATAATTCAATTTTAAGAATTGTATTTTTTAATCTGTTCTTTAAAAGCCTAAAACGCTGTTCGCCATGTTGGATTCCGGCGTGACGTCACTTCGTCTGTTAATTACCTACGTTTATGTTTGTGCAGTGTGTTATTTTGAAACTATTTCAAGTTATTATAACATTTATAGACTTCTATCCCGTATTTTTATTAATAAATAAATAAAGTTTTATAATTCAAATCTTTGATTAACGTCTGAATAGAACTCTTCAAATAAATAAAATTATCGATCATTTTTTTTCAAACTATAAATTAACAAAAATAATAAAATTATAAATCGATATTTCATCTAGTTAAATATTGATTTTTAATTTCATTATTCTTGTTAATATTTATATAGTCTGAAAAAAATTGGTCTACAATTTTATTTATTTGGAAAGCTTTACTAACTTGTACCTATATTACTTACACTGGTAATGTAATAATCATAGCGATCTTAAATATTGTTAATCGTTCAGTGTTACTATTTGGTTACTGAGCACTATCGTTATTATTTACAATCATAGTGACGTCACGAGTCGTTTTCATGCAAAAATTCATAATGATAAATTAAAAGTCGTTTTTTGGCACTATTCGATTATAACATATTATTATAAAAATTACAGTGCATCTTTATCACTTTAGGATTCATTTAAAACATTTTTCAAAAAACGGTGTTATAGTCTATTGTTGCCAAAAAAATGCCAAAAATTGGGCGACGGGACCATTCCAACTTCAATACGTTGACATTTGATACAGTATAATAAAGAAAATAAAATTTCTGATATCGCGTGAGATGACGCGGGTAATGGCTAGTATTCAATATATTTGCTATTCGTTGCCATGGTTATCTACATAATATGTTCCACGTCAAGTAAAAATTAATCAAATCATGCTTAACTAGTTTATTACTGACAGATCTACAAAACAAAAGGACAGCTGATTTTTTATTATTTTCAAATTATTTCCGAAACTATAAAATTTGTAAAAGAACATTTGTAACGAAACTTTTTTGATAAAATAAATAGAATAATAGGTCGTTATGAAAAGTATACCATTATTATATAAAATACACAGTTATAGCATATATCTGTTCTGTGCATGCGCCGATTTTCTCCAAAAACAGTAGGGCTCTTCATATTTGCATACCAAACATCCTCCCAAAATTTGGTTTCAATCCGTTCATCCGTTTGACCTTTATCGTGTTCACAGCCTAATAGACAAACTAACAGATGCTCAGAGTTTTTCCAAAAATGTATTTTTTGGATTTAGGGGATCTCAAAACGAAAAAATAATGTAATAGTATATTGTGCACTAGTGCGAAAATGCCGCACGAGTTGCACATAATATTTTTTATTACGAATTAAATTAAATTAAAATTAAAATTTTATTACGAATTAAAAAAAAATTAGAAGTAATAAAAATTAAAATAAATCATTAAAAACTTGACAATTCAGTTAAAATTGTTACTGTATTGGTAACTATGGTAACTCTAAATTTGCGTGCGGCAAACAATAATTTCAGTGCGACAAATAAAGTTTCCGCACGCAAACGAAAATAGCTACTTTTCAACCGTAACAGCGTGCGTAAACATACCACTTTTTCCGCATGAGTAATAAAAAATATTAAAAAGTGATTTTTGTTGACTTAAACTAGTACCATTTCCCACTAGTGGGCATGAATGGTAAAAATAACAGTTTTACCGATCACACGTACAAGTTTTTGTCGCATTCGACGTTTGCATTCCTTTCTGTTTTCATTCGACATGTCCTAGTATAACTATAGTCGTGTGTTCTGAGTCAGCCCTCCATCTATCTACCTCCGCTTCAGCCTGGTGACATTTCCACACCAAAGAGCAATCAGCTGGAGTGATATACACATAAGCGCGCGTACTGTAAGCCGCTATAGGTAGGTTTACAGTCAATCTCTAGTGAATATCTATTCCCTGTAGCCATGGCCTTATCCTGTAAACGCACGGGCATGCAGAACAACGTTTTCGAGTCCCCAAACTCCATCTCGTTCCACACTGACTCCGCTTCCAGCGGTTCTCCTCACCCTTCCGCCAACATTCTCCGCCCAGCCGCTGCGGATGGAGAATGCGTTGACGGTGCTAATCGAATGCTTGCTCTGTGTTTCACGATAATGGGTAATATAAGTATTTGGTACGCCAAATCTAGTCGTCTGATTATAAACTGAAATAAATACTCGGTATAGAATTATTGAGTGCGGTCAGTGATTAAGGCCTAGATCACATGAAGAGCGTTCAACGCGCGTTGGGCTAACGCGCGTTAAACGCCTCTCATATAAACTAGGCCTTAGAGGTGGTACAAACTGTTATGTTTTAATAACAGTTCCGTTCCTGTTCCGCTTACGGAACAGTTCCAAAAACCTGTTACTTTTTAACAGTTCCAACGTTGGAACCTTGACATTCTCGGAATAGTTTGTAACATGCGACGTATAAAAATTTCAAATTATGAAATGTGTATTTTTTCGTGAATTAATTCTATTATTCAAGTTTAATAATTTAAGGTACCTAATGATTAAACAAAAACAAATAAATTTGTTGACAGTATAATATTAAAAATATACTCTTACAGAATGTAAGTAACA
The DNA here is from genome assembly GCA_963575645.1 of Xanthostigma xanthostigma. Lineage (NCBI taxonomy): Eukaryota > Metazoa > Arthropoda > Insecta > Raphidioptera > Raphidiidae > Xanthostigma > Xanthostigma xanthostigma. The sequence goes on from OY754464.1 coordinate 15,327,010, forward strand.
GTTATTCTGCAGAATGCATATACTACGACAAAATCAAATAATATTATTTCACCACAGTTCAATATTATTCGCGTATGTAATATAAAATGAATAAGCCGTCCAGTTTTGTCTGGAACTTTGCGACGCATGTTAATGTGATGGTGTGATACTAAAATCGACTTTACGTACAATGTACACTAGGCGTAGGTGACGAGCATAACTGTTGCAGTTTGCAACGTATAGGTACAATAAAATTGACAACGGGAACGGAAAATGTTTATTTTATGCAGAAGAACGCCCGTTATGTTATTCGGAACAGTCGACGCATTGGAACAACCCGGAACAGGTATTTTATTATACAACTGTTCCAATCTGTTCCTCGTTCGAAACTGTTCCAAAATAACTCAACATAACTGTTCCTAGTATTTTGTATCATCTCTAATTTGATTGCTTATTTGAGCTTCTAGTCTCTAGTTGATAAGTAGCGGCGGGGCAAGACTTAAATTTGAAGCGTGCAAGATACATTTTGCGAAGCCCTCTGGAATAGGAAATCGTTTACGGGCGCGACACCGCAGCGGCAGCTAAACTAGATTTCTAAAATTCAAGCCAATTGGGTGACGGGACCATTTCAACTTCAAAAATATTCACATTTGATATAGCATAATAAACAAAATAACATTCCTGATATCGCGTGAGGTGACGCGGGTAATGGCTAGTATTCAATGTGATATTTGCTATTAGTTGCCATGGTTACCTACATAATATGTTCCATGTCATGTAAAAAGTTAATCAAAACATGCTTAACTAGTTTATTTCTGACAGATCTACAAAACAAAATAACAGCTGATTTTTTTTTTATTTTCAAAATATTTCTGAAACTATAAAACTTAGGAAACGAAACGAAACCTTCTTGAAAAAATAAATAGAATAAAACCATATACGAGCACAAATTACGCCAATTACAACTTTTTAAAATAAAATTGCGTGATGTCTGAAAGTGTCTCATTAACGACTATTTTTGTACTGACTTCGTAAGTGTGAGTATTACTTTTTTACCTTTATGCTGCATTGCTAATATGCATTTTGTTTTACTCTGGAAGCAAATGTACATCGCATACGCGCAGTATATCTCTCTTTGTCAGTAAGTGTATGCTTTTTTTATGTAAAAAAATGATGCACTCAGCTTAATATATGCGGAAATCAATATACAGACTGTTTTTAAAAAATGTTGGCCCTCGCTGATGGCGTTTCGATTAATTAATATTACACAAAATACCAAAGAGTAAGAAAATATACTTTATCTTCATAAAGTATATTTTCTTACTCTTCTTATAAATTATGTTTTGGATTGTGATATTTTTCGGTGGAGTTAGGTACTTATTATTAAACAATGTGGCTACGAAACTCTAAAAAAAATAGGCCAGTCGAAGCCATTTCTCGGTAGGCAAGGGGCTGGAGGGTAAGACCAGCGATTTCTGTTCTTTTGTGTATGCGATTAACACAGAGGTTAAATCCATAGATTTAACACAGAGGTTAAGTCTGCATAACACGACTATTGCAAATATGTAAGATGAAATGTTATACAAGGAATAGGTTTATTGTGCAAAGGGTTCAATTTAATTATAGTAATGTGAGTGCTTTAATTTGAAAAACTACCTACGTTTTTCAATTCTCTTCGTGCTGCCGCAATGGCCACTTGTGCGAAAAGGCGGTCGTGATGGGGGGCTCAGTTCCAGACTTCCGCAACAAAGTGCAACTTAATCTAAACATTATAATGTAACATGTAACAATTAACATACATTAACGAGTAACATATACTTAATTGTAACACCGAATAATTAATTAATTGAATAACTGTACAAGCTAACTAAATCATATAAGAATATATATCTCTATAAATCTCTGAAAACATAACCATAGGGTTCAAATATTGCTTTAAGTTGCTTAATGCTGTTAGCTTGAACTAACAACACTAATAAATAATAACAATTGCACTCACATTAAGACAGACGGACAGGAGTTTTTGATCCATTCTTGGTAATTGCGTGACATATTTTGCTGCCAGGTATATCATTTCATAAGTAATGGCTGATAAGAACCTTACTTATGACGTCATGTACCTAGGCAATACTATCCACCAAAGACGCGGTACTGTGAAGTAAGAGTACTTGCACAATAGTCACGCAACTGGTAGATATTAATTATGTCACGCAACTACCAAGATGTGGATCAGCCACCCCTAAGAAACATAATCGACATCTAAATCAAACCGGTTCTATAGGAGAACGTGGGAATGATGATAACATACATTGGCACCTTAAATATATTGCCTATGTACATTATTCAGGGGGACAACAAATGAACAACATCAAAGTATACACAGAATTACTGTAGGTGAACAGACAAACGGACTGGATTAGGCTCGCCGAGTAATATCAGACTGCCCGATGCTAACTGCCGTCTCAGCTTTGATATTTATTGTTCAATGAACATCAAAATCCACTGTATGCGAGAGCCAACAGCAATCGGTGATAGAATCTAATGTAATAATTGAATTTAAACATTTATAAGCTCTCGTTAATAGAGTGGGTCGATACTCTAATAAAGACTGCTTATTATGGATACCAAATGTAGATTGTAAATTATAGACAGAGCGTCTAAAAAGACAGTCAATGTAAATTATATCAACGGCTGTAAAAAAACTTGCGATGCATTACAATGAACAGAACACGACGATTAAAGTAGTGTTTACTTGTACAATGGATCGATATTTTTTGATACTAGATTGCTCGTGAAAATCAAAAATAATGAAAATAATACAACGCTTTTCAAATTACAGTAGACTCATAGGAAATATTACGCCGATTTATGTATTTATTATAAAAGTGCAAGCTTTCGGAGCAAAGGCCATCAAAGTTATGGGTTTAAAAATTTAATTATTTTTTCTGTTAGGAACTCGTTTGTTACCATATTATTATGTAAAGATATACTCCTACGAAAATTGAATAAGGCGATACACTGGTAATTATGCCATCACTTAACTCTTGACACCGGTGCAGTCAGCGCTGGATTTATACTAGGGGCAGTAGGGGCTAGTTCCTAGGGCGGCAAATTTTCAAAGGCGGCAAAATTTGGAACGTGAGAAAAAAATATTTTGCGTTACAGAAAATTCTTCGGAAAGTGTAATCGTGTTAAAATTATAAATATTTTTTTTTCAGTCAGACGTGTTTGCCTCTGAAAATATCTCGCAATTGACGAGCAATCGTTTTGTTTGTCAATTTATGATTTTTAATACGAAAAAGAATGTTTTTTGTCTAAATATCCCATTAGTAAAAAAGACTTTTAACATAAATGAATCTTTGCATTTATTTGAAAATTTTATACCGAACCTTTACTCCATTTTATGAAGAACTTAGGTAATGGGGCGGAATTTTTCATGCTGCCCCAGGGCGGCACTTAGAGTAAATCCGGCCCTGGGTGCAATATTTATTTTATCATTAACTTAAAAAAAATGAAGTAGCAATAATTTTCTAGTCCGATATATGGCTTTCCGGAAAATCGGTGAAAGCGAAACCCTTAAAGCACGAATTTTAATTTGATTTTTAGGAAATGAAAATTATTCAACAAATTAAAGTAGTATTGTTTTGGCAACTCAACAACAGACACCCCATATCTAAATAGATAGTTTTTAGAATTCTGTAAAAACTAGAAGCCTTTATAGTTTCGGTCAGTACGTCTGTCTGTCTGTTTGTACGCACAGACCCTCATTCTCTCATTTACGTACCTTATAAGATGAAATTTGGTATACGGAAGTAGATTTGACGACAATAAACTATAAACCTTGTATGGAGTTATAATTTTATAATTGGAAACGAGATCCAAGGCAAAATGAAATCTGTTTACTAAACTCTCGCATTTTGCTCAATAATTTTTAGTAGTAAACTGAAAAATATGCAGGGACTCTCGCATATGGTAAGATTCGACTATCAACATTACAATAACTATTTAAAAAAAATTGGTTGTCTGTAAAGTCGGTTTACGGACGATAGTTTTACGTGATAACGTATTCCGTAATACATAACCTAAATTTATATAATAATTATAATAATTCGAATCTATGATATTGCATCTTTTGCTTCAAATTTAGGTTAATTTTATTTATTAAAATTACTCATCACCTATAATATAATTGTTTTTTTTAACTTTCTTTCTTTCGTATTTATTTTAAGTCTCAAAGAATAACTGTCATAATATTTTGAAAACAATTGTTTCATTGTTTATATAAAATTCCAAAATCTACTTACAATATTTAAGTATTTTCATACGTCAAAAAATTGATTTTTATAATGATAAAATTTGTATGAAAACGATTTTTTCGAGAGATGAGACCTAGCTAAAACGATTTTTTGCCCCCCAAAATCCCTTTTCAGTAAATTTCATCCAAATCGTTAGGGCCGTTTTCGAGAAAAGCACGCACAGGGTCAGGCGGAACGTTAGGAACGTTACACTTTTTCGTGCATGCAGCCGGTGTTTTATCAATTTATTAGCCGCTGGTCTGCAATAAACGCCGTAGATCGCATACAGCGTCACGCCATACGTCGCGTCTGTATGCTTACTATGGAAATGTATACATACGGTCTCTTTTTCACGTTAAACGCAGCGTCCAAATGCCATCCGTCGTACCTAAATGTTGTAGGCAGCGTCTTTAGTTATTTTCGAGCATTGTAGCGTCACGGACGTTGTGAAATACGCCGCGCAATGAGTAGATTTGATAAAGAAAAGGACGAGTTATTTAATGTTAGACCTAATTTTTCTGCTGCAGAAATGGGATAGCGATATCTTTTTGATGGTTGTATTGATATGTCATTTTTAACTAGTTTCAATACGCTCATGAACTGTTCCCTTGACAAACGAAGATATTCCACAAACTTGATATTATTGTTATTTATGTGTTTCAGCAACATGTTAAAACACCCTTCAGTATCCCTCCTCACAAATAATTCGTGTTTTCTTCGTCTCTTTTTCGGCAGTAACATTCTTAGGAGGTCAATGTCATCCTCATCTTCCTCGAGTAAAAGAAGCGTTAAAATTGTTTTAGCATCCATTTTTTAACAAAACTAGTTGAAAGATCGAACTATACTGAAGACGAGCGATCTCCGTGCATGACGTTCTCTTTTTATAGTGACCACTTAAGTCGCGAGTGACGTACTAACGTTGTACGCTACGTCAGCGAACGCTCGATGCAGCGCATGGCGTAAAAATTGTAGACCAGCGGCTAAGATTGGTGTTTCATCAATTTATAAGACGTCATCACGTCAAAAATGCTTCTTGCAGTAGATACATAATGTACTGGCTTGTGTATCTGCAATATACTATCTCTATTGTAAGAAGCTCGTTTTTTGTATTTTTTTGCAATGTCGAGACTTGAATCTTACCACATACGAGAGCTATTAAATTAGTTTTAAGGCACGAATAGCGCAACCTAAAGCGCCTATATACATGACTTCTAACTTATTGGCGTCGGTCGGATGGCAGGACTTAGGTGTCAGACCAACATTTTTCGACGTTTCTTTCCTTTCTGAATAGTTTGTAACCATTTTTGGAAATATTTAGATTATATAATATGTATAACTATTGTATGTACGTAATAATTTTTTATATATTAGGTATTTGTAAACATATTTTGTGTGCGGCCAATAACTTTGGAAAGAGTTAAGTGATTTTAACGTTTGTAATGCACATTGGAATCAATCACTGGACGACGCCTGCTTAAAATTGGTTCCATCGGACTATTTTAAGAGTAGTTTTTAGAGATTGAAAAGTGTTTTTGGTCCAAAAATTATCCGAAATGTTTCAAAATTGCAAATTTACCCTTTAGTAAAGAAAAATATGCTGATATAATTTTTAAAAAATTGACACAACAGGACTGGACATTTTTGAAAACACTATAGTTTTCAAATTGCGCATCACTTACTGAAGTCTGTAAAAAATTGGTATAAATGTTGTACTGATAAAACTCATGTCGAATATTAAAATTTGGAAACATTTAATCATTTTAAGGGTTGTATTAAGGACTGAAATTTTGTATTTTATCCAAAATAAACTTAAATATACAGAATAAAACCACAATATCTGTGTTCACAAAATATACTGTTTTGTCGATAGGGTTTGGTACTGCAACCCGTTTATTTTGTGGTGACACTAAAGGAAATTGCCATCTTTCTTGGTGAAAACTTGGCGTAGATGAGTCTCAATTCTACTTATAAGATCAATCGATATCCCAAAATTGAAATTTCTTGTTTTATTTGTCCCTGCGAAAGTTTGTTAGAGCTAATTTGACGTTATTTGCAAAAAAAAGAAAACTGAACCTGCTAAATGCCAGAGAATCGAATTGAAAATTTCATCTACAGTGTAAACTCTATATAACGATACTTAAGGGACTGTGCACTTGTGGCGTTATTGAGAGTTGTTAAACGGAGAGAACAAATAATCCATTAATATTTTTTTATTATAACATGCATTTACTCATAATATATAAAATTTACAACTGGCCAACCTCCCGCCTCTATTGTACGTATTAATAAAACTATTTCGTCAATACACAAAGATTTTCTTTTACTCGGAGCTAAACATATGAAAGATAATCCCAACAAACAAAAAAACGAATTTCTTAGAATCTTTGGTAAGCCTGATTCCGACAACAAAATAGTAAACAAGTACTGTTTATTGCTTAATGATGACGTATTGTTGTCGTTATTTAGACTGTATGCTATGAGCAACAAGGTAAACCAACTAAAGTTAAGTAATTTGGACGTTTTAAGGAGTCTGTCTTTATATTGAGTGACGTTAAATGGAGTTTACACTGTATTTTATTCCATCGAAGTTTTGACTAACCGGTTATGAAAAAATTACCCGAATGAACCATTTTATCATATTCTGTTACAGACGAAGTGGACGTTATCGGATACACCAGCAATCAGAGCGACACAGACGATCACTCGAGCGTTCAGAGTGGTTCGAGCGACAGTGGAGTTGCAATGTCGACATCGCGTCTCACCTTGTCCGAGATGGAGGCCATGTAGGCTGGATTGACCACTACCAACACCTCCGCCATCACCACTATGACGACGATGACGACCAGGAGGCCACCGTCTACAGTGCCCATCATCACAAGAACACTAAACATCGTCAGCGGCGGCATCGACAGCAACGTGTCGTCGTTTTGCGCAGCAATCATTTGCTGTTTCGTCACTTTTGTCGTAGCTATACTACGCTCTGCTACCATTTCTCCCGTCATACTATAATGTATAACCTTCTAGTCATCAGTTCAATGTGTGGAATGTGACTCCGAAACATTATTTGTATGTGGCATAAAGAAGAAGAAGAAATTAACTCTCTATAAATATAAAACCTAACATTCATATATATACGTAGTAATTGCAATATAATTGCTATAATATATTCATCGATAACTTTATAGTAACTGTCTTGTCATCGGATTAAAAAAACAAACATATGGTGTGTTAATTTTTCCCCTAAAGTTTTAGTGCAAATAATGATTATGTAAAATGATAAATTGAAATGATTTATTAATTGTCACTTTGAAAATCGATTAAGTTTAATTATTCTGGACCAAGTCAAGTGGAAAGAAAATACAACTTTTCACTAGAAATATTTTGTAAACATTTGAAATCATAATAATATCTAATATGCATTATGATACACTGTTTTACGATGATTAGTTGGTTAATTTTTTGAATGCAACTAATATCAAAGTAAGAATTGGTTTGTATCATCTTGAATATATATTCCGTAGACGTATTTCAATGGTTTTTGCTAATAGACAAACATAACCATAGATCTAACATAATATTTTTGATTTTTAAAATCAAGATAGAATATATTATAGTATGAAACCGTGTACTTAAAAACTGAAAATTTTGTTACGTTAGACTCAATTTTATTAATGCATTGAATAATGCTAAAAAGTGGATTTTTAATAACATTGACGGAATAATTTTCTTTTATTTCATCCACTTTGTTTCCTCATCCGTTTTTTTTTAAATATGTAAAAAAATTGTTAAAAAATAACGTCTTGTATCTAGATAATAATAATTTACGTATAGCATTTGAACCAGACTTAACTGAAGTAAATTTGTTATTTTTTGTAATCACGCTGGGATTAAACTGATTTAATTCTACTAAATATTTAATTAAAATAATACAAAAATAATGTATTTCAGATTCCAGAAAAATATGTGAATAACAAACGAATTTTATAAATAAAATGTATAAATATTTTTTTTTATTTATTCTGAAATATATTTGTTTGCATTATATATTAGGAATTACTATAGGGACTTATTAAATCGATAAATATTCTTTGAGTCATAGTCCAGCAGTGAAATGATTTTTTAGAATGCAGTTAATGAAATGAAATAGTGAGATAAATTGTGGTTGCCTTGCTGCAAACAATCGCCAATCGTTACGAATAAGTGTGGTTAATCTGGCTGGCGAAGTATGTCACAAGGGCGTAGATATTTTTTTTCTTGGGGGGGGGGGGGTACTAAAGCAAAAAAAAACATTTTTTAAGTTTTATTAATATCCAACAACAATGGTCACGAAGGAAGGTGTCGAGCAAAATATTAATTCCAAAACTAATTAAGGTAGTACGAGCACCAAGGCAACTATAAATAAAAAGCTTGATTTTGTTTTTAAATATTTCGGTAGATGGATGATATGTTTTCATTGATCTCTCCAGAACTAGTCGGTGGAAATTAAAAAAAAAAACTATTTAAATTAAAGTTAAAACCTTAATAAATTATTGAAAACAAAAAAAAAACCTTGTGCCCGACTAATTAAAAAGACATTTAATCTTTTTAATTAAATATCTTTTTAATTAGTCGGACACAACGGTTTTTTTTTGTTTTCAATAATTTATTAAGGTTTCAACTTTAATTTAAATTTTTTTTTTAATTTCCACCGACTAGTTTTGGAGAAATCAATGAAAACATAATATCATCCATCTACCGTTTTACCATAAAGCCAATGTTAAATATGCCTACTTTTGAAGTCATTTATTTATTTAAATAATCGGGCACCCCCCTAAAATTTTCAGAATTGGTTTAGACTCAGTCCAACTTCATATAAAAAAAAACTCGGGTCGCAGTGCGAAACCCTGCCGACAATATAGTGTATTTGCTTTTATAAGCAGTGTGGCTCTATTGTATGAACTTAACTTTGTTTTTGGACAAAAGAAAAAAATTATCCCTTAATACACCCCTTAAAACAACATTTTTTTCTTAATTTCAATACTATATACCAATTCAACATCTGTATCAAATTATATACACCCTTCAGTATGCAAATCCATATCAATAAACATGCGTTTTCATAAAATTTGTAAGTCCGGTCCTGTCGGGCCGATTTTATTAAAATTTTAGCAGCACATTTCAATAATTACTAAAGGGTTAAATTTCAAATTTGAAACGATTCTGAGAATTTTTTCGGTATTTTTGGGCCCAAAAACATTTTTCAACCCCTAAATGCCCCCCTTAAAGTGGCCCGATCGGGCCCATTTTAAATAGGCTTCGTGCGGTGAGGGATTTTAACATGTGGTCCAAATTTCGTTAAAATCAATTAACTCCTTCGAAAGTTATTGCCCGCACCTATATATATATATATATATATATACATATATAAACATACTTTTCCAAAAATGGTGCCAAACTTCTTAGAAACTTATGAAACGTCGAGAAATTTTGGTCCGACCCCTAGGTCCCGCCATCCGACCGACGCCAATAGTGTAAGTGCCTTATGGCAAATACACTAAAAATCAAGCCTTTTATTGATAATTGCCTTGGTGCTCGTACTACCTTAAGTTAGAAAATACGCTGTTGCAATTTTGTCTAAATTTTGTTTTTTAGTTAGGTATTCGTTTTTATTATTATGATCCTGTGGGGGGAATTATCTCCCTCCATATCTACGCCCTTGGTATGTGGTCATCGTTTCAGTTGTCCGCTGAACTTAAAAAATCGTAATGTTCTGGGACTACATTTTGGTTAGCTGCATTATTTTTAAATTGAGAATGAGCATTCATAATTTCATGAATTCGAAATGTAACATAATATGAATATGAAATAGAAAAATAACAAATACTATTTTTATATTTACTGTCTTGTTTTCTCGTTTTGAGAAATAAGACAATAATCTCTATTATCATTGGAAGATCTTGTATAAATCAAGAATAAAAATATAAAGTATATATTTCTATTATTTCAGTTTTTAAAATTAATATTTATAATTTTGAAAGTGCAGTTTATAATTATTTATAAAAAAATATTTTGTACAAAGGCTTTGATAAATCATTTTAATTTTAATTTTGTTAGTCACAAAAAGTGATTGATAATTTTGTAAATTGTTTAAAAAATAAGTATGAGATTTACATAACAAATTTGTAAATTGTAAATATTTCGAAATCGTTTTATTACTAAAAGTAATAATTTTAATATAATATGATGGATTAGGCAATGTTTATTTTAAATGTTTCAATTCTTTCTTATATTTTATTTTTGCCCACCAATTTGCTTACAAGATTTGTGAAAGATTATTTTTCTATCAAAATATATACAGGGTGTACCACAGGAAACCGTACATAGGGAAACGTACACAGTACAAATTAGTTAAGATCAGAGATTGCTTTGCCCTCTATTCAGAAGTCGTTACCATGGTTTACATAATTAAATCTATCGAGATGGTGGCACAATCTGGATGAACTTAAAAGACAAAATCGCCGAAGTATTTTTCAATTTGTGTAATGTTAGACAAAGTGAGACAAAGTTTTTATAACCGATTAAGCCACTGCTTAATCAAAATTCAGGTTTATTTGAACATTTGCTTTAATTTTTTGTTTTAACTGTTTGTTTGGTTTAATTATTAATTATAAAATATTTTCTAAGTAAAAAATTGTTTCATTAATAAAAATAAGTTCATTAATACTGAAGAATTTATTTTAACTGATTTTTCTAATTATGCATTATAAGCAATTATTGTTATTAAATAATGGTTAATCAGCATTACCATGGTACCCATTACCATATGTGGCCTAAGTAATCATTGATCCTAACTAATTTGCACAATGGAGATTTCCCTATGTACCTACGGTTTTCTGTGATACATCCCGTATATTGTTTATTTTTTGAAACAAACAAATATCATTGTTTTAACACTTAGAAGGCATTTTTTGTATGCTAACTTTTGAAGAAAACTATTTAATACAAGCCTTTGAAAACTTTTCTCAGAACTTCAAAAGCTTCCTAGGTTAATTTTCTCATGTTACGAAATGAATTACTACCACCAAATGACATTAGAAGTAGGCCTCGTGTGCCAGCACAGATAAAAAAATACAGTTTTACTGTTACAGGTAATTAATGAATTTATTTTTAGGATCATTTTCAAAAATTCTGAAATATAAAAAGAAAACTTCAAGTCTTTATTTAAGTAGAAGCTGTTGCAATCGATTACCGTTGTATTTTTACAAGCAAACAACCAATAATAATGAATCTGAACGTTTCCGAGTCATTGTATTAAACATCAAAAGAGCGTCACTTCTTATACAACTTACCTAAAAGTTATCAGTCAAGATAATTTTATCATGAAAAGAAAAATAATCTTTCCTTATTTAGTCAAGTTCTAAGAATTATGTGTATTAGAATAACCGACATATGTAGATTTAGTCTCGTCATTGGACATTTACATAAAAAATTGTAAATGCAATAATTATCGTGAAAAATAACTCGAATAATTTAGAGTGATGATGATCCTGTTTAAATGTTGCAAGATTAAAATGATGAATCCTGGTGGCATAGGATCAATGAACTAAGCAAATACTGAAGGTTTTTTTAGTGTATTTTATTGTCTGACGTTTCGGCAATCTTTATGCCATCTTCGGAGAATCAATGCTGTCTGTTTTCTCAGTTGCTTAGTTCATCTATCCTATGCCACCATGATTCATCCTTTTAATCTTCCAGCAATAATTATCGTTGTCTTTAGACATTTTGAAGATTTTGATATCGAAATGGCATATTATAGCAGCTAAAGTAAAATAGTCAATAGATATGTTAATCAAATGTACATTTTCAAAATGTGATACAAGTTGACATTTTAAAAAAATATTATACAAGACAGTATAAATTCAAAACATCCAAGTTTTATTGGAGCTAATAGAAGATTTTATACGCAATGCTGTTGTACTTTCATCAGAAAGCATTTTTATTTAAAAATTCAAGATTTGAGCAAGATGCGTGTTGACTCGATTCGATTTTCCAACTTAAAAGGTTTTCTTCTGAATTTAAGGAACCCAGGTATTTTTTAGATGAAATTTGTTAGGTGACTTTCTTCAAGGTTCTTATTTTGGGAATAATATTCAAATGTACAGCATTTATTGCGATTTACCTTTAAATTGGGAGAATTAGTTCAGTAACATTTCTATAAGAGACCCACTTAGCTGCATGCGTAAAAATACTGTCAGAATATAAAATCTTGCAAAACGGGTTCTAATTTGAATGGTTAAGGAATTTTAATTGGGAGGATTTCGAGGAATATTTTAGGGAAAAGTTTTTTTCGGTTTGGCAACACATCAAGTGTGTGGACCTTCGTTTATTTTGAAAAAGGTCCGACTATTTTCGAACCTAAAGGAATGGTGAGACCTCTGGTGAGAAATGCGCTGAACTGTCCTAAGGGGGGTAAGGTAAACATTGATTTAGAAAACATGATGGAGGCTAGGTTAGCCTACATCATGCTTTTCTAAATCAATGTTTATCTGTCAAAAACCCCCCTCAGGACAGTTCAGCGCATTTCTCACCAGAGGTCTCACCATTCCTTTGGGTTCCGAATTACATATTAAAGTAGTACTTAACGATTGTTAATGACGTAACAAAAAACGTGTCTCTAGAAGCAAATGGGCGCCGCTTTTCTACGTTACGGTGGTGCCAGCGCTACCGAAAAAAACACATCCATTTACTTCTATGTACACGTTTTTGTGGTGTCATTCGCCGTCATATTACGCCCGCTATATCACAGTATCGTTAACTACATACCATACCGGATTGAACCACCAAGTCGATTCGGTCAGCATCCTGCTTAAATATGATGATCGATATTTTTAGCATACTAATGCTGGTTGCTGAAAGAATTGTCAAAAAATTAGACTTTACAGTGACCTTAGAACGTGACCATAATTTTACAGTTTCCGTACGTAAGGAGCAGTCTAATGTCGTTGTGAAAGTTCCGCTCATCAAGAACATTAGATTGTACTCACACGAAAACAAATTATTGTTCTTCATAGAAAAAGATCGCTTTTCAAGCTAAATTTTGATCGAAATGCGCAGAAAAACGTTGCTTCTAAGCGGAAATTGTACAAAAAATTTTTTGAGCAGGATCGATTTAAATGCTTTTCATTCAATATGTATGTTTAAAATCTAAAAGGTCATTATCCAATCAAAATTTTTGACAATTCTTTCTGTTTTTATCAGTTTTTAAGAAATATGCATTTTAATGAAAAGGCGTAAATAAGCGATTTTGAAACGTATAATATGTGTTCCAAGGATGATGAAATACAGTGTTTTACATTAACTGAAATGACTTAGAAAATAATTTCTCAATAAATAAATAAATAAGGATTTGAATATTGGACTTAGAAAATAATTTATGAAAGAGACTATCATTCATTGTTAAATTCATAAATTTGACTATCTGAATTGAACAGAAAATATAAGTCACGTTGATCCCGTGTTTTATATTTTTGCTACATTACTCAATTCTTGAGACATCGTATTCTTTTTTGTACGAAACTTCTACGTTTTGAGATTTTTCTTGTCTTGCATCACAATGTTCCCTGACGAATATATTGATATTCACAAAAAGTTGATTGACATATTGTTTGAAATTAATAGTAAATTTCCAATTAAATGTTGTGTTACTGTACTAAAATTGTTAAATATCTTTTACCAATTACCCACTACAAAATGTTGATACTGATTTAAGTATTGAATCATAAATAGCTTTTGAACATTATAAATATAGAGTTCAATAATGTATTATTTGGTATTTTTTTATAAACTGAATAATCATTCAGACGTATAAATCGGTAAAACATATTTTTATTTTTAAAAAAGGTCCAACTAATCAATAATTTATGACTGTTTTAGTATCGGGCAGAATATAAGAAGTGTATAAAAAATGACAGTGGCATTGAGATTAAGATTTATATAAAGATAATTAACAATAACAATCTGATTTAAACTTAAACTTCAAAGAACTCAGTCCAAAATATTACAATACTTTTTATTATTTCGTAATGTTGGTATAAATGTGTCATTTACACCAAACAAATATCAAATTCGATAAACAATAATTTTCTATAATTTACAAAACTAATTGTGTCCTTTTTAAAAAATCCGTAAGTACATATTTATACATAGGTACTTTTTGTACAGATTTTTTAAAAAGAATAGAATTGATTTTGAAAATATTTGTGTTGGTATAAGAAGAATTTTAAAGTGATTCAGTAGGTCCACGAAGTCATAACCAGGAGAACCAGCTCGAGCGTAACGGTGAATCGATATCTGTCGCATGAACCAATATGGCGTCAGCTATTGGGTAACGCATACACGCTCATGGCTTACATGTGCGTAGTGCCTGTGAAGTTAAACAACTATGGCAAAAATAGGTGGAAAAAAACAAAATTTTCCCAGGTGGTGATAAAAGAGCCATCTCGCGTGCGCCAGAAAACGGTCCGTCTCGAAACACAGCAAGCATAGGAAGCTAGTTCCCCTGGTTAAAGACTTCGTGAGTAGGCCAACGGGGAGCAAACATCATGGTGTCCTCTCTCGAACTCTCGACATCTGAGCTCATCGTGAAAGAACTTATCGACTGACACCTTTGAAGTCATTTACTTTTAACTTCATATTTATGTACATTAATTGACTTATTTACTAAAACGAAAATTGTCCGTAGATGGTATACAGAGTTATTACAGAAGAACATAAGAAAAAGTGAGTTTAAAAAAAAACAAACAATATATAAGTGTTGCTGCGAAGTAATATAAAAAAAGACTCTTTTGCAAAGTTGTGGGCCTGTAGAGCAGGTCACCTTTATTGATTATTATTATTAATTAATTATATTATTAAAAAAAAGTTTAAATAAAACTTCTGCATTGTGCTTTTAAAAGCACCCAAAATATCCTGTCCACATTTTCATTATATATATTTATTTGTATAATGTGGAGGGAAAAAAATAATATAAAAAATTGTATAAAAAAACAAAAAAAACTGTACAGTGTTTTTGTTAGAATGGCATGATTTAATAAAAAATCTGTGTTCGTTTAGGGGCTCCCTAATGATGCCCCAATGAAAACATCATTTCTTATTAACGATTTCTACATCAAGAGGATTGAATTAGTTTGCCTTTCATCTTTCCATTAACTTAAGGCCCTTCTCACACGAAGCTACTCAAATGAAACTAAACTGATTACTAACTAAAATCACTAACTAGTTAGTAACCAAACTTTGCACACGATGCTACTCAAATCATTGTTTAATCACTTGTTTCATTTGTGCTGTCATAATGTTTTCTGCTTCTGAATCAAGTGATGAGGATATTATTTTATATTATTATAATCAAAAAAGGCAACGACGAATGAAAAAACGCCAATATTGGATTCATCCTTATATAGAAAAATATTTGAATTGTAGGGCATTTGTTGCTGCCAAAGAGCTACAGGAAAATGATGCGAAATTTTTGGCATTCTATAGAATCTATCGCACCAACGTCATTCCACGCTTTTTCCGACTTATCTTTTCGAGAATAATTACTTAACGTGTAATTATATAGGCAAGGATGCCTTTCGACAGCTTCTACCAGTTTTAAATTGTGGATTGGATCAGCCATTTTTGTTGTTTTATTGGTAACTGGTTAGTAACTATAGTAGCGTGGCGACCAGCACGCCGCGTCGCTTGAAACTGATTACTAACTGGTCACAAACTGATTACTAATCGATAGCGCCGTGTGCGAACCTCAATTGAAATACTAGTGCTAGAGACTGATTAGTAACTCGAGTTAGTAATTGGTTTGGTTTGAGTAGCTCCGTGTGAGAAGGGCCTTAGTATAACTTTTGTAATAATAGTACACTGGAAAGTGTATTAAAACATTTTCTGGCAGCAAGTTTCTTATAGCGACACGTTATATGCTATCTTGATTTGCATAGATATTTACGTTCGCACTGACTGAGCTATAGCCCAGGGTGGCAAATTTGTAGTGCGACAAAATTCAAGCACGACTTTGATAGGAAAAAAATAAGCAGCGGTAAACCGCCATTTTAATTTGAATCATGATTTCTATTTGTATTAAAGTAACCATTGGTTGGTTGATACATTTTTCTAATATAGCGATGTAAAATGGGTGTTTCTTAACAACGTAGCAAATAGCTTTATTTTGAAAGTTATTTATTAAAGTAATTACGGACTATATGCGTATGAAAAATTCACAATTAAAGTAAACTATTTAAATATTAATTTATTGACCACTAGCCGCTACCCGCGACTCCGCACGCGATTGAGATGATACAATGTTTTTACAAAACAGTAGCGGACAATCTTGCAGCAACATCAGTAGTGGAGCCTCCGGCCCCACCGTGTTACAGTATTATTTGTTGGCTATTTATCGGATGTCTGAAATTTTTAGTATCATTTAAAATTGGTCTTTGTTTGACATTTTTTTTTTAATTTATAGATTCAGGAATGAATTTTCAAAATTCTTTTCTTAGTGCTCGCCTACGAATTTCTGTGCAAAATTTCGGGCTTCTAGACCCACTGGTTTAGGCTGTGCGTTTTCAGTCAGTTTTATAGGTTCACGATAAACTAATCAACCAAAAGCATAAAATAATAATAATAGTATTTCGAGCTCGGTGCCAATTTAATTACTGTAACTTTTTATGTACCTATGTACTTTTTATATTAAATTGGCGCCGACCTCTAAACTTTGTTATTAAAATTTTGATTTGTGCGATAGAGCCTCAAAAAAAAATTTTGTTTTGCCACAAGCTTGGAGCTTGTAAAGCATTTGAGTAAAAGTATTTCAAAATACGTACACAAATATTTTTCTAGTATTTTTATTTGTATTTCAAATACTTTTCTAGTATTTGTATTTGTATTTCAAATACTTTTCTAGTATTTGTATTTGTATTTCAAATACTTTTCTAGTATTTGTATTTGTATTTCAAATACTTTTCTAGTATTTGTATTTGTATTTCAAATAATTTTCTAGTATTTGTATTTGTATTTCAAATACTTTTCTAGTATTTGTATTTCAAATACTTTTAAAAAGTATTTTTTACAAGTCTATGCAGCAAAAGATTTGTATTTAAATACTCAATGTAGCAAAGTATTTGTATTTAAATACTTTTGAAAAGTATTTTTACTAGTCTGCAAGCTTGTATATGTTGCATATAACGTGGCGCTTTATGCAATGGACATGCTACTGTACTACAAGAAAAATTCTCTAGTGTATTGTATAAATGTCACCGTAAAATTGTAAATATCGTTAGGTTGTAATCTGTCTCGCGAGATTGTGAACTGTCGAAAGATTGTGAACCTCAACGTAATAATAATACATTAAAATGTAAGCAGTACGTTGAGGTTCACAATCTTTCGACAGTTCACAATCTCGCGAGACAGATTACAACCTAACGGTAATTACAATTTTACAATGACATAAACACTATAAACAATTGACTGTTAGATAAAATGTAAAGATGGAGGACACGACTTATTAGTTTTCGAACATCATAGTAACGCATATCGTACACCTCCTAGAAGTTGGAAGTTGTTGGAATGTTTTTTCGAGTAGGTACACCTTATTAATATGCCTACTCAATGTAATTAATTATTGAGATTGTTATTTTTTCAAAAAGTGACCATGTTCTGACATCTAACAACGTATTATATTAGCTATTGTATAGCCGTCGATTATTCATGAAAGGAAGTGTACTGATACGTCGTAAAGCGGGCCATCCACAGTCAAGCATCCTTGTCAATCATTTTGATATTTAGCAAATCTGATCCAAACTTGTATCCTTTTTTGTTTTTTTCTTCTCTGCCTGCAAGCTACAAGCAATTCAGAACCCAAAGAAATGGTGAGACCTCTGGTTAGAAATGCGCCGAACTGTCCTAAGGGGGGTTTTTGATAGGTAAACTATGGAGGCATAAGGTAAACATTGATTTAGAAAAGCATGATTGAGGCTAGGTTAGCCTCCATCATGCTTTTCTAAGTCATAAAACCCCCTTAGGACAGTCCGACGCATTTCTCACCAGATATCTTGCCATTCTTTTGGGTACCGAATTGCAGTCATATTGCTCTTTTGGGTCACTGGAATGAAACAAAGCTTGCGCAAAATGATTGCATCGTCAGTGGAAAACGACGAGCCTGTGCAAACGCAATGATTGTCGTGTTTGATTGTATATGGTCTGCTTAAAGAAATCGTTAGTCCCAGCATTCAAAGAGTACAAATTCGAAGTCCCTCATGATAGTGGGATTTTTTGTTTTATTTTCCATGGGCATTGGTTAGGATCTTTTGGTCGACTATATATACCGAGTACACCTATTCCTTCAAATTAATTAACGATGTATTTTTCATTTTATGTGTAATTTACTTATTATGAATAGCTACAATCATAAAAAAGTGTAAATTGAATAGGTCCGACTAAAAGTGTAAGCCTTGGTATAATAAATAATAATTATTATATAAATTAAAATGAACGATTTAAGTAGTTCTTAATGTGAAAAGGTAGTTGTATAGTTGATTAATAAAATCTGGTAGCATTTACAGATTTACGATTATTATATTGAAAATATGTACAAAAAAATATTTCAAAGACTATTAATAAAAACTAAGATTAGTGTAACGATATTGTTTAACGATACGATAATTATACTGATAAACGATTTAATGTTGGAATACACTTCTACTGAGACATTTCGATTATTTGTGTCTCGACAACTTGTTTCCAGAAATAACATTTCATCTAGAAGCATATTATTACTAAAAACCAGTTAATTGTTAACTGGATGAAACTCTAGATAAACAAACTACTAATTTTTATAAATATAATTCGATCTGCTGAGATCCTAAAACACAGCACCACCCTCTGTTGATTGTTTTAATTTCTAGACGATATTATGCACATAGCTAAATAATTTTATACATCATATTCTGATAGTCCAAGAGCCCATAATACTCATACCCTATAGACAGCCGTAAAGGTCAGTTAACGGATATTTGGGAAGTTTAAGCCCTGCTTAAAAGAAAAAAAAAACACTATGGTTGGCAGGTTGGAGTGGGTAGGACCGGGAAAAAGAAATAACGCCCGGTCCCCCCAAAAAACCGGTCGTACTCTGTATCTTCGAATAGAATGTCGTTCACTTTATTTTGAAGCTTACGTTTTTGATGTACTCAAGTTCGGATAGTTTTTATAGCGAAACTACGTTTATTTGTTACCTCATAATTAAAACGTTATATAGAATTTAAAAATACTTTTTAACTAAGCTCTGATAACGCGCCAAAAAATGGGTGCGATGTCGTAATGCTTTATGACTTTGTATCCATTCGGAACCTAAAGGAATGGTGAGACCTCTGGTGAGAAATGCGCCGAACTGTCCTAAGGGGGGTTTTTGACAGGTAAACTATGGAGGCATAAGGTAAACATTGATGTAGAAAAGCATGATGGAGGCTAGATTACCGTTTACCATGTTTTTCTAAATCAATGTTTACCTGTCTCACCATTACTTTGGGTTCCGAATAGTACATATAATACAAAATAAACAACTCCCATAATTATCGAAACTCAGTGAAAAAGTATTTTTAAATTCTATACAACTTCTTAATTATGAGGTACAAAATAAAATAAATGCAGTTTTGCTATATGTATCTGATCTTTCAATTTATGTAAAAAAAATCTTTCAAAAATCCAATTGCTTTTTGTCAATGATAAACCCGCCAACCGAACCCGAAACGATTTTAAAAGTGAAAAACTTTCACTTAAATGTTATTTCAAACTATTCGATCGGTTTCTTGGGAGACCGGAAGTTAATCCTTTTTCACGTCCGCTCCAGCCTGTCAACTATTGTATTTTTTATTTAAGCAGAACTTAAATTTTCCAAATACCCGTGAAGTGGCCTTTACGGCTGTCCATAGGGTTTGAGTGTTACGGGATCTTCTACTATGACTATGAAGCATACTAAAGCTCGAAATGTAAATATTGTGTGGTCAGTGTAATGTAAACATAGTCACATAACAAATGATGCCAACTCAGTGTCATCGTCTTCATTTCGATTAGGATCTCAATTCTCAATATTGTGTTTTAACAAAACTTATCGAAAAAATATATTATAATATGCAAACTTCTACTGTGTTTTTATTTATCTACCTTTATACGACACTTAAAAAAACTGTTTTGTGAATGAATGTCAACTTTGTTATTTACTTTGTCTAAATACATGGGTATATGAATTATTGTACAATGTTTCCATTAGCTAAATAATCTTAAATAATGAGATTTGTCCGAAAAGAGTTTTCCCATGTTGATGTTATTTGTAATCGCTTTATGAAATAGCTGTCTTTAGTACAGCGTTTTGCTATGAACTAAGCTCCTTCCAGTTAACAATTAATTGATTTTGATAACACTAGGTGAAGCTCAACTGTTTAAAGTGACATAATTGCCGTTTAAAAACATCCAAGTGAATAATTTATGTTATGGGACAGTGTTTTAAGCGATTTATCAAATATATTTTGTAAGTTCATTCTGTAAGTTAAGGGCTTGTAGCAAAGATGACGAAGTATTAAAATTAGTTTTCACTTGGTCGACAGATCTCGAATAAAAATCGAAACTTACCTAATTTTCGCAGAGAAACTAAATACGTATTTTGTTATTTATTTGTCTTTTCGTACAAAAATCAATAAACATCTTAAAGGACAACGAAATCTTTGCAAAGACACTGAATACTTGAACATTTACCACAAAACATTAACTGATGCTACTCAATTATATTAAGGTAGTACGAGCACCAAGGCAATTTTAAATAAAAGGCTTGATTTTTTTTATATGAAGTTGGACTAAGTCTAAACCGATTCTGAAAATTTTAGAGGGGGTTGTCCGATTATTTAAATATATAAATGACTTCAAAAGTAGGCATATTTAACATTGGCTTTATGGTAAAACGGTAGATTGATGATATGTTTTCATTGATTTCTCCAAAACTAGACGGTGGAAATTTAAAAAAAAACTATTTAAATTAAAGTTAAAACCTTAGTAAATTATTGAAAAAAAAATCGTTGTGTCCAGCTATTTAAAAAGATATTTAATTAAAAAGATTAAATATATCTTTTTAATTAGTCGAGTATAACGGGTTTTTTTTTGTTTTCAATAATTTATTAAGGATTTAACTTTAATTTAAATAGTTTTTTTTTAATTTCCACCGACTAGTTTTGGAGAAATCATTGAAAACATATCATCCATCTTCCGAAAGATAAAAAAAAATCAAGCCTTTAATTTAAAGTTGTCTTGGTGCTCGTACTACCTTAAATCGTAGTAAAACTGGGATCCTGTTATTTTAAAAAGTTTTGAACGAATTTGAAAAAAATATTGTATTCTTAATTCTTTTCTTTGGTTTTCTCATTCAATTTTATGTATAATAATATATTAGAATACAAAAAATAGTTATCACAAAATCTCTCATATTATTCAAAATGTATAATTAATTTCAACAATTCATCACTTGGAACAAACCAATAATAATAATAAACTGCTAATCTACCAAATCGTACTCCAAATGGGAGGAAAGAATTAGATCATCAACAGTTAGGGTTATTTACAGGGGCGGACTATATGACGAAGATTTATCGTGCTTCTGACTGCTAGAGCGGTCGTGATGTCAGTGGAATATTTTTATGGTTTTTTGCAGTTCATCACGCAGTCAGTTTCGACTGCTTGAAGCTGTCCGGTCTTAAGGCCGCTGCACACGAGGCTAGAAACACTGCTAGGACTTCTGCTGGCCGGCAGGCTGGGTACGAGGCTAGAAATGCCGTCACTGCGAGCTCACAAGATAGATTTTAAAATTAGAACAGGGGCTATTTTTCTTGTTATGGTCGTCTGCTAGGTATCAGTAAGTATCAGGAAGCAGTATCTTGTCACGTGGGTGACTTGAACAAACGCCCACACTGTACCATAGTGTGTGTGTTCTGTTCAGAGACAATAAACGTCCACTTTTGTTACCGTTCTATCACTGCGCGCGCGACGAATCTACCTATAATAACAATCAAGAAAACCAGCGCTAGAAAACTAGTAGTGGAATCTAGCAAGGAACCTAGCGGCAAATCCAGCCTCGTGTACAGTGGACTTTAGATACAATTTATTTTACGGGGGGGGGGGGGGTAGAAGTCAGACAATCAAAGTACTTTAGTATCTTGATAGCCACACCAAAGCTGCTTCGGAATTAATGCTCCCAGCACCGGCTAGACGTAAGTAGAAGTTTGTATTTATATTACCTCAAAACTCGAGAACCACTTAACCGACTTGAAAAATTCCTTCACTGTTTAACAGCCTACTTGATCACGACTAGCGATTATGTTACGATGAAGCAAGAGATTTGCACCCAGGCGAAACCAGACTGGGAAGCTATATACAAATTCAGTTAAGATAATCGTCAGTTATTTCAAATTCGTTTTAAACACTTTGAAGTTTCACAATAAGCGGAATAACGTTGAAATAAGTATATTAATGTCAAATATTGTACAGTAAAATATATTATGAACAATAATTAATTATTATAAATGTGGGGTATAATAGTCGACCGATCCATTTGCACTAGTGTTGGGCATAATCGATACATTTCAATAATCGAATGAATCGAAATAATCGGTTTTTATAATCGAATGATCATTCGAATTATCGATTAAGAATGATAAATCGAATGATCATTCGAATTATCGATTATGAATGATGTGCAAACCTGGCAGTTTATAATTTCGTTTTATATACTTTTACAGTGTAAGCGAATGATCATTCAAAACATCGATTATGAATAATGTGCTAACTTTGCAATTTCGATTTGTTAATATTACTTAACACAATATTAATAATGGAATCACTGATATGATCGAATAGAAATAGAAATATATTTTTAATCCCTAGATGGATCGTCAATTTACATAATGAGTTAAACATTAAAATTGAAATTTAATGCAGAAACCGAATGATATATCAATATATCATATTATAATCGACAGTCGACATAGCAATAGTTACTGTGTCGGGATTAGTATTCATTTCATATTTCATAATCGATTCAAGCGAATGATATCTCGGTATGGCAACCGAGATATCATTCGCTTGAATCAATTATGAAATATGAATGATCCAACAAACTACAAAGTATGTACAATCGAAACATCCCCACTCTCCAGTGCTAGCAAAGCCTTCCCATCCCAGTGCATGTAGATGCAGGTACCGAATGATATATCGATATATAATAGTACTGTGTCGGGATGGAATATTCATTTCATATTTCATAATCGATTCTAGCGAATGATATCTCGGTTGCCATAATCGAATGATCGATTATTCGGCCATAATCGAAATATTTCGATTATATCATTCATAATCGCCCAACACTAATTTGCACCATAGTCCCAGTGGTAGAACTGAGCCTCTTGGATAGTGTTGAGAATGAATTATCCACTGCACTTACTATTTATGCGAGTATGTGCGTATAAATGTGGCTGTATATATGTACGAATGTTATCCGTATTAAAAAATAATATCTTCAACAATAGGATTGTTATTTGGTAATTATAGTGTTTAAAAATGTGTTTAATGACATCTAAATGTGTTATTAAATAAACAATAAATAATTGTTGGATTAAAATACAGTAGCCATGTTCAGTAATGTCCGTTGATCAAAAAATATTCAAGTATTTCTTCAATGTCTTTTTTCTCAAAACTGAAAAATATTAGAAATGGAAATGAGTCAATTCGCATAAAAAAATTACTTGAAAACCTCGGTGGTGTCAATGTTTCAAGTCAGTGTTGGCAGACATACCATAATTCATCGATTTGTACAATCCTCAACACGAGGCGTACACAGCTTAAAAATACAATAATTCTTAACCCTCATATATTTTTAAAGAAATTTAATCATTCCAAGCTAATTTTTTTAAAAGGCTGTATTTTCCCGCCACATACTTAGGTTTTGGCTTGACACTATTATCCAATGACAACCACTTAAAAGTAAACATAATTAACATCATTTTATAAGCTGGAATTATTAACATTTCTTCCAAATTCAAAAGAAACGTGCGTTGATCAAACATTTTGAATCAATTGACATTGAGAAATGTAAGTTCACTCATGAAAAACATCATAGTCATTAGTACTCATTACCGTAAAATACTCTGCAGTTGTTTGTGATCCTATTTATATAAAACATGGTATGTGTAACAATTAATTCTAAGAAAATAAAATTTAGGTTGGCTTTGCATTTTTAATTTACCAAAGCCCACTTAAGTTATATATTTAGATCGTACTGATAGTGTTGTTTGTTACTTCTATTCGTTTCCATCTTTGAATTGTGAACATTACGTGCAGTGGCATCTTTTCAATTAATACACGTTTCGCATCTTTATTGCTTTGAAGAATTAACATAATTGCATCACAGATAATAAACCGATGAACGGCTAATAACATATAACAAGTACCTACTGTCATAAATTAAAAGCATGGAGTTTGGAGATAAGGAGAACCATCTCAATGTTAGAAAAATGTTCATTGAATAGCATTCATATATGTATATATCAAGCATTGTCTATTTACCCAATATGCGCTGAGCGAAGGCAACAAAGCGTATCGAAAATATATCTGCGTCTCTTTTTTGAAGTAAATCCTTGGTTATTTCGACAATGGCAGTACATCTCTCTTTATCAAAACTTGTATGTCTTTATCTATGGTTAGCCAATCAGAACCAACGAGCTCTTACGACAAGAAAGAGACAGAAATATATTCTGCACCGTAATAGGTCGATTGCGATTTTAGTCCTATGCTTGGTATATATAAAAGTATATGATAACATTGAATTAAGATAGCACCAAAAGTTGTTAGAGCAGGAAAATATTAAACAACGAAAGATATACATCTGCCTTCCGAAAGCACTTTTTGACGTGATAACGTCTTATAAATTGATGAAACACCGGCTGCATGTACGAAAAAGTGTCACGTTCCGCCTGACCCTGTGCGTGCAAGCGAGAGCGCAGTATAAGCGATAGAGAAGCACGATCGGCCCAAGTTTGACAGCTACAAAAATTTATTTATTAAAGATCACAAAAAACAAATTTCCAATAGACTGGCACAGTTTGCTCGTATGTATACTTACAGGGAGTGAAAAATCCACACCACCCGACCGTCCGTTTATTAAAACTGCGTGTATTTTGAAAACGGTTCATTATATTTAAAAACCGTTTCTACAGGTACAGTTGGTTAGAACTCTAATTTTACTATATATTAGATATCGTGTATATTTAAATATGTAAAAATAAATGTTTGGAAACGTATACGTATAATGTGAAAAATAAAAAAAGTTATTTTTCAACACTTTACGAGTATGGTTCAATGTTTCTTTATGACGTTATCACGTAAAACTATCGTCCGTAAACCGACTTTACAGACAACCAATTTTTTTTTGAAAATATTAAATAGGTACGTAATGGTCGTAAATGTAAACGTAAAAAAATTTCAAAAAAAAATTATATCTTACGACTCAAGTGGTGTAACAAATAATTTGAAGACTATATTGGCTGAAATAAATTTTGCAATTTTCAAATACATACTTCATTTCTTTTTTGACTGTTTATGACCTTGACTCTTGTCTTTGGCCGGTAGCATACTTCACTTTGCCTACAACAGCTAAGTTCATATTAAACGCCATTGGTTCACTATAGCGCCATTCTGACCATGTTATTAACGCACTATTAACTATTTAATGCTTTTAGGTGACCACTTTTTCAGTGTAACATCCATAAAAGATTGTTCTCATTATCTCCATCCTCCATAATTAAAAGTAACATACATGCATTTGACTGGGATTTCCAAAGAATTCATCAAGACTGTAATATTAATTATATAAGGTTTTAGGAAATTTTTTAGATTTGAAGTAGGTATGCTAGTGTACAATATCTTTTGACACACAATTTTCTATTATATTGAAAAAAAATATGAAAATTCAAAACAATAATTATTGTTTTGAATTTTCATATTGTAGGTACCTACTTGAAAAAGTCTAAATCTATAGACGAAACGTCGTACATTAATAAATCTAACTTTTTGTCCACAATCTTGCTATTTTTCTTATCAATTATTATCTCGATGGACACGATATCTAATATATCGTCGTTGGTTCTGTAATAGCTCTTATGTGCATAATTGGCAGATGTTACGTTTTTTAAATGAAAAGATTCAGGAAACGGAGCTCTATACACTAGTAATACCTCCAAATTAAATTTACAGTACCCAACAAGGGGAAGTAACTCATGTGAAAAGTTGTATCAAATAATTCCTCCCGTGTGCCAATAAATCCGAAATCAACGTTAAATATTTTTTAAGAAAATACTTCGTTTTAACTCTTAATTAAACATGTATAGTGAAGATAAGTATGAATCAGTAATATACCTCTGAAATTGCTAGTTCTTACCATCCATTGCTGAAAAAACCACTTTTTGGCCTTTCCTGCAAATTTTACTTTATGCACATAAGAGGTATTATAGAACCAGCGAGTTAAATCTAGATATTGTAAATTATAGACGCTTGACAATAAAGATCAGAAACGTCTTTAGATCATTATAAATTGTTCACAATTTTTAAAGTAAAACGTGAAGAAAAAACAAAGTGTACAGGAAAAAATCAATGTGATAATAATTAAATATCAAAAGTTTTACAAAATGTCAAAACCTTGCACGCTGAATCATTTGCACCGAAATTATTGCACCGGATACTGATGTAAATATTAATAGATTGATTAAAAAATGTTTAAGATATGTTTTTGTGTTTAAAAATTAAACAAAAATGTGTAATAATAACAATAAACAGGTTTTTTTATCTTTTATTGTTGATAACATTCTTAAGTATGTACAGACTAGTGTTGCCAGGTGCGATTTGTTTTAAATCGGGGCAGAAGGTAAAACAAATCGGGATTTAGGGTTGTAGATCGGGACAAACAAGAAAACAACGTTTTTTAAATAAAACTTTTATTTACTGCGTTTCGCAAATTCGCAAATAACATTACAAGTAGGCCTATGTCAGAATTTAATCCTACATAATAATAGTCAGATTTGTTGGACTAGTAGAAATTTAAAAATATTTAAGTATTACAATAAAATCGTATTTTAAGTATTAGGTAATTATTGACTTTAATAGAAGTTTAAATAATCTATTTTTGACGTGATAACGTCTTATAAATTGATGAATCACCAATATTATAAATTGATAAAACACCGGCTGCATGTACGAAAAAGTGTAACGCGTAACGCGTAACGCATAACGCGTAACGTTCCGCCTGACCCTGTGCGTGCTTTTTGCTAATTTCTCGCTCAATTTAAATCAGATCGGTTTGAAACCAGTTTTAAACGAAAGAGGAGAACATTTTACATAGATTTCGTATAACAGAATTTGCCTAAACAGTTTTTTTATACAAATTTATATAGAAAAATATTTTATACAAATTTATATAGAAAAATAGCTGTATAAATGCAATGTTGTGTAATGCATGGCGCGACGCGGTCGGTTGTCTTTGTTTGCCGTACATGGAAATTAGAAGCAAACGTATGTCTTGTCTTAACATGAAAACAGCTGCATTTCTAATGTTTAATTCAATTTTTTGACATTAGTATATTGTGAAATGCAACGCCTCCTAAGTTAAGTATTGGAATAACTAATTATTATTAGAACATAATACTTTGTAAGTTGCTAACGTCACTTTTGACATTTCTTATCATTCCGACACCAAGGATAAGCGGATTGAAACCAAATTTTGGGAGGTTTAGGTTATGTATTACGGAATACGTTATCACGTAAAACTATCGTCCGTAAACCGACTTTACAGACAACCAATTTTTTTTTTTATTAAAATTATATTTTTCGTTAGATTTTGCATTATTCTAATAATAATGGGTTTTTAATAAATTTATTGATTTATCGGGACATTTAGCGTCCCGATCAGGTGCAAATCGGGACACGTCCTCAGACCCTGAAAATCGGGACGTCCCGCGCAAATCGGGACACCTGGCAACCCTAGTACAGACTTACACTGCTGTGACGTCGCTATAGTGATTTAAAAAATGGCTTGATGTTTTTCTCAGTAATTATAAGGATTTATTTCTTAAAACCAATAGAATATTAAATATAATACAGAATCGTTTTTAAATAGATTTCACTATATGTAATTCAGAGCTATATTGACACTGTGAAGATGTTTATATAGTCAATTAAGAACATTTTCTCTCATCTATTTTAAGAATCTAGTTTCAAAAATTGTTTTTCAAATTTTTGAAAAATATATATCTATAATCAGAGCTGGTCACATCTGGTTAAATAATTATTTTGCCAATTCTCAGATTAGACCCTGGGAACATGAGTTCTGCTTTGTGATTAAACATAAACCCTTAATGAACCAAAATAGTTCACCGGCAGGGGCC
This sequence comes from Xanthostigma xanthostigma, assembly GCA_963575645.1. Classification (NCBI taxonomy): domain Eukaryota; kingdom Metazoa; phylum Arthropoda; class Insecta; order Raphidioptera; family Raphidiidae; genus Xanthostigma; species Xanthostigma xanthostigma. The sequence continues at coordinate 15,355,778 of OY754464.1, forward strand.
GATTTAAATTTTTGGCGTCATAGGCTATGAAAAACCACACTGCCCTTAGAACATTTTGAAGATCATATAGTATAATATCAAATATTACGGAATCAGAACATAAATCATAATATACAAATAGAGCACAGTTTGCTATTGTTGTGTATGAAAGACACATCGTTAAAGTAAATGGAAATAAGGAAAAAAATGTTTCAAACAATGTCACTGTCGGGACTCAAACCCGAAAATATCGCGACGGATACAATGACATATCCGAACAATTAATCAGTCACATACAGTATGTAAACACGTAAGGTGCACATAGGGAAATTAGCATTGGAAAAAAATACTTGGATCAGAGTAAGCCATGACTGCATTAATTGTTATTTCTATTGAATTATCGTGGTAATCTTGAGGATTTCTATTTTATTTTGATTTATTTTAATTTAATTGGCTTTTTCAATAATAAAAAGCTCTTATAAATCATTATTTTAATTTTAGTGTACAAAAATAAAACAAAAAAACAACTCCATCTGTTTGGAAACATTTCATTCAAAAATTGTCTGACTGGTATGACGTATGCGCGTTTGTAAATCAGTGACCCAATGTCTTTAAGTTCAACACGAATAGGCGGAGATATTTGATCTCGCACCATATCTAAGTATTTTTGGGAATTTAATGTCCCATTAATAAAAAAAGTTCGATTATGTTGTAATCATTTGAATATTTTCTTCGGATGTATACACATTCATGTTGCAAAAGAATATTATCTGTCAAATTGTAAAACAAGATTTCAAGGCTCACTCTGATCCAGTCATTTTTTCCCAATGTTAATTTCCCTATGTGCACCTTACGTGTTTACATACTGTATAATTATAATATAATATAATATAATATTTGTAACTGTATTTCACTTACTCCGAGAACACATTAGGCATCACTGAATACGAGCCTTCAAACGAGGAGCTACTTTATAAGTGTGAATCAGAGCTGTTTGTTCTTTTTGTTTACTGGAGCTATGTCTAGTGACTATATTAACATCTTCACATTAAATAACAGTTTTTCAAGAATATTAAAAGAAATAAAATTTAAATATTAATGTCATTATAAATGTCTGCTTCAATTAGTAAAACAGTTTCCACAGTGCAATCCAACAATAGTGTTAATTTGTTGATCATGTAGAATAAGACCGCGCACACTTATCAAGCACGGAGAAGTACGACCAGCACAACACGAACCTGCAGGCTGCAACCTGCACGATGTCGCACACTAGACCAGCACAAACTAACGTGGACCAGCAACTTTTAAGTGCGGGTTCACAAATGACATATCACTAGCACACTAGACACGGCTAGACAAATATTGCAGGCGACCGACTGAAGGTTGTTACTGGCTGTTGGTTGCAGGTGGTGATCTAATGCGCGCTACTTCGTTACATGATTTTTCTATGCTGTACTGGTCCATGCTTGATAGGTGTGCGCGATCTTTTAGTGTCATTTGATCAGAATATTCAGATAGGAAGATATTTTCAGGATGTACCTGAGAGTTATTTTTTTCCCGACTATACCAAAGAAGGAGGAGTAATGTATGTTCACTCGTGTGTTTGTGAATAATTGTGAATCGATTTTGTTGAGTGATTATTCAAAATCTACTAAAAAATTCGAATCACCAACCTAATCTATACTAATATAGAAAGCTGAAGAGTTTGTTTGTTTAATAGAACGCGCTAATCTCAGGAACTACTGGTTCGAATTGTAGAAATTTTTGTTGTTGTGTAGTCCATTTATCGAGGAAGGCTATAGGCTATATAATATCACGCTACGACCAATAGGAGCATCAATGAAAAATGTTGCAAAATATCACTCAAAATTTGTCCGTTTGACAAAAACTTTAGAACGGCAACTCCGATCATCATGAAATTTGGACACAGCATTCATCTTGGTAAACTACTCATGTCCCTCCCTTCCCCATTCGTTTTTTTGCACCCGGGTGAAACCGGGCGGGACCGCTAGTAATGTTATATTTACTTTGTCTACAGAAACTACATATTAAGCTATTTCAATTGATAGGAATCATGCGAATTCAAAATATTTAATTTCATGGCATCCCAATTATCATTTGTGGATATTGAATAAATGATATCATCGTAAATAAGGTTGTAGCCAACGTAGTGGTAACATATGATATGTCCATTGTACACGCTAAACTCAAGAACTGATTGAACAATTTGAAGAATTCTTTATTAACTCCTTCGGCCCTGCTATTCTAACGCGTGTAATTTAAGTCAGCGTAATTAAATATCAAATATAAACATTTCATTGCGCTTGGGGCTTATCTGAGATGTAGGTATACCAAACAAAACAAAGAAATACTTAGGGTAGGACAAAATATCGAGTCAAGTGTTGACGCAAAGCTGGTAAAAGTGTATATTCTGATTTCTGATTATGTATTACTTAGTATAAAGGCCACTGCACACGAGGCTAGAAACGCTGCTAGATTTCTTGCTAGATTTGCCTACTAGTTTTCTAGCGCTGGTTTTCTTGATTGCTGCTCGCTTCAAACGAAATTATTTTTCAAGCGTGTTTTGTGGGTCTGATGCGCGCACAGTGACAGTTCGAATATAAACACAGAGCAAAACGTGTCTGTTGTCTGGCAGAATGACGCCATGTGGGTGTTCATGTACCCACGTGAAGATACTGCTTCCTGATTGGTTCTTGCTCACACCTAGCAACAAATCTAGCAGGGAAAATAGCCCCTGTTCTAATTTTAAAACTTATCTTCTGAGCTAGCAAGGCAGCTCGCAGTGACGTCATTTCCAGCTTCGTACCCAACCTACCGGCTAGCAGAACTCCTATAGCAGCATTTCTAGCAGCGTTTCTAGCCTCGTGTGCAGCGACTTTAACTTAAGTATTCTCATGATGTAATTTATTTTTCTTGTGCGGATATTTATTTTAATTTTGTGATGTTAACTTTATCAATTATACTTAAAAACATCCAATATGCTAGTGATAGCCGTAAAAATTAAATTTTTTTGAACTACTTATTATCCATTTCAATGGACATAATATGAATATCCAAAATTCTGTAAATGTTGAATTTAGGTTTTCACTCAATATACCTTAATTACAACCTAAATAAGCCCAACACCCTAAAAAATATTTTGTGTTTCAAAAATATAAAATTCAGGTCCGAACGGGTTAATACGCTACAACAAAATGAGAAAAATAAGCATTGAGAAAATTAGCGTTTTCCATCCGAGCTAAACCGATTAGGCAACTTGTATTTTAAAATATTTATACTATTGACATTCCTATAATATGGAAAGGACAGATCAAATGGCACTAACTTTACCTAAATGTGTTTTACTCTAAATTTAATAATGTGCTTCTTCACAACATGAAAAAGCGAAAATTAATGCGAATTATAACTTGTAAATAAATAAAAATCACTAAACGTACTTGTATGTGTGTTTTTGTAAGAATGATTGTATGTTTGAATACATATTATTTTATCTACTTACAAACTATTATTTACTGGTGGAACCTCAGTGGCGGCACCAAGTTAGCAGGACACCGTAGAGATATTATAATAGACTACGCGAGAGAGCAGTGAAAGTGTCTGCAATTATGAGAGAGAACAGTTCCTTATCTCTATGGTAATTAATGATGCAAAACAATGCTGATTAGCGTGAACAAATTTCTGGTTTTCTGCAGCGTTCTCTCTCTTAACTGAGGACACTTTAACTTATGCCAAGCAAACGCACTACCGTACATTCTAGTTACTTATATGTCTATCCGGGACACACCTCAGTTTCGGGCTTATCAAAAGGAGCAAACAAAAGTTTGTTTACAGTGCATTAATTTTATTTTTTTGAATTTTTAAACATGTTAAATTTAACAGCGGTCGGCAACCTTTTGGCAGGCAAGGGCCACATAGTGGCAAATTGAAATAAAGGCGGGCCGCACTTGTTCATAATTTTAATAATAGGTGTTTGTGATATTAAAAATTCTTTTACAAAAATTAGTGTGACGTTTGAGGCTGTATTTGAGTGGCTATTTGTTGTATGTTAGCTTCCAGGTTTTCATAGTTGCAATTTGTTGAATAGCTCTCAAATGTTTATCTTTGAGACGAGAAGCATATTTATTTTTTCTGTAATTGAGGATCGAAAAGGTTTGTTTGCATAAGTAAGTACTACCAAAAATTGTAATTAATTGCAGAGCAAACCTTTTCAATTCATCAAAATTAGATAGCAAATTGCCATAAAATTTAACAAGATCTTTGATTTCAAAGGAAGAGTTTCTGAAAGTATCATTAGATTGGTGATCAATCACGTTTATTTGTAAATTACTGGGTACATCCTCAATATCACAAGAAAAAGGGTTTGTTAAAATTAATTTAATTATTTATTTATGTAGGTAGGTATATAAGACTTTTATTTATAAAACAGTCACGGGCCGCGGGTTGCCTACCACTGTGTTAAAACATGAATTCATATTTGTAAATATTTGAATTTTTAGGGAAGAGGCACTGATTAATTTATGAGAAGTGCATGACCCCGAAGACACTTTTTGGTGCCATCACTGTTGAATTCAATCATAATCTTAGCCATATTTTATTGATACATATTCTAAGTTATTATTACACCAAAATTGTTGACTGTGGATGCAAACGTTAGTTTCTTTTTTAAAGTTTCATCAAAATGGATATCCGCAGATTGTGCACATGCGGCTTCCACCATTTTTGATGAAAATCTTGAAAATGAATAAACCAACGAACACATCTTATGTCGGAATTCATTGCATTCAATGCAAAAATTGGCCATTGACTTGACGTCTTGTGTTTTGTGTCAAGTCAAATTTTTCCTTAAAATATTGTGATTTTGACGTGGGTTCGAGAATCGAAAGGTTTCTTTTCGAAAACATTAATTTTAATATGATTCCAATTACTTACTTCTCTTATTTATCTACTGACTTTGAATACTTGCATAATCAAAATAGTACTTTGAACAAATAAACATTTGAAAATCGGTAGTAATAATATTAGCTTGAGATTAATACAATAACCAAAAATTGATCGAGTTGAGGCTTTTTTATTAAACTTAAACTAATGATACTTTGAATACAAGTAATCAAAATACAGGTAGTATTCTTCGAATTACGACAACTTGCATTTACGATACTGTAAAAATTTCTATTTATTGTGTGTATGCATGTAAAATAGTATAACCAAAATAAAGACTAATTTATGTAAATTGTTTCATTATTTGCCTGACTTAAGGCCACTGTACACGAGACTGGTTTTGTTGCTAGATTTGATTACTCCTTTCCGGACGTTAGTTTTCTTGATTACTTTTATGTGTTCACTTTACACGATGCATGTATTGAAGCTTGCTTTGTAGATGGGTTTGGTAGATGCGCAGTGGTAGCTTGAAGGTTAACAAAAGTAGACGTGTATTGTCTCTGAACAGAACACACGTTCAGAGACAATAATCGTCCACTTATGTTAACACGCGCATCAAACCCATCTACAAAGCAAGCTTCAATAAATGCCATCACAAAACCCAGCACCACAGCACGCTTGAAATTTAGCAGCCAAATCTAGCAAGGAATCCAGCGGCAAAACCAGCCTTGTGTACAGCGATCTTTAGAACAGGGGTGTGAGACTGATTTTTCTAAAGGGCCATTTATAAGATTTAGGGTTGTTTAGCGGGCCAGACTCTAAATGGAAAACTAAAACACATAGGGTAGGACGGGGGAATGGCGTTCACTTAAGGAAAACATGGTGTATTTTTTAAATTATTTATTATGAATCAAAATTAACAAGAGTAACAAAGTCTTTAATTATCGAGTAATCAACAATTTAACAACAAAAGCATATATCTTTCACCTACTAGTAGTAGGAGAACATTATTAAAAAAACATGTTTGAGCGGCATTGCCCCTGACTTTGGGTAATGCCGCTCAGGGTCTCATAAAGAAGTGTACCCAATCCAATCTGGCTGTTTTGCTGCTTTGATCAAAATTGTTTTTGATATTGTTGCGCTCAGCAAATTTATAAACAAGTTTACGCAAATCTGCAACATTGAGTCCATAATATAGCGAGCCCAGCAACTTAACTTGTTCAGCAATTTCAGTTTCTTGCTGTTGGGTGGAAAACGGGCTTCTTCGGTCCAAGCCGCTTTAGCGGAGGTCCTTTGACGATTTCTTGGAATATCTATCTAAAACAATAAAAAAATAAGTCACTAAGGGGTAATGGCGCTCAGATGAGCGGTATAACCCCAACCGGTCGTTTTGTAATTAATTTGAAATTAAAAAAAAATCATACACGATTGTTGAAAATTGACTGCAATATCACAAAATAGAATAGTTTATTGGCAGAAAAGTAAAATTAGTAATTAAATAAGCATTAAAGTTTTGGACTTACCGACAAAAAACACCTAATTAAAAATTAGATCAGTGCGGCCGCAAACGAAGAAACGCTCTTCACGGTCACATGACGCGAGCTGACTGTCCGTTTGCAACGCTGTCTATTAGAGGCCCCCTCCCCTCGCGCTTCACGCGGCGTGACGTGTCGCTACGTTTCTTTTTGACAGAGTTACAGAGGTGAGCGCCATTACCCAGTGAGCGCCATTCCCACTCCCTCCCCTAAGTACTGAATTAAAATCTCTATTTATTTAGCTTAAATCAATTTTCATATAAAGGTAATAAAAAGGGTAAATTATTTTGAGCCTGATGATCCAGCAATTTTAAACATACTTATAATGAACAGATAACAGTAAATGACAGACGCTATCAATATATCCATACTTCCATTTACCACTTTCGTGTTAGTTAGTACATTTTTAAACCTTAACATAATTAGGAAGTTTTCGATATTTTTTTACTCTAAATCATAGTCCTAAAAATTACAAAATTAATAGCGAAAGAATCTTTGTAATATTTTTAAAAACAAGAAAGTTACGCTACTGCAAAATGAGGTGTGAAAACGTTTTTAACCAGCATTTAACAGATTAAAATTAAACAATTGTTTCGCATATATTTATATTTAAAAATCATCGTCTTTATCTAAAATTATATAATATGTCGTGTATAAAAACAAAAATATTGACTTATCACATTGTCGATGTTATATTTAAATTTTTTGTTAGATTTCCAGAAAATAAAATTAATAAAAACAAAACTATAAAATATTTAAAAATAAAATGTATATCTAATCTATTTCTCTCTATCAATTAATAGACATGTGATGAATATTTGATCACAAAAATATGGGTTGAGTGTTAATTTAATCGTGTTTTTTGACTAAAATACAAAAATATCTATATATACTCGTATAACAATATCATTACTGTTAGAAATATAATAATGAAAAATATGTTTTTGTGTAATTAGTATATTATACTTAACGTTTGTTTCAATTATAATAATAATAATAAAATAAACAAAGTTTCACACCTGCTGAGTCGTCGACAGAAACGGAACTTGTGAGATGGCATTTTTCAGAAATCTAAGACCCAGTTCTTACGAATACTACAGAACCCTAATCATGTGTGTGCCCAACACGCGCTTGGCCGGCTTTTCAATAATTCATATTATTCCAAGCTGGACGCGAACCCGGAATATTGTACGTACAGTACAGAGTCACCTGACTAAACCCACACGGTCATGGCCGTATGATGACTTAGGTGTTTAGATGTTACTTTGTTTAAATGGTACAGAAATTAACTAATAAAAGAAAGTTCAAATATGTCCTATAAAAAAATACTAAAAAATTACTTCTTTGACATTGAAAATTTTCCGAAAAATCACTAGCCACTGTACAGAGTGTACTATAAAGCAATATATATATAGTTTATTTGAAGTTAAGTTTGCTACACAAGTGAAATGTAGAAAATTCTGGAAATAAAGCCAAAAGCTGCTATTAAGTAAAACAATAACCAATTACTAAACAGTTTCTTACTTTACTAAAAAAGACAGTTGGCATTTTTACTTATTACTCAAAAAGAAGTAAGTAGTTTTTTTGCTTTTAACAAAAAAACTGAATATTGCTGTTCTAATTAAAATCACTATAATATTGTAAACAACAAAACTTAATATTTTCTTATTATTTTGGATGCTTTGTTTGTTTATTAAAATTAAATACGTTATTATTCAATGTTGCTATTTGCAGTATTCGCGATTAAAGTATTCATATATTCGGAACATATCTATTACCTAATTATCTATTTAAATAATAAAGATAAAAATTATTTTTGAAACGAAATTCTTTGTAAAAATACGTTTATTTTAAACTTACAGAAATGAATTGTATTATTTTTGCGTATATAGTTTATAGAAAAAAATTATTTAAAGAAACGAAATATGGTAATTATTAATTATTAATTGAAAAAAAATGTTGCCTTGGAAAAACTATAATATTTAAGATTTATGAATTTTTAGGTCTGAAAAAAATACCATCTTCCTTCAAACCTGTATCATACATTTTAGTAAATTCTAAATTTCTTGAAGTCCGATATAATTGATTAAAGTTGATATTTAAAACATAAGTTATGTCAGTAGGTAGTATGATAAGACATGTAGTAATTTTATCATCAAAGTGACTTTTGAGTTTGTCATATATTATTATTATGTAAATAGCAAGTGACTTAAATAAATTATTTCACTTTAACGAATGTTTCTCAATATTTTAGTTTTGTCAAACGGATTTCCGATTTCTGCATTTCGAAAATTCCATACAATTCTCTATTAAGGGGGGTACCTAGTTTAAGGAGGTTGATCCGTTACAGTCCCATTCAAAAGTAAGTCGAATTCTAAATGGGAACTTTTTCATAATACATTTTTACAAAAGGTTATAAGTCGATGATACCAATAATATTATTGCCATAAAAGCATAAATAAATACTTTTTTTTAATATTAATTAATTATTTCTAACTTTTAAATTTTTTGTACAAAGTTAGGTTAAAAAAAATAAATTTATGTAAATATCTGTATTTTACATATTTTTTTACAGTAAATAATTAAAAAAAGAAATTAGAAGTAATAAAAATTAAATCATTAAAAAGTTGAAAATTCAGTTAAAATTGTTAAAACTGTCAAAAATAGAAGTCCATAATAGAAAAGTGCTAAGGTTTAATAATTTTTTTTATTGATTAAAAGTCTCCTAATTAAATTGGAAAAAATATTAAAATATGCGTAAGACATCGATGCTTTACATAGTTAGTTTTAGGAACTGCTGACATTATTTGGTTATTTGCAAAAAAATAAAATGTACCGTTTGCAGGCTAGGTTGACATATTTTCCATAAGACTACATGTAAAAGTTTTTTTTAATTTTTAACATTATAAATCTCCTAGAAAATTTTGTCATAAAAAAATCTATTAAAAAAACTTTATTTCAGATTTTTTTCATTATCTTCGTAAAACAGCTCAACCTCTTTAACAGCTCAAAAATATTTATGCCTAAAAATGTTCAAAATATTATGTAGAATATGCCTACAAAATGTCAAAACGATATTCGTTATGATAGTAAAGATATTAATTGATCATTACAAATTTGTTTACTATCAAACCTGATTTTTTTAAAGCGCGTTTTTCTCAAAACATCATTTTCGAAGTTTGTCAGGCGTAATATTTCAAAAACTATTAAATTAATATTATTTTATTAATATTTTTTTTCAGATATAGAAAACTGCAACAAAATAATCAGGTAGGTAGCGATGGCTCCTGCTATCTGCAAAATGAAAATATATTTTATTTTGAAGTTGTTTCACGCGTTTATTTAAAACTGTATTAGTTAAAATTTTGCTTACTGATAAAAGAAGTTTTTCGTCCAAATTAAAAAATCCTAGAGCAGTGTATTGTACATTTTGATGTTCAAGTTGTTGAGAAAAAAGCATTATCTGCAATAAAATTCAAATAATTGTGTATTTTTCCTACGCATATAGACCGTAAAATATAATTATATAAATATAATATAATAATAAATTCAAAATATACCATACTGTTTTGCTACGTTGTCAAGAAACACTCATTGTACATCCCTATATTTTTTTTCTAATATAGCGATGTAACAATGGGTGTTTCTTAACAACGCAGTTAAACAGTACATATTGTATATTTTGAAAGCTATATTTTGAAAAAAATCATATAATTTAAAATAACATACTCTCGAATACTGCACATACAATTATTAAATTTTTATTAATATTATAACTTTAACCTGTGCAATACCGTTATTTTTATTGCCAATGTTTCATCTATAATTTTAGACTTCTTCAAGGCTCAAAATGAAAGATATTGTATACAGACTAAGGTTCCATTTTTTCCCGTTATTATATTATCTAAATCACATACGAGAAACGATAGCGATATTAAATAGAGCTCATACCGCCAGTATACCGGTATGTGCAATATGAATAAAATCATATTTTTTGTTAGTTTTAATAAAATTGCTTTTGGAATTATTATTATAACCAGTTTTTGGTAGAATAGCTTCTTATATCGCAAAATTTTTGAAAATATATCAGAGAAGGGCACTCTGAGTCAAAATTAACAGAAATTATTGCGGCAAAACTTACCAAAATGCCGCCCTTAGTGAGTAAAAACATAGAGATCGAACTGGTAACATTTTTTTAAGTCGGTTAAAAAATATTCTATAGAAAATAATCATTAGTGTTTACCTCTTGTTTGGTTTCTATGTCTGCTGTGACGTGTAGATAATGGATAAGCACACCAGTACGCTGAGCCTAAAATAGTTCAAAATCATAACATTTTTACGGATGTGTCTGTGTTATTTAATAACTGAGATATTGAAGAAAATCTAGTATATTTGAAAAGAAATCAATTTGAGGAATCGTATTTTTTTATCGATAATCTAGACCAGGCCTGGGCAAATGGCGGCCCGCAGCGCAATATTATCCAGCCCGCGAAGCATTTTAGAAAATTGTAGAAAAATATAATGCGCTCCTTTTTTGCTCTCCACATGCGGAAATAGAATGTGAGGACCTTTTTTTTTTTTTGCTCTCCGAATGCGCAAATAGAATGTGAGGATCTTTTTTTCTGCAAATTTTTGGCCCGCGAAGAAATTTTCGTCAGCCATCCGGCCCGCGGTCATATTTTCATCAGCTATGTGGCCCGCCGATCAAAAGATTTGCCCACCCCTGATCTAGACAATATATTTTAAATCATAGTCAATAACCTTATTATTATTGCGTTTCTGTGACATTTACACGACTAGACCCGAACTCAAATAAAGCATGTCGTATATTTTTAAAAAATTATGAAATTTTTGGGGCATTTTTTATGAATTAAATAATAGATCTAAGATTTAAAAAAAATCAAGATTACAGGAAACTCAAATTTTTATTCTAAGTTCATTAGATTGAGCAGTACCTAAATAATACATTAGGATGGCGGCAGTGATGTATCAAACATAAACGAGTTCCTTTAGTGGACCTAAAAACGTATTTTTCACGGGATTAATATAATAATATATGAGACAACTTTTTTTCTGGAAATAATGTACGTAACCCTCGGTGCATTGTACCCAAACATTTATAATTGACTATTTTTTATTATGCAATCAAGCGCTTAGTGAATGTAGATCATTTATACCTGATATGATGTCGCAGAAGAAATTATTACAGGGAAAAACAACTGGAAAATATGTATACTAGTACTCAATATTCGAGTTGTTATGTCAATGAAGTTCATTTTATTAGTTGACCTGATCATTACACGCGCCATATAGTAGAATTGAGATGTCACTCCTATGAAGTTCAAACAGTAAATGAACAAAACTGGTAAAGAATACACTGTGTTCAATTTTGCGCTAGTACTGCATGAATTAAAATGCAATTGTCGGACGGTTTGCAAAAATTCAATCAATGTTTTACGATCGATAAAAATGTTTTCATTCGAGCTCCTGAAATATTATAGAACAAAAATTATACGCAAGATTGTTACTTCAAAAAGATACATTTTACAGGATGTTCATAAGTACCACCAAAATCTTTGGAGGATGATTATTTAACCCTTTCGATTCTGTTGGGATATATACGAGTATGTCCCAATTTAATATATACCCTTTTCTGTTTCATCTAAACTAAATGTCCCATCATGCTCTCATTATACAGCCCCAGCCAAAGCGAACGTTATAAATGAAAAATGAAGATTTTAGTTTTTATTTAATGTATAGAATCAAAATTTATCTAATTTAAATAGAAACTCAAACAACATTTTTTTTGTTGACCTGTGTAATGATCCACTGATGGGCAAAATCAAATTTAAAATATATCCATACATCATCTGAAAGTATAGATATTTTAACGAAGAAAACCCCATACTACGATTTTTGAAAATCTGAAATTTTTACATTACTTTTTTAGGTTGAAGTTAGGGGTGGTAATTTTTCGGTTTTTTTTTAATATTGCATTGGCAAATTAATTTTTTTATTCGAAAAAATTACAGCTTATTTAGGACATAGAAAGGTAAGTCTCCTGAAAAGTTCATAAAAAAATACATTTTTGCAAGAGAAAAAAATTAAAAACTAAAAACACGGTTTTTTTCGATATTTCTCTGAATCTTTAAGGTTATGTGAAAAAATTATTTCATAAAAGTTGTAGATCCTTTTAATACCTACAACATATTGCAATACGATATTTTTCGATTGGAGGTCAGCTTTCGCCGGAAATAACGAAAAACCGCGTTTGCCCCTAAAACGCGCCCACCGCAGCCTCCCTGCCTTTTACACATTTGAATTTTTGGTTTCTGTATTACTGACGACAGTTTCTTCCCTTCCTCATCATTCGTTTTCTGCTATTAAATTTTTCCTTGTCAAAACTTAACTTCACTGGTCTATAGATAGGTACTTTATTCTATTCTTTGATTAACGTTTGAATAAGAACTATTCAAATAAATAAAATTGACGACCAATTTTTTTCACACTCTCGTCTTGTAATGTAATACTCCAGAGTAGGAATTCAAGATCAACCGGGAAAGGGTTAATATTACCTGTTTGCCATAATATCCAGTGTAGTCCATCTATTTGGATGCATATTCTGGTGAAATTGAATCATATTATTTTTGCGAATATTAGCGTCACAACTTTTGTTGTAGGAGCTGATCGCTTGCGTAAGCCTATTGTTGATTATTTTAAAACATCTGAATATCAGAAATGAATAACAAACGAATTGTAAAATCACGAAGTCATTTATTATGTTACTGAAAGCATATCCGAGTAGCATAAAGAAGTTGGGATGATTGTGATATTCAATACACATGAATATTACGCTTAGTGTCAAAACTATTACGACCTTAGAAAGTAAAATTAATAACCATTTTCTTATGAACTTAAATTCTTTTTGATTTTCTGACGTACTTTTGTTATTTAAGACTTTCAGTATAGTGCTGATGTTGTCAATTATATCAATAATCTGAAAAATTAATTTAAATTATAATTAAAAGACTTTACTGACTATACTATGCATTTATTGAACTTATGACCTGAGATATTGCATGTCTAAGCTGTGTCTTGACTATGCCGATCGGCATACCAATCGGCAAAGCTGTTACGATCGGCAAATAATTTGCCTGACAACGGCATAGTCAGGACGCAGCTTTACTCCTGATCCGATCCATGTCTAAGATCCGGTATTAGAAATGTATACCCTCATCTGTTGTTTGATGATGACACAGATTATATATTAGAACTAGCGGTCCCGTCCGGTTTCACCAGGGTGTAAAAGAACGAATTGGGAAGGGAGGAACATGAGTACACACATTCATCTTAGTTTACCGAGATGAATGTTGTGTCCAAATTTCATGATGATCGGAGTTACCGTTCAAAAGTTTTTGTCGATAAAAAGCAGTATTTATACTTTTTTACCTAATATTTTTTTTAATTAATTAAATAAAATTAAAATAAATTGAAATGTAAGCCTTAGAAGAAAGCAATGTAGAAAATAAAAAAAAATAAAAATACATTCGCCTAACGTGGCGATCGAACCCACGACCTTGATATTGACTATTGCTCTACCGATTGAGCCATCCGACGTTGTGTACAGTGTACGCATAACGCTAATATGAGTATATTTAGTTAGTGCATTTCACCTGAATAGAAACTTATTTTTGAGATACATTTTGCAACATTTTTCATTAATGCTCCGCTCCTAATGGTCGTAGCGTCATATTATATAGCATATAGCCTTCCTCGATAAATGGGCTATCCAACAAAAAAATGTTTTTTAATTTGAACCAGTAGTTCCTGAGATTAGTGCGTTCAAACAAACAAACAAACTCTTCAGCTTTATATATTAGTATAGATATTAGATAATAAATTCATTGATAAATTGCAAATAGGTTGCCTAGCTAAGTCGCGTACTGATGCTTTTAAATAAAATAAATTCTAATTATGTTTTTTTGGATCAACTTCCCCGATTTGTTAATCATAAAAATCGAGCTGAGAGAATAGGACACAAGGAATTGAAAAAATAGAGGTTGCCTACTTTCTCCGCAGCACAACTGTGAAGTTGCGAGATATAAACAGGTAAGCAAGCAATTTTAGTATACCATTATCAGTTATTTAATCATTTTTTTATGAAATAAAAGGTTATTTTATTCCCTAACCAACAGTTTTAGGTTGCCTCAGCACTAGTTTGTCACATCGATGGTTGCCTAGATTTTAGAGTTTTTCTGAAAGAAGATTTTTCCGATTGCGTAAGCGCGCTCTATTGATCAAATACTAGATTCAATTAGTCAGATTAAATATTAGCAATCGGAAAAATTTTCGTGGAATTGGTTTATAATTGTCGTCGTATCGAGCTTACATTTTCAATGTAAGCATCAACATTATAATTTTGGTGTTTGCTTTTTTTCCGATGTCGATCGCCATCAGATCGGGAAAAATACGAACAAATAATCGATTATAAATTCTGCTTACCTGTTTTTGATAAAAACACGCACAAAAAACAACGGATAATACGTTTATTACGGTTATACATAACATTATATTACCGACCATAATTTCCACATTCTTTTCGACAATTGGTTTTGGTAATATTGTCAAAATTTCAAAAAAATATATAATCAATAAAGAAATATGAAGAATAATCGCATAGACATTTCCAACTAACGAGTATTTATAAAGGTCTGCATTTTTATCATATTTTAGAGGACACAGACCTAACAGTTTCGAAAAATAATATAAAGGAGCCAAGCTCCAGTATATGCTCGACTTCATTTTCCAATTATTTATATAGAATTGTGCTGTGTTAAAACATAATAATATGAATGTTTGATAGTAAATACTGATTGTATATATTTGATCAATTATTGAATACAGTTATAAATTATAAAGTAAGTACTTCTACGTTAACACAAAATGTGCTCATAATAATTGTCACCTGTGACAAGTCAAACAAAAGACGTATAGGTAGTTCTAGTCCAAGAGCTATCAAACATTTTTGGGTAGGTATTTGAGGCACCATAAAAATTTGTGTAACACTTCTTTTGAATTCAAAATCGAAGACCTGGAGGCATAGAGTGGCTAAAGAAGTGATGAAAAAAAAAACAAAAATTATTTCAGATAAAAAATGTAAAATTAGAAATTATAGAATAAGTGAAATGTAATTCAATAATAGCAAAAATTATTTTTTAAAGATGAAACTGTTCCAATGAACTGTTTGTAAACAAGATGCATTTCTCTTGCTAAAACAATTATTAAACAGTTTTATGGTAATTATTGAACTCTACAAACGTCTCCTTAGTCTGAATAACTTTAAGGATTTTTGTTTTTTTCAGATATTGAAAACTGTAACATAACTACCAGGTACGTAGCGATGGCTCCTACTATCTACAAAATGAAAACATATTTTATTTTCAAATTATCTCTTAATTTTATTCTTTTTTTATTCAAGAATGTTACCGATAAGAGAAGTTTTTCGTCCAAATTAAAAAATCCCAGTGCAGTGTATCGTACATTTTGATGTACAAGTTGCTGAGAAAAAAGCAATATCTGAAATAAAATTCATATAATTTAAACTATCAAAAAATAACTGTTCGAAAATTTTTGCGACCCTTATCAGGAATAATAAATACAGTGTAACCTCTTTATAATGAATCTCAAGAGACCGAGTATTTTTTTTTCGTTATAAAGAGTTTTCGTTATGGAGGGAAGAAAGAAAAATAACCAAATTACACCTAATTATTTTATTCCAAACACATATAGTCTGTTAACTTTGCTTGATGTTTTTTGCTATGCCAATATTTGTTTTGTATTTTATTAAGTATCTTATGCATGCCTTGGGATGTGGTGGAATCATCTTCATTAAACAATAGGAATTTTTCGATTAGTTAGGCGGCATCAAGTGCTTGTTGAATAGTTGGTGATGATTCAGAATCGTCCTATTTACGTCTGTAAATATTTGCTGAAGCCTATAAATATGAACATATTTCTTCGTAATAGAGAATGGCTGTTGCGCTATAAAGAGAGTATTAATGTATGGGTTTTAAGGTAAACCAACCAAATTGTAAAAATTTCTACGTTATAGGGAGTTTTTCGTTATAACGAAGGACGTTATAAAGAGGTTACACTGTAGTTTATTATTTCCATTCCATATTTTTTGTGATTATGAAACAGCGAGTAATTTATTTATGACAATTTTTTGGTAACATAGAAAATATGCAATTTTTGACAAAATATTTTTTTGCAAAACGATTTCTAAGTAAAGAGACTCGGAGAGAAAATTAACATAAATTAGCAAGAATTTTAGAAGTCAACTTTAATATCTTGAAATATAGGGTTTTTTACTTGAGGCTTATATGGCATAAAAGACGTGCCGTTTTGATATCATAAACAACTTTGTTACCAGAAAATGGGTGTCAGTGCCTTTACCTCTTGTTTGGTTTCTATATCTGTCGCTTCTAGATGATGGACAAGCACACCTGTACGACGAGCCTAAAATAGTTCAAAATTATTATACTTTAGCTGATATATCAATGTTTTTCTGGAATAATAATAAAAAAAATATTTAAATCGTTTTTTTTTTTAATCGATAATTTAGAAAATAACATTTATGGGAACATTTACTTGTCCAAGGTGGAATAAAGTATATTTATTTTTTTAAGATCACCAGCAGCTATGGTTACTTGGAGCTAACCCCAATTTAATATTTTCAGTTTTTTATGTTCGAAACTATTAGAACTAAAATTTTGAAAAAAATATAATTCCATAGAATAGTGGTAGTGACGTGTTGTTCATTCAACATGAACGGATTACTCTTGTGTGCCGTGAACGAATGATTTAATTTGAAATATGTTTTCCGACAGATTCAATTTATTTTTTATTTATTTTTGAGTCACCTACCTGCTGCGTTGTTAGAGAAGAAATTATTACAGGAAATAACACCTGAAAAATACTTATGCTGTGAGCCAATATTCTAGTTATCAAGTCAATGATGTTCAGTTTAGTTGGGCTGATCAACAAACCAGCAGTAGAGTAGAGCTCCATAGTCAGTCCTATGAAATTAAAACAGTAAGCGAGCAAAATTGGTAACGAATACACCGTGTTCAATTTTGCGCATGTACTGCATGAACTAAAATGCAACTGTCGGACCGTTTGTAAAAATTCGATCAATGTTTTGCGATTGATAAGGACGTTTTCATTTGAGCTCCTGAAAAATTATAGAATAAAATTACATATATAAACATTTCGTAATTCATATTGTTTAAAACGACAAAATCATATTTTTAGGGAATGTACGGTAATTTAAATCTTTGATTAACGTCTGAATAGAACTCTTCAAATAATAATGTACGGTAATGTTAATTGTTAAGTAGGTAAACTACTCAAAAAACGCCATTGCACCAAATTTCCTCTTTCATGGAGTGAAATCTTTCTTATTTATTTTGGTAGATTTATATTTGTTTTTAGGATCTTGTTATTTTAATATCTGTTTTTTGCATATGATGCATTTTTTATTTTATCTATACTAATATATAAATAAATAAAATTGTCGAACCAATTTTTTTCAGACTATATATTAGCAAAAATAAAATTATAAATAAATATTACAGAAGATGACGTTTCGATCCGGATTTTAATCTTCTTCAGAAATAATAAAATAAATAGATATATACTAATTAATATTTATATTTTTTAGATTATTTCTGAAGAAGATCAAAATCCGGATCGAAACGTCATCTTTTGTAATATTGATTTATAATTTTATTTTTGTCAATATATAGTCTGAAAAAAATTGGTCGATAATTTTATTTATTTGAAAAGTTCTATTCTATTCTACTGGTTCGAATTGAAAAAAAAATTTGTTGGATAGAGGAAGGCTATAGGCTATATAATATCACGCTATGATCAATAGGAGTGGAGCATCAATGAAAAATGTTGCAAAATATAACTCAAAATTTGTTCGTCCGACAAAACCTTTTGAACGGTACCTCCGATCATCATGAAATTTGGACACAACATTCATCACGGTAAACTAAGATGAACGTGTGTACTATTATGTCTCTCCTCCTCATTTCTTCTTTTGCACCCGGTTGAAATCGGGAGGGACCGCTAGTACATAATATGACAAGATTCGAGTATTAAAGTAACTCTCAGAAATAGCTGATTTTCACTTCATAATAAGTATATTTGACAGTTCAGGTCCGGCCACATTGAAGTCTATTAGAATTGTTTACGATTATAACACCTTCTTTCTCTGTTACTCAAATGGACCAAAATGGCGACTGACTGAGAAATTACTACTAGATTGATAACATCGCATTTTTTTTACGTTACGCACTAGTGCGAAATGGGTCATTTTACTACCTCTATGCAGACATGAAAAAGCAAATATTTTATAGAACGTCGTGCAAAATAGCAGGTTATGTAATATGTTTCTAGTGCGTGATGACACATGACATATTATGAAGACTGTGACATTTTACGTTAAAAAGGAGGACAGTCACATGACCCATAATAATATATCCTCACGCACGAGTGACATATAGTATTTTTTGCACGTATCCCCTCCAAATTGCTGATTTTCACATATTTGAAAACAATAATATTGACGGTTTAATTTTGAGAAAGTTCACTTACAATTATTGTAGGCTGCGTTTGATATTCATACTTTTACAACGGAAATGGTAGCAGCTATTTTATAGGGGTTGTCCAAAAATATATTATAATTGTGACATATAGTATTTTTTGCACGTATCCCCTACAAAATAGCTGATTTTCACATATTTGAAAACAATAATATTGACGGTTTAATTTTGAGAAAGTTCACTTACAATAATTATTGTAGACTACGTTTGATATTCATACTTTTACAACGGAAATGGTAGCAGCTATTTTTTAGGGGTCGGCCAAAAATATATTATAATTGATTTGTATGATCTAAAGAAGTCGCATGTCGAAACGTCGTCGTAATAGCAAACAATTTTATCGAAAAGAGTTTCTCTTGTTAATTCAAATCTTTAATTAACGTCTGAATAGAACTCTTCAAATAAATAAAATTATCGACCAATTTTTTCAGACTATATATTGACAATAATTATAAATCAATAATTCAATAGATGACCTTCTTCAGAAATAATCTAAAAAATATAAAAATTAATTAAAGCATTTCGATTTATAATTTTCTTATTTTTGTCATTATATAGTCTGAAAAAATTGATCGATAATTTTATTTATTCAACTCGCGTGAGTAATATATAATTTCGGGGCCCTGCTAAATTCGGGAGAAATAATAAATTACTTCATGTTGACGCGTAGAGTGCTAATAATGAGCCGTACTGTACGATAATAAATTTTCTGGACCAATAGGAACGCAGTAGCGAGCGGAAGCGTACAATAATGAATAATAACTGCATAGTTTCTTGACCAATAGGAACGGGGTAGCGATTTGTATATATGAAAACAGCATCGCCATTCAGCGAAAGCCAGGGCCATCTTGTGTGCATCGAGGGCGGTGGGTACGTCAATCAATTAAGTGATTTATTATTTTTCCCTCTTTAATCAGGGCCTCGATTACATATTACTCGTGCTAGTTGAATAAAATATTATGTGCGACCATTGATCGAAGGAGAATATTCCGCTCGCGTGTTACCGCACTCGCTACGCTCCTGCGGCAAATTTCACGCTCATGGAATCTTCTCCTTCTCTCACTAGTCGCACAATATTCTATTATTCTCTTGTTAATCTTTAAATTTTATTTGCTATTACCTATTAGCCACATTCATTGTAGAATATCTTTTTGGGTGCACATTCTGGTGAAATATCGCATTGCTTTTGTTAATATTAGCGACATAACTTTTGTTATCTATCGCTTGCGTAAGTCGACTGTTAATTCTTTTGAAACATCTGAACATCATAAACGAATAACAAGCGAATTGTAAAAGCATGACGCTGTTTACGATGTTAATTAAAGAGTAACCAAGTAGCGCAGCGAAGTTAGGATCATCAAAAAATTCACTACACAACAATATTTCGTATATAGTCATAATTGTCACCATCTTTGAAAGTAAAATTGTTAGCCATTTCTTAATGAATTTAAGTTCGTTTTCATTTTCTGATATACTGTTGTCATTTAAGGCTTTTAGTATAATATTTATGTTCTCAATAATCTCAATAATCTGAAAAGATAATATAAACTATAGGTATCTATCCTAAGAGTTAAAGGACAGTGTCAGAAATGGTCAAGGAGCACTTGGTGGTAGTGATGTGTCCACATGACTATTTATTGGGAGCTCACTAAAATGAGTTCCTCAGAGCGAGTCGTTCAAAGGAGCGACACTAGACAGTACGCACTACACAAGAGTGCAGACTGCAGAGGTGTGAACTGTCATCATACATGCTCAGGAGTCATGTAGCATTGCACAGCACAATACACACACTCAGCTCTGAGCTCATTTTAATAAGATTCTGATCTTATATTATTCGCATTTCGGATAAATTATAAAGTATAATAAAAGCTTAACAATAATAATGTTTATTGTTACAATATTACATCTTTGTCAACGACGTCAATGTGAATGGTTTAAGTCACTGTAAGGTTAGTAATATTGCACTTATAGTGTGTCATTCGACATTAAAATATGACACAGCAAAGATAACTCCGTACGTGCAAAATTCACTAGTGCCTCTGTGGCCTGTGATGTGTGCGCTCTGTAAATGTGCGAATACAACAGTACAGAATAGCTCATCACAGAGCAATGGTGCTCGGAGTGAGTCATTCACAAAAAAAGAGCGACTCGCTCAGCTCCGTGAAAGGAGTCGTTCATTATGAACGACTCGTTCAGGAGCGACACATCACTACTTGGTGGCAGAAACGCTCTCTTTCGTGTAGTCTCCCTTTGCAAATCCGTTTAGTGGAGTAGGGGTCTAGCGCGTTGCGATACGACGCTGGGGCACATAAAAAAAAAACGGCAAAATTCAAAATTCCTCAACTAAATTTCAGAAAATGACTGAAAGCCATCTGGAGAGACCTCCTACTTGCAGAAAAAATTCTTTCTACCAATTTACCCCCTGCAGAGACTGAATACAAAATAAATAAATAAAAAAAAAAAAAAGTTCGGTGAGTGAAACCGAGCTCAAACGGTTCGTCTTCTTGTAGAGAATCCCCGAGGTACAGTTTTCTGCCAAAATCGACCTTACAAAAACGCGTCATTTCGCCGAAAGTTTAACATGGTATTCAGGTAAAGCATTAATGACAAGTAGACTAAATTGGCAGATTGTGACCTAGCAGTGACAAAATTGGCAGATAATATTTTTTACAAACTTTTTAGGTAGGTACCAATAGAAAGCCTGGTAAGAATTTCTGCCGAATCGAGCGAAGACTTTTCGAATTTTTGCCTGTGCAAATTTTGAAGATTCATCGAGAGAAAGTGAAGTGTGTACTTTCGACCGAGGTATTAAGAAGAATTGTTTTAAGTAGCTGTAAGTGTCACTTATTTTGAAAAGTACTAATAAAAAAAGAGATTTTCTATAATCTACTTACCTGTTTTTGGAAAAAACAAGCACAAAGAGCATCAAATAGTAAATTTAATATGCCTATTAGTAAAACCGTATATTTAATTACATATTCTATTTTGTTCCTATCTAAAAGTTCCCATAACTTTATAATAAAAACTCCATAAGCAAATAAAATTGCTAAACTAATATGAATAGCAGCTGAGTAAATATTTCCAATAAACGAGTATTTATAAGCGTCTTCATTTTTATCATATTTCAGAGGACAGAGGCCTAACAGTTTTGAAAAATAATACAAAGGAGTCAAGCTCCAGTAAATGGTCGGTTTCCTCATTTTCCAGTAATAAAATTCAGTGGTGTGTTTCTACTTTCAACATAAAACATAATAATACGCAGTGAACGTTTCGTAGTACCTAACCAGTTATAGTATATTTAAATTATTGATTGTACCATAAATAAATAAATAAAACTTCAACGTTGACATAATATTGTGCTCATAATAATAATCACACATAACATGTTATTTAACAGTTAGTTAACAAAAAAGGTCTGATTGTTCTATTCTGTATTTACAAATTGTTACCAAATAGCAGTTTGTGTACCTTGTGCTTAAATAAAGTTAATATGTACGAACTAAGGCCCAGGGCTGCCAGATGAACGGATTTTTCCGTTCCGAACGGATTTTTCGAGTAGAAATAAATTTGAACGGATAATGGAACGGATTTCATGATCTGAACGGATTTAACGGATTTTCTAACTTTTCCGAATTTTTTCCCTTTTTTACTACATATAAATTCAAACTTCACTCGATAATCGATAATTTGGGGACATTCGGGTATTTTTAGCACATTCGAGCATATCTGAGCACGTTTCTTTCACTACATCTGTCCTACTCCTCTCTCTATTTGGTTAGAAAAAGATAAGAGAGTGTATGAAACAATGTGTTCGCGAAACACACACCTATATCGATGAATATCGACTCGCTATCTTTGTCTGATGCGTTTTTTTCACACAACTGGAGTCAAGTGTTTCGAGTTACACGGATTTACGGAACACATTGAGGATTTAACTGATTGTACTGCCGCGTTTGTTACTATCGTTACATTCTAACAGTCAATATAATATTTTTATTTCATAAAAATGTGAAAAATCTACGAAATAATCGATTCATTGGATGTGAAAAAATGAATCATTTCTATTCAATTTAAAGTCTGTTTGTAAGTAAAAGTAAATTCAACGTCTTATACGAAATTCATTTAATAATGTTAATAATAAAGCCATAATGAAGGTGGAAACACGTCGATGTGTCGTTTATGGTACCGCATACTTCACTTTACTCTCTATCTCTCTCACACTCATTGCATTAATGGGTGAATCGGGCGAACGGATGGAAACGGATTTTTCAGACCACTTCCCCCACCACTTTTCGCCTTACCGACGGATTTCTGAGGAGAGAAATCTGGCAGCCCTGCTAAGGCCTAGTTTATATGAGAGGCGTTCAACGCGCGTTGGCCCAACGCGCGTTGACAGTTTCTATACAATTGTATAGGACTGTTTATATGATAACGCGCGTTGGTGGCGCGTTGAACGCGCGTTATCATATAAACAGTCCTATACAATTGTATAGAAGCTGTAAACGCGCGTTGGTTCAACGCGCGTTGAACGCCTCTCATATAAACTAGGCCTAAGTCACCCGAGTCATAATGTAACTTCGTACAATATACATACCTACAATATTTTCTATATGTACATCTTATAAAATAGCTGATTTTTACATCATAATAAGTATATTTCTAATATTTTTGACAGATCCATTTCTAGCTATTTGCAAGCTTTTAGAGTTGTTTAGGAAAACTGCTCCTGCTTTGTGCTGCTTTGTTATCTCTGTTTCATTTATAGTATTAAATGGTAACCGACAGCTCGGTTTTTAATATTACTGGTGTATTGGGAAGAGAGCAAATTTTATTTTGTTATAGTTCACTGCACTGGTGTTAAAATTATTTTACTACCGCTATACAGGCACTGTTGGTGTGCCCATAGATAGACTAACCAACAGAGCAGAAAATTTGGAAAAATGTATTTTTTCAAAGTAGTACTCTTTGACTACAAACGGAAACGCTTGACGCGAAGTTGGAATGATCCTCTCGTTCAATTGGCTTAATTTTAGGCGCGGTAGGACAAATTAGCCTGGATCAGACAAAAAGTGAGACGCTTCCCCTTCTCCGACTTCAACCATAAGTTGAGAGGAAAGAATACGCAAATCGTTAAATAAAATTAAAAAGTTGAAGTGAGATTTTCGTTGACCGCCCTCCTTTATTTTGTTTTTGAAACTTTTTTCTTCCAACTCGTTTTAAAACACAATTTTTTACGCAAATACTATATCATTTTCTGTTGTGAAAATTGTCGAACTTTGCCACACTAACTCAATATTTGATTGATACTCTTTTTATTAATAGTATTTTACTTGAAAAACTGTTACTTTTAGTATACGGGATGTCTCCACAAAACGACCGACATTTTACAGTAAATGAATTTTGTTTTTCTCTAGTTTTGGATAAACAAAAACCGTATTAAAATCATAAGACGCAACAGCTACTAATTTTTTTAATTTCTTGGAACCATACGTGCCTAATTTTTGATTTTAGTAAAAAATGATTGGTCTATTTCTGGTGTTTTTTTCTCTATATTTTGTAGGATTATGACTTTTCATGAGTAATTCAAACAATCCAATTTAAAAATAATCTGCAAATAAAAAAGAAAAATAAGTTTTGAACAACCCAATTTTAAAAACACTGCATCTTGAAGGTGAACTTTTGTTTGTAGATAAATATAGGGTTCAATTGGCTTATAGACCAAGATCCCAGATCCGCCAGACCTACGTTATTTCAGTACTGCTACGATTTTATCAGTACACGTACAATATCTAGTTAAAAACGTATGTCAATTTGCTAATTTGAAATCAGGGGCTTTTTAGAGATAAGGTACATAGAACACGTTCTTACCTACGTACGCAATGGTATTATGCATGTATATGAGTGCGAGTGAGAACGTCAGATGATGTTTTTTGACAGCTTCATGAAATATGTAGGTTGTTTACTTGTTTCCATGGAATTTTTCTCTCTTAAACTCATGGACTACTCTCTGTGTGTGTGTAAACAAATATAAAATCTAAATTTCATGAAGCTATCAAAAAAAAATCATCTAATGCTCTCACTCGCACTCATATGCATGCATAATACGATTGCGTACGTAGGTAAGCACGTGTTTTATGTACCTTTAGAACCTGTTATCTCTAAAAGACCCCCGCTTTCCAGCTAGCAAATTGGCATACATTTTTAACTAAATATTGTAAATTTACTGATACAATCTTAGCAGTATTGAAATGACGTCAGTCTGGCGGATCTGGGATCTTGGTATATTAGTATTGTTTCCATAGCTAATGTAAAAACGTCGGTAGTTTTTACAGACCGTAGACACCTGTAGGTACCTGGTACCTATATATTGCATATCCAACATATTGAAGGTCACCTTGAAAAGAAAAACGACAGATTGAAATTTCAATATTGATCAATAAATTATTCGACGGTAGTTTCAACCACTTTTTATGGCAAAATTATATTTGTACACGTTTATAAAATTATATATTATCTTGTTATTTTTGTAAGTAGTTGCTCATATCTGTAGTTAAATATACAGTGAAATTTCTCTACAGTGAACATCCATAAGATGTCCATTATACAGAGCAATAGCACTCAAACTATTGATCATATCCAAAAATGTTTCAGACAAAAGTTTTAGTGTTCAAGAAGGCCGTCATACTGGACCACCCTATTTTTTATTGGTGGAGGCGCTGAAGCTACGTCAAGGTCAACTTCATTTTTTTTTAACGAAACCATGTATTTTTTTTTCGATGACATTATTAGTGATTTTAAGACGAATTCAGCAACCTACAACACAAGGTCATTCTAATCACGCAAAATCGTAGTCGAAAAATCTAAACATATCGGAATATTCATTTTTAAAGAATCCACTAACCTTTGCTTGGGTCTACCTACGGAAGATGCTCGAAATGATGACATTTGCGGTGTAATTTCGGTACATACATATTTTGAATATTCTGAACATTGAACAGAATATTCTAAAAATGAAAGTTTTTAATTTTTTTTAAATAAATAAAAATAAAATAATTTGAATGGCCTTGTGTTGTAGGTTTCTGAATTTGTCTTAAAATCGCTAATAATGTCATAGAAAAAAAATACATGGTTCCGTTAAAAAAAGTGAAGTTGACCTTGACGTTGCTTCAGCGCCTCCATCGATAAAAAATAGGGTGGTCCAGTATGACGACCTTCTCGAATACTAAAACTTTTGTCTGAAACTATTTTGGATATGATCAATAGTTTGAGTGCTATTGCTCTGTAACACTTTATGTGCCTCACCTGTGCACAATACAATGAACGATTGTAAATTATAGATGCTTGACAATTGAGGTCATTCGCATACCGGTAGATCACCGAGTTCGTGAGACAGAGGATCTACTAAAAAGCCTTATTAACAGGAATACAAATACATTTTGGCTTTTATTTTTACGCCGATAGATGGCGTTTTGTGCTCATTTTTTCATATTATCATCGTAGTGCTAAACCTTATTTGCACAAATGGAAATGTTTTCTCTTCATTTTACTATTGAGAGATGGCGTTACTGTGCTCATTTTTGAGTATTATCTTTATCATCATAATACTAATTTATTAATATTTTACAAAATCTGGAAATTATTATTAAAAAAAATGTACAAAATACATTGGATTAAAAAATGAGTGATATCCTAAAACAAATTTACAATAGAAACGTGAATTTTGTGAATGCGACAAAAATGATGGATATCAAGTTTTAAGAGTGTAGTAAGAATAAAATTAATAGAACGACACAAAATAAATGCTTGTTATGATTTCATTTTTTGTTTCAATGAGTTCACTGTATTGATTTTATTTACACTACTCTCTAAGCTTAATATCAGTTTTTTTTTTTGTGGCACTCCAAGTTTACATTGTAAATGTTTTTTTATATAGATGCAAACACCATAAGTCATGTTTTAAGTGCAAAATTTAAGACAATGTTCATAACACATTTTATTTATGTGATAGCAAACAAATTTAAATATATAATAAATTAATTTTCTTATATAAGTATCTACTCAACTAAAAAAACTACTTAATTTATGTAAACAGTCTGCGAGACTCATTATATTTGTACAATTGTATTTAAAGTACTTTTTTTTGCTGAAACACAATGCAGTTTTCAAACTTCCTGTTTCATTCTGATTTTATTGAAATGCGTGTCCTCTAACTACTGAAAATGTCCAGATGGTAATTCAGCGATGTATAAAAATTACTCAATGTAAATTCATCTGAGAATGAATCTAGTAATTCACAAAAACTGATAATTAATCAATCAATGATTAACTGACAACTCACGTAGGAGTCGATTAATATTGATCGAATTCTTACTTAGAAATTCTTAAATATTAATTATTCCATAATTACGTCATACGAACACTACGGAATCCTATCAGGTGTGTGCCCAACACGAGTTGGCCGGATTTTTCCAATAAATAATACTAGGACATTATAATTTTACTTTTATATTATTATTATTATTATTATCACTATACAAAAATTGTCCACGCTCAATTACGAAGAGTGTTTGCAATATAGTTTTCACTAGTTTATGCCGGCATTTCACATGGCTATTTGTATTTGGCATATTTGGCAAACAATAACCAAGTGAGGACAGTCTTTTTGACAAAGGTTGGCCTTATTTGCCTATTTGACAAATAAGGCCAATACGAAATACGCGTTACCGTGCGCTTGTCGGTTTTTCGAGGCACATCAAAGGAGTCAAATAGACAAATACGCAAATAAACCGTCCACACAATGGCCATATTCAGAAGCGCACGCGCCGTGAACCTGTACGGACGTGCAGTATTTTTGTGTCTGTGCTGTGAGCGAGAACTGGAACAATTACTATTGAAAATGAATTGGGACAATGAAACAGTGCTAAAATTCCTGGAATTTTGAGCCTTGCGTTCTGCTGCCAAATGTTTGTGTGTTTACTATTTGACTGCCATGTGTGGATGGTCGTATTTGCCTCTATTTGCATATTTGTCTTGAACGTCATATATTTTGCCAAATACAAGAAACACCCAATAGCGAACACAAATAGCCATGTGAAGTGCCACCTTTAGATGTTTGTTGCCCGTTGTGGACTGGCGTATGTACTGACACAATAATTGTTCATTATAGAGAAGTGTCCACAGATTTTACTGTCTTAAAGATTTATATTTTTCGATTAATAGGTTGTTGTCTTTAACCATTTAAGTTTGGCCAAATCTCAGGGTTTTCATGTCTATATTTATAAGGATAATAATTCTTCTTTGTACAGATTCCGAGATGATTTATGTCCACGTCTGAAAAAGAAAATGTAATCAATAAACTACTAGTATTATAATTAAAAAAAAAAATACAGCGAATTGGACAACGGAACCAACCCAACTCCAAAAATTCTTACATTTGGGGCCATTCAAGTATTACGTAAGCAGAATTTTAGTAATTTTTGACCCCCCTCCTCCTTGTCAGCAAAAGTAAGCAAAGCTCTTACCCCTCTCCCCTATGCTTACGTAAACATTGGTGAGTATTTCAAAAGCGAACTGTCAAAATTTTTGAAAATGAAGCGAAAAGCTGCTATTATCAGTAAGTGCCAAAAATACAATCTGCATAATATATTACATCCCGTGCGCAATGTTATTACGGCTCGTGTGATTGTTAAAACACGCTAGCACTCGTAATAAAGTCTATTAGGGAACGTTCATTATTTATGTCAGGTCTTATTTTACTAAATTTGGACCTCCCTTCCCCCTCAGTTAGATTTTGTGATGGAAACCCTCGCCCTCTCACGCGCGATTTACCCTTTAATTTTTAAATGTTCTCTGTTATATTATATAATAATGAATATCCTCTAAATTACAAAGTTAACGTGGATTTTCAGTGCTCCTTTAAACGACCCCCCCTTTTAGCTCATGTAATTAATGGACGTCTCCTTACAATCTATTATTACAATATTTTGACATTTGTCTTTATAAGAATATTTGAACTCAAATACCTTTTCCACAGTTTTTAGCGCATTGCAGAATGTCTCGACTAGCATATGTCAACTTATTCGTCCCGCATACTGGATTGTATTGTGGGGTAAGTACAGCTGAGCATTGCAGTTCACAATTTGACGGCGCCGTTTCCATTCCTGGTATTTCTACTGTAGTCGTCCGCACCGGAGCCACTGTTGATAACAATAGCGGCAGCGGTCTAACTGTTGTATACACGCTGTTACGACGATCGTCTTCTGGGAAAAATATACTATCATCGTTTGGACGGAATTGCCGGTTCGGAGTCTGAGCACTGTTTGACGGTCCGAAATTTTTCCATTTAAAACTAGATTGTCCGTCTAAGGGAATGGATAACTGTAGAGGACCGTCATTGTTAAAATTTCCATCATTTTGCCGTCTGTTGTTCCAATTTGAATTGAAATTATTCCACTGTGATCTAAAACCATTTATTTGTCGTTTTTGAATTGTTGATTTATGACTTGGATACAAAGAGTTTCTCCTTTGAATAACAACTTCGAGTTTGTCGTCGGATGAAGCAATTTTTGTATGTAATGTTAACACTGCAACAAAATAACAGGTTATGTATCTAGTGCGTAAGCTGCTATTTCGAGAGCCCAGCGAGTTTTAACAGTCACACAAGTCATAGAATAAAATCATGCACGAAATACAGTGTAAACTCCATTTAACGTCACTCGATATAACGACAAACTCCAACATCGAGATTAAATAACTTTAGTTAGTTTACCTTGTTGCTCATATACAATGATACATTCTAAATAACGCCACACTCACTCTAAATAACGACAACAATACGTCATCGTCAAGCAATAAACAATACTTGTTTGTTATTTTATTACTTTGTTGTCGGCATCATG
This sequence comes from Xanthostigma xanthostigma, assembly GCA_963575645.1. NCBI lineage: Eukaryota > Metazoa > Arthropoda > Insecta > Raphidioptera > Raphidiidae > Xanthostigma > Xanthostigma xanthostigma. The sequence continues at coordinate 15,385,760 of OY754464.1, forward strand.
CGTACCAAAGATTCTAAGAAATTCGTTCTTTTGTTTGTTGAGATTATCTTTTATATGTTTAGCTCAGCTGCTTATCGATAAATTATCATATTATTAGTTGCCTACAAACGTACAAGCTGTGAACATGGCGAGTAAAAGAAAATCTTTGTTGTAAATTTTACATATTATGAGTAGGTAAATACATATTATATGTAGTAAAAAAAATATTAATGGATTATTTCTTAACGGCAATTCTGAATAACGCCACAAAGTGCACAGTCCCTAAGTATCGCTATATAGGGTTTACACTGTATATTTAATATTCCTTGTACGCACCTTCTATAAAATAAGTGATTTTCACCAACTAACTAACCTTATTGTTGGCTGCGTTCAATTCTCATGCTATGATTAACTGTAGAAATGGTAGTGTGGCTTACGTTTATTTTACATTACGCAACCTTACAGTACTGGTCTCAAATACAAGCACAAAAAGCAGCTATTTTATACGGAGGGAGTGTGCAAAAAATAATAAATTAATAATTTCATCTTTTCCTCGCCAATCACGATCCAACACTGCGGTATAATTTTGTCGAATGCGATTGCAGTACAACTTTGCTAATGAGATTACACGCGTAGCGACCTTGTGAGTACGAATTCTTGCAAACGGTAAACATGTCGGAGGAAAATATACTTTTAAATGAATAAAAATACGCAAGAAATCACATGATCGAACCCAAAGTGACAATACACGATCATACAAACGATCCAAAAATAGTGTTGTACTACTGTCATTTGTCAAATCGCGTCGACTTGCTCGGACGGTAATATACACGATTAAATTGCCATAGAAAAGAGAAACAAGCTGGACAAAAATGGCTACCTACATGTGGAGAAAAGGCAACTTGACTCTTTTAGATTCAACGAAATAGAACTGCGGTGTTGGATCGTGAATGGCGGTCTGTAGTATATACAATTGTAACAGGACTTTTGTCTGTAATTTCGTTTTTTTGCGCGGTTTTCAAGTATTTTTTTAACTTCCCGCTTTAAAAAAAAAAAAAAAAAAATTTTTTTTTTTTCAAAAATCGGGAAGTTATTGGTTTCACCCCGATTTTCGAAAATCGAGTTTTCGCCAGATCTCGACGTTTTGGGGTCCTAGGAAGCTATTGAAACTATTTTGGCGATGATGTCCGTAGGGCTGTATGTATGGATGTGTGTGTGTGTGTATGTATGTATGTAAACCTTTTATATCTTTTGAACGGAGTGTCCGACTGAAACGTGGTTTGCGGCATCTGACGTGATCTTGGTGAACTTAGACTTCCTGAAAATTTGAAACGATTCGGCCCAAAAAATTTTGAGAAATCTTAAAAAAACAAGTTTCAAAAATTTTTAAAAATTTGTTTTTGTAAAAAATTTTCTAAACTACTAAACCGATTAATTCCAAAAACTAATCAGCTCTTCTCCTTAACAAACTGCGTCGATTTCCGCAAACCGCATCAAAATCGGTTCATTTGTTCACGAGAAACCGTGAACGAAAAAATCGTAAAAAAGTGTTTTTTTAAAATGACTCTTAAAATTGTTATCAGATTGATTTTTTTGTAATAAATTACTTTCTTAAGCTAAAAAAACTGCGTCGATCGCCGCAAACCATATCAAAATTGGTTCATTTGTTCATGAGATAACGTGAACGAAAAATTAGGAAAAAAGTAATTTTTTAAAATTACTCGTAAAATTCTTATCAAATCGATTTTTTTGTAATAATTTACTTTCTTAGGTTAAAAAAACTGCGTCGATTGCAGCAAACCGCATCAAAATCGGCTCATTTGTTCACGAGATATCGTGAACGAAAAATTTTTAAAAAGTGTTTTTTTTTAAATTTCTCGTAAAATTCCTATGAGATCGATTTTTCTGTATAAAATTACTTTTTAAGGTTAAAAAATTGCGTCGACTGCCGCAAATCGCATCAAAATCGCTTCATTTGTTCATGAGATATCGTGAACGAAAATTTCGTAACAAAGTGTTTTTTTTTTGAGCTCGAAGAGCTAAAAAATAAACTTCTTGCTATATTTGACATATTTTTGAGCGTTTTGAACTCGAAAATAGCGGGAAGTTACAGGGATGGCCTGCAGGGTCAAACTACTTTTCAAATTTTTTATACCAACATTTTTGCTATTTATTTATTAATATCGCCATAACTCGCAAACGGCTGGAATGATTTTGATACCCTAACTAAAAATATAAGTTTCTCTTTAAAACCGGTATTAATGCGCTCGAATTGCAGACGAAATCGACGTTCACAAAAATGAAAATACAAGTTAATTGTAAGTTTGTCACAATTTCTCCAATTTTGTTAAAAACTCTAAAACATTTCTTAGTGACACTTGGAATAAAAAAAAATATAACCAATTAACGTTCACTGAAAAGTTCACTTATAAAAACCATAGAGATATTAGACTAGAGTACGCGAGTGAGCCGTGAAAGTGTCTGCAACTCAGAGGTAACGTTTGCAGTGTTGTCTTTCTCACTTTCACTTATGGCAAGCATACCCGCTAGCGTACTCTAGTAACTTATATCTCTATGATAAAAACACATTGGGTTTATAAAAAGTTTTATGAAAGAAAGAAAGCTTTCTTTTATTAGTCACCAGCGGCCCGGTTCGACCTCACCTGAATTTGTAGATTGACACAGTTTTTTCATCATTTTATGATTCAAAATTGGTCCCTACGAAAAGCGCTTATACATTAACGCGATAATATATAGCCTATGTCCATTCGAAATATTGGTTTAAAAAGTTTTGAAATCGGATAATTAGTTTCCGAGATTACGTCCTACATGCAAACGTACAAACTATTCCCCTTTATATAATATTAGTATATATATTAGATATCGTGTCCATCGATAACAGTTAATAAAAAAAATTCGCAGGTTTGTGGACAATAGTTATAAATATAACTATTGTCCACAATAGTTATAAATATAACTATTGTCCACAAACCTGCGAATTTTTTCTTATTAAATATTAGTATAGATTATAGAAACTAATTGTAAGAATGAAAAATGTTATTGGCTGGGAAGCGATGAACATTTTCATAATAAGACTAGGTACCAGATGGATCTATTTGCATGATTAACAGCTAGAATGTAAGAAAAACACTTTTTTCGTTATTGTTTATATCAAATTCTTTGACATTTAAAAAAAAAACAACATATTAAGTATTTACACAATAAATTAGCGCCTTTGGCGGAATTTAGTATACAGTAGTTATGGGAATAATTATACGCTGTAGTTTTTTAGACATTACTACTGTAGACGTCACATAAATAACCACAAAATCTATTTTTTACGTGTTAACTCGGAGTTATCTCGTCAACTAATAATAATAATACTAATTATATCCACTCGTTTCGTTTTAACATAATAACTAATGATTTTTTCTTTTTCAAACTTGAGAGGAAGAAATTTTAACCGACAATAAATAAAATTATCGACCAATTTTTCAGACAGTATATAAACAAAAAATATAATTAATACATTAACGTTTCAATCCGGATTTGGACCTTCTTTAGAACTGATCTAAAAAATATAAAAAATAATTAATATTTAATTTCTAATTCGCTTTATATACAATTCTTTCAAAATTATTAATTAGTATCAAAATATTGAAAAAATATTATTTTTTCAATATTTTGATACTATAATTAATAATATTGAAATTATATATAAAGCGAATTAGAAATTAAATATTAATTATTTTTTATATTTTTAGATCAAATCTGAAGAAGGTCCAAATCCGGATTGAAACGTTAATGTATTAATTATATTTTTTGTTAATATATTGTCCGAAAAATTGATCGATAATTTTATTTATTGAAGAGTTTTAATCAGACGTTAATCAAAGATTTAAATTTTAACCGATTTCAATAAAGAGCAGGTTATAATATTATGTTCGACGCGTATATTTTTTATGTACGTTGTCATAACTTTTCGTGGGGTTAACCGGCTTAAACAATTTCAGCGCCATTTTATTCAGAACATGTTTCCGGATGTATACCATAGTTTAAGAAAGGATGAATTATTTCGGAGAAGGCTATAAATGATTTCTAATGGTATATGCTGCCGACGTTTCGATAAATATATTTCCTTCCTCAGGGCTTACATTTCTTTCCTCAGGGCTTACATACAGTTTTTTTTTATAAAAATCGGTTCAGTCGTTTTTAACTGAAATCAAAACAGGATATTTTTAATATAGGTATATATGGCATCTCATATCTCTAGCATTCGAATTTGATGAATCCTTTTCTATTTAATAGGGAATATCTTCAGGGTGGTTTCACATAAAATTTACTTATCGATTCAGCATTTTTTTTAGTTTAGTATTAAAATATCAGGGGAAAAAACCCAAAAATAAAATTGAATCTCCTTCAAAAAGGGTCAGTACAATTCGTATTTAATATACCTAAGTACATAAAACATGATCTAGGTCAGTGGTTCCCAAAGGGGTCCCTGGGATCATTCAGGGGGTCCTTGGAAAATTAAAATCGATTTTGGGGTCTCTGAACAACGACAGGAGGTCCGCGCAAGGTTTAATATAAAATAAAAAAATTGTGACACATTTTTTCGTCGGACTTTCAATATTTTCAGGTAGTTAACTCTACTGCAAAAAGTCTTGGCACCCCTGGTTTAGGAAACATTCCTACATTTCAAAATTCCATTGTCAACAGGAAGTATCCTAAGAGCTTTGATCACAATACGTGATTTTTTTTATCTTTTTATTGCGTCGAATTAGAGTTTAAATTTTTTACAGGACTATGAAATGTAGACATTAGTATGTTGCGTTCTATGTTCGTTAAATAATATACTTGAAATAAAGGGTAATCTATGACTACTTAGTGCAGTTAATTATTTATTCCAATAACGTTTCGATCGATATTAGATCTTTTTCAAGGTTCTGTCGATTCTTACAGAACCTTGAAAAAGATCGAATATTGATACCTCTATTCGTTTCTGAAAAAAGAGCCTTGACTGACAGACAGATGACAGACACACATGTCACATACGCACAAAAAATAATATAAGGATTTCGTTTTTTTTTTTCATTTAAATTACGTAACCTTAAAGCCGTAAAATAAGTGAAAAATTTCTAATCGGCACGTATTTATGAAATTTTTACAACGCGCCAAAAACCGCAATTACAAACGATTACCTGTTTTTAATTTTATTCATTAGCATTATAAAAAGAACATAATATCTAATTACCTAGTAAATAACAAATACCAATACTAAATTTAGTTGACATTTTCAGTCCGAAATTTAATTTTGATCACTATCACAATTCACAACTAATTATAATTTACACATCACACAGCAATGTATTAAAACTCAATATTCAATCGATTGATCACATTGGATACTCCGGCACACCGAAGGCACATATTATATGAGTAAGTATGTTGAATGAATAACAAAACAAATTATATACCTCCTTTTATACTAGAGTTGCGAAATAATTTATTTCAAGTTTACAGGGAATTTTAATGTATCACCACAGAACAAGTCTTTTTATTAAGAATAAATGTCTGTTTAAAATTTTTGCTGTCATTTCTTATATACAAAACATTTACGCGATCAAGTCAACAGAAAAGATACCTTGTGAATGTCGCGTGTGTTGCCGTAAACAAACTTATTAGTGTATTGGCCTAAACATAGCCAGTAATACAGTATGTACGACACATCCACTATTGCTGGCGGTTGGATGAGAGAACCACAAAATCTAAACGTTTTACAAAATTATGTACTTCAATCTTCAAGGTGAAATGGTACAAACGCGCCTCGAACAGCGAAATTTTGAAGCGCAAATGTCTTGAGGAAATCTGAATAACTATAAAACTTTACAGGAAATGGAATTGGATAGGTGTTACCGCCCATCAGCATTTTCATACCAACGGGTCGGCAAGGGTTCTTTTTGCGATCTTAGGGTTCCCTGTTAGGAGACCGAAATGGATGTAAGGGGGTAAATTACCAAAATGTCATACATGTTACTATGTACAAAAGTTATTTTATTAAAAAAATATTAGGAAATAAAATAAAGAAACAAAAATATCTTATAATTAAATAAAACTAACTTACCCTAAACAACTTTACCAACCACATCACCTGGTGATATGGTATTAGGGGTTACCCCCCCAACACCATACCACCCCGTATACACTAGTGATTTTGCAACGACTGTCCGACTGACTGCTGTCTGACTGACCACTCTCTGACTATCTGACTATCCCCCGCCTTTGCCGTGGAGAGTATATTTATAGAGCCTACCCCCACAGCTCATGGGCGATGTCACTTCTCGGAATTGCAAGCGTCTTCACAGACTATCGTATTTTCGCGTGATCATGTCCGGAGCCTATCAGACGATGAGCTTATTCAACATATTCTGGACCGTGTATCATCCAGACATACATCGTGTTTTGATAAAATTAATTTGATTCTCACCGGATGCAGTCTAGATGATAACCGCTCATCGTTCGACCGTTTACATAGGACACAAGTTACGAAAAGCGGATGAAGACATAGCAAAGAAAGCCTTGGATTGGAACCCAAAGAGTTAACGTAAAAGAAGAAGACCAAAAGTATCCTGGAGAAGAACTGGTCGTGAAAAAGTTAAGGAATAAGGAACTACCTGGCGTCAAGTCAAGAATATGGCAAAAGATAGGATCAGATTTTTAATTTTTGTAGAGGTTCTATGCTCCACTTAGGAGTTAGAGTAGGCTTAGGCAAATGGCGGTCCGCGGGCCGAACCCGGCCCGCAGTAGACTTTTATGTGGCCCACGAAGCATTTTATAAATGATTATTAAGAGCGAAAATAGTTTGCCAATATAATTTGGTGCATAAAAATTTTTTTAGAAAATAGCAAGGGCTTTTTTTTGCTTTCCAAATTTTTGGCCCACGGTCAAATTTTCATCAACAATGTGGCTCGACGATCAAAAGATTTGCCCGCCTCTGAGCTAGAGTAATTTATTATTAATGTGAAACTTGTTACCATTTTTGTAAATATATGTATTACCGTATATACTCTTGATAATTCTTGAAAGAATTAAATTTGGTATGCAGATTGTGATCTGTCACATACACGAAGCCTATTTAAAATTGGCTCAGTCGAATCATTTTAAGGGTCGGCATGCCGCATTTGATATTGGATATTGAAAATTGTTTTTAAATCCAAAAACACCAAAGAAAGGGGACATTTTTAAAATCAAAATTTAATCTTTAAATAAGCATTAAAATGTGCTTGTAAAATATTATAAAAATCGACCAGACAGAGTCGAACAAATTTTCAGAAAGTAATAGTTTCTGGATAGTAATCCAGATCCTGAAGGTTCCCGCACCAAATACATGGGAAAATGACTTTCAGTGAAATTATTTTTAACTGGAGGGAAAGAATCAGTCATTTGATGCTGAAAAGTGTTTCCAATACAACTTGGGTCTGAAAATCCCAGTGTTCAAAGTTACAAGCTTTTCAAAAACGGATGTTTTGTGGCAATTCACGAATGACGTGCAAAATGTAGACACCCGTGGAGATATATATATTATACATGTATATTTATAATAGGATTTTTAGATCCAAGTTGTATTGGAAACTTTTTTCAGCATCAAATGACTGATTCATTCCCCCCAGTTGGAAATAATTTCACCGCAAGTCATTTTCCCATGTTGTTAATGCAGTTTGATAAAATATTTTCCGAATATTACAATAGTAAAAAAAAGTGATTATTTTGTCCAGAAATAAGTTCCCATAAAGATACATTTCAATAACAAAATGCATGTATATTGTGTATTAGCAAATACACTATTTAGTCGCCAGGGTTTGGCATTGAGACCAGTGGTCTTTTTTTATTATTATTGTAGTCTCATGGAATACTATACAAACGATTCAAGTTCGATGTGTATTACATTTACTGCCAGCCAATATCTCTGTTATCCAGAAATATAAAATAAGCTCTTAATTTTTTTTACTAAATAAGATGTATTATATTGCTGATAGTTAATAGTCTTTGGATGAATACAAAATATATATTATTATTATTTATTCAACACACGTGAGTAATATATAATAATTTTCGGGACCCTGCTAAATTCAGGAGAAATAATAAATTACTTCATGTTGACGCGTAGAGTGCGAATAATGAGCCGAAACTGTACGGTAATATACTACTGCATAGTTTCTGGACCAATAGGAACGCGGTAGCGATTTATATATATGAAAACAGCATCGCAATTCAGCGAAAGTCAGGGCCATCTTGTGTGCATCGAGGGCGGTGGGTACGTCAATCAATGAAGTGATTATAATAAATCACTTCATTTTTATCAGGGCCCCGATTACATATTACTCGTGCTAAAGTATTATGTGCGACTATTGATCGAAGGAGAATATTCCACTCACGTGTTACCGCACTCGTACGCTCGTGCTGCAAATTTCACGCTCATGGAATCTTATCCTTCTCTCACTAGTCGCACAATATACTATTATTATGTGATCTGTGAAGTGATACTTATAACAGGACTCATAATATAGGTGGAAGCTTCAGCAATCTCCTGTGTTTAAAAGGAAATTTCAAATTAAGTCTGTTTTGTATGTTACATTATAACTTATAATGTAACATTAATTTTAGATGACTCGCCAAAAAAAATACTTTTTCTTGTGGAACAGTGTATAATTTTTTTGTTAATTTTATTTACTATTAAATTGAAGTCAAAATTCGTAAGGATGCCGGGTCCCTAATTCTATAGAGAATTTCCAAATCGATGAACGTGGAGCACAACCCCGTGCCTTACAAGAAGTCGCAATTTAAGTCTTCTGGATTATTACGTTCTTTTCGATAGTATCTAAGATGCAGAGTAGGTACAAGAAATTAATCCAATTTCTGACAATTTCAGCTATACTGCAACCGTAGTGAATCAGATGCCAATAGCAGCGATCATTTTGAACATCATAAAGTCAAGGAAAACTAATTTTCTTGAATTATCGTGTTCTTCTCGAACGCTGCTATCCCAATATATTTGGATGCAAATTAAGTAATAAATACATCGGTGTCATAAAAGATAGGACGTTTCTTAAAAAAATATTTTTGAACATATTTCGTTTTTTTTCCACAGAGTCGTCGGAAAATTAATGCCATCCACATATTTAACAATTAATAAAATGCAAATGGGACAAATCAAGTTCCTTAGCCTCAGTAGGTCCTGTACCTACTTACAAAAATAAATAAAAAAAAAACTATTTAAAAATCATAATTTTCGTTTTCAAAATAGTAGAAAAGACTTCTTCAGTGATTATAAGTTGGACAGATTAATTATGGTCAACATTTGTAAAAAGAATTATATTGCGCGCTCATAAAAACAGCAATGATATTTTATGATTGCCGAATGGTTTTCTTTTTACAGGATTATCCTGTTCAATTTATAAACACTGACAAAAATTCTTCACAAAACAAAACACAAAAAATATGGAAAAAATGTATGCCGCCATGTTGTAGTTAGAACGATTATACATAATATAGTATTCTATATTGTTTAGTCATGGGAACTAAAGCTCTCTGCAAAATTTTCGCTCGATTAGACAACGCCAGGGGGAGAAATTTCAATTACTAATGTTAAATATTTTATTGAACCAATTTTTTTACTAATATGTAGTTATTCACCCAAAAAGTAGATGTAAGAAAAAAGTCAGATTATTATCTACATTCTTATTTGTATTACAGATCCGGCATGACATAAGTATATTTAAAAAACGGGTTTTTTCATCATTTGGGGTTTTTTTTATTAACGTAAACATTATTTTGCCAGCACTGGAAGCTTATTCAATGCCTCAAAATCTTGTAGGATCAAATCTACCAGACAGAAAAAGATGGGTCTTACTTTTTTTGTATGAAGGGTTTTCTCTAATTTGCTAATTTAGAACTACATACTTTACGAAAGTTTTAGTGGACAAAAATATACTGACGCTAATAATAATTAATGGATTATGCAACAACAAATAAAGATGCACTAGAAAGAAGACTACACTATGATATGTTGAGGAATTGCTGATGGGGTCACAGTCTACCTCGACATGTCAAGAGAAAGGGGCAAAAAAGTTCGAGGCACCTCAACTATTTTATTCATCATACGCATGATAAAAAAAAACTAAATTATGTTGCATACATTATCATTTAAAATAATCCATTTTTTTAATTAAAATAAAATTAGTAGGTACCTATATAATAACAGCGTCAGACTTTCTCCTGGTAACATCATATTTTACTTACCTACCTTCATTCTAGGGGTAATCACCAAGTTCTGAAACAAAGAAGAGACGAAAAATATAATCTGTAATCTTATATTTGAAGGTAGTAGATTTTACCATTTCAACCCACAAGTGGGGAATGGTACTAGTTTAGGTCAAAAATCACTTTTCAAAAATTTTACAATATCTTTCCGTTTTGAGGTCCCCCGAATCCAAAAAACATATTTTTGGAAAAACTCTGTGCGTCTGTTAGTATGTTTGTCTGTGAACACGATACAGGTCAAACGGATGAGCGGATTGAAACCAAATTTTGGGAGGATGTTTGGTATGCAAATATGAAGAGCCCTATTGTTTTTGGGTAAAATCGGCGCATGCGCAGAAGAGATATATGCTATAACGGTGTTTTTATATAATAATGGTATACTTTTCATAACGGATTATTATTCTATTTATATTTTCAAGAAAGTGTTGTTGAAAATTTTTTTTTCTAAACTTTATAGTTTCGGAAATATTTTGAAAATAAAAAAAATCATCCGCTCCTTTGTTTTGTGGATCTGTCAGAAATAAACTAGTTAGGCATGCTTTGATTAATTTTTACATGACGTGGAACATACTATGTAGGTAACCATGGCAACGAATAGTTAATATCATATTGAATACTAGACATTACCCGCGTCACCTCACGCGATATCAGAAATTTTATTTTCTTTATTATAATCAAATGTCAACATTTTTGAAGTTAGAATGACCCCGTCGCCCAATTGGCTGGAATTTTTTTAGTATTGCAGCACACTCGATGACACTGGCTATATTATATAAATGATTTGGGTTGCCATCCGTCCGGGTTTCCCCGGAGTTGTCCTCTTTTTAAGGACGTTCGGGTAGGTTTTGTTTAGTCCGGATTTTAAAATTTTCAGTTTTCAGTGCACTATTATTTATAAGATCTCAGTCGAAAATAATATTTTTGCGGTATTTCTTTCAAATTAATAACACTTGCACTGAGACGTTAACGTGCGAATAGTAAAAAAACGCGGAAAATCAGTGGGTACAAAGTATTATTTAATTTCATTATAAAATAAAAAATGTTTTTGACAACTGTGTCCGGATTTTGAGCTTCTTGTCCTAGTTTATTGACTTTTCAAATGGAAACCCTATATGTGTGATTCACAATCAATATTCAATACACTCAACAAAATGTGGCACCTACATGTAAAATAGAAAAAAAAATTATAACAAAGTAAACAAAATTAAAATAAACTAAATTTTGATTTTATTGAATGTTTATGGCCAGAATGATTTGGTCCGAGTACCGATTAACATTTTCAATTTATACTTTCACTAATTCTCAGTCCAGAAGCTGGCTATTTGTAATAAACAGGTAATGGAAATTCCATAATGTATAAACAAAGGAATCCCTTCGATATGTGCAATTCTCGAGCTATATTTTCGCATATTAAGAATAATGTTGTAAGCATATTGTAAAGTACACGTTTTGTAACATTTCTTGTTGAACTATGGAGGTCGAGTGTTTCAGAATAAGAACCTAATCTAACCTGCAAACCACCACTCAAGTAGCCGCAGTGTATGATGAGTATTTAAAAACCGGACTTTCTTCAAGGTCATTGACGTATGTTAAGTTATATCTGCATACTAGGTTCGGACAACAGTACACTGCCACCTTGATAATTTAGAATACACTCATTTTTATCGGAAAATATTTACACCAGAAATTCTCAAAAACTGACTTGACATGCTGTCTTTTTTTCATCGTCCTCCCAGCAAACTACCTTCTTTAGGTGATTAAACAGAAAGATGCAGTAACGAATGTTCTTTTATATACACTATCTATATTGCTATATCCACAGAACCAAAAGATGTTATTGAAAATAAGACGTCTTAACGCTCTAATTATAAAACAACTAGCGGCCCGGTTCGGCTTCGCCCGAATTTATAGATTTCCACCGTTTTTTTGTCGGCTTACGATGCAAAATTGGTCTTCACGAAAAGAGATTTGATTTTAACGCGATAATATAATAGCCTATGTTCATCCTGAAAATCCATTCTAAATATTGGTGAAAAAAAAATCGAATGAGTAGTTTTGGAGATTGCCTCTTACATCCAAACTTAAACTTTACCTCTTTATAATTTTAGTATAGATTTATTAAAAGATTCTGTGTGTATATTTGAAAAATAATTCATTACGAATTTAACGGTATTTTACACAACAGAAGAAACATGTAGTACGTACGATATTTCAATTTTTTTGTATTCTTGTGTCGTTCCTGAGCGAGTCGTTCATAATGAACAAGTCCTTTCTCGTAGCGGAGCGAGTCGCTCTTTTTTGTGAATGACTCACTCCGAGCGCCATTGCTCTGTGCTGAGCAGTTATGTACTGTTGAATTCGCACATTTACAGAGTGCACACAGCACACAGAGGCACTAGTGAATTTTGCACGTACGGAGTTATCTTTGCTGGAGTCATTTAATGTTGAATGACACACTGTAACAGTAATAGTACTAAGCTTACAGTGACTTAAACCATTCACATTGACGTCGTTGACAAAGATATAATATTGTAACAATAAACATTATTATTGTTAAATATTTATTATACTTTATAGTTTATCCGAAATGCGAATAATATATTAAGATCAGAATCATATTAAAACGAGCTCACAGCTGAGTGTGTGTATTGTGCTGTGCATTTTGCAATGCTACATGACTCCTGAGCATGAATTATGTCAGTTCACATCTCTGCAGTCTGCACTCTTGTGTAGTGCGTACTGTCTAGTGTCGCTCCTTTGAACGACTCGCTCTGAGCGACTCTTTTTAGTGAACGGAGCGCACGGAGCCATCTCCCAATAAACACATCACTACAGGACAGTTTTGCATCATTTCCACGACAGGCTTCCGTTACATTTCAGTCAAAAAAATGTTTACACAAAAAATAAATTGTGAATTAAATTTTGAAACGCTAGTGTACCACACCTAGAATACACAATACCTACGTAATAATGTCAATTAATGTAATAGAATAAAAAATCGCACAAATAAAAGTAATGACGCAAAAATACTGCTTCAAAAATAGACTATTATGCAACACAAATTGTAATAAAATGTTTGTATGAACCATATTTTTATAAGATTTTTTTTATCATTAAGAATCATACACTTTCTAGATTATATGAGTCTGCACACCTGTCAAGCATAAACGCACAGCACAAACATGCAGCATGCACAGTCTCGCACATTATCCCAGCGCAAACCTGCACAAACCAGCACAAACTAGCAAATTTTAGTGCGGATTTTGTAATGTGCGGTAGACAGTTTGCAGTTTTCAAGTAGTTTTTCAATGCAATTTAATGAAAACATCAAATCACTAGCACACTAGATCGGCTCAACACGGCTAGACAGAAATCGCGAACGACCGACTGACAGTCGTTGCTGGCTGTTGATTGCAGGTGCTGGTATAATGTGTGCTACTCCGTTAAATCACACTGGTATCTTTACGAACAGGCTTTTTGTTTTGTGCTGTACAGATCCTGTAGGTTTATGCTTGGTACATGTGCTCGGTTTTTCTGTGTGTATTGGCCGGGAGAGTGGGGATAACTGAATCGATCGCAGCGTGAGCTGTGGACTAAATGAGTAATAAATGTTGAAAGATGCACTATTAAAAAAGACTACCTATTATGTTATTTCCGAAAGGGAAAAATAAAGTTATCAACAATATGCGCTTAAAAATAAGGTATGACCTGTTCGGGGATTTTGGTTTATTTGGGATTTCTCGGGTTCCGTCGAAACTATGTCACAGCCATCCCGTACTCTAATTTATACACCTACTAAGGTGAAATTTGGTATACAGACGTTGATTGATGGCCCAAAAACAGAAATTATGAGATTTTACGGAAAAAAACATTTTTGGAACCTCCCTACCATAGAGTGAAAAGTGTACTCATTTTTCCTCCACTTACTTCAGTGAGTAAGGTGTCTCTAGATGGGTCTCCTAAAATGCAACAAGAACTGTTTTAGAACCTTTTACTTTTAATCCTTCAGTCACGAGATAGCTGCATTTCAAAGTCGTTATCAAAGCGCCTCACTCTTTTAATTTCTAAACTATCGATGCAAAATATCTAAATCCCAATGAAAATTATAACAGACACTGTAGCAAAAATTTAGAAATAACTAAATTCGATGATTATACTTAGACGTAGGAATGCAGGATGTCGGATTGAATGAAACTTCCCTCAATCCAGCAATCCTACCGTTCATCAAGCTTGACTTTGGGGAAAAATCACGTCTGGTTCAAGTTTGACGTCGGATCGGATGTAACAGAATGCATCCAGGTAAGTAGGAATTAGTTCTGATAACATTTTGGTTGAGTATCTCCCTCCTAATGTTACATCCTTGCTGCAACCAATGAATCAAGAGGTGATACAGGACTTCAAGTCACACTGTAGATGACTTTAATAATATTTCATTGCCACTCTGTAATCCGGCTCGCTTTCCGAGCTTGTCTGATTTAAGGAAGGTTACTGTACTAACATTTCAAATTATATCCGTGAGCAGGAACCGAGAATTCTTGATTCGCAATCATGGATATATATATTTAGAATATTACCAATTTCATAATAAAAAATCGCAGGATTGTTGACAAAAAGCTATTTATTTAGTGTACGACGTTTCGTCTATATATTTAGACTTTTGTACCTAAAAAAGTCTAAATATATAGACGAAACGTCGTACACTAAATAAATAACTTTTTGTCCACAATCCTGCGATTTTTTATTATTAATTATCTCGATGGACATGATATCTAATATATATTACCAATTTCTAAAAACGTATTTGAATTGATGATTAAAACCTCAGTGTATATGGATTGATACTATTACTGTGAAAATTCCCCACTTCTTAATGCTATTATTATTGGGAAATTCACTCGTATATGTCAAAGCTAAATGAATTGATTAATTAATTATCATCGAGTACACTGAGAGCACTTTTTACAAATTATAAAAAAATGTATTGGTATAGTGGTTTCCACTTTTAACATTACTAATCTTTGTTGTGTAATAATTTCCGGTATTTTTATTAGATAATTTTAAATAATGTTTAGAAATATACAGATTGACCCAGACATGACTCCTCAAAGTTGTATCTTCTGTATTGTTTAAAGATAACCACATTAAAGCTTATAATATAAGCGATCCCGCCCGGTTTCACCGAACGGATGGGGAGAGGGACATACTTACACACGTTCATTTTAGTTTACCGAGATGAATGTTGTGTCCAAATTTCTTGATGATCGGAGTTACCGTTCAAAAGTTTTTGTATATAGCCTATATTCTTCCTCGATAAATGGACTAGCGCGTTCAACCAAACAGACAAACAAACAAACAAACTCTTCAGCTTTGTAAACGGGATGAGATTCTTTACCAGATGTAGGTCATCAACGACATCAGCTAGCTGTGAAACAGTCGACTAGTTGATTTATTGTATTACTGCCGTCTATACGTAAACTTAAAATGCGTTTATTTCGAAAATTTTATAATGAGAGAATAGAATGAAAAGCTCAATGAGAATAACTGAAAAGTACATAATATATAGTTCTATTGAAAAAACGAAAAGACCGCTTGGTCTGTGGATCAAGCCTAGAACTTCCGCTATGTGTTAAATACGTTACAATAAATTGATACTATAGTCTTCAATAAATAAAATTATCGGCCAATTTTGAAACTACTTAATAATTTTGAAAGAATTTTATATAAAGCGAATTAGAAATTAAATATTAATTATTTTTTATATTTTTTAGATCAGTTCTGAAGAAGGTCCAAATCCGGATCGAAACGTTAATGTATTAACTATATTTTTTGTTAATATATTGTCTGAAAAATTGGTTGATAATTTTATTTATTGAAAAGTTCTAATCAGACGTTAATCAAAGATTTGATACTATAGTGTTTACGTACAATATATTAAAAGTTAGGGCACTATTTTTTAACGATAAGAAAATTTCGAAAAAAATTACCAAAATTAGCAATTCGACATCAGCTTAAATTATACTAGGAGAAATAATATATTGAATGATCATTATTATTCGTAAAAATAGTATGAAATCAGATTGAACAGACCCTAAATTTATCGCCTATATGTATAGTAATATTTTGTTAAAAACGTTCCGAAATGATATGTCATAACTGGCAGGCGGATACCTTACAGTCACATTCCTTATGAATGTGCGTTGGGAACAGTAGGTATACTCAATTTAGGGATTTGCCCCCTAAATTTAGGGGTACAAAAATTGCATTAGGCTTTTTAGGGGCTTAAAATAAAAGTTCATCATTCAAATCACGGGTTTTTTGAGGAGTTTTATTCAAATTCAATTGATTTATAAAAAACTACACATAAAGAAAACAAACAACATATTCATATTTTACAAAATTTCAACTTCGGGGTTTTTGAGGTTACTCTGGGGGGTTAAAAAATCAAGTGTTGTGGACGCTGGTTGGGTATTAGGGTTAGTACTTATTCTCTACTCACATATATCCAAAACAAATTGATTAAATTTTACAACATACATTGGAGATCAGAAATAAAACATAGTCTATATTATATTTTCTAAATAAATCCGTTCAGTAGTTAGAGCATGATTGAGCAACAAACATGCGATTTTCATGTTTATATATTTGAAGGGATTTACCTGTATAATGTGTTCACTTGCTTTGTCTCCAAAACACTGCAACGGAAATTACTAGTTACTGGTTTTTACTCATAGATAATTAATTAATCCATAAAAATAATAATGCCTACCAGCATTTATATTTTATTTTTTTTTTGTTTTATTTATTAATTAATTTCAATTTGCATATACAAAAAGATCAGACTGTTATGTCGTCAGCGCGGATTTCCTGCCCAACTTGGCTAGACGAATGCTATAGGGCAGACATAAAAAATGGTGTTTGAAAATGTGTATGCAATGTTTATCCCATCAAATATATAAATATGTGAAAAAAGTGCCATGTTCGATATTATTTAAAATACCTATCACAGATTAAAACTTGGCAAGTGAAAATTTCACACCTTCTTAGGTCTCACTTTTTTTCGGCAAAGCCGCTTAGCCGGCAAACCCACTTGTTCATTGCATCGAACTAGCTTTTTTTTCACATTTGTTTTTGGTGATACTTTTTTGTAAACTTATATTCTTAATTATTTTTCTAGCATACTTCATTATATCACAGTTATGTACCATACTGCATTATATCACACCGACTAGACGCGAGTAGTCTTCAGACGACCGGTTGATGCATTCTGACCGATGCTCCCAGCACCGGCTAGGCGCTTGTGAATCAGTCAATCAGGTCAGCGAATGCCCAAAATAGTGATTTTTTGACACTTGTATCTTGGAAACTTGCAATCTTGCTTCTTAATGACAATATTAACCCACTGAAAAAATTCTGATCTGTAACCTAACTAGCCTCGCAGATAGAGGGAGAAGAAGAAGAAGAAGAAGAAGAAATCTTTATTTACAATAATAATTATTTACAGCTATTTACAATTTAATATAGGGGTTTCAGCAAAATTGCTATAGCCCACCTGAAAGAATAAATGATTAATTAATTATTTGTTTTTATCAATTTTGAATCAATTAGATTGGCAAAAAAAATTTAAAAAAAATAACCAACTATGTAATAATTTTAGTGAGTGCCATTTACGTTATTTAGGATATTGTAATTATATAATAATATATAATATATATATTATACTTAATTTAACTTTACAATTTATTTTAGTTATTTTACAGCTATTTAGGCACCTATGCCGAGCATACGCAGTCCTACTGTAACAGGAGATGTTTGGTTCTTTTATGTTTATATTTTTTATATTTGTCTTGAAGAGATTGCAAGTTATAGTTACCTATACTGTTAATTAGTTTATTGCGATTTAGTTTACATCTGTCAAAAAAAGTTATGGATAATGATTTTATAAAGTCTTTTATGGTAAGAATTTTGAACGACTCGTGTAACAGTACGACTGGCGTATACCTAGGATAGTTGCCCACTAGCCGTAAACATTTATTTTGTACCACTTGTAGTTTTTTGAGATTTGAGTTACAGGCTGAGCACCAAACGGGGGCGGCATATGTAAGGATAGGTCGGATCAATGTTTTATAAATTGTCAATTTATTTTTTATATTTAATTGTGAATTGACTTTTAGAATGGAGTAAACTTTTTGGATGGCGCCATAGGCCGTATTACTGATATTATTTATATGCTTGCTAAAAGTTAGCTTTTTGTCGAGTGTGACACCAAGATATTTTACGTGATCCGCCCATTCAATTATTTGGTTGTTAATCTGACACTTTCTATCAATGACTGGCCTTCTTTTGGTAAATATGATACATTCGGTCTTCGACGTATTTATTTTAATTTTCCATCTGGAATAGAAATTATTGATTTTTTGGAAGGATTTTTCCAATCTGTTGACAATTGTGTCAATACGCCATGATTGTGTATACACTGCTGTGTCATCAGCATAGAGTGATATGTTCATATTGTTGTCAAGAGAAGGCAAGTCGTTGATAAATAGATTGAAAAGGATCGGTCCAATTACCGATCCTTGTGGAACACCCGCAGTTATATGCTTCTCGTCAGAGATAGCATCTTTCACATGCACTTTGAAAGTTCTATTTTCGAGATATGAGCTTATAAGGTGTATAAGGTAATTGGGGAAGTTATAATTCACAAGTTTGTAGAGAAGACCTTTGATCCAGACAGTGTCGAAGGCCTTTTCGATATCGAGAAGTATCATACCGACATGTCTGTTTGTATTAAATGCATCTGTAATAAAATCAGTCAGCCTGGCCAGCTGTGCTACCGTTGAGTGCCCGGCCTTAAAGCCAAATTGCTCATTTCTATTTACATTTAGATTAAAAGAGGCACGAATAATACGTTTGGCAATTATTTTTTCCACTACTTTGGTTAAAGTGCTTAGTAGACTTATGGGTCTATAATTTTTAGGGTCGTTATTTTGTTTACCCGATTTGTGTATTGGGATGATTTTAGCACTTTTCCAACATTGTGGAAAATAAGCAAGCATAAGTATATGGTTTATTATAATTGTCAAATGTATTATTGCTTTTTTGGATAGATTTTTTATAAACATGTTACTAACTTTGTCACTACCGGGAGCTTTTTTATTTTTAAGCGTTTTAATTATGTTTTTAATTTCTCTAGGGGAAGTAAGATCAGCATTGAAAGAATTAGGTTTGTCTTTAAGGTATTTTCTAACAGTTCTATTTACTCTATTTCTATGGGTCATGTTACTTAGATCGATATTCTGGTTATGAATATTTGCAAAATTTTGAGCAAGAATGTTAGCTTTTTCTTTGTTACTGAAGAAAGTTTGTTGATTTGAAATTAAGGGGGGATTTGCTTGTGTTCTTTAGTTAAGGTTTTAGTTAGGCTCCAAATAGTGCCATTTTGTGGTTTCAATTGAGATACATATTCGCTCCAACATTTATTTCGCCATTCGTATAAATTATTTTGAATGATTCGTGACAGCCTGTTTGTAACATGTTTATAAAAGTCAATTCGTTTCCTTTGATATATGTGACGTGAGAAATTTTTAATTATAATTAAATGTTTTATTTTATCGGGTATGTTATACGTTCTGAATTTTATATGCGATTTTGGAATAGAAGCAGATGCAGCTGATTTAATAGCATTTATAAAATTATTGACTTTGGAATCTAAGTCTGCGGTGTTCATGATTCTGGGGTTTATTACAATTTGCTGATCGAGATGGCATCTGAATTTGCCCCAGTTTGCCTTTTTGAAGTTAAACACTGATTCTTTTGGTAACATCAAGGCTTTTTTGGTTATCTTAAAATAAATAATATTATGATCAGAGCTGAGCATTGAGACAGATTTTGGTGTTGTTATGTTTTCCACATTTTTTAATAATAGTAGGTCAATGACACTTGGTCTTCGATTGGATTGTGTAGGGTAGAAGGTGGGACTATCAGGGGCAACAATGTTTATATTTCTATTGAGTGAGTATGTCAACAGAGTGTTACCGTTCGCATTATTCTCATAGCAATTCCAGCTATGGTGTTTGGAGTTCAAGTCTCCCATCAGTATTATTCTGTTGTTAAAACTAAAAATTTTATTGAGATCAGAAGACAGTATTTTTTTGTTTGGGGGGATATATGCTGAGATTATAATAATTTTTTGCATGTTCTGCATTTCAATAATAGCGGCAACTGCTTCTACATTCTTTAACGAAGGAATATTTATTTGGTAATTGCATATATTTTTTTTGATTAATAATAATACACCTCCGCCTCTATTAGAGCGGTCATTTCTGTATATATCATAGCCCGGGATTTTAAATTTTTTATTGT
Organism: Xanthostigma xanthostigma; assembly: GCA_963575645.1. NCBI lineage: Eukaryota > Metazoa > Arthropoda > Insecta > Raphidioptera > Raphidiidae > Xanthostigma > Xanthostigma xanthostigma. The sequence goes on from OY754464.1 coordinate 15,406,418, forward strand.
CATCTAATTTAGTTTCTGATATAGCTACAATATCAATGCTATTTGTTGACAATAAATGTTGTAATTCAGACTTTTTATTTGAGACGGAGTTAGCATTCCAGAATATTATTTTGATACGGTTTACAGCCATTTTAATCATTATCAGTATTGAAAAGATCTATTATTGCTTCAGCAAGCACAATAACTTTAGTTATACCGTCTTTAGTATTGTGTAATTTAGAGGATAAGTTTTTGATAACACTTTTAATTTTTGAAATATTAAAAAGATTAAATAAGTCTTTTAATTCTTGAAGTATACTAGTACCTTCATTAGATGTTTGTTCGTGCTTTTCCTGGGATGCTATCTTCGCCCAAGTTGGTTGGTCGTTGGGTTGTTTAGGAGTTCTGGTATTGTTTGTAGTCAGGGAAGGGAAGTTCTTCCTGTTGTGATGATACGAAGTAGTTGTGTTCTTGTGATGATTAGATTGCCTCCTTTCTCTCAGTTCTATCTGTTTGCGATATATTTCGCAGCCAGTAAAATTTGCAGGATGTGGACCTCCGCAATTGGAGCATTTAGGTGAAGTGTTCGGATCTTTTTGACAATCCTTGGTATTATGTGATAAGTCGCATTTGACACATTTTGGTAGTCGGTGGCAGTTTTGTGAGGTGTGTCCGAATTGTTGACAGTTAAAACATTGAGTTACACCAGTTCTGCTTTTAAATTTTTCCCACTTGATGAGACAATTGCATACAGTTTTTATTTTAAATACCTCGTGAATGTCTGTCTCATTGTTGAACGTAATGATGAATACCGGGAAGTACTTGATAATTTTATTATTTTCTTTTTGAACAACTTGAATAATTTTAATAGGTTTTAAATTATTACGCTGCAACAGAGATGATTCGATTTCTTTGAGGGTTACATTAGGGGGTAGGTTTTTAAGTACAAGGCGATGTTGTCTATCTTCAGCGAGTGTATAGGTATGATATTGAATATTAGCGTTTTCTACTTCTTGCTTTAATATTTTAAAGTCCTCACTCGTTTTCGTAAATAATAATAAACGATTAACTTTGTACTTAATGACAAGTTCATTTGTGAGTTTTGATTTTAGGAATGCAATTTGAGATGAGTGATCTTTAAGATATGTATATATAACGATAGGAGGTATTTTAGATTTTTTGCCACTTCGCGAAGCACTATGAGAAACATTACAACTATTCACTTCACTTTGAGTTGATACACTAGCACTATCGTTATCTTCATCCATGTCTGATAATACATCATAATAAGACGATGTGGGTACGGTATACTTCGGACGCTCATCAGCAATTTTGCGTTTTTTCGTGAAATTAGTATTCTGCCCAAATGTGGACGTATCTATGCCTTCTAAACTCATTCTTTACCAAATAAAAGTTTGAGAAGGAAGGCATTTACCGAAAAGGCTTACACTCCGAGAGTGCAAGCAGAAACGTTTTATTTAATCGTTGTCAGTACAGAGATGTGCACGCTATGACAGTCAATTAAATACTGAGATAGAGGGAATCGAAAATTGCTCGAAACGGTACACAGTGCTTTTGCAAGAACTTGGCCGGCGCACTCCGTGCGCTATGATAGTATGCGTCCTATTACCAGCACTCAGCACGATTTTGCCAAGCTACCTTTGTTCATTGTTGTGTAAGATGTAGCATCGAGCGATCGAGCTTTTCAAAACTGTAACGAATACTTCTCATTCGAATTTGCGTTAAACGGTGGGTGCGGGGAGTTCTGTCCGCCGTACTAGTATCGAATAGTGTAATGATAAACCACTTCCCCTTCCCTCTCATCTCGCACAAAGTCAACGATCTCTCTTTTTCGCTCCTCTATACGTCCTTCAACTAATTTAGTGTGAGAAGTATTCACTTTAACCGTGCGTAACGATACACACTTTTTTATCCTTATGTATGGTTACGTTACCTGTACGTAAAGTTGCCTGTTTTCAGATAAATTTAAATCGTCAATTCTAATAATAAACCCGTTCTGAATGAATATGTGATAATATTGGTCATCAATTTTATTTTATTATAATTTTTACAAAGATTATTTAAAGATATTTAAGGCGTTGTATAAAGAAAAGGTACTTACTGTACCTCCATATTAAATTATATGTAAAATCTTTTTTGGTTATCAGCTACATTTTTGTAATTTTTCAAATTAATAACACATTATTAAGTTCCTATTTGTCATTTTTGGAAAATAATTTAAAACAGACGTTTCGCTTAAACATAAGCATTTTCAGTACTGAAATTAAGATATTTTGACTAAGTATTTCATAGAAATATTTTCCAAAAATTACAAATATCAAATTATTAATATATTATTAATTTGAAAAATTGCAAAAATGTTGCTGATTTCCAAATAAAAATTTTACATATTAAAACAAACAGTTGTATTAAAATCAAATATTAATAAATTATATATATATTAGATATCGTGTCCATCGATAATAGTTAATAAGAAAAAAAAAAATTATATATTCGAAAATTTTTTAATTGTATTTGAACAAAATAAAATATATAATAATCAGATTAAAAGCTTTATCTCTCACAAATGTCTTGATAAAAACACAAATTAAAAAAAAAATGTCTGAAAATACTAAATAATTTTTTTTTGTTTCAACATAGTACCTATATGTATATTTCCTAAAAAAGTTTTAAGAGTTATGCAGCTTCTCTTTTAGTGATTACACGTAAGTTGCCTATCTCTTAGGAGAATAAAATGGTACCGATTTAAGGGCTACAAAAAGTAAAATTCGTAAAACATTTCTTATCTTTATAAATAAAACTGAAATGCTGTTCGTTGCTAAGCGTATCACTTGAGAACGGCTGAACTGATAAGGTTTTTAGGAACTGAGCACTCATCTATTATTATATCTCCTTAAAAAAGTTAAAATTAAATAGTTATTGTATTGTAAATACAAAAAAAAAAAATTAAATACTTGAATTAATTCTCTTCTGACCTTATAAAGAGTGCGGAAACCAATGGCGTAACTACAGGGTGACAGAATGGGCAAAATGCCACGAGCCCCTGACCTGAGAAGGTACCTGGCCCGAGAGACCGTTAGGACAGGAAGAACCATTATTTAGTATATAGCAGTGTTGATTCAATAGAATGTCACGATGAAGGAATGTTTGGGTCGAGAATCAGGAATAAGCTTTACCAACGAAATAAATTTTTCGAAACGTTGGCCACTAGCGTAACATTGGTAAAGCTTATTTCTGCAGATCCTAAACCAAACCTTCCTTCATCCTAACATTTATTATAAAATTTCGTAAAAAATATTAATTTTATATCAATTTTAGTTAGTTATTAACTCAAGAACATAATACATATACGAATTTTACAAATAATTACTTTGCTTCGTGAATTATAAAGATGAAACTACAACGTGAAGCTTTTTTATATTAAGGGAGGGCCCCATCCGATGAATTTGCCACGGCCTCAGGTAGTATAGTTACGCCACTGGCGGCAACGAAACTTGCTGATTTGAAAAATCAAAAAACAATTTTATTTATTTTTATCTTTAAATTATTTTTGTCGTTTCTACATAAATGTAAATTTAAAAAATCACAGTTTTAAATAATATCTGGCCCAATATCGATTTCTAAAATTCCCGTCGATTCTGTTGAACATAGCGTTGGATATGCCGGCTAGTATTCGCTTTCAAGTTACCGAGTAACGGGTACATCGTCTGACTCGAAGTAACGAATAGTTACTTACAATGTAAAATAATGTATCTATAATGGAACTGCATTTCCTTGTCTTTCAGAAAAAAAATCAGGCAATTTTTGATATAGTGTAATAATTTTAAAAGCAGCACACTGCACAGTAACAAAACTATTAAATCGTCACAAAAATTAAAATACACGCGTTGGACCAACGAGTTGAATATTTTATGACTTATTTGTCTGTATTAATGAGAATTTATGTTCGTATTATTGTCATGTCACTCTTGCTTTAGAGTTTAGATAAACTAGTACTACTTCCAAAATATAACCGCGAATCATTCAAGGCCGTGATTCTATGAATTATTCTATTATTGACTAGACTAGAGGCTCCCAAACTTTTTTGTCTCGTAGACCACTTGCCATGTTTTTCGGTTTTGGGTAGACCCCCTGCTTATCTGACATTGATGTTTTTGCAAATTCATTAATTTCAAATGTATTTTTGACAACCGGTATAGTGCTACTCACTTTGAACGAATTTTTATAACGGTAGTGAAATGTAGTGTGAAATGTTTAGTTTATTACATTTATTAATTAGATTCAATTTAAACGAAAAAAATTAAAATTTACTTTCTGTTACATAAAATAACTAAGCAAAAAATAAATGCTTTTAGTGTAAAGGATGAACCTGATGCTTTTTAATAATAAATTTTCAACATTTAGCCTCAATTTAGTTAGATTTAATCTTAAATCACTTCGGTTAACGATGTCCAGTTTGTTTCTTTTTTTGTTTGGAGATTCACTATCGTTGACCCCCATTTTCATTTCATGGACCCCCAATTTTTTTCCCACTGACATGGACCCCTTGCACGTTGTCGTCGACCACTTTGGGAATCACTGGACTAGACTATTAAACAAACAGTATGTCTCACTCAGTGGCGATACCGTTTGAGGCCCGTGTCAAATTAATCGGATGGGAATTTTTAAAATTAGTTTGGGAATTAATATTTTGCTTGACACCTTCCTTCGTGAGTGTTTTTTTGTGATATTAATAAAACTTAAAAAATATTGGTTTTTTTTATTTACCCCCCCCAGAAAAAAATATCTACGCTCTAGCCCTTCCTCAATATAAAAAAGCTCAACCAACGTAATAGTTTATTTTTTTTTTTAAAACTGGGTGATATATTTTTCTTACAAATGCGTTCAAATCTTGATACATTTTTTTGTTTAATCTGTGTATGTATACTTTAGCAGGTAACTTAAATTAATTGAATACAAAACTAATAAATTTTATAATAATGTTGTAATAATAAATGTTAAGTTCCTCCTGTGCTCACGACCCTCGCGGAGCGGGGGCCCGTGGCATTTTGCCCGTCATGCTACCCTATTGTTACGCCACTGATTTCACTACAAATGGCTACCTCTAAATAGGTACCCACCTCTTTTTGTAGTAGATTTCAATGTCGTGTATTTTGATTTTGTTTTAAGCGAGCTCGAACCGTTGCGTTAAATATTTAATTTAACATGTAAATTATGCGTACGTTTCACTACTGTATTAGCTGTCAAAAATAATAAGATAAAATTGTTTATTAAAATTAAACTACTGAACACATTTAAGTGAATTTCAATAGGGTTCTGATCTGATAGTAAACAAAGTGAATAAAATATAACCCAAGGCAATCCGACCAAAATTGCGATCTGTAAAGTCGTGACGTACATACGTATAGACCAACCTACAACTGCTGTTCGTGATTTTCAATTACAATTTTAGTAGTAATTATGAACTCGAACCGATCTAAAAATGATTCTGTTTTATAGAACAAAAAGCTACAATTTTAATGGATTTCGTGTGAAATTAACCTAGATATAACTTCTTTTAAGAAAATCAGCTCTGACGCACAAAGCGATAATATAGCACATACCGCAGTTCAGCGGTATGTGCAATTAAAACCATTTTGTTCAGAATTTAGTGCTCTATGAATATAACCATAAAACATTTTTTTAGTCAAAGACCCTTATTGAGATTTCCTTCATTCTGCATTATCATTTCCGTATTTTCCAACATTTTTGTTTATCTAATCTATGTTTTTCAATTATAAATAGTAAATAGATTTTGGATTAGCAGCGAAATTATAATAAACAGTATATTTCTCATATAATAGTAATAATACCAATAATAATATTGATGATGTTTGGATGAAGAAATTCTTCGTAGCATAGGACCAGAAAAAAGTAATACTATGGTAGAAATTGCATTTGATGTTTCGACAATTATTCTTTCTAATCCTATGCTACGAATAATTTCTTCATCCAAATTCCAACATCATAATCAATCAAGGATCATATTCATCTCTTCGTTGAGATACGTTTTCTTCTTAATACTATTAATAATTTTTTATTCCTTTATATTCACGCAGGATTTCCTGTTCAACTTGGTAAACCAGTGCTTGGGCAGGAGCCTTTATTGCGCAGTATACACTAATTTAACCCAGCACCAATTCACATTTTTAGACAAATATTTTTTAATAATAAATTAAAACTACAATCATTAATACTGTTACTAGTTCTCGGAACATTTTTATTTGTTTGTAAACTGTAGTTATCCAAAATACTATAGGGAAATTAAGAGGTACTTACTGTGTTCTAATAACTGAATACTGTGATAACACGTGTCTGATTGGACATAAAAAAGGAAGATAAAACAACAACAATAGCCGGTTTGAGAGCCGCTATATATACGACTACATAAGCCGGCTACTACATCAGTTGAAAAACAGTGCTCAGTTATCGCTCGCGTATTCAAAGTGTCGCTTAAAAAGTTATAATCGAACAAAAACAATGTCGAACAATCCAATAGTTCAAGTTGCTCAGGGAAAACTTAAAGGGCGCGAAGCCAAAGATCTCAAACAAAGGACCTATTACAGTTTTCAGGGTATTCCTTACGCAAAACCGCCGCTAGGAAAATTGAGATTCAAGGTCAGTAAACTAATTCAATAAAAATTTATATTTTATGATCTATATAAAAATACATTGTTGGAATTTTTCGTCCAGCTATTTATGATGTGTAAACTATCTATTTATAAGCGGACTGTGGGATTATTTCTATTGGGTTATAGTTTCTGTTTGGTGGGACGACAAAAATTCAAATAAAATTTAATTATTTACTCAACTGCGGCTACGATTTGGTTGCAATATGTATGACAGCGGGAAATTAGTTGAATGTAGATTTAAAACGTGTAATATCATGCATTTCACCTTCTTAATTGGTGAAAATTACGCTGAAAGATTCCTTTACATATTATTATGTAGATGTTGAGACTTTTGTCGCTAAAATGTTATGTAATTAATATTATTCTAATAATAAATTTATAGGCTCCCCAACCAGCAGAACCATGGGACGGCGTTTTGGATGCTACTAATGTGAGAAGTTCTTGCTACTGTCGCCAGTTTTTTACTGATGTCGCCAGTGGAAGCGAAGACTGCTTGTTCATCAATGTTTACACACCAAAGGTGCAGATTATTTAAACATTCTATATCTTTAAAAATACTAAATAGTTTATCATATTAATATTATAAATGCGAATGTAAGTTTGTTTGTTACGCTTTCACGCAAAAACTACTTAACCGATCATCATGAAACTTTGCACATACACTCTTGAAGGTATTAGAAGTAACATAGGATACTTTTTATTAAAAAAAAATAAAAATTTTTTACGAAAAATAAGAAAGGGTTGAAAACATTTTTTGGGCCCAAAAATACCGAAAAATTTCTCCGAATCGTTTCAAAATTGAAATTTAACCCTTTAGTAATGATTAAAATGTGCTATTAAAATTTCATTAAAATCGGCCCGACAGGACCGGACTTACAAATTTTATGAAAACGAAATATTATAAATGCGAATGTAAGTTTGTTTGTTACGCTTTCACGCAAAAACTACTTAACCGATCATCATGAAACTTTGCACATACACTCTTGAAGGTATTAGAAGTAACATAGGATACTTTTTATTAAAAAAAAATAAAAATTTTTTACGAAAAATAAGAAAGGGTTGAAAACATTTTTTGGGCCCAAAAATACCGAAAAATTTCTCCGAATCGTTTCAAAATTGAAATTTAACCCTTTAGTAATGATTAAAATGTGCTATTAAAATTTCATTAAAATCGGCCCGACAGGACCGGACTTACAAATTTTATGAAAACGAAATATTATAAATGCGAATGTAAGTTTGTTTGTTACGCTTTCACGCAAAAACTACTTAACCGATCATCATGAAACTTTGCACATACACTCTTGAAGGTATTAGAAGTAACATAGGATACTTTTTATTAAAAAAAAAATAAAAATTTTTTACGAAAAATAAGAAAATTGTTTGTCAAAATATGTGCTGATATGCATGTCAAAAGTCGATTTCCATCTCAATCGCGGGCGTAGCCGCGGGTAGCGGCTAGTCTTTTTATACATACAAGCAAAAATCACAAATAAATGTATGTAACTAAATAATCATACCCAATATTTACAAATAGCAGAGCTGTAACAACTGAAATTGAATTCCAAATATTCGATGGAACTGTTGAAATTTGCATCATTTTATTTATTTTTTAATTTAATCGGATATTATTAATTATATACTTGTCGTCAATCACCAATTGAATTTGTGATCTTTGGTTATAAGTAAGATAGTACTATATGTCCTGAAATAGTATAGAGTAATCAATAGCTCACTACCCGCTACAGTATGTACATGCTTAGCCTTCTTTTATGTATTTTCTACATAGTATGCTTACCTACTATTATATTTATTACTTTATCCGATTTCAGAACAGACTTAGAAATTATATTTTAATTACGTCTCGAATTAATTTTAAAGCTGCGTTCTTTTAATAAAAAAATAATAATAAAGCGAGGGTACAACCAAATATATCAAAGCATCACGTTTTTTTTTGTGTAAATTCAATACTATGTAGATATAGCAATTTGACTTCTGTTTAGTGAAGAACACGGAGAAAAGTTTGAAGAAAATATTAAAACCAATAAAATTATATATTTTGAATAAAAAGCCTCGAATTTGTGTAAAAAAACTAATATTCTGTATAGGTTTCACTCAACTAAATGTTTTAGAGTAAGTAGAAGCAATAAACGCATTTCGAATAAAATCGAAAACAGAACACGATTTTCTTAAACATATTTGACTAAAACTCCGCCTTAATGTTAAGTCTTGCAAACTTTTTAATTTAATGGTTTTTTCCAGTTGCCTAAAGGAGATAAAGTTTCTTTACCTGTGATGTTTTTCGTTCACGGCGGGGGCTTTTACACTGGCAACGGTAATCCTGATACGTATGGTCCAGAGTTTTTGGTTTCTGAAGACGTTATTCTGATTACTTTTAACTATCGCCTTGGCGCACTAGGTAGGCTATTTAATTTTTTTTTAGGTATAAAGACATTATTTTAGTATTTTATCATGGAATACAGAACAAACTTAGTGTAAAAACATTCCAAAAAATAGACACAGTGTTTAAAATAAAACTTCTATTGGTATACGATCGTGGTAGAACAAATTCATGAGATTGGAAATGTTACGAAACGCTACAAACAAAAAGGGTCTGGTATGGATCATTAATTTTAACTCCTTCAGATTAACTCTTTATTTATATTGTGAAGTTGTTTTTTATTATAATAATGGTAGACTTTTCATAACGGGTTATTATTCTATTTATTTTGCAAGAAAATTAAGTAAAAAAAATTGGTTGTCTGTAAAATCGGTTTACGAATGATAGTTTTACGTGATAACGTATTCCGTAATACATAACCTAAACCTCCCAAAATTTAGAATAATAAAACACTATAAAAATATAGTGTTTTATTATTCTACTTAATAAAATTTACCTAAATTTGAAGCGAAAGATGCAATATCATAGATTCGAATTATTATAATTATTATATAAATTTAGGTTATGTATTACGGAATACGTTATCACGTAAAACTATCGTCCGTAAACCGACTTTACAGACAACCAATTTTTTTTTTTATACAAATTTATATAGAAAAATAGCTGTATAAATGCAATGTTGTCTAATGCATGGCGCGACGCGGTCGGTCGTCTTTGTTTGCCGTACATGGAAATTAGAAAATAATGTATGTCTTGTCTTAACATGAAAACGGCTGCATTTCTAATGTTTAATTCAATTTTTTGACATTAGTATTTTGTGAAATGCAACACCTTCTAAGTTAAGTATTGGAATAACTAATTATTATTAGAACATAATACTTTGACAGTTGCAAACGTCACTTTTGACATTTCTTATCATTCCGACACCAAGGATAAGCGGATTGAAACTAAATTTTGGGAGGATGTTTGTTATGCAAATATGAAGTGGCCTATTGTTTTTGGGGAACATCGGCGCATGCGTAAAAGAATATATCTCTTATAATGATGTTTTATATAATAATAATATAGTTTTTAAAACGGTTTTTACTCTATCTATTTTTACTAGAAATTTTTGTAAATTTTTTGGGGAAAATCGGCGCATGCGCAAAAGAGATACATGCCATAGTTGTTTTTTATATAATAATAGTATACTTTTTATAGTGTTTTATTATTCTACTTAATAAAATTTACCTAAATTTGAAGCGAAAGATGCAATATCATAGATTCGTATTATTATAATTATTATATAAATTTAGGTTATGTATTACGGAATACGTTATCACGTAAAACTATCGTCCGTAAACCGACTTTACAGACAACCAATTTTTTTGTCTAGCTTAATAATACGAGTATATAGTTCAACTTCAACCAAAACGCTAAAATAATGTTCTCTCTCAATTAAAATGTCTGACACCTCGAATATGTCGAACATACTCGAGATGTCAGACATTTTTAACCGACGAAAAACAAAAACGGAGGAGGTTCTCAAGTCGACGCGTATATTTTTTTTTTTTTTTTTTTTTTATTTTTTTTTTTATGTATGACCACGCATAACTTTTTACAGAGTAGTCCGATTTTGATAAATATTTTTTTGTTTCAAAGGGTATACCCCGAAGTTGGTCCCATATAAATTTGGTAAAAAAATTCCAACCCTAAGGGTAGGAAAACAGGGGATGATTGATTGTTCACTCACTGATTGTAATGTATGACCACACATAACTTTTTACAGAGTAGTCCGATTTTGATAATTATTTTTCTGTTTGAAAGGGTATACCCCGAAGTTGGTCCCATATAAATTTGGTAAAAAAATTCCAACCCTAAGGGTAGGAAAACAGGGGATGATTGATTGTTTACTCACTGATTATGTATGACCACACATAACTTTTTACAGAGTAGTCCGATTTTGATAATTATTTTTTTATTGGATAGGGTATACCTCGAGGTTGGTCTCATATAAATTTGGAAAAAAAATTCCTACCCTAAGGGTGGGAAAATAGGGGTGATTTATTGTTCACTCACAGATTTTCATGCTGAGTTGTGTATTACAATTATAATTTATATAGCCACAAAAAATTATAAAATAAAAACTTTTTAACAAAAAAATTAAACCGCCGAAAAACTGAAAAGCAAAAAATAATAAATCTTTTTATTTAACTAAGTTCTATTTAAGTAGTTGAACGTCTGTGACAATCTAGTATATCTAAGTAATTTTGAGTCGGCGTCAAACAACCAATGAACAAAGATCACTAAAAGAAATAACCAAATCAAATTAGAGAACTCTCGTGAACTCTCAGAGATTTCCGGCGAAGGATTGTTGACGCCGACTCAAAATTACTTAGATATACTAGATTGTCACAGACGTTCAACTACTTAAATAGAACTTAGTTAAATAAAAAGATTTATTATTTTTTGCTTTTCAGTTTTTCGGCGGTTTAATTTTTTTGTTAAAAAGTTTTTTAATTAAGAGAGAACATTATTTTAGCGTTTTGGTTGAAGTTTTTAGGCTATCCAATTAAAAAAACAAACAGTATATCTATAAATTTTTACATATCGTCAAAACGACATCTTTCGGAAAATTTACAGGGAAAACGCCCCAAAATCAAGAAAAGTCATAGAGGAAATAGGTGTCAGACTAGGCCTAATGAAGCCATATACAAAGTTTGGGGAGAGTATGTATCAATAAAATTTTTGCCGACGGGCACTTTGACTATAACCCCGACACTACTTCTGATAGTTTTTTTTGCCCTGCCGAATACTAATTATTAATAATTGAATAGGTATATTGTATATATTTACTTAGTGTAAAAAATATATAAAATTATATTTTTTATAAGTGAAAAATTTTATAAAAAATGTTTACATTAAAAGTTAATATCAAAATATAAACAATTAAGGCAGATATTATTATAATAGAATTATTTTTGTTTGCGTTCAAGAATTTTAATGTGACTTTGAATTCACAGAATGTTTTAATTTTGATAAAGTTTATCACCGGTTCGTTTTTTAGGTTTTTTTTTTATAGATAACAAGAAATACTATAAATATAATTTGGAAATTAAATATCCATAACTAAATACTGAACTGTACAAATGTAAATATCAATTTGCTGATAATTAATAAATCACCACAATATAAAATAATTTTAACCAATTAATAATCATGTGATTACAACTTAATAAAAAAACAGTATATTGCAATGTAATGTGAAAAATACCTTTTAGTTTTCAAATAAGGTACATTGATATGCCCAAAACACGTTTTTGCCATGATTCGGGTTTGAATCTATATTGTTTTATTTTCCTTGACAAGAAACTCATCTTAACTCAAGCGCAGTCCAACAAAACTACTAAACACTTTAAATTATTCTTACCAATAATATTTTTGATAGTATACAAAGTTTTACCAAACCAGAACAACCATCCTCGAATGATGGTGTTACAATCCGTCAAAAAATCAGGAAACACATTTTTTCGGGCTTTTTAGGTACTACACGAAAAGAATCTCCAAAGAATCAGAAGTTCCGTTACTATTTTGTATAGTCAATGATTTTGTTGACTCATGGAACTGCTAAGAGAAGATTTATTCTTATACTCAGAATCATAGGTAGAAATTTTGTTAAGGGACTGAACGACCATATTCTAGATATTTTTGTCGTCATCTTACCATTAAGATAACGGTGTTAGAATCAAATTACATAGCACGACGTCGTCGATCGTATTGTAACAAAACTGTAACTGTAGTCTGTGGCGGAAATTATTTATTTACAATATTAACTGTTTAACAAACAGTAAAAACACACAAAACGAAAGCGTATAACGTTAACAGAAATAAAACTAATAGTTCTAAATTATACAATGTAAGACTAAGTAACAGAGAATAAAGAGTCGCTAAATTATGTACAAAGAAGTATTAACAACACACAGGAACACAACACAGAGTTTATCAGCGCACTTGTCTATTCAAACACACAGGAACGCAACACAGAGTTTATCAGCGCACTTGTCTATTCACTATAAGTTATTTATTTAAAACCACTCACTAGAGTTATATTTATTTCCACAGATTAACGGAATTTATGTCGTAATGCCAGAGCACTGTGTCAACGCAACGAACAGCTCCAATAACTGACTAACCCTCTAACATTTATTTTATATACCGACTGCACAAGTTATCTGTAACCGACTGTACGTCCACTCACTGTTAACACGCTGTAACTGACTGAACTGCTTCCTTCCTCTGTTCGCCTTTTTATAGTTTTCGGTCTATGTTCCTAGAAACTTCGAATCGAGATTTCCTCTCCTTTCCACGCTGGCTACCTGCATCTATTGTTGCTTGCCTTTATATGCGTGGGAGTCTCTAACGGTTGGATGTCCGTTACCTGCTTTCATTGTTTGTCAGTTAACCTTCGAGTATTGTGTAGACTTTTCTAGAAACTCTCATAGGCGCATCACTGTGGGGAAATGCGCAACAGTATTCATTGTTGGTATTTCATAGGTACAACTGGAGCAATCAAGCAGCTATCTGTTGAACACTGCATGGGTGATAATGTTCAACATCCGACCATATGATTTTACTATGTGGGCGACCGTACTGACGTCATGGCTGCCATAGCAACGGTCGTTGCAAGTGCAGATTTTACAATAGCCTAGCACAATTCTTCAATGTAGTGTGTATGCCGATGTATACTGCCATCATGAATTATGAGCTACGTTTTCTTTTGATGTTAGATGTAAAACGTGATACGTTAATTTTTATTAAATCTTATATCGCGGTATACATTAAACGTATTGCCACTTTGTTAGAATTTGAGTTAATTACAAAATTTATTTATTGTATTGATTTGATGTTTAAAAAATATTTTTTAATGGGAAACGATCTAAAATAAAGATCCTGAATTGTCGGCACCGCTATCTATACGGATGCTAAGTTTTCACTTTACGTCATCAGTATTTTTTTGACAGATTGAATGACTTCTAAAAAAGAAATGTTTTTTTCAGGTTTTCTAAGTCTACCGGATCCCTCTCTTGAAGTTCCTGGTAATGCTGGTTTCAAAGACATGGTTCTAGCTATGAAGTGGGTTCAACAGAATATTTCGAATTTCGGAGGAGATCCAAATAACGTCACACTTTTTGGCGAAAGTGCTGGATCAGCATCAGTTCAGTTTTTGATCCTTTCTCCTTTAGCAAAAGGATTGTTTCACAAAGCTATTGCGCAAAGTGGCAGTGTTTTTAATCCTTGGGCTGGTGGAAGTCAACCGAACTGTGTGGACAAACTCGCAAAATATTTACAAATAGATGCTAAAGATAACAAAACTATTCTGCAATCCCTGCAATCTGTTCCAGTTGAAAAATTACTCGAAGCGCAAACGGAATATATGAAAAATGAGGTAAAATTATTTTTTTACAAGTTTTTTTTTAGTTTTACCTGTCCCGGTGTCTGTCTGTCTGAAATCAAATCTTGCATGTTGAATTTGACCCACTTCCCGTTATCCGATTGAGCTAACATTTTGCATACGTATGTAGTTCCGATAACAATACAATATTATAATAATTAACTGACCGTTCCGCCTTTCGCCTGGTTGCAAATCGCACATTTAATAAAGCACACTATAAACTTAAAAATAAACATACGAAAAAATAATAATCATATTCTTAGTTGCCCACAAACTTGCAAACTGTGAACATGGCGAGTGAAAGAAAATATTTGTGTATTGACGAAAAAGTTTTATTAATATGCGCAAGAGAGGCGGTCATTTTTATATATTATGAGTAAATACATATTATAGTAAAAAAATATTAATGGATTATTTCTTCTCTCCGTTTAACGACAACTCTTAATAACGCCACAAAGTGCACAGTCCCTTGAGTGTTGCTATATAGAGTTTAAACTGTATTTTCGTTTAGTAGCAACTTCCTAATTGTGATAAACGTGGTCGGATTTCTGTTTTTCAATTTTTCATTTCCTTAAAATATTCGACTCGTCTGCATTTCACTGTTTTGAATAATAATAGTATATTGTGCGACTAGTGACAGAAGGAGAAGATTCCATGAGCGTGAAATTTGCCGCACGAGCTTAGCGAGTGCGGTAACACGCGAGTGGAATATTCTCCTTCAATCAATGGTCGCACATAATATTTTATTCAACTAGCACGAGTAATATGTAATCGGGGCCCTGATAAAAGAGGGAAAAATAATAAATCACTTCATTGATTGATGTACCCACCGTCCTCGATGATGGCTCTGACTTTCGCTGAATTGCGATGCTGTTTTCATATATACAAATCGCTACCGCGTTCCTATTGGTCCAGAAACTATACAGTTATTATTCATTATTGTACGGCTTCCGCTCGCAACTGCGTTCCTATTGGTCCAAAAAATTCATTATCGTACAGTACGGCTCATTATTAGCACTCTACGCGTCAACATGAAGTAATTTATTATTTCTCCCGAATTTAGCAGGGCCCCGAAATTATATATTACTCGCGCGTGTTGAATAAATAATATTATGTGCATAATATTTCACTGTATCAATTCCAGGATAAATACATTGGAGATGTAGCCAGGTGCGGACCGGTTGTCGAAGTTCCATCACCGAATGCGTTTATTTCCCAGCCATATGAAGACATCATACGTAAAGGAACTTATAATCAAGTACCTTTAATCCTGGGATATAATACCTATGATGGCATTTGCATGATGTTGGACGTTGACAAAAGCATGAAACAAGCTGTCAAACCCGACTTTACTGACAGTGAATTGCTGGTGCCTCGATTTTTCAACCTTAAACGGGGAAGTTCAAAGTCAAAAGAAGTTGGAGACAAAATCAAACAATTTTATTATGGAAACGAAGTTCCTTCAGAGAAAAATGTTTATAAATTCATTGATGTAAGTGATATAATAAGAAAACTCAAAGTTATGCTTTAGTTTCGCAATTTATTTAACATGTATGTACCGATCGTACTATAAAAACGTTGATTAAGAGGTAATTAGCCGAATGTTTTATCAATTAATCAAAACAAAAAGTATTATATGATTAATTGATTAATCGAAGCTAAATTATCGCTTTTTCAGCTGTTAGATTAATAGTTGTTATATCTAGTAAGCAGTCAGGACATAATTTATGAAGAAAAAATAAGTTCTAAAACTAAAACCCGACAACTGAAACTAACATTATTCTCATCTGAGGATAGCTGTGGTCATTATGCCACCTACCCAAATATTACATTTTAACAGTAGTAAGCGATCGATCATAAGCACTAGGGCAAAATGCATGACGCTATACATCTAGAGGGGCCTTATATATAATGAAATTGCATACGACTACGGCTATACTCAGATGAGAATATTTTCTTGTTTCATTACTCTTTTACTAGTCGGGTTTTAGTTTTGGAACTTAATTTTTAATTAAAATATTTTTTGGAACTTATTTTTTATTTGTTTTCAATTTGCTCCTCTCTTGGACCGAAATTCAAAAATAAATGTAGCCTATGTTACCCGGGGCATAAAAACGAATCGATGGACACCTTATTTAGCAAAAAATTATGAATAGTTTAGGCGCTACTGTGGATCATCCGTAAATACAAACATACATACATAGACTGCTAAACTCATAACCTTTCCTTTTGGCTTCGCCGTAGTCGTGTAAAAATACAGACAGAACCCATTTTGAGACATAATCAGCAGTCGCTCGAAGTTCCAAACTTTTTTTAACAATTTGAAGTGAATTAAGCAGTTTCCAACTTTCTGTTTGTATTGTGCACCCACTTTTATTCTAACAAAATCATCTTTAATTACAGATTTTCACCGATGTGTTTTTCTTACTAGGAATTTACGAGAGTGCCAAGGGTTATATACAAACTTCCTCTCAGCCGGTTTACTTTTATCAATTTGACCTTGTCACCGAATTGAACTTAATTAAGAAATTATTCCCGAATCATTATACCGGAGCCACTCATGACGACGATCTGCCGTATTTGTTTAGCAATAGCTTGTTCAAAGATTACGTATTAAAGCCCGGTAGTCCTGAACAAATAGGCGTTCACAGACTGCTTAAATTTTGGACAAATTTTGCTAAAACAGGAAACCCAAATCCAAGCCAGAAAGATCCTCTAATTGATGTTGAATGGAAACCAGCAAAGAAAAACGATTTTTCAAGACTTATAATTGCTGAAAAACTGAAGACTGGAAAAGAACCGGCTTTGGAACGTATGAAGTTTTGGGAAGAGTTGTTGAAGTCACAGAAAGTTAACATTGTATTTTAATATATTCTTGTTCTATTAATAATTAATTAATAGTACATAGAAACATATTATTAATTTTAAGGTGTTTTCGATCTACTTATTTTTAAATTCCCGCTATACTTATAAAAAAAAATTCAAAAATCGAGAAGTTATTGTTTTCACCCCGATTTTTGAAAATCGAGTTTTCGCCAGATCTCGCCGTTTTGAGGTCCTAGGAAGCCATTGAAACTATTTTGGCGATGATGTCCGTAGCGCTGTGTATGCGTGTGTATGTATGTAAACCTTTTATATCTTTTGAACGGAGTGTCCGATGGAAACGCGGTTTGCGGCATCTGACGTGATATAATCAGACATATCAATACATTCTAGTAAACTATAAAACGCAGAGCGGATAACAATTCTTAAAGAACGTTGCGCGTTTAACTTTTTTTGCGCAAAGTGACCGGAGTGCTATAACAAATATTCACTTCATTAAGTAAATCGACAACACCCAGTGTATATAATGTCATATTATGATAAAATTACTGATTTGTTATTTTGTTATTAATTTTAACGACTTGTTATGGGTATATTTGAAAGTTTTAAATAAATGATTACATGCAAATAATCCAGTTTTTTTTATTGCATATACAGACTGTTTCCCAAAAAGTGCCTCAAGCTATAAGCGCGTTCTTTATTGTCCAAAAAAAGAACAAAAAAAAAAATTAAATAAATCTTTCTTGAAGTACAGCAAACATTAATTTTAATGTCAAACAATATTCAGCTTTTTTGTTTTAATTGCCCGCTTATCCCTTTGCAACCGGCGAAACTTTTTCTGTTTTTAGTGTATTTGCCATAAGGCACTTACACTATTGGCGTCGGTGGGATGGCGGGACCTAGGGGTCGGACCAAAATTTCTCGACGTTTCATAGCCTCCTAAACACTTTGGCGCCATTTTTGAAAAAGACTATTTATATATGTATATACAGGGTGTCCCATTAAGAATGGGACATAGAACAACCGCAGATTCTCCAATTCAAAATAAAAGGATTAAGCGAAATATGCTTAGATAAAATGTTAATCGCTCTACCAGTGGCGTACGGCAGGAGTAAGTAATGCTTGTACCCCTTCTTAATGTTACGCCGCTGTCTAAATTTTAATTTTGATTATAATTTTAATTTTTTTGATATTTTCTAAGTCAATAATGTACACTTGTTAGTTTGTTGTAAAGTCATTGGTTTTCGAGATATTCGCAGTTAAAGATAGATAGACATGTACTTTTTATTTGTATTATTATTAATAATATTCATTTTTACAATTTTGTCTTAAAAAAACTGCGAATATCTCGAAAACCAATGACTTTACAACAAACTAACAAGTGTACATTATTGACTTAGAAAATATCAAAAAAATTAAAATTATAGTCAAAATTAAAATTTAGACAGCGGCGTAGGTAACATTTAGAAGGGGTACAAGCATTACTTACTCCTGCCGTACGCCACTGGTAGAGCGTACTGAACTATTTCTTTTATTGTTAGGTGCATTTTATGATATTTAACAAGTGTGCCGATTTGAGTAAAATTATACGGTGTATTAAAAAAATTATGGACATTAATAATTTTTGTTTTCAACTTCAACACCCCGTACTTCGGAAACGAGTAACATTTTATCTAAGCATATTTCGCTTAGTCGTTTTATTTTGAATTGGAGAATCTGCGGTTGTTCTATGTCCCATTCTTAATGGGACACCCTGTATATATTCATCTATTCGTTGAGATAAGTTTTCTTCTTAATAATATTAATAATTTTTTATTCCTTTATATTCACTTATACAATAATTTAACAGACTGTTGAGGAATTCCTCTCCAACTTGGTAAACCAGTGCTTGGGCAGAAGCCTTTATTGCGCAGTATACACTAATTTATCTCAGCAACAATTCACATTTTCAAACAAATATTTTTTAATAATAAATTGAATCTACAATTGATACTGTTACTAGTTCACGGAACATTTTTATTTGTTTGTAAATTGTAGTTATCCGAAACTAAAATACTGAGTTCTGACAACTGAATTCAGTGATAACACGCGTCTGATAGGACATGAAAAAGGAAGATAAAACAACAACAACAACAACAGCCGGTTTGAGAGCCGGTATATATACGACTACATAAGCCGGCTACTACATCAGTTGAAAAACAGTGCTCAGTTATCGCTCGCGTATTCAAAGTGTCGCTTAAAAAGTTATAATCGAACAAAAACAATGTCGAACAATCCAATAGTTCAGGTTGCTCAGGGAAAACTCAAAGGGCGCGAAGCCAAAGATCTCAAACAAAGGACCTACTACAGTTTTCAGGGTATTCCTTACGCAAAACCGCCGCTAGGAAAATTGAGATTCAAGGTCAGTAAACTAATTCAATACAAAATATTTTATGACCTATAAAAACAATTTGTTGGAATTTTTCGAACTGTAGGATTATTATTTTGGTTATAGTGTCTGTTCGGTTGTTCGGTGGGTGGACTGCAAAAACTGCGGCTACGACTTGGTAGCAATATGTATGGCAGCGGGAAATTAGTTGAATAAAGATTTAAATCGTGTAAAATTATACATTTCCCGCCTTCCTAATTTTTTTAAGGGTAAAAACACATTGAATGAGCCTTTTTCACGAGAGTAGAGACAAACATTATTTTTTTTAGGAACCTGTTTATATTGGTAGTAAATAAATGCATATTAATTGTGAAATATAACCTCTATTTTTTATAGATACTTAATTATTGTTAACACCTGATTTTTTTTAAATTATTAAATATAATTCACTCTTTTTGTTCCAGGAAAACTTTAAAACCTAAAAGAACTTTTGGTTTATAATACATTTTAATATGCCGCTATAAAATTGTACCCGACTTACTTATCTGTCAATCAAATCATTTTTTCTTCCTGAAAATTTTTAATTACAAGATAGTTAGCGTTTTAATGTTGCAAAATTGTCTTTTACGTTTACAAATTTTAAATTTACATCGGGAATGCCATTTTTTGTCAAAAACATATATATAGACCGATAGCTACTGAACTTTTTGGAAGCTGATTTAGGCATAGAAGTGACATACTTTATAATGTAGTTTAATCAGTGCAAACAACGAAAATATTACCAAGTCCAGTCGTTTTTAGGGGTAACCAACCTATAAATATGCACTAGAAGATCAGACTTCTTGAAATTGGTGAAAATTACGCTGAAAGATTCCTTTACATATTATGAAGATGTTGAGACTTTTGTCGCTAAAATGTTATGTAATTAATATTATTCTAATAATAAATTTATAGGCTCCCCAACCAGCAGAACCATGGGATGGCGTTTTGGATGCTACTAATGTGAGAAGTTCTTGCTACTGTCGCCAGTTTTTTACTGATGTCGCCAGTGGAAGCGAAGACTGCTTGTTCATCAATGTTTACACACCAAAGGTGCAGATTATTTAAATATTCTATATCTTTAAAAATACTAAATAGTTTATCTTTTTATACATACAAGCAAAAATCACAAATAAATGTATGTAACTATATAATCATACCCAATATTTACAAATAGCAGAGCTGTAACAACTGAAATTGAATTCCAAATATTCGACCGAACTGTTGAAATTTGCATTATTTTTTTTTTAATTTAATCCGACATTTTTAATTTTATATTTGTCGTCAATCACCAATTGAATTTGTGATTTTTGGTTATAAGACAGAGATTAGTCCTGAAATATTATAGTGTAATAAATATTACAGCTACAAGTATGTATGTTCAATGTACATGCTTATCCTTCTTTTATGTATTTTCTACATACTATGCTTACCTATTATATTTATTACTGTATCGTATTTCAGGACAGACTTAGAAATTATATTTTAGTAACGTCTCGATTTAATTTTAAAGCTGTACTTTTAATAAAAAAATAATAATAAAGCGAGAGTTGTGTCAAATATGCCAAGAGCATCCCATTTTATTTTGTGTTTAGTGAATGACACGGAGAAAAGTTTGAAGAAAATATTAAAACCAATAAAATTATATATTTTTACTAAAATTTGCGAACGAAATGTTTTAGAGCAAGTAGAAGCCATAAACGCATTTCGAATAAAATCGAAAACAGAACAAGATTTGTTTAAACATATTTGACTAAAACTCCACCTTAATGTCAAGTCGAGCAAACTTTCTAAATGTAACGATTTTTCCAGTTGCCTAAAGGAGATAAAGTCTCTTTACCTGTGATGTTTTTCGTTCACGGCGGGGGCTTCTACACTGGCAGCGGTGATCCTGATTTCTATGGTCCAGAGTTTTTGGTTTCTGAAGACGTTATTCTAATTACTTTTAACTATCGACTTGGCGCACTAGGTAGGTCATTTAATTTTTTTTAGGTACAAAGACTTTATTTTAGTATTTTATCATGGAATAGAGAACAAACTTAGTGTCAAAAGATTCCAAAAAATAGACACACTTGTTAAAATAAAACTTCTTTTCGTACGGCCGCTGTAGAACATATTCATGAAATTGAAAACGCTACAAACAAAAAGGGACTAGTGACCAACACTTCAAGTTGCTAATAGAACCGGCTCTAGTATTTCATGCAGTTGTATTATTATAGTGTCATTGCACTCTAATCATGAGGGTAAGATGCGTTTGGTCAATAAAGCATATTCAAATATTAAAAATGCTACATGCATTTGAGTAGATAAAACTCCAGTTGAGTTAATAATGCGTGTAGGTATGTCATCTATATAAATTGTAATAAAAATGATTTTATATAAATAGTTTAATTATATAATAACATTAATGGAAAAAATGACTACTTCAGCCTATACAATATGTTTATTGTGGTTGCCAACGTTTCGTGACAACATAGATTACCGAATGGGCAAATTAACATTTTGAGCCCTGATGAACTCACGAATTTAGTCAGAATTATTTATAGTTTAGTTAGTGGCTGAATACACAAAAGTGTAAAAGCCAAAAGTTTATAGTAAAAAAAATAAGAATTGTGACGAAACGTTGGCATAACAATAGAGTATAACTATACTTTGCTACAAGTGGAAACGTCCATTGCTGCAATGCTATATTATTGTAATGTTATTAAATTCATCGTGTACTGGTTTTCTCAAAATCGCTTAATATTTGTCATAACCCGTAACCCAACACTACTTCGAATAGTTTTTTTGCCTCGTCCAATACTAATTATTAATAATTGAATATTATATTATATATAGATATAAATTACATTTTTTGAAAGTGAAAAATCAAATAAAAAATGTTTACATTAAAAATTAATATCCAACTATAAACAATTAAAGAAGATATTATAATAGAATTATTTTTGTTTGCGTTTAAGAATTTCAATGTGACATTGAATTCACAGAATATTTTAATTTTGATAAAGTTTATCGCCGCGCCGGTTCCTTTTTTTAGATAACAAAAAATAATATAAATATAATTTGGCAATTAAATATCCGTAACTAAATACTGCATTGTACAAATATAGATATCAATTTGCTGATAAATAATAAACCACTACAATATAAAATAATTTGAATCAATTAATAATCATGTGATTACAACTTAATAAAAAACAATACTTTGCAGTTTAATGTGAAAAATACCTTTTAGTTTTCAAATAACGTAAATTGAGGTGCCTAAAACACGTGTTTGCCATGATTCGGGTTTGAATCTATATTGTTTTATTTTCCTTGACAAGAAACTCATCTTAACTAAGTTTAGTCGAACAAAACTACTAAAGACTTTAAATTCTTGTTACCAATAATATGTTTGATATTTTACAAAGTTTTACCAAAACAGAACAACCGTTCTCGAATGATGGTTGTACAATCCGTCAAATAATCTGGAAACACATTCCTTCGGGCTTCAGATAGATATCACAAAGTAGGTACACGAACAGAATCGAAATTAGAGACAGAAGTCCCCTTAGTATATTTTGTATACGCAATATTAATAGATTTTGATGACTCGTGGGTCCCAAGATTGGTGAAGTAATAGGAGAAGATTTGTTCTTGTACTCAGAGGCATAGGTATAGAAATTTTGTTAAGAAAAGACTGAACAATCGTCATCTTTCATTAACTTAACGCTATTTGAATCAAATTTCATAGCACAACGTCGTTCCTCGAATTCATTGATGATATTTCATAGGTATAACTGGAGAAATCAAGCAGCTGTTGAACACTGCTTGGGTGAATATGTGACCGTATTGACGTCATGGTTGCCATAGCAACGATCGTTGCAAGTGCAGATTTTACAATAGTCTAGCACAATAGGTCATATGCATGTATTTTTTTTATATTTTTAATAAATTATTTAGTCAACCATAATACGAAAAAAAATTGATTATCATTTAAAAATGTAATATTATCATAAGAAAAAAAAAAATTAAATTTCACATTCAAAAATAGACAGTTTAAACAATCGGCCATGGTGGCGGGCTTATGTGACGTCACGATATATGATGCATGTCAACTTTGATGTCAAATTGTCAATGTTCTAAACGAAGTTTATATTTTGTTGTTTTCTCTAAATACTGACGTAATCTTACTGTGAGACGACCCAGTCGCCATGGAAACTGTTATTGATATATACTCTGACGTCACGCTGCGTTTTGAAAATTCGAAAATAGTGCGTATTTTCTACGTTTCTATTTTATTATTTGTATTTTTTTCAGTGAGTAGATTAATAAAATAACCATTACGATATTATCAGGAACTAAAATATATTTCAAAATAAAAATTTAAACTAATTTGGAGTCTCATGCATATGACCTATTCTTTAATGTAGTGTGTATGCCAATGTATGCTGCCATCATAAATTAAGCTACGTTTTCTGTTAATGTAAGATGTAAAACGTGATACGTTAATTTTTATTAAATCTTATATCGCGGTATACATTAAACGTATTGCGACTTTGTTAGATTTGCGTTAATTACAAATTTATTTGTTATATTAATTAATTATTAGATGTTAAAAAAATATTTTGTATGGGAAACGATTTAAAATAAAAAAAAAACTCGGGTCGCAGTGCGAAACCCTGCCGACAATATAGTGTATTTGCTAATATAGGCATTGTGGCTTTATTATGTGAACTTAACCCTATTGTTTTTGGACAAAATACAAATTTTAAATCCTTAATACATCCCTTAAAATAATATTTTTTCTTAATTTCAATATAACTATCAATTTAGCAAATTAAATTCACCCTTCACTAAGTAAATCCATATCTACAAACTAACGTTTTCATAAAATTTTTAAGTCCAGTTCTGCCGGGCCGATTTTAATAAAATTATAGCAGCTATTTTTATCTTTACTAATGGGTTAAATTTCAATTTATGGGATGGGATGGGATATATGGAAGTGGATCAAAATGCGATTAAAATTTCACCCTAACAAGTGGGGTTTAAAACTAAATACTCTATTTCAGCATAATATTGTCTTGTTGTATTTTCCATAATATGCGAATTATTGTAAAATACTGTTCTCTGGGTGCAGGGAGGCGGAGTTACAAATTTTTCGATGCGAGCGTTTGTGGTGAATACTAGGCGAAACTTCAAACTCAAATTTTTCGTATGTCAGTGACCAATGTTTATTAAAAGTGAAAATAGTTATTATTTCATAAAGTAGTTTAATTACAAAGAAAACACGGACATAACTAGGCGATCTGGAAATGCTTGTTGTGTTCCGGGCTGTTGCGCTGATGGCGATTTAAGTAAAATAAAAATCATTGGCGCCATAATTTGACGTTGCGCTCTCAGTGTAAACAAATTAATTATATTTTTATATATTGCACGTCATAATTGATAAATAAATAATTCTCACGTACATTTTATGTTATGCTATTATTATATAATGATTTACAATCTAAATTTTACTATATATAAATATAACAGCAGTTTTCTTTATTACATTTTTTGACACATCATGGTCAACTAGTTTTTGACTTATCACCATAAAAACATGTCGCGATTTCCAAAAAAAGTGAGTTAAATTTTTCTCTATTACCCACTAGCGGCGCTAGTAGGCTTTGTGCACTTAATTTTAGGTCACCAGTATTTTTTGATAGATTGAATTTCTTCTAATAAAGAAATATTTTTTCAGGATTTCTGAGTCTACCGGATCCCTCTCTTGAAGTTCCTGGTAATGCTGGTTTGAAAGACATGGTTCAAGCTCTGAAGTGGGTTCAACAAAATATTTCGAACTTCGGAGGAGATCCAAATAACGTAACAATTTTTGGCGAAAGTGCTGGATCAGCATCAGTTCAGTTTTTGGTCCTTTCTCCTTTAGCAAAAGGATTGTTCCACAAAGCTATTGGGCAAAGTGGCAGTGTTTTTAATCCTTGGGTTGGAAGTCAACCGAACTGTGGTGAAAGACTCGCAAAATATTTACAAATAGACGTTAAAGATAACAAAACAATCCTGCAATCCCTGCAATCTGTTCCAGTTGAAAAATTACTCGAGGCGCAAACGGAATGCATGAACAATGAGGTATAATTATTTTTTTCCAAGCTTTTATTTAGTTTCACCTGTCCCAGTGTTTGTCTGTCTGTCTGAAATCAAATCTTGCAATTTGAATTTGACCCACTCCCCGTTCCCGATTGAGCTAACATTTTGCATACGAATATAGTTCCGATGACAAAACAATAATATAAAATATGTCACTGTATCAATTCCAGGATAAATACATTGGAGATTTAGCCAGGTGCGGACCGACTGTCGAAGTCCCATCACCAAATGCGTTTATTTCCCAGCCATATGAAGATATCATACGTAATGGAACTTATAACCATGTACCTTTAATCGTGGGATTTAATACCTATGAAGGCATTTGCATGATGTTGGAAGTTGACAAGGGTATGAAACAATCTGCCAAACCTGACTTTACTGACAGTGAATTGCTGGTGCCTCGATTTTTCAACCTTAAACGGGGAAGTCCGAGGTCAAAAGAAGTTGGAGACAAAATCAAACAATTTTATTATGGAAATGAAGTTCCTTCAGAGAAAAATATTTCAAAATTCATTGACGTAAGTAATATAATAAGAAAACTCAAAGTTATTCTTCAGTTTCGCAATTTAGCAATTTAGTGCAATAAGCGGTCATAAGCTCTAGAGCAAAGTGCATCACGCTTACATCTAGAGGGGCCTCATATAAAATGAGATGACATACGACCACGGCTATCCTCAGATGAGAGGCCTTACATAGACTACATTTATTTTCATAATAATAACGAATCGATTGACAAAATCGAATGAATAGTTTAGGCGCTACGGTAGAACATCCGTAAATACAAACATGCGTACATAGACCGCTAAACTCATAACCCTTCCTTTTGGCTTTGCCGTAGTCTGGTAAAAAAACAGACAGAACTCATTTTCACACATAGTCAGCAGTCGCTCGAAGTTCCAAACGTTTTTTAACAATTTGAAGTGAATTAAGCAGTTTCCAACTTTCTGTTTGTACCTTACATCCACTTTTTTTCTAACAAAATCATCTTTAATTACAGATTTTCACCGATGTATTTTTCTTACAAGGAATTTACGAGAGTGCCAAGGGTTATATACAAACTTCCTCTCAGCCGGTTTATTTCTATCAATTTGACCTTGTCACCGAATTGAACTTAATTAAGAAATTATTCCCGAATCATATTCCCGGAGCCACACATATAGACGAGCTGTCGTATTTGTTTAGCAATAGCGCGTTCAAAGATTACGTATTGAAGCCCGGTAGCCCTGAACAAATAGGCGTTCACAGACTGCTTAAATTTTGGACAAATTTTGCTAAAACAGGAAACCCAAATCCAAGCTCGAAAGATCCTCTAATTGATGTTGAATGGAAACCAGCAAAGAAAAATGATTTTTCACGACTTATAATTGCTGAAAACTTGAAGACTGGAAAAGAACCGGCTTTGGAACGTATGAAGTTTTGGGAAGAGTTGTTGAAGTCACAGAAAGTTAACATTGTATTTTAATTAATTCTTGTTCTATTAATAATTAATTAATAGTACATATAGAAACATATTATTAATTTTAGGGTGTTTTCGATCTACTTATTTTTTTTTTTAAGTAATGATAATTTTTATATACTTCTTTCATCTCAACTAACCCAGTATTAGAAAATGAATTTAAATTATCAAATTTCTCTCTTATCTTACGTTTACTAAAATGTTTTACCACCAATCGTTTTCTTTAGACCAGTACTATCATCTTTTAAAATTAAAAAGAATTGCGAAAGTCGCTTTAATTGGCACGCCACTAACCAATTGATTTAAACAGTGTCTTACAACGGTCATCAAGTAAGATTAAATTATTTTTTTTAATATAGGTATGGTTTATTGGCCTACACACCTGATATAATCAGACATATCAATACATTCTATAGTAAACTATATAACACAGAGCGGATATCAATTATTGAAGTACGTTGGGCGTTTAATTTTTTTGTGCAAAGCGACCGAAGTGCCATAACAAATACTTCATTAAGTCAATCGGAAACACCCAGTGTATATCATAAGTCATATTATGATAAAATATTTGATTTGTTATTAATTTTTTACGACTTGTTACGGGTATATTTTAAAGTTTTCAATAAATGATTGCATGCAAATAATCCAGTTTTTTTCCCTATACAAACTGTTTCCCAAAAAGTGCATCAAGCTATAAGCGCGTTCTTTATTGCGTGAAACCTTACGAGGGCCCTGAGCAGCATACTCCACAGTAGCGAATATTAAATCGTCACAAAGTAGAATTATATGACTATTATTTGTCTGTGTTAATTTAATGAGGATTTATATTCGTATTATTTTTGTCACTCTTGCTTTAGAGTTTAGATAAACTAACACCAAAATATAACCGAGAATCATTCAAGGCCGTGATTCTATGAATTATTCTATTATTGACTAGACTGAACAAACGGTATGTCTCACTCAGTGGCGTAACTATACCGTTTGAGGCCCGTGGCTAATTCATCGGATGGGACCCTTCTTCAATGTAAAGAAGCTCGACCAACGTAATAGTTTTTAACCGACGAAAAACAAAAACGGAGGAGGTTCTCAATTCGACGCGTATATTTTTTTTTTGTTTTTTGTTTTTTTTTTTTTTAATTTATGTATGACCACGCATAACTTTTTACAGAGTAGTCCGATTTTGATAATTATTTTTTTGTTTGAAAGGGTATACCCCGAAGTTGGTCCCATATAAATTTGGTAAAAAAATTCCAACCCTAAGGGTAGGAAAACAGGGGATGATTGATTGTTCACTCACTGATTGTAATGTATTACCACACATAACTTTTTACAGAGTGGTCCAATTTTGATAATTATTTTTTTATTGGATAGGGTATACCTCGAGGTTCGTCTCATATAAATTTGGAAAAAAAACTCCTACCCTAAGGGTGGGAAAATAGGGGTGATTTATAGTTCACTCACAGATTTTCATGCTGAGTTGTGTATTACAATTATAAATTATATAGCCACAAAAAATTATAAAATAAAAACTTTTTAACAAAAAAATTAAACCGCCGAAAAACTGAAAAGCAAAAAATAATAAATCTTTTTATTTAACTAAGTTCTATCTAAGTAGTTGAACGTATGTGACAGTCTAGTATATCTAAGTAATTTTGAGTCGGCGTCAAACCATCAATGAACAAAGATCACTAAAAGAAATAACCAAATCAAATTAACAATGATACGTGAAATCTCCAGCGATAAACATTAACATTCCAAACATGCGCTCTCCACACGACCACTCGCAAAGACGTATGCCCTCAGTGTGCCCGTTCGGGTTGCTCTGTCGCTGACATTAACTTCGTGAATGCTCAGAGATTTCCGGCGAAGGATTGTTGACGCCGACTCAAAATTACTTAAATATACTAGACTGTCACATACGTTCAACTACTTAGATAAAACTTAGTTAAATAAAAATATTTATTATTTTTTGCTTTTCAGTTTTTCGGCGGTTTAATTTTTTTGTTAAAAAGTTTTTTTTTTTAAAGGTGAGTGATATCTTTTTCTTACAAATACGTTCAAACCTGGATACATTTTTTTGTTTCATTTATGTATGTACTTTAGCAGGTAACTTAAATTAATTGAAAACAAAACTAATAAATTGTAACAATAAATGTTAAGATCGTCCTGTGCTCACGACCCTCTTGGACCAGAGGCCCGTGGAATTTTGCCCGTCATGCCACCTTATTGTTACGCCACTGGTTTCACTACAAATAGTTATCTCCAAATAGGTACCCACCTCTTTTTGTAGCAGATTACAATGTCGTGTATTTTGTTTTTGTTTCATGCGAGTTCGAGCCGTTGCGTTAAATATTTAATTTAACAACATGTAAATTATGCGTTATACGTTTCACTTCTGCAGTGTGTAGTGTAAACAACATATCAATATTTTGTCGGACGGCGTTCAGACGTTCGGCCTGTTGGACCGAAATTAGTATCATTCCCCACTTACGGTGTTGGAATGGCAAAATACACTAATGTATTCAACATCAATGAAACGGACATGCCACCTTACAAAAATTTCGCTCGATGTCAAGATTAATGTTATCTTGGGTGATTCTTTGACCAAAGAGGTAGATATGGGGGGTAAAGGGGGTAATTACCAAACGCCAATGCACTCCGGGAGTGCCGGCAGAAAGTGAAAACTTGATTCATTTAGGGCATGTCTATGTTAAACGACCAAAGCGCAAAAAAATTTGAACTAATAACTTCTAAGAAATTTCGTCTGATGTCGCCAAAACACAACTTATAGTGTAGTTAGAAACCATTCGATTGCATAGAGAGAGTTTTCTCGCTCACCCAGTTCTTACTTGACCTGACGCGAGTTTAACATTTTTTACCCATTACAAAAAAAGTGTACAACGCCGCTAATGAAGTTTTCACTTCAAAAATAAAATTTAGAAATAGTTTTTGAAAAGGAATTTGTAAAATTAGTTCGGGAATTAATATTTTGCTTGACACCTGCCTTCGTGAGTATTATTGTGTGATATTAATAAAACTTAAAAAAATATTGATTTTTTGCTTTACTCTCCCCCCCCCCAGAAAAAAAATCTACGCCCCTGTCTTTGACATTACTAAATGTAGAGAAGAATCTCGACTATCCAACGTTAATTTTATCTACCATTTATGAGACTTGTCTCGTCATTAACCCTAGGATGCATAAGGTTAAAATTTTACACTTTTACATAAGGTGAGTCTGCGAGACTCATAACAGAGATACATTGAATTGAGCATAAAAAACAAAATTATATATTTATAATATTTATTTACAATTATTGCAAATTATAGAACTATGTTCCCTACATACATTTTTTGTACATTTGCTACATATAACTTTACTCATTCTACCTAATTTAGAGGGACATTCGTAACAACGCCGTTTTTTTGCTGGTAGTTCTTCATTTGCGGTTGGTGTCGTAATTTCGATAAACATTTTCATGTCGTTCAATGTTTCTTTGCGCAAATATGGGTTTTTAGACCTTCTTACCATGCAGGGTGTCACTAATGCCTTGCAAAGATCTTTTATAAAAAGTCGCCTTCGATGACTTTTGCCGATTTCAAATGTATACAAAAAAATGCGTTAAGAGCAGCGACATCTAACATGTTAGAAAATACCGCAAAAGGCCATCGTCTTGTTTGCCTTTTGCAAGTATAATTCCCCACCATTTGATCCATATGGTCGACGCCTCCTTTTGTTTTATTATAAAATTCAATGATTTCTGGCTTCTTCTTTGCACTGTTTTCATTTACCATAGTATCGTGGTGCAAAGTACTTAGAAGGGTAACCGCTTTATTCTTTTTTGGTACATAACTTACTATTGTAAGGTTTTCGTTAAATCCGAACATTGAAGAATATACTGGTCGGTCCTTAGAAGCTTTGAGGCTGAGTGGTATTTCTCTTTTGTTTTGGCGAATCGTTCCTACGGAAGTAATTCCTATTTTTAAAAGGTCCTCAAATAACGGCACACTGGCAAAGAAATTATCACATGTCAAGTTTCGAGATGTGTTTTTGACACAATCCGTAAGTTTATTGACTATTGTCTTTCCTAAATTGTGTTGCACTTCTTCACCAGGCTGTTTGCCAATATAAATCAACCCATCAATAGCATAGCCAGTTTCACTTTCGCACATCCAGAAAAATTTAATGCCATATTTCGCAGGCTTGCTTGGCATATACTGAATAAAACCACAGCGTCCTCGAAATCCAAGCAACTGCTCATCAATTGTCAAATTCACTTTTGGAATCATATTTTTCCTGCACTGAGTAAGAAATAGTTCCCAGACATATCGTATTGGTGCGAGTTTGTCTGTTTCTAGACGCGCTGCACGAGTTCTTTTATCATGACAAATCGTCGTATATTCTCAAACCGATTTACAGACATTGTTGCTCTGTACATAGGATTGGAACATTTATCCAAGAATAGTTCCCGTATTGAGTTATCCCACTGCTTCTCAACTCCAGCCAACATCAGCAATCCAAAAAAAGCGTTCAGTTCGACAACGTCCGTGTTCTTCCATGTTTTTCCTTTTGCAGAATACTGTCGATTTGCTTCTCTATTTGTGCAAATAACAATTTCTTGAACAATTTCTTCAGTTATAAATGCATTCCAAGAATCGAGCACGGAAAAAATTTTATTTCGTTGTCTTGGACCGGCAGTAAAACGTACAATGTTATGACAAAGACTTTTTGTTGGAGGAGGGGCAATAGATTTCCATTTATAACCATTTAATCCAACCATAACTGTTTCATCCTGAGTATCGTTATTACTCGACACTGGGTTTTCTTCTTCTTCGCTATCAGACGAACTTGCATATTCTTCGTCACTATCGGGTGTTTCTGGAATAAAATCCTCATCGAATTCTGAGTCGTCACTGGAACTAGAAAAATCTGATTCGGCCTCAGCAGTCCACTGTAGAACTATCTGATCAAAATCAGGATCATTGCACCTAACTGACGACCTATTTTTGCGACCTGATGCCATATTACAATGATGTACTAAAAAATAAATGTTTTATATAAAAAAGTTATAAATACAGTACGGACTCCTTTATTATCCACCATCCATGTGTAATATCCCTAAGGAACACAATTAGTAATATATAAATACTCTTACCTGACAATTAATAACTCAAGCAAACTCTGGAACACTGATAAAATATAACAAGAAAAACGTCTATGCACTCAAATTCACGAGAACTGAATGAACTCCTCTGATAAGTATCGAACACCCATTATGTATAAATAACAATAAACAAAACCATAGACACAACTATAAACATAACTATAGACATAACATTTAAGATTTACAACGTTGCCATTTACGAATACCTCCAAGTAAAGCTATATTTATACCTGAGTCTCAGAGACTCACCTTATGTACAAACGTGGTACAGGTGAAAATATTGTTATAATTTTTTTTGTGGAAATCCTGGTAATTATATGTGCAAAGAAGGTGTTATAAAACAGTTTAAATAAAGCATTCCTAAAGCGAAAATATTGTAGCTTTATCGGTTACGATAATACGCAACTTCAACTAACAGCGTGAGTCCCGCAGACTCACCTTATGCATCCTAGGGTTAATAATGGAACAAAAACTAATAGAACTACGAAGAATATGAATCTGTTTCTTTAATAAGAGTTAGTTTAGTATATGAATGTGTTATCACAGACATGACTCCCCATTCCCCAAGCATGCATCTCAACTGTTTTTGAAGATAACCTCATGAAAACCTAGATATCCGTAAATAGGATGAAATTATCTATATCTGTGATATGACGCTAAATAATAGACGACATATTTCTATAGCAACAGAAATCCTTTTCTTTAAATAGAACCCAGAGGTGGCTTTTGGAATTTTATTCTTAAGCCGGGCGGCGTTGCACATTAAATAGTAGTCTAATATAATATAGTAACTGTTATAATAGTGTATTTACGTAGTAGCAATAACCATTAAGGTGTGTTTAATCTAAGACCTGCCTAAGGTCTATAAAGTTAGCATATCCACATCAAAAGCCCACGAAGTTAATAGTACCATAATTTGTTGCTAATTTGTTACCCCAAAACTGATTTTGTTGCTCTGACCGTTTTCGAGAAACAATGGATACGGTAGCGTTATATAAAGATGGCATAGCCAGTGGTTGTATCTCTATAAGTAGCTTAGATATACTCATTATGAAAGTACCATAATTTGTTGCTAATTTGTTGCTTTTGAATGGTGTAATC
This sequence comes from Xanthostigma xanthostigma, assembly GCA_963575645.1. Taxonomy (NCBI): domain Eukaryota; kingdom Metazoa; phylum Arthropoda; class Insecta; order Raphidioptera; family Raphidiidae; genus Xanthostigma; species Xanthostigma xanthostigma. Next base: position 15,439,996 of record OY754464.1, read on the forward strand.
ACTTTCAGGCTAAATGATAAGAGATCGGTAAGGTAGGATATAAACTTTTCAAGAAACAATGGATACAATGGATGCGGTACCGTTATAATATAAAGATGGCATAGCCAGTGGTTGTATCTCTATAAGTAGCTTAGATATACTCATTATGAAAGTACCATAATTTGTTGCTAATTTGTTGCTTTTGAATGGTGTAATCACTTTCAGGGTAAATGATAAGAGATCGGTAGGATATAAACCGATCGAAAAAAAATGTTAAAAACAAGAAAGTTCATAAGGTTAAAGAAAAGCCTATGACACGAAAGAAACACTTTATTGCTACGTTCCGAGATTAAAAATAAAGAATTATAAATTAAAAAAAAAAAACAAATAACTATATATACTTGTATTAGCCAGTACGGCTCGGATCAACAGCAACAAATTCAGTCTTTGCGCATGATTTTGTTGCTAATTTGTTGCTCTGAGATTATATAAAAATTTATTTTGTTGCTGTGCACAGGAAACAAATTAACGATGTGTTAGGATTGATAACGTGCTTACATTAGCCAGTACGGCTCAAAGCGGCATAACAACAGCAACAAATTTATTCTTTGCGCATGATTTTGTTGCTAATTTGTTGCTCTGAGATTATATAAAAATTTATTTTGTTGCTGTGCACAGGAAACAAATTAACGATGTGTTAGGATTGATAACGTGCTTACAATAGCCAGTACGGCTCAAAACGGCAAAACAACAGCAACAAATTTATTATTTGCGTATGATTTTGTTGCTAATTTATTGCTCTGAGATTATATAAAAGTTTATTTTGTTGCTGTGCATAGGAAAAAAATTAACGATGTGTTAGGATTGATAACGTGCTTACATTAGCCAGTACGGCTCAAAGCGACATAACAACAGCAACAAATTTATTCTTTGCGCATGATTTTGTTGCTAATTTGTTGCTCTGAGATTATATAAAAATTTATTTTGTTGCTGTGCACACGAAACAAATTAACGATGTGTTAGGATTGATAACGTGCTTACATTAGCCAGTACGGCTCAAAGCGGCATAACAAACGCAACAAATTTATTCTTTGCGCATGATTTTGGTGCTAATTTGTTGCTCTGAGATTATATAAAAACACAATTATGGACAAAGATTGAATTTTTGCTGTTGATTTGTCTCTTTAAGCCGTACTGGCTAATGTAAGCACGTTATCAATCCTAACACATCGTTAATTTTTTTCCTATGGACAGCAACAAAATAAATTTTTATTTAATCTCAGAGCAACAAATTATCAACAAAATCATACGCAAGGAATAAATTTGTCGCTGTTGTTTTGCCGCTTTGAGCCGTACTGGCTAATGTAAGAACGTTATCAATCCTGACACATCGTTAATATGTTTCCTGTGCACAGCAACAAAATAAATTTTTATATAATCTCAGAGCAACAAATTAGCAACAAAATCATGGACAAAGAATGAATTTGTTGCTTTTGATTTGTCGCTTTGAGCCGTACTGGCTAATGTAAGAACGTTATCAATCCTAACACATCGTTAATTTGTTTCCTGTGCACAGCAACAAAATAAATTTTTATATAATCTCAGAGCAACAAATTAGCAACAAAATCATGCGCAAAGACTGAATTTGTTGCTGTTGATTTGTCGCTTCCAGCCGTACTGGCTAATACAAGTATATATAGTTATTTGTTTTTTTTTTTTATTTATAATTCTTTATTTTTAATCTCGGAACGTAGCAATAAAGTGTTTGTTTCGTGTCATAGGCTTTACTTGAACCTTATGAATTTTCTTGTTTTTAACATTTTTTTTTGATCGGTTTATATCCTACCGATCTCATATCATTTAGCCTGAAAGTGATTACACCATTCAAAAGCAACAAATTAGCAACAAATTATGGTACTTTCATAATGAGTATATCTAAGCTACTTATAGAGATACAACCACTGGCTATGCCATCTTTATATTATAACAGTACCGCATCCATTGTATCCATTGTTTCTCGAAAAGTTTATATCCTAGCTTACCGATCTCTTATCATTTAGCCTGAAAGTGATTACACCATTCAAAAGCAACAAATTAGCAACAAATTATGGTACTTTCATAATGAGTATATCTAAGCTACTTATAGAGATACAACCACTGGCTATGCCATCTTTATATAACGCTATCGTATCCATTGTTTCTCGAAAACGGTCAGAGCAACAAAATCAGTTTTGGGGTAACAAATTAGCAACAAAATAGCAACAAATTATGGTACTATTAACTTCGTGGGCTTTTGATGTGGATATGCTAACTTTATAGACCTACCTGCCTAAAGGGTACTGCGGGTCTATCCAAATCATGAATTTTTACCGTTGTGAAATTTTATTTGCCAAAAAAGTCTTTGAGGCATTTCGAAATCTTAATACTGCCAAATTTAGTATTTAATAAAAATAAACAACAATCAGACAGATTTTTTAGTCTAAATGTTTTCCAGGTGGTTTCAAAACTGTAGTGTAAGATAGAGCGTATATCGCAGCACGCTTTAACTCAGCCGACCGCCGATATACGCTCCCCCCCCTCTCTCTCTCTCTCTCTCTCACACACACACACACACACTTCAGCCTACCCATAGCGTCTTACGTATAATATCCCCGGATCACCTGGAAGGTAAAAAGTTTCACCAAAATAGCCTGTCCTTTCAAAAAATATTTTTTTCGATATTTATGATTTACGATATTTTAAAACCGCCTGGCTAGAATTTTGATGGCATATTTTTTTTTATTTTAATAAATACTAAATTTGAAGACATCAAAATTTCAAAATGCTTCAAGGATATTTTTTACAAATAAAATTTAAAAGTTAAATATTCAAGGTTTGGCTAGGCCCCAATATCCTTCTGCCAGGTCTTCAGACATTACAAGAGAAGGGTTACACAATTTTTTTACGGTGCCTCAAATACCTACCTAAAAATGTTTGATAGTTCTTGGACTATTAGTCATAAAATTTTGACAAACACTGTAGAGCAGAAACATTTAAAAATTTTAAATCTTTGATTAACGTCTGAATAGAACTCTTCAAGTAAATAAAATTATTTTATTTACTTGAAAAATTTAAAAATTTTCTTTGAATTTAATTGAAATTTAGAATGAAGAAATTAGTACCATTTTGTTCAGAATTTAGTGCTCTATTAATATAATAATAAAAAAAATTTTTAGTCAAACGCCCTTATTGAGATTTCCTTCATACTGCTTTATCATTTCCGTATTTTCCAATATTTTTGTTTATCTAATCTATGTTTTTCAATTATAAATATATTATAGTAAATAGATTTTGGATTAGCAGCGAAATTATCAAAAACAGTATATTTCTCAAATAATAATAACAATAATACTATTGATGATGTTTGGATGAAGAAATTATTCGTAGCATAGGATCAGAAAAAAAGCAATACTATGGTTATGGTAGAAATTTCATTTATTATGCTGACGTCTCGACAATTATTTTTTTCATACCTATGCTACGAAGAATTTCTTCATCCAAACACCATAATCAATCAAGGATCATATTCATCTCTTTGTTGAGATACGTTTTCTTCTTAATACTATAAATAATTTTTTATTCCTTTATATTCACTTAATTTAACAAACTGTTGAGGATTTCCTGTCTAACTTGGTAAACCAGTGCTTGGGCAGGAGCCTTTAATGCGCAGTATACACTAATTTAGTCTAGCGACAATTCATATTTTCAAACAAATATTTTTTAATAATAAATTGATACTGTTACTAGTTCTCGGAACTTTTATTTGTTTGTAAATTGTAGTTATCCGAAACTAAAATACTATAGGACAGAGGGGAACGGGAAATTAAGAGGTACTTACTGAGTTCTGACAACTGAATACAGTACGATAACACGTGTCTGATTGGACATGAAAAAGGAAGATAAAACAACAACAACAATAACAACAGCCAGTTTGAGAACCGGTATATATACGACTACATAAGCCGGCTACTACGTCAGTTGAAAAACAGTGCTCAGTTATCGTTCGCGTATTCAAAGTGTCGCTTAAAAAGTTATAATCGAACAAAAACAATGTCGAACAATCCAATAGTTCAGGTTGCTCAGGGAAAACTTAAAGGGCGCGAAGCCAAAGATCTCAAACAAAGGACCTATTACAGTTTTCAGGGTATTCCTTACGCAAAACCGCCGCTAGGAAAATTGAGATTCAAGGTCAGTAAACTAATCCAATACAAATTTATATTTTATGATCTATATAAACACATTGTTGTAATTTTTCGTCCATCTATTTATAAGCGAACTGTGGGATTATTTCTGTTGGGTTGTAGTGTCTGGTCGGTGGGACGACAAAAATCCAAATAAAATTTTACTTTTTACTCAACTGCGGCTACGACTTGGGTGCAATTCTGTATGGCGGCGGGAAATTAGTTGAATAGAGATTTAAAACGTGTAAAATCATACATTTCCTAATTTCCTAATTTTTTTAATGGGTAAAAACACTTTAAATGAGCCTTTTTCATGAGAGTAGAGACAAACTTTATTTTTTTTAAGAACGTGTTTATATATTGGTAGTAAGCTAATTTGATAAATGCATATTAATTGCAAAATATAACCTCTATTTTTTATAGATTCATTAATTATCAAATATATTTGACTCTTTTTTTGTTCTCAGATAAGTTTCAAACCTAAAAGAACTTTTGATATATGTATAATACATTTTAATATGCCGCTATAAAATTGTACTCGACTTGCTTATCTGTGAATCAAATCATTTTTTCTGCCTGAAATTTTTTAATTACGACAAGATAGTTAGCGTTCTAATGTTGCAAAATTATTGTCTTTCACGTTTACTAATTTTAAATTTACACCAGGACTGTCGTTTTCTGTCAAAAACATGTATAGACCGAGAGCTACTGAACTTTTTGGAAGCTGATTTAGGCATAGAAGTGACATACTTTATAATGTATTTTGAAAAAGGCAGAACAAAATTTCGTTCGGAACACCCCGGCAGACTGCAGACTAAGATAAAGGATATTCATTTGGAAACAATATGCATATTACATTACAATATTAAAGAATATTATTTAAAGCTAACATTTCTACATAACGTTACGATAATCAGAATATTTTTTGAACCTTATTAAAAAAAAACATTTCTAAAATGTGCCACTCTAGCCTATAGCTTCAGTACCTTGGCCATGTTCGTATTAAATCACACTCGCGAATGGACACTTGCGATATTTATGGGATCCGCTAATTATTATGTACATGTTTACATAACATTATAGCGACAAAAGTCGCTATAATGTTATTATGTAATTAATATTATTCTAATAATAAATTTATAGGCTCCCCAACCAGCAGAACCATGGGACGGCGTTTTGGATGCTACTAATGTGAGAAGTTCTTGCTATTGTCGCCAGTTAATTACTGATGTCCTCGGTGGAAGCGAAGACTGCTTGTTCATCAATGTTTACACACCAAAGGTGCAGATTATTTAAATATTCTATATCTTTAAAAATACTAAATAGTTTATCTTTTTATACATACAAGTAAAAATTCACATATAAATGTATGTAACTATATAATAATAATGTATGTAACTATATAATAATACCCAATATTTACAAATAGCAGAGCTGTAACAACTGAAATTGAATTCCAAATATTCGACCGAACGGTTGTTTGCATATTTTTTTTTTTTAATTTTATCCGACATTTTTAATTTTATATTTGTCGTCCAACAGCAATTAATTGTGATCTTTGGTTATAACTTATAAGATAGAGATTATAGTATGTCCTGAATTAGTATAGATTAATAAATGTACATGCTTAGCCTTGTTTTATGTATTTTCTACATAGTATGCTTACCTTCTATTATATTTATTACTTTATCCTATTTCAGGACAGACTTAGAATTATATTTTAGTTACGTCTCGATTTAATAAAAAAATAATAATAAAGCAAGAGTACAATCAAATATGCCAAAAGAATCCCATTTTATTTTGTGTTTAGTGAAGGACACGGAGACAAGTTTGAAGAAAATATTAAAACCAATAAAATTATATATTTTGACTTAAATTTGTGTAAAAAAACTAATATTCTGTATAGGTTTCACACAACGAAATGTTTTAGAGCAAATAGAAGCCATAAACGCATTTCGAATAAAATCGAAAACAGAACAAGATTTTTTTAAACATATTTGACTAAAACTCCACCTTAATGTCAAGTCGAGCAAACTTTTTAAATTTAATGGTTTTTTCCAGTTGCCTAAAGGAGATAAAGTCTCTTTACCTGTGATGTTTTTCGTTCACGGTGGGGGCTTCTACACTGGCAACGGTGATCCTGATTTCTATGGTCCAGAGTTTTTGGTTTCTGAAGACGTTATTCTGGTTACTTTTAACTATCGACTTGGCACACTAGGTAGGCTATTTAATTATTTTTTTTTAAGTATAAAGACATTATTTTAGTATTTTATCATGGAATACAGAACAAACTTAGTGTAAAAAGATTCCAAAAAATAGATACTTCTTTCGAACGGCCGCGGTAGAACAAAAAGTGTATTTTGACAGACAGACAAGTACGAAGTTCCACCATAAATCAGGCAATCTTCTTCTAAAGCATGGTTTATACTTGGAGAGTTTACTGGCGGAAAGTACATTCCACTAGGGCTTGGGTAACTCGGTTCTGACCCGGTTCAAAGATCCGATTCCGACAAAAGATCCGTGGGAGCCGACTCACTTCTTTCTGGACTCAAATCAGTGAAACATTTTACATAAAGACGAATTCTCTATACACACGATACTTCTGTAGCAGAGCCAGAACAGCTCAATAGTGTTCAGATGAACCAATCCGTTAATTGTTGCATCTTGCACACGTGATTGTAGCATTGTACAATGTACATCATGGAAAAAAATTATAATTTTAAATAAAGAATTTTTATTTTTTGTTACGGCACAAAAATAATCGTTCCAATTATTTTTATGCCTGACATAAATTCAATTTATTAAATTATTATTATGTCCCGACATAGGTAGAATACAAAATATACAAAACACGTTACACGATCAAATAAAAAACTTGATAATCTCCTAAAAATTCTAAAAATATTCATTTCAAATAAATATTTTTATTTGTTTTTCTAACGAATTAAATATTATTTATAAACAAGTTTCTATATAGATATTAAATTATCACGAGAAACAAATATTTTATTGCGATATGAGTATTAATTCTATTATGCAAATACCTATGAATTACAATAATGTTAATTTTATTTTTCTTAATTTTATTCCACTCGCCACAAATTTTGAGTTAAAGAATTAAAAAAATATTTTTTTTTAGCATAAGTATGCAATGAAGTACTTATAGACATATTCAAATGTATCAATTAGCTGGCGTCATAAAATTTTCTATAGTCATTAACATTAAAAGTTAATTTAGAATAAGATATCGTGACATAGACCGGTTAAAATCTATTATTTGTATTTTCTTGAAGATGTAATATTGTTACTAGCAATATATTTTGCAGATATTCAACAATTCAAATCACTTGGTCCAGTGCAAATTGTTTATTTGTAAAATTGGGTACAGAGAACATGCGGCACACGAATATATTATTTAAATATTTGCTTAATAATAGAAAATATGTATGCATAATTATATATTCTAATTTAAGCAGAAATAAAATTGCTCCTTTGTAATGAGTGTCGCCGCATGTTCGTCTAATTTTAGTAACAAAAAATAAATAGTTATTCAGATGAATAAGTATTAATCAAATGAAGTGCCTGTTAAAGATGTCGTAACGTTGCCAATTGCATAAATGAACACTTATTATTTGATTAAGGTTTTCTGCTTGCGCTTCTCTGTTCGTTGGATAGGCCAGGGGTGGCAAACTTGTCTACACCTACGTGTCAATTTTTTTCAAAAATGTTTTATGTAGCCATGACGTGCCGACAAGCAACCAATGAAATTTAGTTGTCAAAAAAATGAATCAAACAGATAAAAATAATAATTTTGATAATATATTGAGCGCCATGAACCTTTTTCGTATTTGTTATTTGGTGATAGTCAATTGTTTTCGACATCTAGCATATATTTTTAATTATTTCGATTTTGCACCTCCATCAATGCCGTGTCAACAATAATAATCTGTCACCCCTGGGATAGACAGTCCCACATACAACGTTTGAAAACTACTTACGAGTGTCACTTCTGTGATTTTTTTATATGACTGAAAGTGAAAGAGGTCGGCAGGACCGTAACTAGCTTTTTTGGGTCCTTGGGCAAGACTTTATCACTGCCCCCCCCCCCTCTACACAAAGTTTTATGAATTAAGTAAAGCTACTTATTTCCCCAAAATAATAGTTTTAACCAGTAGTAGGTACAACCAGAAAAAGACATTTTGAAGGGAGCTAAAAATGTGTAGCTAGGTATGTTTCCACTGATTTCTACGAACAATTTTTAAATTTACATGTATTTTTCTTGTTCTTTTTTTGGAGGCAGGGGAGGGCGTACCCCCACCCCTGCCCTATTGGTATGGGCCACTGGTTTTAACTCTTTCAGATTGAGTCTTTATTTGAAAACGAATAAAACATATGATTAATATAACACGCATATAAAAAAAAAATAGTTTTCATATTTACCTACTTATTATATTTTGTTTTTAATTGTACTAGTAATTTATAATATTTAATTGCTCCTACACTTAAAATATCTCATTGTACCCTTCTTGATTTCATTTCCCAAGAAGTTTTCTTTAATACAATGCGATTTTTTCGATCTCTTTCTGGGGCAACCTTCCGCCTGGGCCCTCGAAACGTCTCTCTGTTGCCCCCGCCTACTTACAGCCCTGGAGGTCGGCCATAAAATTTAGATAAACATGGTATAGTAAATTGAATACTTACACCGGTTCTTGAATCTATCGTCAATTATATGCCTTACCATCATCGTAATATCGTATGTTACCATTTTTAGATATTTCTAACACGGAATTTGAAAGATTCTCGACTTAATAGACTAACAAAGATCAACTCTTCAAGTTGCTTTAGAACCGGCTCTGGTATTTCATGCAGTTGTATTATTATAGTGTCATTGCACTCTAATCATGAGGGTATGATGCGTTCGGTCAATAAAGCACATTCAAATATTAAAAATGCTACATGCATTTGAATAAATAAAACTCCAGTTGAGTTAATAATGCGTGTATGTCATCCATGTAAATTGTAATAAAAATTATTTTATATTCTAATGAATAGTTTAATTATATAATAAAACTAATGGAAAAATGACCACTTCAACCAATATGTTTATTGTGGTTGCCAACGTTTCGTCACAACAAAGATTACCTATAATGTGCAATAATAATTAACATTTGAGCTCTAATGAAGTCACGAATTGAGTCAGAATTATTTATAGTTTAGTTATTTGCTGAATACACAAAGTGTAAAAGCCAAAAGTTTATAATAAAAAAAATAAGAATTGTGACGAACGTTGGCATAACAATAGGGTATAAGGGGCCATTCAAGTATTACGTATTTTAATAATTTTTTCCCCCTTGTCAGCAAAAGTAAGCAAAGCTCTTACCCCTTCTCCCTATATGCTTACGTAAACATTTTTATATTTTTTATATTTTTTTAATCAAGTTTCTTTATTGTTATAAATAAATATTGCTGACGTCATCACCCTCTAGAGTCTAGACCCTCGTCCCCCATGTCATCAAAAAAAGCAAAGCATAGACCCCCCCCCTTGGTGCTTACGTAATACTTGAATGGCCCCTAACTATAGTTTGCTACAAGTGGAAACGTCCATTGTTGTGCTATTTATATAATGGTTTACAAATTTTACTATCTGAATTTTACTATATATAAAATTAATAGCAGTTTTCTTTATTACATTTTTTTTGACACATCGTGGCCAACTAAAGTTTTTGATTTATCACCATAAAAATATGTCGCGATTTCCATAAAAAGTGAGTTAAATTTTTATCTATTACCCACTAGCAGCGCTAGTAGGCTTCGTGCACTTAACTTTAGGTCACCAGTATTTTTTGACAGATTGAATTTCTTCTAAAAAAGAAATGTTTTTTTCAGGGTTTCTGAGTCTACCAGATCCCTCCCTCGAAGTTACTGGTAATGCTGGTTTAAAAGACATGGTTCAAGCTCTGAAATGGGTTCAACAAAATATTTCGAACTTCGGAGGAGATCCAAATAACGTAACGATTTTTGGCGAAAGTGCTGGATCAGCATCAGTTCAGTATTTGGTCCTTTCTCCTTTAGCAAAAGGATTGTTCCACAAAGCTATTGGGCAGAGTGGTAGTGTTTTTAATCCTTGGGCTGGAAGTCAACCGAACTGTGTTGAAAGTATCGCAAAATATTTACAAATAGATGCTAAAGATAACAAAACAATTCTGCAATCCCTGCAATCTGTTCCAGTTGAAAAATTACTCGAAGCGCAAACGGAATGTATGAAAAATGAGGTAAAATGATTTTTTTCCAAGCTTTTATTTAGTTTCACCTGTCCCGGTGTTTGTCTGTCAGTCTGATATCAAATCTTGCAAGTTCCCGTTATCCGATTGAGCTAACATTTTGCATACGTATATAGTTCCGATAACAATACAATATTATAATAACTAACTGACCGGTCTGGCTTTTGCCTGGTTGCAAATCGCACTTTTAATAAAGCTCACTAAATGCTGAAAAATAAATATACAAACAAATAATCGATAAGTTATCATATTCCTAGTTGCCCACAAACTTGCAAACTGTGAACATGACGAGTAAAAGAAAATCTTGGTGTATTGACGAAAACGTTTTATTAACATGTGCAATAGAGGCGGCCATTTTATATATTTACTATATTATAGTAAAAAAAATTTAATGGATCGTTTAACGACAACTCTCAGTAACACCACAAAGTGTACAATCTCTTGAGTGTCGCTATATAGAGTTTTCACTGTATTTTCGTTTAGTGGAAACTTCCTAATTGTCATAAACCTGGTCGGATTCCTGTTTTGAATAGAAATATTATGTGTAAAATATACCACTGTATCAATTCCAGGATAAATACATTGGGGATTTAGCCACATGCGGACCGACTGTCGAAGTTCCATCACCAAATGCGTTTATTTCCCAGCCATATGAAGACATCATACGTAAAGGAACTTATAATCAAGTACCTTTAATCCTGGGTTATAATACCTATGAAGGCATTTGCATGATGATGGAACTTGACAAAGATGTCAAACAATCTGTTAAACCTGACTTTACTGACAGTGAATTGCTGGTGCCGCGATTTTTCAACCTTAAACGGGGAAGTCCGAAGTCAAAAGAAATTGGAGACAAAATCAAACAATTTTATTATGGAAATGAAGTCCCTTCAGAGAAAAATGTTTCAAAATTCATTGACGTAAGTAATATAATAAGAAAACTCAAAAGTATGCTTCAGTTTCGCAATTTATTTAAAATTTATGTGTTGATTGTACTATGACGATTAATGACGATTAAGAGGTAATTAATCGGATGTTTTATCAATTAATCAAAACAAAAAGTATTATATGATTAATCGATTTAATCGAAGCAAAATTATCGCTTTTTTAACTGTTAGATTAATAGTTGTTATATCTAGTAAACAATCGGGACATAAATTATGAAAAATAAAGTTCAAAAACTAAAACCCGACAGCTGAAAAGTATATTATTTTCATCTGAGGATAGCCGTGGTCATATGCCACCTACCCTAACAAAACATTACATTTTAATAGTAGTAAGCGATCATAAGGTCTAGACTCTAGAGTCTAGAGCAAAGTGTATCACGCTTACATCTAGAGGGGCCTCATATATAATGAGATGGCATACGACGACGGCTATCATCAGATGCGAATATTTTCTTGTTTTATACTTTTCAGTAGTCGGGTTTTAGTTTTTGAACTTATGTTTTATTTAAATTATTTTTTTAAACTTATTTTTTTTTTGTTTCACAATTAGCTCCCCTCTGGGACCAAAATTCAAAAAATGTAGCTTATGTTACCCGTGCCATAATAATGAATCGATTGACACCTTATTTATCCAAATTGGATGAATAGTTTAGGCGCTACGGTGGAACATCCGTAAATACAAACATACATACATAGGTCATAGACTGCTAAACTCATAAGTCATAACCCTTCCTTTTGGCTTTGCCGTAGTCGGGTAAAAAAACAGGCAGAACTCATTTTGACACATAGTCAGCAGTCGCTCGAAGTTCTAAACTTTTTTAACAATTTGAAGTGAATTAAGCAGTTTCCAACTTTCTGTTTGTACCTTACATCCACTTTTTAGGCGCGATTAGCGAAGCTAAAGCGCCTTATATGTACTCGCTTTGTCTGTGAATCTGTGAGTCACGCTTTTTGTATCCAGCGTACAGTCCAAACGCCTTAACCGATTTTAAAAAACTTTTTTTTGTTCGATTCGTCTCCGGGTAACTTAAATCCTAACGTCGCCCGATTTTTGAATTTTGACCCCAGAGGGGAGCAATAAAGAAAAAACGAAGTTTTTTGCTTATAACTCACTCAATTTAAATCAGATCGGTTCGAAACCTGTCTTAAACGAAAGAGGAGAAAATTTTACATAAATTTCGTACAACAGAATTTGCCAAAACAGGTTTTTTATACAAATTTATTTAGAAATAAATTCAATTTGATATAATCGATGGCAAACATCTTTCGGTTATCTCTCTCTGTTGCACGGTTTAATATGGTAATATGAAGATTACGTTTGTTCTGTATTAAAATAAAACGATTGCATTTGTTCAAAAACGGATGGCATTTCAAATATTTGTGAAATGCAACGCCTTCTGAGTTAACAATTTGAATAACTAATTATTAGAACATAATACCTACTTTGACAGATGCAAACGTCATTTTTGACATTTCTTACCATTCCGACACCACGGATGAGCGGATTGAAACCAAATTTTGGGAGGATGTTTGATATGCAAATATGAAGTGGCCTATTGTCGACGCATGCGTAAAAGAGTATATCTTTTATAATGTTGTTTTAGATAATAATAATATAGTTTTTAAAAAGACATTATTTTATCTATTTTTACATGAAAGTTTTGTAAATTTTTTGGGGAAAATCGGCGCATGTGCAAAAGAGATATGGGCTATGACGTTGTTTCTTATATAATAATGCTTTACATTTCATAACGGTTGATTATTCTATCTGTTTTACAAGAAAGTTTTGTAATTTATTTTTGGGGAAAATCGGCGCATGCGCAAGAGATATTATGTGCTATAACGTTTTTTATATAACAATGGTATACTTTTCATAGCGGCTTATTATTCTATCTGTTTTACAAGAAATTTTTGTATTTTATTTCGGGAAAAATCGGCGCAGGCGCATCAAAGATATATCTTATTACAAAAAATAAAATAATAATAAAAAGAAAGTTTTTATTGAAATGTACCAAAATGGAAATATAATTATTTTAATAATTTAGGGTAATAATTATAAAAAAGTTGGTTGTGACTAATTATTAATAAATTATTAAAATGATTTTTTCCTTTCTGTGTTTCAATATTTTAACTGTAATTTTTTTCGTAGATTAAGTTAATTAAATTATATTATTAAGCTCAAAGTGTCGTTAAAAATATACAACAATTTTCAAACATAACGCCGGGGTATATTTTATAGAATTTCGCGCCTTGTAATTCTTGAATTACTTGTGCCTTCAAACAATATTTTTTTCTAACAAAATCATCTTTAATTACAGATTTTCACCGATGTATTTTTCTTACAAGGAATTTACGAGAGTGCCAAGGGTCATATACAAACTTCCTCTCAGCCGGTTTATTTCTATCAATTTGACCTTGTCACCGAATTGAACTTAATTCAGAAATTATTCCCGGATAAACATATCCCCGGTGCCACTCATGCCGACGAGTTGTCGTATTTGTTTAGCAATAGCGCGTTCAAAGATTACGTAATAAAGCCCGGTAGTCCTGAACAAATAGGCGTTCACAGATTACTTAAATTTTGGACAAATTTTGCTAAAACAGGAAACCCAAATCCCAGCTCTAAAGATCCTCTAATTGATGTTGAATGGAAACCAGCAAAGAAAAATGATTTTTCACGGCTTGTAATTGCTGAACACTTGAAGACTGGAAAAGAACCGGCTTTGGAACGTATGAAATTTTGGGAAGAGTTGTTGAAGTCACAGAAAGTTAACATTGTATTTTAATATATTCTTGTTCTATTAATAATAATTAATTAATAGTGCATAGAAACATATGATTAAATTTAGTGTGTTTTCAATCTATCTTCATCTCAACTAACCTAGTATTTGAAAATGAATTTAAATACAAATTTCTCTTTTATCATACAATGTTTACTAAAGTGTTTTACCACCAATTGTTTTCTTTTCACCAGTACTATCAGCCTTTAAAATTAAAAAGAACTGCGAAAGTCGTTTTAATATGCACGACACTCTGACCAATAACGGTCATCAAGTAAGAGTAAATTATTTTTTTTAATATATGGTTTATTGGGCTCCACGCCTGATATAATCAGACATATCAACACATTCTAATAAACTATAATATACAGAGCGGATAACAATTCTTGAAGAACGTTGCGCGTTTTACTTTTTTTGCGCAAAGCGACCGGAGTGCTATAACAAATGTTCACTTCATTAAGTGTATATCATAAGTCATATTATGATAAAATATTTGATTTGTTATTAATTTTGACGACTTGTTACGGGTTTATTTTAAAGTTTTCAATAAATGATTGCATGCAAATAATCCAGCTTTTTTTCTTATACAGACTGTTTACACTGTATATTATATGAAAACCAGCGGGTAAAAGGGCTCCGCTTTCAAGCTAGCAAATTGACGTACGTTTTTAACTAAATATTACACATTTATTGATAAAATCTTAGCAGTATTAAAATGACGTAGGTCTGGGACCTTGGACTATAAGTGTGCTTGGTCTAAAGTCCGATAAGTCACGTTTGTTACATTTATTACACTAAAGTACCTGAAATAATTACGCACTTGTGCCGAATATATGCTTAAATTAAATACATCTACTAGGAGCGTCAAAATTCGGTTTTGATTTTTCCAAGAATATTCCATGACGCAGTTTTGCTATGTATACTACCATTTGAAAAACTGTATTTTGAAATTACTAGTTTTAAAGGGCTTAAATACTTAATAATTTTTTATGGAGTTTCATTTTACGAGTTTAATAATAAAATAGTAATTTTGTTGCTATGTGTATACGGTCAATAAAGTAGAACAAAAGGTATTACACACGATTAAAGTTTAATTAAGGTTTTAAACAATATCTTTATAGATATAAGTACAAAGTAAACTAAAGCGCGTTTCTCTTCCATTTTTATTGATAAAGAAGTTACTGGAAATATTTGTTCGTCTATTTAATTTCTACACGCTGCTGAAAAAGAAGAATCAACTTTAAAATTATTGAAGGAGATTTATTTGGTTGAGGAACAATTAAAAATAAGCTTTACCAGTGTATCGCTTGTGGCCAACGTTTCGAAAAATATATTTTCATCATCAGGACCTATGAACATGTATAATATTCGTTACATATATTATTATAATTTTTAACTTACATTATAAACATTATAGATAGATAATACTAAAACTATAACATACCTCAATGCAAGTTAGTATGGTAAATTGTAAAAATAAATCTAGTATACATGATCATTTATTACGAATTTCGACAAATTTTTTAAATTTAAAATTATCATAAAAACAGTTTTCTTGTAAAATTGTTCTGTCAATTGTTCAAATAATATAATTGTACTAATGTATAAGAAAGGCTATCTCTATACAAACTGCATTTTGTTTACAAGTTAGATTTTGTTAAAATTTGTTAATTAATTATATTGCCATAAATGTTATTTAACCCATCTATGTCCGTTCTCTTATTGACAGTGTTTGAATTTTTTTTGATGTAGCACATCTCCAAAAAAAGTCTTTTTTGTAAATTCACTTCTTTATGTAGTATTTTTGGTTCATTAAAGTTAAAATTGTGATCATTGGAGATGGAGTGATGAACCAGTGCTGAATGATTATTAATGTCACATGGTTTTCCTAAGGATTTCTTTACATCATTTTTGTGTTGATAAACACGATTTTTTAAGTATTGAGAAGTTTGTCCAACATAAATGGCATTACAATTACTACATTCTAAACTATAGACCAGATTTGATTCTAACATTTTTGAGTGTTTAAATTTTGTTTTTGAGAAGAAATGATCTGCAATTCGATTACAATTTCTATATGTTAGTTTAATATTCTGTTTAAATACTTTATTTAATTTTTCAGACAGTTCTGTGATGTATGGAATTGAAAAATATCCTTCTGTTATAGTGCTGTTGTTATCATTGTTATCCGATTTATTTGTGTTTGTGTGTGTTTTGTTATATAGTGACGTAGCTTGAATTGGTGTTGTGTTTAAGTTAGTAGTAGTTGTTGTATGTGTGTAGTTTGTTGTTTTGTTATTTAATTTTTGAATGATGTTTCTGTATATTGGTTTTGGATAGGAGTTGTTTTTTAGAAATTGTTCGATAATGCGAAAATTATCGTCCCAAAAACTTGGATGAGCTATCTTTTTCATTCGGAAAAAAATCGTGTTTATCAACACAAAAATGATGTAAAGAAATCCTTAGGAAAACCATGTGACATTAATAATCATTCAGCACTGGTTCATCACTCCATCTCCAATGATCACAATTTTAACTTTAATGAACCAAAAATACTACATAAAGAAGTGAATTTACAAAAAAGACTTTTTTTGGAGATGTGCTACATCAAAAAAAATTCAAACACTGTCAATAAGAGAACGGACATAGATGGGTTAAATAACATTTATGGCAATATAATTAATTAACAAATTTTAACAAAATCTAACTTGTAAACAAAATGCAGTTTGTATAGAGATAGCCTTTCTTATACATTAGTACAATTATATTATTTGAACAATTGACAGAACAATTTTACAAGAAAACTGTTTTTATGATAATTTTAAATTTAAAAAATTTGTCGAAATTCATAATAAATGATCATGTATACTAGATTTATTTTTACAATTTACCATACTAACTTGCATTGAGGTATGTTATAGTTTTAGTATTATCTATCTATAATGTTTATAATGTAAGTTAAAAATTATAATAATATATGTAACGAATATTATACATGTTCATAGGTCCTGATGATGAAAATATATTTTTCGAAACGTTGGCCACAAGCGATACACTGGTAAAGCTTATTTTTAATTGTTCCTCAACCAAATAAATCTCCTTCAATACATATTTTGGAACAAAACTTCTACCAATTTAAAATTATTCTCTGTATATTACAATAAGAAAGAAAAAAAATATTGATTATAAACTGTTTGTTCGGCATCTATAATCTACTTGATGGTAAACATAAATTAGTGTATTTTAAAGTAAAAATAAAATTAAAAATTTTAAAAACCCACGACGAAAGTAAAAATAT